>CM054063.1:162334408-162954408 GCA_028641055.1 Alopecurus myosuroides | reverse complement strand
ACGACCTTCAACCTCAAGATGGCGCCACGACAAGAAATCCGACAAGTTGGCAACGTCACGATGGTCTCCTTCAACATCAAGACGACGCCACAAGAAGGACATCATCGAGGCTCCATCAAGCGAGAAGGACAAGAAGCCAAGGCATCCGAATGACTTGCGGAGTCATCCCCCACATGACGTGCGGGAACGCCGCAAGCTTCGTCATCGACAAGCTTCACGCCATCATCACCACGCTCATCACCAAGACTGTCGCCATGATCACCATCGCCATATGGAAGAGAGTGGTACACCCACCTCACCGCATCTTCCACCACAAGCTCCGCGGCGACATTGGTTTGAGCATCGCTCGCCATCACCACTTCCTCGACCTCGACACCGACAAGGCCTCTAAGTTGTTTGGTTTGAGCATCTGCTCTGATACCAGATGATGAGGTGTTGACCTCTAAGTTGGCCCGATATTCACGAATCGACAAGAACGAACGAAGAACGCACGAAGAACGCGATGAACACGATGAACACGAGAGGGGGAATCGAGGGAAATCGAGGGCAAACGCGTGGAAACACAAAAGGGGAAGATAACTCGTGAAGCCTACGAGGGATCGCAAACCCAAGTCAACAACACGCTAATTGAAACCGTTTCTCTTACCGGCCGGTCCACCGATCCAACAGAAGCCCAAAAGGGGAAGGTTGGCAAGCGCTACTAGAATCACTATGTGAGAGAGTAGCTCCTTGGAGAGATCTTGATACAATCCTAGATGAACATCATCAACATAGGAGTAGCCTCGTAAGAGGAGTCACCTCAAAAGAGGGATACAAGGGCAAAGCCCCAAACTCTCGAAAACAATGCTCAAAACTATTCCTCTTCCTAGATCTAGCCACCGGAGTCCTTTATATAGTCGGGGTCGAAACGGGGGTCGAAACGGTGCCAAAACGGGCAATTCCCGTGCATTTCGGGGCCACCCCGGCCTGGGAGCCGGCCTGGCCGGCCTGGAACCCGGCCTGGGGCCAGGGTGGGGCGCAGAGGCTGGCCTGGAGGCCCAGGCCGGCCTGGGGCCGGGGTGGGAAGGGGCCAGGCCGGCCTTGAGGCCGGCCCCCTCTGTGGGGTGCCCGGCCTGGGGCCGGGGTGGGGGGAGCCAGGCCGGCCTTGAGGCCGGGGCGCTCGGGCAGGGGGCCGGCCTGGGAGGCCAGCCCGAGGCCGGGGGTGAGGCCGGGAGGCACCATTTTCCCCCGTTCTTCCTCCTCGGAGCTCCGAACTTGACGCCGTCTTCACCTGCTTCTTCCCTAGCTTCGTGTGCCCCTTCTCGGATGTGTTCTTGAGCATCTTGGGCACCATCTTGGGTCTCCGTGTGGTGATCCCACCTATGCATGTAGAGGGGTATTTCATGAGGTAGAGCACCGTTCACCAAGTCACCGGAAACGTACGGAGATAGGAGTGAGTTCACCTTGTTGCGTATCGATGTTGTGCTTGGTGGAATACGGTGGGCTACATCATCTCCCCCCCCCTTGAAAAAGAGTCGTCCTCGACTCTCGTTCCATCCATATGTGAGCGGGAGAAGGAATCTTGACGACGAAGATGTCTTTGAAGTTGAGCCGCTTGTCGAAGTCCATGTGACGGTAGGCTCGTAGTGGGGGCGGTCCAAAGGTGATGAAGATCATGAAATGGCCCCCCGTGGATGGTTGAGGAAGATCTTGCGAAGCGGTGTAGTCGTTGAAGTTGAGCCTCTTATCGAAGATCATGCCAAGGTATGCTCGTGGAGGGTGTAGTCCAAAGACGATGACGATCTTGACATGATCCTCCATGGGTGGATGAGGATGAGCTTGCGGAAGCGGTAGAGTGTAGTCGTGGTGTGACGCCCCGAGATCGGGCACTATGCAGATTTCAGCATTCCCGCCAAATCCGCATAATAACCGATTCCAGGTTGCCATTTATGATAACATTACAATAGTTCACGAATAATCCACAATTACAACAGCATCAGAAAGATACAAGATGACTCAACGAACCAGGGATTACAACTGATACAATACAAAGATCCAAGTAACAGCGGAAGAAACAAACGTCCGTCTACGGACAAGATCCAAATTGGACTAAGAGTCCTGAAGATAACCGAAGGCGTCCAATCCCTGCCCAGGCCAAGCCGGAGGGATTCCCAAGCTAACGTCGTCAGACTTCAAACCTGTTGACTGCAATTTGGAATTTGCAGCCACGAAAGAGATTCGTGGGTCAGTACGGTTAAGTACTGGCAAGGGGGACAAAGCCCATACTCACAAGTTACCGGCGTAGCCAGTCATCACAAGATACAAATACTTTAGGATCAACGGAGAGGAAGGGGTTATTGCAAATAAGCGACAGCAGGCTGCACTAACCAACTACAGAGATTCTATCACTTCCAACTATCAGAAAGGGGATAAGATCGAGTGATAGTAACCAACTGAAAGATAACTTCAAACAAACCCATCCTGGATCTCGCCCCTTATCCGAAGAAGCAATCCGAGGATAACTCACACCGTTATAATAAGGTGAATCAAGTTATTGTGTGAATAACCTATTACTAGTCAAGTTATTATTCATTGGGTGAAACATGATTGATCATTATGTTTAAGTTGTCCTGAGTACTTGTTAGCCAGTACTTTCACCAAGTAATCCATAACCGCGGAAAACACGGCTTCTCGAGAAGATTTACCCTGCAGGGGTGCACCAAAGTAACCGACACTCATGAATATCCCGCCAGATGGAGCGGCCACTCCACCAAGCGGGGCACTCAACACAATCCAACCCTTCTTCGCATCAAGCCCAAAGCACCGCGTGCTGTGCGTGCGCGGCTAATCGAGCCCCACGAAGAAAAGGGGACCCTCATAGCACTGGAAGACCACGCCGCCCTAAATGCCGACTACGAAAGTTCCACCCGGGATCCAAGGGCTCGCAAGATCATGCATGCAGCAAATGGAAAGCCCGAACTAGTACGGCGATTTGGACGAGATGCGAATCGAGTCAAACTGAGGGGGAGCCCATACTCCCCAAATGCGGGTAGTGCGCTCATCATGGATCAGTAGACAAGACCCTTTTCCTAATTAGGGGGGTCGACACTAGCGGGCCTCAAAACCACCCTGGGCCTCCCGCCGGTGCCTTATCATCAAATTATTATTTAACAATAACAGTAGCACGATTGATTGAGTGATTGATTGAACATCGAGCCCCCAGAACATAACGGAGTAATAACTGAAAGTAACGGATAACAGACTCGAGCAAAACAACCTAAGCATGCTAGATAAGAACAGGCACAAACAAAGGCTGTAGGTATGGAGGTGAGGCAATATCAAGGTTAAGGGATTCATGTGATGGGTTCGTAACAGAAACAACTACCACTAAGGCTAGCAGAAAAGAATCAACGGAAAGAATCGGTAACAAGTGATGAAAGGCAGCCATATGGCATGCAAGTGAGTATACTTGCCTGAGATCCCGCAAGGTAGCAGAACTTGTCGTTGCTCACATCATCTCAACGTCCTATCCGGGAAGAAACAACGAACCTCGAACAAACACCGGAATGCAACAATTACTACTACGGCAAAAGATCCAGCATGATCAAGATATGGATGCATGACATGTTTAATAGATGCACCAAAGTAAACTAGTGGATATGATACACAAGTTTAAATGGATTCCATATGCAAAGATTGCATATGGCAAACCCATGCCTTATAGTTGAATTAATTGTTCTAACAATAGCATCATGGGTAAGTGAGTTAGAATGATGCATGCATGATGATGATAACAAGATAACAACAAATTAGATGCAAATAGAATGATAGCTAACCAATTAAGAAAACATTAATAAGGTTTGGCAATTATTGTTACTTAATGGTGTTAAACAAGTAGTGATTGTTTTCATCAAGTTAAAGTGTGCAAAACAAATTACAAAGTTGATATTTGAAAAGGTTAGCAAATTTTAGTTGGATTACATGTTTCACAATTTGAAATTGGACTTTGGATTATTTAATTATGAATTAAGCAATATTAAACAATTTTTAATTGAATTAAACAAGATTTAAATTGTTTAGGCAATTTTAATTATTCAAAACAGAAAACAAAATTTATATTTGAATAGGGTATTTAAAATGGTATGGAAAACATATTTTATTTGCATCATTTGGAAATAGTATGAGTTATTTATGAATTATTGCAAATTACAATTGAATTATTTGAATTCAAATTTAAATTGCATTTTGAAAATTCAAAACAGGAAACAAAATGCATATTTGAAAAGTTCAGGAGATTTGGATTGGAAAACATATAAAATTTGTGTTATTTGGATGTGTGGTTTGGAAATTAGGAGCATTTGAAGTTTAGGGTTATTTCTGTAAAAAGCAGGGGCTTAACTGTGAAGGAAACGTTGGAACAGGGGCTTGGTGCGAAAAAGAAAACACGCAGGGGGCTTGGTGCAAACCAGCCAGATCCAGATCTGGATCTGGTGGTGCACCGAAGCGCACCCCAGCCACAGAGGCTGCCGCGCGGGCCCGGGGCCACGCGGGGTGACAGCGAGGCGGGTGCGGCTGAGGTGGCCTGCCAGGTCCATGACCTGTGGGCCCAATTCCCCGCGCGCGGTAAAAGGCGAAAAAAGGAGGTGGCCTTGTGCGGCCTGTGGGATTCGATCCCAGGCCGTAGCGTGCTCGCGGTAGGGCGTTGCCACTGCGGTACTGCCGCGGTCGTGATGGACTACGGGCGCAGCGGAAGAAGAGGTGAAATTTTGGGGGTTTACTGAACTTCGAACAGAACAAGAAGCAGATTCGCTTCCGATTCTGACAGAGACCAGAGGAAGGGATCGTTGCGTCGCGGATATGTGCGATGTGGAGGCGGTGTGCGTGCATCGGCGGGTGTGTGGTGTGCCTGTACAGGAGAAAGCGAGGGAGGAGGAGAAGGTGCCTATCGCAACTGCTGCTGCTGTCTAGTTGTTTCTGACGAACAAACGTATCCGAGACCATGGAAACGACGATGAACAGAGGAAGAGGGCGGCGGATAGAGGCGTTACCTGGCGACGGAGCCTTAGGCAAACTTGGAGAGGGAAGGACGCTGGTTCCATTCCCGCCCTCGGTGTTCCTCGAGGTGGACGGGGTGACCGGCGATGAGGGCGACGGAGGAGGTGGTGCGGTCTGACGGTGGTGGTGTTGCACTGGATAGGTTCAGAGAACGGAAGAGAGAGGGAGGCGGCGTGGCAGGAAGAGAGGGTAGGGGCTAGGGTTTCTGCGAGGCTAGGGTAGAGGGGAGCTATATGGTGGGAGCAACTCCGGTACGGCATGGCATCCACGGGGGGGGGATCGATCCAGTGGCTGTGCGTGCGACCGTACTCCAGGTAGAAGACGACAAGCCTGGAAGGGTAGCGGGCCAGAAAGTTAGTGGGCTGAGGGAAAAGAAAGGAAAGGGAAAGGGCCTGTCTCCTCTCCTTGGCTTATTTTTTTTTTTTTCTATTAGTTGAGTTTTTTTTTTGTAAAGAATAAGAGAGGAGAGAGAGCTAGAAAGGGTTAGGGTTTTCTTTTTAGTTATAAATAAATTTTGTTATTTTTGCAAAACAGCACATAAAAGTAATGTTAATCAAAATTTAGAATGTTAACTTTGATTTCTACTTTGTTGTTGGAATTCCAAAATAAGGTTGGGGTGTTTAATTTGTTAAACAATTACTATTAGGTTGCAAAACAATAAACAAAGCAAAGGTTAGTTTTTATTTCAAAATTGGAAATATTAGTTGGAATTAAAATAAGGTTTGATTTTGGGAATTGTAGAAATAAACAAAGTTTTATTTAACACATATCAAGCAAACATACCAACATTATTTGATTTAATTTGTTTGCCAAATTTTTAATATTTAAACCCATATTGGAATATGAGAGATAGGATTGATTTGAATTTTTGAATTAGTCATTAGGGTTTTAATAACAGGGAGATTTGTATTACCAAACAATTTGATTAGAGCAAATTCAACCAGTGAAAAACAATTGAGTGGTTTAGTTTTTTTTGAAATTTTGAATTTGGAAATGTTGAGCAAGGTGTGGAAGTTTAAATTGTTTTTTTTTTTTGAGCTTTCAGTTATGATGCAACATGGTGCAATGCAATGTGATGCAGATGATGCAAGCAAAACAAACAGGTAACACCCCAGGTGTTACAGACGACACCACTAACAAGGGATTGCGCCCTCGCAATCCACCTGCTAACCCGGGAGGGAAAAGAAGGTCGACTATCGATTCTTCGTGCTTCCAGTTGATCTCCTCGACACCACTAACAAGGGTTTCTCGACACCACTAACAAGAGATTCTTGCTCGGAGTGATGACGATGTTCTTCCACCAGGAATCTTCCGATGATCGAACCTATTAGGTTAAGGGCTCAGAAAACGTCCACCCACGTAGGATTCTAACACTTTGAAGGATTGAGTACGAGAGTAGACTCCAAAACAAATACGATGGGAGGGGAAATAGAATATGGATAAGGAGAAAACAAGAAACCTATTGAGATGTTTTTCCAAAAATAATTTAGCAGAAATAGTTTTCGACACTCTAGAATCAACGACCGTTAGCGAGGTTATCCTACAGGCTTTGCGGACCCGTTGCTTCGATAACCATTCGTATCGAAACAATCTCGGGAATCGGAACCAAGGCTCTGATACCATTTGTGACGCCCCGAGATCGGGCACTATGCAGATTTCAGCATTCCCGCCAAATCCGCATAATAACCGATTCCAGGTTGCCATTTATGATAACATTACAATAGTTCACGAATAATCCACAATTACAACAGCATCAGAAAGATACAAGATGACTCAACGAACCAGGGATTACAACTGATACAATACAAAGATCCAAGTAACAGCGGAAGAAACAAACGTCCGTCTACGGACAAGATCCAAATTGGACTAAGAGTCCTGAAGATAACCGAAGGCGTCCAATCCCTGCCCAGGCCAAGCCGGAGGGATTCCCAAGCTAACGTCGTCAGACTTCAAACCTGTTGACTGCAATTTGGAATTTGCAGCCACGAAAGAGATTCGTGGGTCAGTACGGTTAAGTACTGGCAAGGGGGACAAAGCCCATACTCACAAGTTACCGGCGTAGCCAGTCATCACAAGATACAAATACTTTAGGATCAACGGAGAGGAAGGGGTTATTGCAAATAAGCGACAGCAGGCTGCACTAACCAACTACAGAGATTCTATCACTTCCAACTATCAGAAAGGGGATAAGATCGAGTGATAGTAACCAACTGAAAGATAACTTCAAACAAACCCATCCTGGATCTCGCCCCTTATCCGAAGAAGCAATCCGAGGATAACTCACACCGTTATAATAAGGTGAATCAAGTTATTGTGTGAATAACCTATTACTAGTCAAGTTATTATTCATTGGGTGAAACATGATTGATCATTATGTTTAAGTTGTCCTGAGTACTTGTTAGCCAGTACTTTCACCAAGTAATCCATAACCGCGGAAAACACGGCTTCTCGAGAAGATTTACCCTGCAGGGGTGCACCAAAGTAACCGACACTCATGAATATCCCGCCAGATGGAGCGGCCACTCCACCAAGCGGGGCACTCAACACAATCCAACCCTTCTTCGCATCAAGCCCAAAGCACCGCGTGCTGTGCGTGCGCGGCTAATCGAGCCCCACGAAGAAAAGGGGACCCTCATAGCACTGGAAGACCACGCCGCCCTAAATGCCGACTACGAAAGTTCCACCCGGGATCCAAGGGCTCGCAAGATCATGCATGCAGCAAATGGAAAGCCCGAACTAGTACGGCGATTTGGACGAGATGCGAATCGAGTCAAACTGAGGGGGAGCCCATACTCCCCAAATGCGGGTAGTGCGCTCATCATGGATCAGTAGACAAGACCCTTTTCCTAATTAGGGGGGTCGACACTAGCGGGCCTCAAAACCACCCTGGGCCTCCCGCCGGTGCCTTATCATCAAATTATTATTTAACAATAACAGTAGCACGATTGATTGAGTGATTGATTGAACATCGAGCCCCCAGAACATAACGGAGTAATAACTGAAAGTAACGGATAACAGACTCGAGCAAAACAACCTAAGCATGCTAGATAAGAACAGGCACAAACAAAGGCTGTAGGTATGGAGGTGAGGCAATATCAAGGTTAAGGGATTCATGTGATGGGTTCGTAACAGAAACAACTACCACTAAGGCTAGCAGAAAAGAATCAACGGAAAGAATCGGTAACAAGTGATGAAAGGCAGCCATATGGCATGCAAGTGAGTATACTTGCCTGAGATCCCGCAAGGTAGCAGAACTTGTCGTTGCTCACATCATCTCAACGTCCTATCCGGGAAGAAACAACGAACCTCGAACAAACACCGGAATGCAACAATTACTACTACGGCAAAAGATCCAGCATGATCAAGATATGGATGCATGACATGTTTAATAGATGCACCAAAGTAAACTAGTGGATATGATACACAAGTTTAAATGGATTCCATATGCAAAGATTGCATATGGCAAACCCATGCCTTATAGTTGAATTAATTGTTCTAACAATAGCATCATGGGTAAGTGAGTTAGAATGATGCATGCATGATGATGATAACAAGATAACAACAAATTAGATGCAAATAGAATGATAGCTAACCAATTAAGAAAACATTAATAAGGTTTGGCAATTATTGTTACTTAATGGTGTTAAACAAGTAGTGATTGTTTTCATCAAGTTAAAGTGTGCAAAACAAATTACAAAGTTGATATTTGAAAAGGTTAGCAAATTTTAGTTGGATTACATGTTTCACAATTTGAAATTGGACTTTGGATTATTTAATTATGAATTAAGCAATATTAAACAATTTTTAATTGAATTAAACAAGATTTAAATTGTTTAGGCAATTTTAATTATTCAAAACAGAAAACAAAATTTATATTTGAATAGGGTATTTAAAATGGTATGGAAAACATATTTTATTTGCATCATTTGGAAATAGTATGAGTTATTTATGAATTATTGCAAATTACAATTGAATTATTTGAATTCAAATTTAAATTGCATTTTGAAAATTCAAAACAGGAAACAAAATGCATATTTGAAAAGTTCAGGAGATTTGGATTGGAAAACATATAAAATTTGTGTTATTTGGATGTGTGGTTTGGAAATTAGGAGCATTTGAAGTTTAGGGTTATTTCTGTAAAAAGCAGGGGCTTAACTGTGAAGGAAACGTTGGAACAGGGGCTTGGTGCGAAAAAGAAAACACGCAGGGGGCTTGGTGCAAACCAGCCAGATCCAGATCTGGATCTGGTGGTGCACCGAAGCGCACCCCAGCCACAGAGGCTGCCGCGCGGGCCCGGGGCCACGCGGGGTGACAGCGAGGCGGGTGCGGCTGAGGTGGCCTGCCAGGTCCATGACCTGTGGGCCCAATTCCCCGCGCGCGGTAAAAGGCGAAAAAAGGAGGTGGCCTTGTGCGGCCTGTGGGATTCGATCCCAGGCCGTAGCGTGCTCGCGGTAGGGCGTTGCCACTGCGGTACTGCCGCGGTCGTGATGGACTACGGGCGCAGCGGAAGAAGAGGTGAAATTTTGGGGGTTTACTGAACTTCGAACAGAACAAGAAGCAGATTCGCTTCCGATTCTGACAGAGACCAGAGGAAGGGATCGTTGCGTCGCGGATATGTGCGATGTGGAGGCGGTGTGCGTGCATCGGCGGGTGTGTGGTGTGCCTGTACAGGAGAAAGCGAGGGAGGAGGAGAAGGTGCCTATCGCAACTGCTGCTGCTGTCTAGTTGTTTCTGACGAACAAACGTATCCGAGACCATGGAAACGACGATGAACAGAGGAAGAGGGCGGCGGATAGAGGCGTTACCTGGCGACGGAGCCTTAGGCAAACTTGGAGAGGGAAGGACGCTGGTTCCATTCCCGCCCTCGGTGTTCCTCGAGGTGGACGGGGTGACCGGCGATGAGGGCGACGGAGGAGGTGGTGCGGTCTGACGGTGGTGGTGTTGCACTGGATAGGTTCAGAGAACGGAAGAGAGAGGGAGGCGGCGTGGCAGGAAGAGAGGGTAGGGGCTAGGGTTTCTGCGAGGCTAGGGTAGAGGGGAGCTATATGGTGGGAGCAACTCCGGTACGGCATGGCATCCACGGGGGGGGGGGGGATCGATCCAGTGGCTGTGCGTGCGACCGTACTCCAGGTAGAAGACGACAAGCCTGGAAGGGTAGCGGGCCAGAAAGTTAGTGGGCTGAGGGAAAAGAAAGGAAAGGGAAAGGGCCTGTCTCCTCTCCTTGGCTTATTTTTTTTTTCTATTAGTTGAGTTTTTTTTTTTTGTAAAGAATAAGAGAGGAGAGAGAGCTAGAAAGGGTTAGGGTTTTCTTTTTAGTTATAAATAAATTTTGTTATTTTTGCAAAACAGCACATAAAAGTAATGTTAATCAAAATTTAGAATGTTAACTTTGATTTCTACTTTGTTGTTGGAATTCCAAAATAAGGTTGGGGTGTTTAATTTGTTAAACAATTACTATTAGGTTGCAAAACAATAAACAAAGCAAAGGTTAGTTTTTATTTCAAAATTGGAAATATTAGTTGGAATTAAAATAAGGTTTGATTTTGGGAATTGTAGAAATAAACAAAGTTTTATTTAACACATATCAAGCAAACATACCAACATTATTTGATTTAATTTGTTTGCCAAATTTTTAATATTTAAACCCATATTGGAATATGAGAGATAAGATTGATTTGAATTTTTGAATTAGTCATTAGGGTTTTAATAACAGGGAGATTTGTATTACCAAACAATTTGATTAGAGCAAATTCAACCAGTGAAAAACAATTGAGTGGTTTAGTTTTTTTTGAAATTTTGAATTTGGAAATGTTGAGCAAGGTGTGGAAGTTTAAATTGTTTTTTTTTTTTTTGAGCTTTCAGTTATGATGCAACATGGTGCAATGCAATGTGATGCAGATGATGCAAGCAAAACAAACAGGTAACACCCCAGGTGTTACACGTGGCGATCATTGTCGTTGACGCGCTTGTCGAACTCCAAGTGCATATCGACGAAGGGGATGTAGACGTGGTAGTCATTGTCGTTGACGCGCTTGTCGAACTCCAAGTACATCTTGACGTAGGGGATGTAGATGAAGAATTCGTTGTCGGGGATGCGCATGTGGAACTCCAAGTACATCTTGACATGAGGGTTGTAGGCGTAGAAGTCGTTGTCGTGGATGCGCTTGTCGAACTCCATGCACATCGTGACATGTGGTATGTAGGCGTAGAAGGCGTTGATGTCGAAGTGCTTGTGACGCGCCATGTAGATCTTGACTTGAGGAGTGCGGATGGAGGATGCTTTGTCGTAGAAGCTCTTGTCAATCTCCATGTGGATCATGATGAGCGGAATGTGCTCCTTCCAACTCTTCAAGTCGGTGTCGATGTTCATGCGATGTGGAGAGCCTTGTATGTGGAGAAGGCGATGATGTCGAGGATGCTTGATAGGGTCACCAAATCTCTGCAAAATAGACAACAAAGATGGAGAGAAAGTTGGTAAGCCGTTAGTGTCAATAAGCACAAATGGGGTTTTGCTCTCAACTCTCATCTCACTTTTGGTGGCTAACAAGGCGAGGCCTCTATGAACACTCATGCTTTTTCCACTCATTATGGGCTTGTGGCTCTCACTCACGTGATGGTGGATCTCTCTCTCACCACTCATCTCACTAGAAGCTTGAGAGGGGACACTAGGAGGCTCCAAAGTCTTGGCACAAGAGGTGTGCGGGTTTGTCGAAGACGTTGCATTGCTTGGAGTCGGTAGTGTCATAGAATGTGGCGAGGAGGACTCGATCAACTCATCTCTTGGGTTGAGCTCCAATTGAGGAAAGGGTGGCTTTCTTGGAGGAGGAGGTAGGGTCATGGCTTGTGTCGAAGGAAGCTCCATCAAGTGGTAATGTAAGCCATGCCTTGTAGCATCCTCAAATGGTCGATGATGATGATGATGAAGATTTCCTTGGCTAGAATGGTGGCTTGAGCGTGGCCTTGTGGAGGTTGGCATGAGATGCTTTGAAGTCAAGCGGAGAGTTTCACCCAATTCGTCATTACCTCCATCAATGATAGATGGGCCATTGACGCCGGCTCTAGAGAGGTTGCATCGTTGGTCCTTATCTTGAGGATAGGCTTGAAGAACTCGTGTCAACACTCGCGATGAGTTCGCGGCCTCATTGCAATAGACGTTTTCGTCACCATTGGTCGGCATGTCCAAGGAATTGAGAGCTAGTTGGTGCAAGGCATAGTATTGGCCTTCACTCATGTATGCTTGGTCACCATTTTGGTTGGCAACCAAGATCATCTCATTCGTAGCATTGGGAGCTCTCTTGTCGATGGTCGGAGTTGCCACTTGTGTCATTGGAGACGAAGAAGAAGAATGCCTTAGAGATGATGGCAAGGGATGAGCCTCTTTGACAATGTCACATGCATCAACGTCTTCATCATAGAGTGGTAGAGTGGTCTCCTCATGCATATGGTGATGTAGATCTTGTGTCATGGGAGGAATAGCTTCACACTCTTGATGTTGGTGTTGCGCTTGTGGCGATGATGGAAGCTCATGCTCTTGATCATGAAGGTCATTGTACTTCCTCAAAGTTGGTCGCTCATGGAAGTTGTGGTTGGGTGTTGGTGGAGAAGTATCTCTCGCCTCTTGCCTTGACGAGGTAGTGGTATCATAGTGTCCATGGCGAGGATGTTCTTGATCCTTGTCGAAGGCGGGGTGCGAGTAGAAAGCACAATCTTGGTGAAGATGCGGTGGAGGCTCCCATTCCTCATATGGATGGTGACGCTCATGGTCCTTGCACCTTGTAACATTGAGGCAAACGACGCTCAAGTTATTGTCTTCATGGTCTAGGTGATGTGGTGCTTCATCCAATGTGGTAGGAGAAGAATCATGGATGGCCTCTCCATTTGACGCATCATCTT
This sequence comes from Alopecurus myosuroides, assembly GCA_028641055.1. Taxonomy (NCBI): domain Eukaryota; kingdom Viridiplantae; phylum Streptophyta; class Magnoliopsida; order Poales; family Poaceae; genus Alopecurus; species Alopecurus myosuroides. The sequence continues at coordinate 162,941,481 of CM054063.1, read as the reverse complement.
GGTCGCCGCCTTGGCAATCCCACATTATGTGACCATGGCCCTTGCAAATGGGGCATAAGAGGTCTTCATCTTGAAGGAGAGGGGAGAGTAGGCTCATAGCATCCGTGCCTCGTTGTGGTCGAAGTGGGCGCTCATAAGGGTCTTCATCAAAGAGAGGAAGTGAGAGATCATTTGTAGCATGCCCACTTGGTTGTTGTCGATGGTGGCGCTCAATGGGGTCTTCCTCGAAGATGGGGAAAGACAAGCCATAGGGAGCATTCGCACTCGCTTGATGTTGAGAAGGGCTCTCATTGGGGTCTTCATCAAAGATATGCGGTGGAAGCTCATGTGGGTCATCCTCGTTGGTTTGGTGATGGCGATCATGATGGAGAGGATGGCGCCGATGGTCATTGTGGTGGAGTCGAGGGAGGCATTCACTAGAAGCCATGTCGAGGTCACCTTCTTGATAGTGGCTTTGGTCTTGGTGGTCATTGTGGTGGTGACACACATTTTTCCTTGGAAGCCTTGAATGTGGGCAAGCACCATCCACGAAGCCATTTAGACCAATGTCATGAGTCTAGCTTGGAGAAGGTGGATGATGAAGAATATCCGGTCGTAGAGGGTGATCTTGAAGAGGGTCACCACGGCCTTGTCGGTGTCGAGGTCGAGGTAGTGGTGATGGCGAGCGATGCTCAAACCAATGTCGCCGCGGAGCTTGTGGTGGAAGATGCGGTGAGGTGGGAGTACCACTCTCTTCCATATGGCGATGGTGATCATGGCGACGGTCTTGGTGATGAGCGTGGTGATGATGGCGTGAAGCTTGTCGATGACGAAGCTTGCGGCGTTCCCGCACGTCATGTGGGGGATGACTCCGCAAGTCATTCGGATGCCTTGGCTTCTTGTCCTTCTCGCTTGATGGAGCCTCGATGATGTCCTTCTTGTGGCGTCGTCTTGATGTTGAAGGAGACCATCGTGACGTTGCCAACTTGTCGGATTTCTTGTCGTGGCGCCATCTTGAGGTTGAAGGTCGTTGTCGTGTCTTGGCCTTGGCATTCTCCTTGAAGTTCCTTGGTGGCGAGCATGAACCATCGGAGTTTCTTGACAATCGAAGCTTGGCGAGGAAGTTCTTGTAAGTGAGCTCATCCATGTCGGAGTCGAAGTAGCTTGGGGAGTCATTGTTGGTGTCGTACTCCGTCATGGTTGCGGATGCGTTGTCGGTGTAGCATGGCTCCATCTCGTCATCCAAGCTTGCGATGTCGTAGTTGTAGTAGTGGTTCATGTCGGTGTAGCTCATGGAGTCGAAGGTGGCGTGGTGGTTGTGGTACTCCTCCATGTCGATGATGCTTGGGGAGGAGTAGTCGGTGTAGAGCTCGACGTCGTGGTCGTAGTACTGGTGGTGATCCACCATGTCATGCTCGTAGTAGTGGTCATCCACGATGTCGTGCTCGTAGTCGTCCACCACGTCGTGCTCATAGGAGTGGAGGTCCATGTCTAGCTCGTTGTAGTCGTAGTGGTCCATCATGGACTCATCATGATCATCATGGCCTCCAAAGTCTTCGCTCTCGCTATACATGGTTAGTAACAAGCGCAAGTGTATATATAGAGTGTGAGGACCTAAGAGCTCAAACCTCACCTTTTAGCAAATGTTGGAAACTAGTGGACCAAGCCAAGAGAAACCGACAACAAAAAGAATGAAGTGACTTGAGTTCGAAAGATCCCAAAAACACGCTCCAAAACACACACGGCTTATGGGTGGATGGCAATGGGTTAGAAATGTGGCGAGAAAACGACAAATCCAAAGAGAAGTTTGTTGTAAAACGTGGAGAAGAATCAAAGAAAAGTTAGCACGAAAACCAAACCTAGTGGAGGAAAATGATATGGTGGAAAACAAAAACACACACACACACAAGTGATAAATGGGGTTAGTGTGGCCAATGGACGAGCGGAGACGAAATGTACCTATCGAAGACTAAGCTCAATGCCACACCAACGCAAGGAGGACGCTAGCTCGAACCGCAATTAACAAGAGGTAACAAGATTCGCAATGTGGCAACCGGTCACTCTCTTCTCTCTCGCAACTCGAAGCTATGCGTTCCTACAAATGATAGCAATTGGCATCGATCTTTGCTTCTTTTGGCTCTTTTTGCTTCTTTTGCTCTTTCTCCTCTCTCTTTTTTTTTTGATTTTTGATGGATGATGATGCGGAGATGATTCCCAAATGCCAATGCCTACTCGTAGCTAGTCTCTCACAAGCGCAAAACTCGCACTCTCGGTGCCACAATGCGATGCCAAGCGGTGCAAAAGAACTAGTCCAAGTAGGTAAGGTACACAAAGGAAAGGGTTAGTTCAAGCGGAAGCAAGTTATACCTATGCGGTGGATGATCTCGGACTTGCGGCCGGTGGATGTCGATGTCGTGTGGATCCGATGATGTAGATGCGTAGGCGATGTCGATGGCGACGCGTAGGAACTTGCCTCACTCAAATCGGAGCAACGACGGCAAAGAAAAACAAGTTACAAAATCTGTCCAAGAATCGAAGAGCAGGATTTGTCTGAAATTTTTGCTCAAATTCGAAATTTCTCCCAAATCAAGAAAAACTTTGGACAAATTCAAGAATTGTGGCTGAATAGGAAGATGGGGAATGGTTTTTGGCAACAAATCTATGAAACAAAACCACGAGAAACTCAACGAATCAAGAGATCGGTCGAAATCCCTTTCGGCTATTTTTGGTCAAATTTTCGAATTTATGGTGGATAGAAGAAAAATTGGTGGTAGGGGAGGGGGTGGGGTGTCGGATTCGTGTCAACAAGGTGAACTCACTCCTATCTCCGTACGTTTCCGGTGACTTGGTGAACGGTGCTCTACCTCATGAAATACCCCTCTACATGCATAGGTGGGATCACCACACGGAGACCCAAGACGGTACCCAAGATGCTCAAGAACACATCCGAGAAGGGGCACACGAAGCTAGGGAAGAAGCAGGTGAAGACGGCGTCAAGTTCGGAGCTCCGAGGAGGAAGAACGGGGGAAAATGGTGCCTCCCGGCCTCACCCCCGGCCTCGGGCTGGCCTCCCAGGCCGGCCCCCTGCCCGAGCGCCCCGGCCTCAAGGCCGGCCTGGCTCCCCCCACCCCGGCCCCAGGCCGGGCACCCCACAGAGGGGGCCGGCCTCAAGGCCGGCCTGGCCCCTTCCCACCCCGGCCCCAGGCCGGCCTGGGCCTCCAGGCCAGCCTCTGCGCCCCACCCTGGCCCCAGGCCGGGTTCCAGGCCGGCCAGGCCGGCTCCCAGGCCAGGGTGGCCCCGAAATCTTGACGACTACACCGCTTCGCAAGATCTTCCTCAACCATCCACGGGGGGCCATTTCATGATCTTCATCGTCTTTGGACTACACCCTCCACGAGCATACCTTGGCATGATCTTCGATAAGCGGCTCAACTTCAACGACATCTTCGTCGTCAAGATTCCTTCTCCCGCTCACATATGGATGGAACGAGAGTCGAGGACGACTCTTTTTCAAGGGGGGGGAGATGATGTAGCCCACCGTATTCCACCAAGCACAACATCGATACGCAACAAGGTGAACTCACTCCTATCTCCGTACGTTTCCGGTGACTTGGTGAACGGTGCTCTACCTCATGAAATACCCCTCTACATGCATAGGTGGGATCACCACACGGAGACCCAAGACGGTGCCCAAGATGCTCAAGAACACATCCGAGAAGGGGCACACGAAGCTAGGGAAGAAGCAGGTGAAGACGGCGTCAAGTTCGGAGCTCCGAGGAGGAAGAACGGGGGAAAATGGTGCCTCCCGGCCTCACCCCCGGCCTCGGGCTGGCCTCCCAGGCCGGCCCCCTGCCCGAGCGCCCCGGCCTCAAGGCCGGCCTGGCTCCCCCCACCCCGGCCCCAGGCCGGGCACCCCACAGAGGGGGCCGGCCTCAAGGCCGGCCTGGCCCCTTCCCACCCCGGCCTCAGGCCGGCCTGGGCCTCCAGGCCAGCCTCTGCGCCCCACCCTGGCCCCAGGCCGGGTTCCAGGCCGGCCAGGCCGACTCCCAGGCTGGGGTGGCCCCGAAATGCACGGGAATTGCCCGTTTTGGCACCGTTTCTACCCCCGTTTCGACCCCGACTATATAAAGGACTCCGGTGGCTAGATCTAGGAAGAGGAATAGTTTTGAGCATTGTTTTCGAGAGTTTCGGGCTTTGCCCTTGTATCCCTCTTTTGAGGTGACTCCTCTTATGAGGCTACTCCTATGTTGATGATGTTCATCTAGGATTGTATCAAGATCTCTCCAAGGAGCTACTCCCTCACATAGTGATTCTAGTAGCGCTTGCCAACCTTCCCCTTGAGGCTTCTGTTGGATCGGTGGACCGGCCGGTAAGAGAAACGGTTTCAATTAGCGTGTTGTTGACTTGGGTTTGCGATCCCTCGTAGGCTTCACGAGTTATCTTCCCCCTTTTTGTGTTTCCACGTGTTTGCCCTCGATTTCCCTCGATTCCCCCTCTCGTGTTCATCGTGTTCATCGCGTTCTTCGTGCGTTCTTCGTTCGTTCTTGTCGATTCGTGAAGATCGGGCCAACTTAGAGGTCAACACCTCATCATCTCCTCTCCTTACAAACAAGTAACAGCAGGTCGCGACTATCCCCTCTACGTGCGCAAGTGTAAAGTAACCATGCCTTCAGTTGAATTTCTCTAACTATCCTTCACATGAGCAATTGCATGCCTCGGATCAGAAAAAATACACGTGACCCGGTGGTCATTTTCAAGCTCTACTTAGCAATACGATGCATTATATTTCATTTGGCAGAATCACTTTTTGGCTATCAGCCTTTTGTATTAATAAAGTTGCAGAAGAGTATATGAGGTGAAATATGAGAGGACAATAAATGGATAACACCAATGCTATTTATCTGATTTACGGAGCAAAGTAATAGATTTATTGCGACTTCTTTCTTAGTAGCACTAGCAGCTTAAAAGATAAGCTTATAAATTGTATGTTGAGCTTCACTTGATGTTTGGTTGTTTTATTTAATCGTCTTTGAGGTTTACATTTCAGATGAGATTTTTCTCTGTCAAAGCGCAACTAAATGTCTCCAAGAGTCTTTGGCCTATATTTCAGATCAAAGGTAGATAATTTTTTGTGTGTGTTTAGTTCAAATGCATAAACATTACTGCTCTTTTTGTTATACAAATATACATGGTATGAAACGATAGTTGTGTCGGACAGTGACAACACATCATTGTTTTATCTCTTTTGTGACGGAGTCATCGAGAAGGGGGTTCTCAACGAAACATGTGCATAACTTGTGCAGGTTTACAGAGATTTGAACGACCCCCGCTCGTCGCTCCGTCATGGAGGTGCCTCTGCTCTCGCGTCCACCCGTCTCCTCCACCGGTACCAGCGAGGCCGTTGAGCTCAGTGAAAAAGATGGTGTAGATTTATTTGATAAAAAATTAATACATGCCGTGCAAATCTCCACAAACTTACACATGTTTTGCACATGTTTAGTTATCTACCCGTAGCAACGCACGGGCATGTTTCCTATAATAATAATAAAGCATCAAACATTTAGGCAAACCATAGGCATGTGTTCCAATATAGTCATATGTGCTCGCAATGAGAAACTTGCACAACATCTTTTGTCCTAGCAGCCTGTGGTAGGGGGGGCCTCTAGGGAAACTACTGGTAATTAAGGTGCTCCTTTTAATAAAGCACCGGAGCAAAGCATTAATACTCTGTGAACACATGTGATCCTCACATCACAACCATCCCCTCGGTTGTCCCAATTTCTGTCACTTTGGGGCCTCGGGTTCCGGACAATGACATGTGTGAAACAACTTGAAGGTATGATCAGGAAACATAATTATACTCATGAAACAATAACATGTTCAGATCTGAAATCATGGCACTCGAGCCCTAATGACAAGCATTAAGCATAACAAATTGCAACAACGGTAGAAAACACTAACAATGGATACTAGGCACTATGCCCTAACGATCTAGCATTATTACATGATCGATCTCATCCAATCCCTTCCATACCTCTCATCCTACAGCGGTGTTTACTCACACATGGACGGGGGAATCATGGATGGTTGATGGAGAAGAGGTGGCGGTGACGGGGGGATGATAACCCGGTAGGCCAAACTCCAAGGAGTAGCCCGGCCCAAAGGACGGTGCGCAGGATCCGGCTAAGGATAAGGAAGCTTGTGGAAGGCCCAAGTTTGTAGGCCTAGTAATCCGGATTGTGGGTTATTGTAAAGGAAAGCTAGGGTTTGTGCGCCGTGTCCGGGTAGGATTCAGGGTGCGCCTTGGGGAATAAGCCGGGGGTTCGGGTGCTTTATAAACCGACCCCCAGGTCTAGTTTTAGACAGAGATATTAGAACCCTAGCAATAGCGCTTGGTATCGAGCATCCAGTGTAATCCTAGAGTTGAGTTGTTATATCGAGATTGGAGACTCGGCGACTTTGATTGCCGGCTACCAGATTGAATCGTACCATGTTTTCCTCTGAGCTAAACCCTCTCCCAAATACCTGTGTCGTCTTGCCCCAAGATCAGTTACCCCCGGTAACATCTGCCGTGATTATCCCACGACAGCTGGCGCCCACCGTGGGGCCTGTGTCCAAAGGTGTTTACATCACGGGAGAAGCTCGGAAGGGCATGGAGAATCTTGTCATCGGCGAAGTCTACATCGACCACGAAGGAGAAAAGATGGTGGACGATTCCGGCTGGGGGCCGGAGTCGGATCACCTCGAATCCGGATCCGTCGTGACGATCGGCCGGATCAGCGTCTTCATTGGTATGGTATGTGCTTCCAATTCGGTCCCTGACAACGTTGGATCTGATTCTATGCCAGGAAAAGCCACGTATACCCGATCAGATGATGAAGAATCAATTGGAACGACACATCCGGCAGAAGAACCCATCGCGGAGTGGGAACAGCCGGAGGAGCCGGCATGGACCCCACGCGACCGGGCCGAAAGAGAAGATGATACCGGGTCTATCCTCGATCTACTGGAAAACCGGTATGAGGAGAACGGCGAGGAAGAACAGCATGAATTTACACCGGATATCGTACGCCGAGTTGCAGTCTATGCGGCCCCCGCGGCCAACCAAGGAAACTCAACCGCGACATCAGTCGGGGCGGCTCAGGCAGTGGCCCAGCAACAGGGCGCGGCTAACGGAGACCCGGTCTTGGCCCGGGTTGATGGAGAGTCGGCGTCAGTAACTAGCAGAGCAGCGGATGAGGAGTTGCATGCAAACACGTTCGGATTCTTAGAAAACCGGACACCAGGGGCGGGTCCTTCGAACCCGCGCCACCCGGCCTTATTCGATAACAATCTGATTCTAGATCCCACGGTTCTCGCAACAGTTATCACTCCGGAAAACGCAGCGGAACGCGTCAGGGATCTGGATGTGGCTCGTCGTGCGCTGGAACAGCAAAGAAGGCAGGTAGAGGCAGAAAGGCAAGGGATGGCCACGCGGCGGCGTGAGCTAGATGCGTTGGAAACCCGGCTCCGAGAGGAAACATCTAGAATACATCAAAGGCACCACACCAGGTTACCAGCAATGGGCGGGGTTATTAATCCGGCTAATTTATTTGTTACACCTCAGGACCAGCCGATACCAGTGGTGAACCAGGGAACCGCACCCCAACAGGTGACAGCAGCGACACATCCGGCAAATGAGCGGACCGGGTTACCCCCACCACAAAATAGAGTCACAACCGGCAACGATCTACCACCACCGCCACCATCACGGTTCCGCACACCAGCCGGCCACTACAATAACCCCATGGACAATGTATATGCGGCGACACTCGCGTTGAATCAAATCCCTGTGGGAGAGTCGCCCCATGCAGAGAAGACCCGGCAAGCCATCGATCTGTTGCACACTGCGGTGGCACAGCAAGCCAATTATCCGGATCACAGAAGCGGTATGCACGGGACGCCATACGTCAGTCAACAGCAAGGGAATATCCAAACAAGTTCAGCGCGACGGAGGGAAGAGCAGCAGCAAATGCCGCCTCCTCCCCGCGCTCAGGCAGCATCAGCAGCACAGGCCGTCGTGGACAGTTCTAGGGCTCGGAGGGCCGCGGCCGGGTCTGCAGCACATGGACTTCCCGCAGCATCGCGCCCAGCCGCGCCCCCCGCGGTATCACACGTTTCCAGAGCCAGGCCGGCCTCAACCGTTCTTGCAGGGCCTAAGTGTCTCTCGGACAGTATCAGAGCTGAGCCTTACCCGGAAAAATTCAAAGAGCCAGGGAAAGTAGTGAATTATGAGCCAACTATGGATCCCGAGACATGGCTAAGCAGTTACGAGATGGCAATGTCAATTCGCAACGCGTCTGAGAACCTCCAAGCCAAGTTCATGTACCTGATGATGTCGGAAGGAGCAGCAAAATTGTGGTTCACCAATTTGCCGGAAGGATCGATCAAGTCTTGGGAGGAATTGAAGACCGCGTTTGTCAAGCACTTTCACGGGACCTGCAGGAAATTATTCACTATTGATGATCTAGAGCGATGCGTCCAGAAGAAGGGAGAATCGGCGCGTAGTTGGGTGCGCCGGGTTATGGAGATACTTCACTCATCCACGGATATCCAGCCCAAGGATGCGCTACAGGCCATGGCAAAAACATGCAAGTATATACCTTTAGTGCAAAAGTTAACTCGCATGAAGTCCAGTCGAAATGCGTCGGAAGTTACAATGGGAGAATTGATGGATGCGTGCAACAAACACGCTGCGACAGATACTACAGAAGAAGAAGCTGATGACAAGAAAGTAAAAGCAAACGCAAGCAATAACGGAAGAACCGGCAATGGATCAGCATCAGGTAATAACGGAAATAGCCAGAACAAGCGCCCGTTCGAAGGAGGCTCCGAGTTTGTCGCCAACACAGAAGCCGGGTCTTCGAGACCCAGAGCAGAAGGAAATTTCAACGGAGGTAACCACAATGGAGGAAACTATCAAGGTCCACCAAGGCCGGGTAACAATTGGGACATATTCAGGATGGCATGCCCGAAGCACAGCAGGAATGGCAGGCCAGCTAACCACTCCCTAGAACAGTGCGCCGATTTACAAAGATGGAAAAATGAGGAAGTGCACAGAGCTATGCGAGGTGCAGGACGGGGAGGAGGACCGGGTCCAGGAGCAAACCCGGGCAACGGCCCAACCCCAGCCGGCAATCTGGGCGGCTGGAAATCAAGGTAATAACCAAGGGGGGGCAGGAGGTTTCCAGGCTAACCCCAGACAATTGGGTCAATATCATGTGCATACCACAGGAGGCTCCAACAAGGACAAAAAGATACTGAAGCAAGCGGTCAACTCGGTTTCGTTAGCTGTCCCGAGGTACTTGAGATGGTCAGAGCAGGAGGTAACATGGAGCAGAAGGGATCACCCAGAAAGAGTGGAGCACCCAGGAGTCTTGGCACTAGTAGTCGCACCGCAAGTCAATGGGTACGAACTGAAAAAGGTTTTAATGGATGGTGGAAGCAGCATCAATATACTGTATTGGGAAACCTTCCTACGCATGGGTCTCAAGGAGTCTCAGCTGCAAAAAAGCTCAACAGTTTTTCATGGGATAGTGCCGGGTCATTCAGCATGCCCCGAGGGAAAAATCGCATTGGAGGTAGCCTTTGGAGAGTCAAAGGATAACTATCGAATTGAGTGGCTTACCTTTGAGGTAGTCAAATTGCGCAGCCCTTATCACGCGTTATTTGGAAGGCCGGCTTACGCCAAATTCATGGCTAGGCCGTGTTACGTATATCTACAGCTAAAAATCCCGGGTCCCAAGAAGACCATTACCATACATGGAAATCGAGACATAGCAGGTGAATGCGACGAAGGAGATGCAGCAATGGCCGAGAAGGCCTGTAGAAAAGAAGAACTCAAGCAGTACCGGTCTCAAGCAGACCCGGAGGGTAGAGCCACATCAAAAAGGCCGAGTACTGAAGGCGAACGAGCAAAATCCAAGGTAACACAAGATGCTAAAATGGTGGCTTTTGTCAAGGATGACCCCTCCAAACAATCCGCCACAGAAGAAGAAGCTGCCGGGTTACTCACAACCGGCCATGTCATGGAAATACCTTACCCGGGTTGGCTAGCAAACCCGGTACTCGTCATGAAAAAGTCTAACGTGTGGAGAATGTGCACCGGTCACGCCAGTTCGGGACCGGTGTCCACGAAGAACTAAACAATATAACGGGCAGCAGGTTTCAGACGCGCTCTTTTCCTACCCAGGGCACCTAAGGGGACTGGAAGGTTTTTAATAAGGCGGCCTGCTGATCCAAACTTTCTCGCAGCAATAAAGAGATGGTTATCAAGTCCTATTTCGTTACAGCCTGATTACAAGTAAGTAGTATCCACGTGGTATCACTATTTCCGTATCATTAAGAATGTTGAGTATATACAGGTCTCGCGGGCTGGCGGCTCAAGTAGCCCAGCTAGCAACCCAAAAGACCCGGCCTTGATGCCTATAAGTTATAAGGGCCGATTATTCGCAAACGAGTACGGCTGCAATCTTATAACTGGACAAAGGAGCCAAATTTTCTTGACTTTTCTTACTTAAGCTCGATGTGACTCGCATTAAAGTGGCATGATTCGTTCGCTTACGATTACAATCAGCCATGAAGCCCAATGGGACTTGCCTGACACTGTTCTCGTATGGATGTAACAACATGGTATCCACGCGAAAGCCGGCTTACAGTACAAGATAGTCAAAAGGGTCATCTAAACCACAAGTTTATGCAGAGTACAAAGTTAAAAGCTGGAAACTCAACAACTATCAAGCATAACTTCAGTATTCACACGGAATGGCTTTAGGCTTGAGACTCGGTAAAAAATAATTTGTTCTCTGAGAAAGGCCACACCCCCATGACTCGGACTTTGGGTCCTGGGGACTGGGGACTTCGAAACAGAAACAAACTACTTGGCTATCGCAGTTCGAAAAACCTCACCATCCGAGTCTTGGGGACTTAAAGAAAAAAGCCCACGTATCAAAGCCCCTGGTACTCGGAAAACCGAGTCTTACGAAGGGAGCCAAAATAGAGAATCGGGTATCGAGAAAAAGTTCAAAGAATAGGCAAGCAATACGGTTATCAAAAGGCCAGAAAAGCCGCAAAGTATATCACGGACTAAAAAGTACGTTACAAGGTACGGCATCAGTATCAGGGGTGCACAGGCGCACCATCAAAAGCATAACAGTGTGATTACAAAGTATTACAAGGTATTATGATAATACGGCCCTATTCGGCCTCCTGAGTACGGCCTTCCGGGTCTGAGTCCTGGGTTTGCTGCTTAGCCTTCTTGGCACCCTTACCCGGACTCATGGCATCAGGGCGGACTGGTGGAGGGACGGCTGGTGTAGAGGCAGACGGGCCCGATCCTAACTCGGCCTCTCTCTTCGCAGTCGCCTCCCTCTTCCTGGCCGAGCTAGAAACCCACTTCTCCAAGATATCAAAAGGCGGGGGCGCTTCCTCCGTAATAACTTTGCCATCAGCGTCATATGCACTCATAATCGTATTTAGATCCAAGCTATCGGCCAAAGCGGTAGCTGAGGGGCGCACTGCGGCTTGTATGGCTTTGAAATCCTTGGGTGTAAATTTGGAACCGTCAGCCTTGAATTCGGGAAACCCGGATGTTACCTTTGCCGGGTCAAGCTTTGGAAAGAAAGCCTTGGCCAGAGTAAAAGCCCGGGTCATTCCAATTCGGCATGATGAGCGTTTCCAGATTTCAATCCACCCAGGCACAGTGGAACAGGCTTGAACGAGATTCTCTTCACCCGGATATACTTCCGTAGGCCACTTCACAGCATCCAATATAAATTTTGTGCCGGCAAAGAAAGTCCGGAGTACAGTCTTGAGGGTATTACCCTTGACAATGGCATTTTCCTCTGGGGCCGCAAGGTTGGCACCTGCAGTCGTAACAAAAGAAAGAGCGTATCAGTAATCCCGAGTCTGTTATAATAAAGCAAAGACATGAAGCCAATCGGCAGCAGAAAACTTACTGAGCAAGATCTGATAAGTATCGGAGACCTGGTCCGATAGTTTCTTCAGTTCGGTCTGAGCGGCATTGCACTTCTTCTTGTATTTGGAAGCATCTTTCTTCAAGGTTTTCATGTCATCCTCAAGGATTTCCCTTCGTTTCATCTCGGCAAGAAGAAGTTGTTCGGTCCTCAGTAAAGTTTCATCAGACCGGGTTATCTGTGCCTGTAAGTAGCAAGGAATGCAAGTATTAGTTGGATTGTATGGAAAGCTGAATGTGGCGTAAAGTACCAAGCACCACTTTTGCAAGTCATACTTGGAACTTGGGGACTAGGTATGCAATATGAGGTACAAAGTGTCCTTACCTGGTGCTCTGCAGCCATGCGCTCCAAGATCTGGCTCTCCGAAGTCTTCATAGTGAGGAGGGTGTCCATCAACTGATCGAAAGTGTCTTTACTCGTATCAGAAGACCCGGGGCCTTGGAAATTCCGGGAAGGAGCTTTCTTCTTAGTAGGAGGCGGAACCCGGGTCATTTGTGTGTCGGAATCCGACGCTCCTTCTTCTGCGCCCAAGATGGTGGTTTTGTTCTTCTTGCTTGCATGGGAAGCAATTGGATACTCGGCTCCTTGCGTGTCCGGGTTTGGCGGCGACGCTTGTTTTTCACCGCTGGACGCGGCTGTAGTCTTATCAGCCGGGCTCCCCTTACCCGGGCCCTCGGTCCCCGTTTCCTCTTGATCGCTGACAACGAACGTGACCCTATAAGATGTTGTCAGTGAGCAGCTAAATACACAGTCAAGAGAGGGTGATAAAATATGGTGGAACATCAGGAAGGGGATCTTACCCGGTATTCACCGCAAAGTCACAAGGAAATCCATCGCTGGACTCGGGAGAAGCTGGGAATTATCAAGTTAGATGTCATATGGGAATGGTTTAAAGAGAATGTTTTGACCCAGAAAAGATATTGAGCAAGGCATCTGGATAAAAGAGGGAAGGGGATCCATCCCGTGATATCAGGATCGATTATCGAGCATGGAATTAGGGTTTAGACCTGGAAAATTAAAGGTGTTTGGGGGGAAAACCCGGGTTACTACATGGCCGCCGTGGAGTAAGGCCTAGCTGAATATCAGAGCATCTTGACCCGGCCTCCATGTGCCTGTATGTTTGATATTTTTGCAGGGAATAGCGAGCGCTTCAAGGAGGATCCATGAAGCCCAGGCTATTCTGGGGACTACTGACGGGGGGATGATAACCCGGTAGGCCAAACTCCAAGGAGTAGCCCGGCCCAAAGGACGGTGCGCAGGATCCGGCTAAGGATAAGGAAGCTTGTGGAAGGCCCAAGTTTGTAGGCCCAGTAATCCGGATTGTGGGTTATTGTAAAGGAAAGCTAGGGTTTGTGCGCCGTGTCCGGGTAGGATTCAGGGTGCACCTTGGGGAATAAGCCGGGGGTTCGGGTGCTTTATAAACCGACCCCCAGGTCTAGTTTTAGACAGAGATATTAGAACCCTAGCAATAGCGCTTGGTATCGAGCATCCAGTGTAATCCTAGAGTTGAGTTGTTATATCGAGATTGGAGACTCGGCGACTTTGATTGCCGGCTACCAGATTGAATCGTACCATGTTTTCCTCTGAGCTAAACCCTCTCCCAAATACCTGTGTCGTCTTGCCCCAAGATCAGTTACCCCCGGTAACATCTGCCGTGATTATCCCACGACAGGCAGTGTCGATGGCGATGGTCTCCTTCGAATCCCCGTCCCGGCAGGGCGCCAGAACAGGAACTTCTGGTCCCCGAATCGAGTTTCGAGGTGGCGGCGGCACTCTATTGTGTTTCTGTGGACTACGACGAACCCCCCTCGGTTTTTAGGTTACGGGGCATATGTAGTCGAAAGGGGAGTCCGAGGGGGAGCAGGGGTGGCCCACACCACCTGGCGGCGCGGCCAAGGGGGGTGCACGCCAGGGGGTGGTGTGGCCCCCTCGTGGCCCCTCTCCTGGCTCCCTTCTGGCTCCCGGGGTCTTCTGGTGTTTTGGGCTCAATGGGATCTTTTCTGGGCAATTTCCCGAAAGTTGATTTTTCTGCACAAAAACGAGACACCAAGGTAATTCTGCTGAAAACGGCGTTAGTCCGTGTTAGTGTTATCCAAAACTCACAAGTTTAGAGGAAAACAATAAGAAAAGTGTTCGGAAAAGGAGATACGTTTTGGACGTATCAGTCATCATTTCATCCGGGATCATGTGGCAAGAGGTGATATTGAGCTAGAATATGTCCCCACCAAGGACAATCTCGCGGACATCTTCACGAAGTCTCTTGATGATGCAAGATTCATGTTCTTGAGGAATGAGCTATATATCATCAATTCTAGTAGTTTGACTTGAAGATCTTGCACACACTCCTATAGTTGATACGTGTTTGGGTTTAGGTGCAGGCATGGAAATATGGGGAGTGTTATCCTAACACATTGGGTTCTCCCTCCCCCATTATGCCCAAAGCAAAAATTCATTGTTATCTCTCATTTTCTAATGTTGAATTGTGAGCTTCAATGTCAAGTATTGGCCATGCACCCAAGATATATCTTCGCGGTGTCATACCATGATCTCTTACATGGTGGCTTAGGCCACCAACCTCTTCTTTGTGAAGAGTTGGATTTTAGTTGGGGTTTATTTGATTTTAATTGCATTTCTCGTGTTTTTCCCTCGTTAAGTGTTTTGTAGGAAAATCTCACTCCCTTGGTCTTGTTGTTTGATTCATGCAAATGAGCGGGATAAGTACTACTTTCAGTTTTGTGTTTCTATCCTAAGACTTTCCACCTAAAAAACCAAACTCTATCTAGCACTCAAGTCATTCCTTTGAAACTAGGAAGTTTCGAATCAGAAGGCAGCCGAAATTTCTGGTAAAGTTCTGTACGAGAATATTTGGTTCAAACTTGAACCGGAATATCTGGTCCGGCGAATCTCCTCAAATCCGAGGGGGCATGGGTTGGAGAGGCAGTTCGTGCCTTTCTTCCCCAACTCCCCTCCTCCACCAAATCACCGAACCTCCGATTCTTGGCCTCACCGGCCACTTCCTCCACGGGATTTGCGTTTTCTAGGCCGGATCTTGTTCTCCATCTCCTTGGGATCAATCCCATCTAAGCATTTTCATCCATGGAAACGGGTAAACTTCAATCTCTTTGGATCTTGGTGCCCTAACCCTACCCCTCCTTGGATGCATGTTTTCCTTGTCAATGATTGGTAGTGGATGTTCCCTAGGGTATCTATTGTATGCTAGAGACAATAGGTTAGAACCCCGTATCACCGATCTAGTTTTGAACCTAGGTGTAGATCAAATAAGTGATGAGTTCATGGACCCGGAATATCCATTTCAGAACTGAACCGGAATATCCGGCTGGGTTATGTCCCAAATTTTCCAGTATTGTTTTGCTCCTCTCTAGGATTGTTACATGATCACTTTGTGGATGCTCTCCTATTGTTTTGACAGTATGATTCCTCTATTGATTACTTGTGTGCACTTACCCCCATTGCTTCCTTCTATGTACTTCATTCACAGGTCTGACAAGTTCGGCCCTCGCAAGCGTCCTTCCTACAAGGACACTAGTGATGAGGATCCCGGTGACTCTCGGCCTCCAAGGAAAGTTGTTGCCAAGGGTAAGGCCAAGTCTATTGCTTCTAAGCCATCCTGAAGAAAGAAGAAGGGCAAGTAAGTTAGCAAGAACTACAAGTATGATCTGACCACTCAGGTTTTGCTCAGATCCGTCAGAAGGATTGGTACAACACTCCCAGAGATATGGAGTTTGAGGATGCTCGGTTCTAGTGCAAGGAGCAGTCCCATATATTTGCTGACATCTATTCTGATTACAAGTTTCCAATCCGCCAGATGCATCCCACCAAGTTCCATTTCATCAAGGACAAGGACATATTTGTTGATGCTGCTAGTATTATTGAGAGGTTTGGTCTCGTGAATCTCTTGGAGACTCGTTGCCCCTACAACACCGATCTTGTGGTCCAGTTCATGTCCACATTGGCTTTTGACTCAGATGTCCGTTGCAGTTTGAAGTGGATGACTGATGACCCACAAGTATAGGGGGTGTATCGTAGTACTTTCGATAAATAAGAGTATCGAATCCAACGAGGAGCAGAATGTGTTGACAAGCAGTTTCGATGAAGGAATAACTGTAAATACTGGAAAATAGATTTGTAGGGGTTTTTGATATTGCAGATAAATAAAGTGCGAGTAAATAAAATGCAATAGTAATAATTTCAGCAAGTGTCCCAATCCTTTCTTCAGCAAAGGACAAGCCGGTGGGTTTACTTATGATTAACAAACGTTCTCGAGGACACACGGGAGGTTTCTGTCAAGTGATTTTGTTCCATGCAGCTGAATAATGTTAGGTGTTTGATAAGTGTTGTGTGGGTGAACCTATGCTAATGTACCGTCCCATCCAAGACTAATACATACTTGTGATTATACCCCTTGCAAGCATCCGCAACTACAAGAAAGTAATTAAGAAATAAATCTAACCACAACTTTAAACTCCGGGATCCTACGCTCCCTCGTGTAATGGTTTCCTAACGGGGGTTTAGGTTTCTGTCACTCCGGCAACCGCACAATTAGTGGCCAAATACAGGATGCATCCCCCTAGGCCCATAAATGGTGAAGTATCATCTAGTCGACGTTCACATGACACCACTAGGAGAATAATACCACAACTTAAATATCAAACATTAAATATTATTCAACATTACTTCACGACTAACAACTTGACTTCTCCCATGTCCTCAAGAACAACATGAACTACTCACAAGACATCATATGGATCATAACCAGAGGTGATATAACGGATGATAACAATCTAGTCATAAAGTGCAAACACCGATAAATCTCACAAGCATCAACTACTAACAAGTAATCCACACCGGGAGAGAGATCTAATGCAAAACAATGATAGAGGCCCCTAATTGTTACAGCGGGATGATGGTGGATGATGAGGGTGATGGTGCTGGTGGTGATGACGATGACGATGACGATCTTGATGATGCCCGGAGTGATGATGGTGACAATGGCGGTGATTTCCCCTCTCCGGAGAGGAATTTCCCCGGCAGATTTTTCTCTGCCAGAGAACTTTTGTCTCTCGGGTGTTTTCCGCCCCGAGGCGGAGGCGGAATAATTCTTCGACCATGGAATGAGGCTTAGGGTTCCCTCGGGGCCAAGCACGCGAAAAATACACCCCAGAGGTGGGCCAGGGTGGCAACACCCATAGGTGGCGCGGCCAGGGCGCGCCACCTCATGGTGTGGGCCTCAGGTGGGCCCCCTCTGGCTCTTCTTCTGGCTGAGTTCCTCCTCTGAACTTTTAGGACACCCCGGATGTCCCCCTTCTTCTTCTGATCTCCTGAAATATGGTATCTCGACGGTGCTTTTTCCATCAGATTTCTGGTTCCGTTGTTTATTCTCCAAAAATTATTAAACATGCAAAATAAGATAAAATAACATAAGGGATGCATCATAACATGAAATATATCGATGAATAACAAAAAATTATGATATAAAATAGTGATGCAAAATGGACGTATCAACTCCCCCAAGCTTAGACCTCGCTTGTCCCCAAGCAAAACTGAACTCAGAAAACATGACCACAAGTTTATGGAGTGAAGAGTCGATAAATAAAATACGGACAAGAAGCATCACATCTATCTATGCACCAATCATTATAGACAGCAACTTTCTATCATATGACTTAACTTGAAATGAGTAATGGGAGTCACAAACAAAGACGCAAAAGATAGAATTAGAATTGGTGATGGCAAACTTCGTTCTTGGTCAGAGAACATTTAATGAAATCATACTTATCTTCTTGGTCAGAGAACATTTAATGAAGAGTCTTTATAACAAGGTTTATATTGTAGAGCTTAACATGTTTAATTATAGCAACTCTTTTACAGTGATTCATAGCTTTCAAAGTAATATTCATTCAGATAATAAAGCATGTGCTAAATAATGAAGGATAGAAAACATGATTGAACAAATCAACACATAGATGATGAGATCACAACAACTCAAATGATTGCTGGAGACAGAAGGAAATGGGTTTACTGACTCAACATAAAAGTAAAAGCTAGGCCCTTCGTAGAGGGAAGCATGGATCACTCATGTGCTAGAGCTTTTATTTTAATAAACAAAGGTATACAATGCATGACACTCCTCCCATCCATCTTACACAAACCATGGCTAACCGAATCCTCGGGTGCCTGCCAACAATCACAAACTTTGGAGGAGTGTCTAATTTTGAGAGGTGTATGTTTATGTCAACGAATGGAAAACAGAAAATACAGTACGTCACAAGCCAACTAGATTCAGAAGAGTGGCTCCCATAGAAGGACACAACTGGTATAGAAGGTCATCCCTCTTTCTCTTTTGTTTACACAATTATGCTTTGACTAATAAATCAGGGGCAAAAAGAGTGAAGAGAATTTGTATTATTATTTGGGGCTGGGAACCCCGCTGCCAGCTCTTCTAGCTTTTGGATAAGAGGATGAAGCCACTAGTCCAGGTGTGTGAGTCCAATCAACAAGTGAGATAAAGATTCTCTATTTGCGTCGAGCTAAAACAGGAACACAAAATAGGAGTAATTTGAAAGTTTTAAAGGTAGCACATGAGCAATTTACTTGGAGTGACGGTGAAATACCACATATAGGAAGGTATGGTGAACACAACTGGCAAGGTTTTGGGGTTTATGGTTTGGATGCACGAGAAGCATTCCCTCTCGGTACAGGGTTTTTGGCTAGCAAGGCTGGGTAGAAAGCATAAGAGTTGAAGGAAAACAAACAAATATACATATGATGAAACCAATCATGCAATCTTCATTGAAAGCCCAAGCGATCTTAACTTGTGAATACTAAGTTTATGAGCTAATAGGAAAATTCCTCTTTCTTATACTAGTATCTCAAATTATTATTTCTGCTGACCCAAGCTAAGTTTGTCAAAACCAACTAGATTAACTTGATGATCTCTAGAGTGATACCAAATACTAATGACAAACTCAACCATATGACAGAAATTGAAAACTAAAATAACGTGTGCATAAAGTAAATGATGAAACTTCTCATTAATGATTCAAACCGGCAACTCACACCAACGGATACAACGATAACCAACTAGGGAGAGACACTTCCATACTACAAACCATCCTATATGATAACCTCTCTACTCATGATATGACTCTATTGAGAAAGTAAAAACATGAAAGATAGTGATGTGATACCGCGGCACTCCCCCCAAGCTTGGAACAAGCCAAGGGGATGCCAAAACCAATGACGAATTAATTCTTCGGTGGTGGTGGTGAATCCTTCTTGATGAGCTTATCAATTGATTTCTTCAGATCTTCAATCGCGAACATAAGCATACGCAACACCTCTGTATTGCGATCAATACAGTTTGCATGCCTGTCAGACGGTGAATCCCATCCACCAAGATTTTAACCCACTCTTCCTTAGGTTGAGAGCTTCCTTCATCTGCACGGTTAGAACGATTCATATCCCACATAGAGGGCAAATCCCTATGGGGCATCTTTTTGTACTGATAATCATGAATTAATGTGTGGAAGTATTTCTTGACGCCCGCAGCAGGTGTCCTCAAAGATAAGGAGTGATGTTGAACCTTCCCTCCAGTGCTCATCCGCGCGCTTCTCTTGAGCTTCAAGGGATTACCCACCACTCCAATGCTTGCGATGGTGGTGCGTGGATGCACTCGAGGACTTTGTCGTGGGATAATCACGGCAGATGTTACCTGAGGTAACTGATCTTGGGGTAAGTCGACACAGGTATTTGGGAGAGGGTTTAGCTCGAAAGAGAACATGGTGATAAGCGATCTAGAAATCGGCGCTCAACTCGCCGAGTCTCGAATATGGCTCTCGATTTATACTGGATACTCGATAACAGGTGATATGATTATGTCGTGAATCTCTGTCAAGCTAAGCCTAGGGGCCGGTTTATAAAGTACCCGTACCCCCCCTGGCTTGCCCTCCAAGGCGCAGCTTGAGTCCTATCCGAACTCTGCTTACAAACCCTAGCTTTCCTTATCGCAACCCACAATCCGGGTTACGAGGCCTACAAACTTTGGGCCTTCCAGAAGTTTCTTTATCCTTAGACGGATCCCGCGCGGCGTCCTTTGGGCCGGGTTACACCTTGGAGTTGGCCTACCGGGTTACTATCCCCTCATCAGTAGTCCCCAGGATAGCTTGGGCTTCCTGGATTCTTCCGTGAAGCGCTGGCTATTCCCTGCAAAAATATCAAACGCTCAAGCGTATGGAGGCCGGGTTACAATACTTTGATAAATGGCTGGGTCCAACTCCATGGTGACCATGCAATAACCCGGCTCTCCTCCGAATGCTTCTCCTAATTTTCCAGGTCTAAGTCTTAATAAAAACTCCACGACTCTACACTTTTCTCGATAGTTAATCCTGATACCACGGAAAGTATCCCTTTCTCTTTTCTGCCAGGATCTCTTGCTCAACACTCGATGCACCTCCCGTAAACTTTGAATAGGTAGCCGTTACCCCGCAATTTCCGGGTCCCGCCCGTTGGACTTAGTTTTTCCACCCGAACCATTATAAATAGGTCCTTAGGGGTAACCCTAACCCCAACGTCTCACTTTTCCTCATTCCTCTTCCTCCGTACCCAAACCCGCAGAGCGCCATTACGGGAACTCCGCGCGCATCACCGGAGCCCATTTGTCGCCGGCTGCGCTCCGCCACAGCGCGCTCAGCCCCGCCACCGAGATCCGCCGCCAAACACCCAACCTGCCCGCCAAGAGTCGCGAAAGGGCACCAGGCCTGCGCTATTTGCCTCCGCAAGGCTTCATTTCAACCTCCTCCAGTAAGTCTCCGGCACTCATCAATCTGCCCTTGCAATTTCTTGGTTTTGCCTCAAATTGGATCTAAATCGACCCGCCGGCGATTTCTCGGGGCGCACCGAATTAGGTTGCTAGCATTCATCCTAACCCATCCATTAGATAAGAGATAGATTTCAGCTCACTCCTCTACTACCAGTAATCATTAATTTTGCCGTAAATCTAGAAATGGAATTCCCAATCTGGGCTCGAGCCGCCTAAAATTTCCGCCCTTGCTTCTGTCACCCGGAAAATCCTCCCTTTCCAGTTCATTTACTCGCGATAGATGCACGGACAACCATCTATTTCTCCTAAACACTTATCCATACATTAACCTCCATAATTTTTTTATAAGAACGCACGATACCCGGATAATTTGTACCGTGCTCCGCAAAACAATACCCGGATAACATTTAACTTCCAAGTTGCCTCAATACCTCTTATCAATACTCGGCCAACTGACAGTTTCCGAGTCTCGTTTCTCATGTTTTTCTACCTGATGTTTTACAGGCTAACCCCTTGGCACCCAAGAAGCAGGGAAAGCAGTCAGTCAAAGCCAAGACCACAAACTCCATATCCGCCAACTGGGCGCGATCTTCGGTCACCAAGGCCAAATTAGAAGAATTGGTCGAGCTAGGGGTTCTCCCCCCTCAAGAAATTATCCACTGGAGGGTGCCGGGTAACGAAACTCGGCCTACTCCGGCAGAAAACGAGGTAATATGCTTTGTTGAACATGTGACCCGGGGCTTCCGGCCTCCGGGTCATCCTTTCTTTCGCGACGTTTTAAGCCATTATGGCCTTCGCATTTTCGACATAGGACCCAACTCCGTTTTAAACATCACTCATTTTATCGTTCTTTCCGAGTCTTACTTGTGCACTCCGCCAAGTCTGGCCCTCTTCGTCGAACTCTTCAAGTGCAAACCGTGCCGCGAAAGCGGCGACGGTGCACTTCTTACTTGTGGCGGGGTTTCCATCCAACGCCGCAAGAACTCCTTAATGCCTCCTCTCACACTTAACTCCCACGTAAAGCACTGGCAGCTCTCATACTTTTACTGCCAGGACACCTCCCCACCCGGCGAAAAGAAGCTGCCGGGTTACTCGGAGGGTCAACTTGACATTTCCGAAGCCTTCAATAGGTTTGCCCCTGACCCGGAAAGGGAAGAAATTCTGCCTCTATTGGCCAAAATCTCCATCCTTTCTGCCCAAGGCCTCATCGGGCTTAACCTGGTGAAGACTTGGGTCGATTTACGCATCCAACCCAACTCCATTCGCACAAAAATGATGTGCGAATACTCGGGGCAAACCACGGACCCGATCCGATACTCCACCAGCAATTTCGCTCCTAGCGATGCCAACAAAACAATCAAGGGCTTTCTGACGGAAAAGCTCGAGGTGATCCGGAACATAGCCGGATTAGAACCTTTTACCCTCGAGAACCCGGCCCCCGCGGTAAGGACCTAACTCTAACAAGTTCAATTTTATTCGTTCCTCTTGGTACAACTGTTAATCCTTGCTCTGGTGTCTCCACCTCAGGCCGACAGTGACTTCTGGAAGGCGGATACTCCTCATAACTCCGGAAACCCGGAAGAGGAAGGGGATGCCGTTAACTCGGACGAAGGTACATACTTAGTCCCCTTGAATACGTCATGCCCTATTTCTCATTTCCATACTATAATCTCGATTACTTTCAGAGCAAGAAGACCAAGACGAGGAGGAAGAAACGGACGGCAAGGTGGAGTCTGCCAGTGATGAAGATGAACCGGAGCCAGCAACTAAAGCCGGATCCAAAAGAAAACCCCAAGGAATTGTTTTCCAGGTTTCATTTCATTTCCTTGTGCTTAATTTGCGTTCCCGTGATATCATTCATGAGCTAACCCTGTCATCACCCCTTTGGCCATACTGAAGGAGCCACCTGCGCCCAAGCGTAGAGTGACCCGGAACCATCCGGGTAACGAGACCCTTAACCCGGGTACTTCATCGCCTCCAGCTCGACATACTGGTATTCACCATACACAAGAATCTTTTCCCAAACATTCCCTCACAAAGTAATCTCACACCTTGCTTGGTATTTTTCAGTATCTTCCGGGTCCAGCAGCGGCTTTCCCTCAGACTTCGCGGTGAACCCCGGGTAAAGTTCTTTTCCTGATGTTATGCCGAACTTTTATCGCCCTTTTCGTGACTTATGCGCTAACTGCACCCTTGCACTTTCTATAGAGCCACGGTCGTTGTTAGCAACCAGGAAGACATGGAAGTTGAGGACCGGGGTAAGAATAAACCGACTGACGATGCATTCACCACAGCTGGTGATGAGCAAGCGTCACCAACGAACCCGGCTAGGCAAGAAGCCGGGTATCCAATAGCCTCGCACGCAAGCGAGAAGGAAAAAGGCGCAGCTGCGGGCGCAGGAGGAGGGCCAAACTCCAACATTCGGATGACCCGGGTGCCGTCTCCTGTTACGAAGAAAACTTCTTCTCCAAATTTCCACGCCCCCGAGTCTTCTAACTCGGATAACAATGATTTTAACCAGCTGATGAGTGCTCTCCTGTCCATGAAAGCTTCAGAGGGAAATGTCTTGGAGCGTATGGCCACAGCACATCAGGTAACATTATTTGATATTCCTTACTGCACACCCAGTCCCCAAGTTCTGAGCATAACTTGCTGTTGTTGTGCTCGGTACTTCATACAATATTCGGCTTGTCATGATATCCGACTTACGGTTTCACTCGTTCCTTGCAGGCGGAAATTACTCGGTCCGACGAGGTATTACTCAAGACCGAGCAGCTCCTGCTTGCTGAAGTAAAGCGCAGAGAAACCCTTGAGGCGGAGGTGAAAACTTTGAAAAAAGACGTCTCCAGATACAAGAAGAAGTACGATGCTGCCCAATCTACACTGAAAAACTTGTCGAACAAAGTTGCGGACACTTATCGCATCTTGCTAAGTAAGTTTTTGTTCGCGATTAACTTACATGCCTCTATCTTATCGTTATAATAATCAAGATTACTGATATGCTTTCTTTTATTTCAATTGCAGGTGCTAACCTTGCTGCTCCAGAGGACGATGCCGTTGCTATGACTAAAACGCTAAAGACTGTGCTCCGTACATTTTTTGCCGGCACAAAGCTTTTATTGGATGCTGTGAAGTGGCCCTCCGAGGTATACCCAGGCGAGGAAAACCTCATGCAAGCGTTTTCGACGGTGCCTGGATGGGTTGAAATATGGAAGCGCTCGTCTTGCCGAGTCGGTATGACCCGGGCCTTTACGCTGGCGAAAGCTTATTTTCCTAAGCTTGACCCGGCAAAGGTAATATCCGGGTTTCCGGAATTCAAGGCTGACGGCTCCAAGTTTACGCCCAAGGATTTCAAAGTTATACAATCGGCCGTACGTCACTCGGCTACTGCTTTGGCCGATAAGATGGAACTGGACACAATCATGAGCTCGTACGACGCTGAAGGCAAAACTATTTTGGTAGAGGCACCCCCTCCCTTCGACATGCTGGAAAAATGGGCGACTGACCTGGCCAGGAGGAAAGAAGAAGCTGCTAAGAGAGAGGCCGAGTCAGGCTTAAGGCCGTCTACCTCTACGCCGGCTGTTCCTCCGCCTGTCCGTCCTGATGTGGAAAGTCCGGGTAATGCTGCTGGAAAGGCTAAGGAGCAGGTCCAAGACCAAGACCCGGAAGACCATTCCCAGGATGCCGAGTAGGATGATGTTTTGTAAAAAACTGGTGTGATTTTGATGATGCGCTTGTTGCGCCATTGATACTGGTACTGTCACTTTGTACTTTTAACTCGTGATAACTTTGTGCCTTTCCCGGCTTTTGATAATCTCGACCCTTGTTTTTAAGCTTATTCTTGATACCCGATTGCTTTTGATTCCCTTTTCGAGGCTCGGTTAACCGAGTATCGTGGGCTTTGATAACTGGACTTTTCTCTAAGTCCCCAAGACTCGGAAGCCAAGGTTTTTCAAGCTTTAATAGATAAACAGCTTGTTTCTGTTTCGAAGTCCCCAGTCCCCATGACCCAAAGTACGAGCCAGGGGGGTGTGGCCTTTCTCAGATGACAAACTGCTCTTTACTAAGCCGAAAACCAATAGCCATTTACGTAAATACTGAAGTCATGCTTGATACTTGTTGAGTTTCCGGCTATTTAGCCTTGTACTCTGCATAGACTTGTGGTTTAGATGACCCTTTTGATTATCTTGTACTGTATGCCGGCTTTCGCGTGGATACCATGTTGTTACATCTATACGAAAAACAGAATCAAGCAAGTCCCATTGGGCTGCATGGTTTTGATTGTAATCGTAAGCGAACAGATCATGCCACTTTGGTGCGATTCACATCGAGCTTAAGTAAGAATAACCAAGAAATTTGGCTCCTTCGTCCGGTTATAAGATTGTAGCCGTACTCGTCTTGCAAGTAATCGGCCCTCATAACTCATAGGCATCAAGGCCAGGTCTCTGGGTTGGTGACTACTACTTAAGCAGTTCAATTCCCAAAAACTCATGTACGTGCAACATATTTTGATGATACTGATGCATTGATAATAACAAATATCACTTACTTGTACTTGAAGCAAAGACCATGATAAGACTTGAAAACCATCTCTTTTATTGATACGAAAAAGTTTGTGCCAGCAGGCCGCCTCATTAAAAACCTCCCAGTCCCCTTAGGTACCCTGGGTAGGAAAAGAGCGCGTATGAAACCTGCTGTCCGTTACACTGCTTTAGTTCTTCTCGAGAATCGGCCCCAGGCTGGCACGGCCGATGCACATTCTCCATTTGTTAGTCCCTTTCATAACGAGTACCGGGTTTGTTAGCCAATCCGGGTATGTCGTTCTTGTAGCGCGGCTAGTTGTAGATAGCGGTGTGCTTTCCTCTTCTACGCCAGGGAACTTGGAAGGACCGCTCCTGACGAAGGCCACCATCTTGTGATCTTGTTCTGTCCTAGTTTTTGCTTTATCCCCTTCAGAGGTCGGCCTTTTTGACGTTGCCCTTTCCTCCAGGTTTGCCTGCGATCGGTAATGCTTGAGCTCCTCTTTCCTACAGGCTTGCTCAGCCATTGCTGCATCTCCTTCGTCGCATTCAGCTGCTATATCTCGATTTCCGTGTATGGTAATGGTCTTCTTAGGACCCGGGATTTTCAGCTGTAGATACACATAACACGGTCTTGCCATGAACTTGGCATAAGCCGGCCTTCCAAACAATGCGTGATAGGGACTGCGCAACTTAACCACCTCAAAGGTAAGCCACTCAACCCGATAATTGTCCTTTGATTCCCCAAAAGCTACCTCCAACGCCATTTTTCCTTCAGGGCACGCTGAATGACCCGGCACTATCCCGTGAAAAACTGTTGTACTCTTTTGCAGTTGAGATTCTTTGAGGCCCATGCGCAGAAAAGTTTCCCAGTACAGGATATTGATGCTACTTCCTCCATCCATCAAGACTTTTTTCAGTTCATACACATTGACCTGTGGTGCCACTACCAAGGCTAAAACTCCCGGGTGGTCAACTCTGTCCGGGTGATCCCTTCTGCTCCAAGTTACCTCCTGTTCTGACCACCTCAAATACCTCGGAACAGCGGAAGAGACTGAATTGACCGCTTGTTTCAGTATCTTTTTATCCTTGTTAGAGCCTCCAGTAGTGTGCACATGATACTGACCCAACTGTTTGGGGTTAGCCTGAAAACCTCCCGCTCCCCCTTGATTGTTGCCCGGATTTCCTGCTGCCGGGTTACCAGCTGGGGGTGGACCGTTGCCCAAATTTCCACCTGGACCCGGGCCTCCTCCCCGACCCGCTCCTCGCATGGCTCTGTTTACTTCCTCATTCTTCCACCTCTGTAAGTCGGCGCATTGCTCCAAGGAGTGATTAACCGGCTTGCCGTTCCTGCTATGCTTCGGGCACGCCATCCTGAATATATCCCAACTGTTGCCCGGCCTCGGAGGTCCCTGATAGTGTCCTCCATTATGATTTCCGGTATTAAAATTCCCTTCAGACCTGGGTCTCGAAGACCCAGCTTCAGTATTAGCTACAAACTCGGAACCTCCTTCAAATGGGCGCTTGTTCTGACTATTTCCGTTATTACTCGGTGCTGATCCATTGCCGGTTCTTCCACTGTTACTGGTGTTCACCTTCGCTTTCTTGTCATCGACTTCCTCCTCTGTAGTGTCTGTTGCAGCGTGCTTGTTGCATGCATCCATTAATTCTCCCATTGTAGCCTCCGATGCATTCCTACTGGACTTCATGCGAGTTAACTTTTGTACTAAAGGAATATACTTGCATGTTTTTGCCATAGCTTGTAGCGCATCTTTGGGCTGAATTTCTGTGGATGAGTGAAGTATCTCCATAACCCGGCGTACCCAACTGCGTGCTGATTCTCCCTTTTTCCGAACGCATCGCTCTAAATCATCAATAGTGAATAGCTTTCTGCACGTTCCATGGAAGTGCTTGACGAACGCGGTCTTTAGTTCTTCCCAGGACTTGATCGATCTTTCTGGCAGGTTGGTAAACCATAACTTTGCTGCTCCTTCTGACATCATCAAGTACATGAACTTGGCTTGAAGATTCTCGGATGCATTGCGGATTGACATTGCCATCTCATAACTACTCAACCAGGTTTCCGGATCCATGGTCGGTTCATAGTTCACTACTTTTCCCGGCTCTTTGAACTTTTCCGGGTAAGGTTCAGCTCTGATGTCATCCGAGAGACACTTGGGCCCTGCGAGGACGGTTGAGACTGGCCTTACTCGGGGAGTGTGCGATCCAGCCGGGGGCGTAGCGGGGCGCGGTGCTGCAGGCAACCCATGTGCAGCAGACCCGGCCCCAGCTCTCCGAGCCCTGGAGCTATCCACAACGGCCTGCGCCACCGATGCTGCTGGAACACGGGGAGGAGGCGGCATTTGCTGCTGCTCTTCCCTCCGCCGCGCCGAGTTTGCTTGAATATTCCCTTGTTGTTGACTGGCGTATGGCGTCCCATGCATCCCGCTTCTGTGGTCCGGGTAATTGGCCTGCTGTGCCACCGCAGTGTGCAGTAGATCGATCGCTTGCCGGGTCCTTTCTGCATGGGGCGATTCTCCTACCGGGATTTGGTTCAATGCAAGTGTTGCTGCATACACGTTGTCCATAGGATTGTTGTAGTGGCCTGCTGGTGTGCGAAACCGTGACGGCGGATGCGGTGGCAACTCGATGCCGGTTGTGACTCCGGTTCGTGGTGGGGGTAACCCGGCCTGCACGTTTGCCGCGCGGGTTTCCGCTGTCGCCGGCTGAGGCGCAGTTCCCTGGTTTACAGCTGGGGTCGGTTGGTCCTGAGGCGTAATAAACAAAGCCGCCGGGTTAAGGACCCCACCCATGGCCGGTAGTCTAGTTTGAGTTCTCTGGTGTACTCTAGATGTTTCCTCTCAGGGCCGGGTTTCCAATGCATCCAGCTCGCGCTGACGCGTAGCCATCCCTTGTTTCTCTGCTTCCACTTGCCTTCTTTGCTGTTCCAACGCGCGGCGAGCCACATCCAGGTCCCTGACACGTTCAGCTGCGTTTTCTGGAGTGATAACCGTAGCGAGGACCGTGGGGTCTAGGATCAGATTATTGTCGAACAAGGCCGGGTGGCGCGGGTTTGACGGACCCGCCCCCGGTGTCCGGTTTCCCAGGAATCCGAACGTATTCGCGTGCAGCTCCTCATCCACCGCACGGCTAGTCACTGATGCCGACTCTCCGTCGACCCGGGCCAGGATCGGGTTTCCGTTGGCCGCGTCCTGTCGCTGTGCCAATGCCTGAGCCGCCCCGACCGGAGCCGTGGTCATGTTTCCTTGATTGAGGTTGGCTGCGGGAGCCGTGTAGACCGCCGCTCGGCGTATTACGCCTGTTGTGAGTTCATACTGTTCTTCTCCGCTGTTGTCTTCTCCGTAACGGTCTTCCAGCAGGTCCCTGACAGATTCAGTATCATCCTTTCCATCGTCCGGGTCATGCGGGGCCCATGCCGGCTTCTCCGGCTGTTCCCACTGCACGATGGATTCTTCCATCTGGTCTGTTGCTCCAACCGATTCTTCTCTACCTGACTGGGCGCAAGCATCCTCCCCTGACACAGAATCAGATCCAACATAGTCAGGAGCCGAGCCAGAGGAACATACCATACCGATGAAGACGCTGATCCGGCCGATTGTAACGACAGATCCGGATTCGAGGCGATCCGATTCTGGCCCCCAGCCGGAGTCGTCCACCATCTTCTCTCCTTTGTGGTCGTCGTAGATCTCTCCGACGACGAGGTTGCTCATGCTTTTCCGAGCTTCTCCCGTGATGTAAACACCTTTGGACGCAGGCCCCATGGTGGGCGCCAACTGTCGTGGGATAATCATGGCAGATGTTACCTGAGGTAACTGATCTTGGGGTAAGTCGACACAGGTATTTGGGAGAGGGTTTAGCTCGAAAGAGAACATGGTGATAAGCGATCTAGAAATCGGCGCTCAACTCGCCGAGTCTCGAATATGGCTCTCGATTTATACTGGATACTCGATAACAGGTGATATGATTATGTCGTGAATCTCTGTCAAGCTAAGCCTAGGGGCCGGTTTATAAAGTACCCGTACCCCCCCTGGCTTGCCCTCCAAGGCGCAGCTTGAGTCCTATCCGAACTCTGCTTACAAACCCTAGCTTTCCTTATCGCAACCCACAATCCGGGTTACGAGGCCTACAAACTTTGGGCCTTCCAGAAGTTTCTTTATCCTTAGCCGGATCCCGCGCGGCGTCCTTTGGGCCGGGTTACACCTTGGAGTTGGCCTACCGGGTTACTATCCCCTCATCAGACTTTCTTCTACATCTCCTTCAGCTCCACTCTCGATCTCCTCCTCCGGCTTCAGGTCTTGGACATCATCTTCCTTTGGCCCCTTCCCCTTGTTGTCGTTGGCGGAGACCATGATGCTTCTAAAACCGAAAACAGATTCTGGCAGAAACAGCTTGAAACAGAAACACGACAAGAAAACAATGTACGGACCTCGAGGGGTCCAGGGAATTATATAGCAAAAAGTTTCATAACGAAAGGAAAGTCCAGGTCGAAAATGAGTCGGAGAGGGGCTCCGGAGCGCCCACACCATAGGCTGGCGCGGCCAGGGGTAGGCTCGCGCCACCCCATGGTGTGGAGCCTCCGGGCTCCGTCTCCTCCTCGTTTCCGGCTCATAATTTTTCATATTTTCCAAAAACAGTAAAACTAAAAGTTGGAAGATGTTTCGCGAACGTTTTCTTACCAAAACTGATACCTATTCGAAAACTGACTCTGCAGTCTCTGAAATATGCTTCTTAATAAATTCCTCCGGGATCATGGCTCGAATACAATCAACATTTTTATTATAGGGATCTCCAGAAATATAATGCCTGAGTCTTTGGCTATTCACCACTTGTGAAGAGTTGTCTTCAAGGGAAACAATTTTAATTTCCCCCAAACGGTATACCTCTTCGATAACAAAAGGTCCTTCCCATCTTGAGAGTAATTTTCCTGCAAAAAAACTGAGACGAGAACTATACAATAGCACTTTTTCACCAACATGAAATTATCTTTTAATAATTCTCTTATCGTGCCACCTTTTAACTTTCTCTTTAAATAGCTTAGCATTTTCATATGCTTCGCTCCTCCATTCATCTAATAAACTTAACCCAAGCAACCTTTTCTCACCAGCAAGTTTAAAATCTCTATTTAGGTCTTTCACTGCCCAGTTAGATTTGTGTTCTAATTCTAGGGGTAAGTGACAAGCTTTTCCATAAGCCATTTTATAAGGAGACATGCCCATGGTATTTTTATAAGCGGTTCTATAAGCCCACAGAGCATCATTTAATTTCTTAGCCCAATTTTTCTAGATTTGTTAACAGTCTCTTACAAGATAGAGTTATACTTGCCCGCTAGTTTGAGGATGATAGGGTGAGGCAATTCTATGATTAACATCATATTTAGCAAGAGTTTTTCTAAAACCACCATGAATAAAATGAGAACCCCCATTAGTCATAAGATATCTAGGTACACCAAACCTAGGTAAAATGATGTATTTAAGCATTTTAACGAGGTTTCACCATCAACACTTTTAGTAGGTATAGCTTCTACCCATTTAGTAACATAATCTACAGCAACAAGAATATGAGTGTAGCTTTTTCAAGGAGGGAAATGACCCATAAAGTCAAAACCCCAACAATCAAACGGTTCAATAACAAGAGAATAATTCATAAGAATTCCATTACGTCTAGAAATATTTCCAACCCTTTGGCATTGATCACAAGATAAAACAAATTTTCTAGCATCTTTAAAAAGAGTAGGCCAATAAAAACCTGATTGTAGAACCTTATGTGCAGTTCTATCTTCAGCGTGATGTCCTCCATAAGCACTACTATGACATTTTCTCAATATCTCTTGTTGTTCGTTTTCAGGAACTGTCGCACCCCGGTTTCTAGAGGATACTCCTCGCACGAACTGGAAGTCAGGTGCTTGGATTATGGGGCATACCTGCTCCCACGTCCCAGCTTCCTGGTAGGCCTGCGCTTATGCGCGACAACACAAGCCCTGCTCCCACCGTCGAAGTAAACTATCCGCTAGGAACCTAAGGCACTACTGTCGACGTACTTCATATTCAAACACGCACTGTACGTCAACAGCTTTGAACGAAATGATAGCACAAAATGTCTCTAAGACACAAAAGAATGAAATAAGTTTGCAAATAGCCTTCACTAAGGCAGAGATAGCAAAACACTCATCCAGAGGACACATGTCCCAACATATCATCCATTACATCAGCGGAAGCAATCAAATGGGTCTGAGTACAGACAAATCCAAGGCTTAAGAAGCCGGAGAAAAATAACGAAAAACGAGGCCCCATCCACGTAGGTCCTGGATCCTGCCCGGGGTCCAGCCAACTACTCGTCTGCAGTGTCGTCGAACTCCACAAAGTAGCCATCCTGGTGATCATCGTAGCCGTAGTCGTACTCTGCGTAAACCACAGCCCCAACGGGGTCAGTACATCCAAGTACTGGCAAGCAAGACTCACATTTCATCAAGGAGTTACCCGTCAACACAAGCCTTGATGCTTGGGATCAACGGAAGGAGATAGGTATTATAAAAGCTGCAGCGGGCTGCTCTAACCAACTACAGAAAATACTACTTGTGTCCGGCTAATAGAAAAGATAAGATCGAGGAATTGTAACCAACTGAAAGATAACTTCAAACAAACCCATCCTGGATCTCGCCCCTTATCCGAAGAAGCAATCCGAGGATAACTCACACCGTTATAATAAGGTGAAACAAGTTATTGTGTGAATAACCTATTACTAGTCAAGTTATTAGTCATTGGGTGAAACATGGTTATCATTATGTTTAAGTTGTCCTGAGTACTTGTTAGCCAGTACTTTCACCAAGTAATCCATAACCGCGGAAAACACGGCTTCTCGAGAAGATTTATCCCTGCAGGGGTGCACCATAGTAACCGTACACGTAAGAATATCCCGCCAGATGGGAATCAAATCCACCAAGCGAGACACTCAACACAACCAACTGTTCTTCGCATCAAGCCCAAAGCACCGCGTGCTGTGCGTGCGCGGCTAATCGAGCCCCCCGAAGAAAAGGAGGACCCTCATAGCACTGGAAGACCACGCCGCCCTAAATGCCGACTACAAAAGTTCCACCCTGGCCTCGGGTTCGTACCTGCATATGATGCAGCAAATGGAAAGCCCGAACTAGTACGGCGATTTGGACGAGATGCGAATCGAGTCAAGTTGAGGGGGGCGCCCATACTCGCTTCCCACATGCGGGTAGTGCGCTCATCATGGATCAGTAGACAAGACCCTTTTCCTATTAGGGTCGACACTAGCAGGCCTCAAAACCACAAAGGGCCTCCTGCCGGTGCCTTATCATCAAATTATTATTAACAGCAGCATTAACAGGATTGATTGATTAACATTCGAGCCCTCGGAACGGTAACAGATAATAATAGCACGATAATAAAAGAAGTAACCGACAACAGGCTCGAGCAAAAGCAACCCTAAGCATGCTAGATAAGAACAGGCACAAACAAAGGCTGTGGGTATGGAGGTGAGGCAATATCATTGGTTCAGGGAATCATGTGATGGGTTCGGAGAATAGCAACGATACATAGGGCTAGCAATAGTAGACAAAAGGATAGTATCGACAACAAGTGTGGAAGAGAACTCGATGATTCATGTGAGTGATAACTTGCCTGGCAGCTCAGTCTCGTACTGGGCTAGGTCCTGAGTAGTGGTGTCGTAAGGCTCGTCGGTACCAACGTCGTCGTCTAAGCGGGAAGAAGCAAAACAACAACGAAGGAAGACAGCAATCAATACATGGCATAGGTGCACAAACATTGGAATGATGCATGACATGTTTAATAGATGCACCAAAATAAACTAGTGGATATGATACACAAGTTTAAATGGATTCCATATGCAAAGATTGCATATGGCAAACCCATGCCTTAGAGTTGAATTAATTGTTCTAACACTAAGCATCATGTGTAAGTGACTTAGTATGATGCATGCATGATGAAGAACAAGAATATAACAAGTTTTAAATGCAATTAGAATGATAGTTAACCATTTTAGAAAACATTAATAAGTTTGGAAAAATATTGTTACTTAATGGTGTTGAACAAGTAATTGTTGTTTTCAACAAGTTAACGGGTGCAAAACAAACAACAAAGTTGATATTTGAAAAGGTTATCAAATTTTAGTTGGATTACATGTTTCACATTTTGAAATTGGACTTTGGATTATTTAATTATGAATTAAACAATATTAAACAATTTTTAATTGAATTAAACAAGATTTAAATTGTTTAGGCAATTTAAATTATTCAAACCAGAAAACAAAATTTATATTTGGAAAGTACATGAAAAGTTGATTGAAAAACATATTTGGTTTGTGAAATTTGGAATTTTTATGAACAAGTTATGAATTTTGCAAATTTAAGGGAATTTGACAAGAATTCAAATTTTGCACCAATTTAAAATATTCAAAACAGTAAACAAATTTTATATTTGGATAGAACATTTAATTTGGTATTGAAAACATATTTAAAAAGTTAATTTTGGAGTTAAAATGAATTTGTTATGCATTTTAGAAGTATAGGGTGCAATCTGCCATTTTTAATGCCTCTAGGGACTTAGGAAAAAAAAATTCCAGGGGCTAGAAATAAGGGCCAGGGGCTTAGGTGTGATTTGCTAAACATTCCAGTACCAAAACATTGTAAAAATAAAACTTGGTTTTAATTGGGAGAGAGGGGACTTGATCCCTCCACCTCCTGGTTGATGCAAAGGAACTCATCCACTAGGCTAATGCGGTTTTGTTGGTGGGACTGCACCTCTGAACAGGTTAAGGAGTTGGGTGCGGGCTGTACCGAATTAAAACAGAAAAAGAGTGGGGCTGGGAATCGAACTCGAGACCTGCGGGTTCTCTGCGCGCGCTCCAAACCAGAAAGGCTTCGCTGCGGTTCGTTGATGGGATGGGCGCTGGTTGGTTTTAATCTCTGCCAACGAGATGTTACTGAACCTGCAAACGCACGATCCAGATCGTTACAGACAGGGACGAACAGAGGGCACTCGAGGCTTCTTCGTGGAAGAAATTGGTGACCGAATCACAAGAGAGAAGAGAGGGGATGAGCGGGAATGGAAACAAGAGGGTACCGGCTTCGCGTGGGGGTACTCGGGACGGCCGGAGGCGGGCGGACGCGGCGGCGATGTGCTCCGGCGGCGATGGCCGTGGCACAGTACAGAGGAGGTTTTCTCCCTCGATGGTGGCGGCTGAGGGGAGATAGGAGGGGGAAGATGCGTCTAGGGTTAGGGTTTGGCTCGGGAGGGAGAGAGGGGGAGATATAAAGAAGGGGGGAGGAGGATCGAGTGGTGGAGGGAGATGCTCCTGTCGCTGTCTCCATGGCGTCACCTCCTGTACGGAGGTAGAAGAGGGGGGTATCGGGCCAACCAGGTGGGTTGGGCCTTCTCCCCCTCCTAAACGTTTTTTTTTTCCCTTTTATTAATTCGGTTTGTGTTTTTTTTCCTGCTGAAATTGAATTGGTAAGAAAAGAATAGGTTTGGTTGATGGAAAAATTTGGAAAAAAATTGGAGAAGCTCCTTAGGTCAAAAACTAACATGTGGCAACTTTTATTTTCAAAAATTTAAATGTTTGATGGCTTTTGAAATTGGAACCAAATTTAGGTGATATTTTTAATATTAAAGATCATTAACAAATCCCAACATTTTAAATAGGGTACCCCTAAGATAATTAGGCAATGTTGAATTAGTTTGATTTGGTATCAACATGAATTCAAAAATGGTTATGTTTTTGGGTTTGCAAATCTTTATTTGAAAGAAAGGTAACAGACAAGTGTGAAAACAAAGGTTGATTAAGTTTGGCTTTTATTATGAAAACAATGCAAACGGAAATAAATATGGGGATGATGACATGATGCATTGCTTAAATTAGACAAAGAAGTAAAACAACTAGGGTTTTTCATACTTGGATGTTACAAAACGCCCCCCCTTGAAGGAATCGCGCCCCGAGATTCCCTACTGAGAAATGAACAGGTCCGGATACTTCTTGCGAAGATCCTCTTCGGTCTCCCACGTTGCCTCTTTATCAGAATGATGCGACCATTGGACTTTCAAGAACTTGGTGCTCTTGTTGCGAGTCTTACGCTCGGTCTCATCGAGAATTCGAATAGGGTGCTCCTCATAAGATAGATCATCTTGCAATTCAATGGAATCATGATCAACTGCACGATCTGGATCTTTGAAACACTTCTTGAGTTGTGACACGTGGAACACATCGTGCACTTTGGATAGTTTTTCTGGAAGTTCAAGACGATAAGCATTCTCTGCACGTCTTGAGAGGATGTTGAAAGGGCCAATGTATCTTGGTGCAAGCTTTCCTTTCACACCGAAACGATGAGTTCCTCTGAGGGGAGTTACACGGAGATATGCCTTATCACCAGGTGCATAGACCATATCCCTGTGCTTGCTATCATAATAGCTCTTCTGACGAGATTGAGCAATCCTGAGATTGTCACGAATGATACGAACTTTCTCCTCGGCTTCCTTAACAATGTCAGGGCCTAAAAGTGAACGTTCAGCAGCTCCAGACCAATTGATTGGACTCCTGCATCTGCGACCATACAGTGCCTCAAATGGTGCCATGCCTAGGCTTGCCTGGTAGCTGTTGTTGTAGGAGAATTCAGCATATGGAAGGCAATCCTCCCATTTCATGCCAAAGGAGAGACCACATGCTCTGAGCATATCCTCGAGAATCTGATTGACTCTTTCGACTTGCCCCTGAGACTGAGGGTGGTAAGCTGTGCTGAACAGAAGTTTGGTGCCCAATGCTTCTTGAAAGCTCTTCCAGAAATGAGAAGTGAAGATACTTCCACGGTCTGAGCTTATTTCTAATGGAACACCATGAAGGGGAACAATCTTTGCTGTGTAGAGCTCTGCTAACTGGCTAGCTGAGATAGTTTCCTTTACAGCATAGAAGTGAGCAACCTTAGTGAGACGATCAATAACAACGAAGATTGCATCGTTGCCCTTCTTGGACTTTGGAAACCCAGTAACGAAGTCCATTTCAATCATGTCCCACTTCCACTCAGGAATTTTCAGAGGTTGGAGTAGACCTGCTGTCTTCTGATGGACTGCCTTAACACGTTGACAAACGTCGCATTCAGAAACGTATTGAGCAATTTCACGTTTCATGCCAGACCACCAATACAGAGTCTTGAGATCCTGGTACATCTTTGTACTTCCAGGGTGAATGGATAGGGGAGTTTCATGAGCCTCCTTGAGAATGATATCCTTGAGACTTTGAATCTGAGGGACTGCAATGCGTCCTTCGAAGAACATAGTTCCCTTGTCATCAATTGAGAAGGACTTGAACTTATCATTGCCCTCCTTGATGTGATCCACAATCTTCTTGATTTCATTATCACGAAGTTGTTCAGAACGAATCTTGTCCTCGAGAGTTGGACTGGCTGTCAAGCTAGCAAGGTATCCTTCCGGAACAAGACCAAGGTTCAGCTTCTGGAATTCTTCATGAAGTGGAGGTTGGCTTTCCATGATCATGAGATTATTGCAATAGGATTTGCGACTGAGAGCATCGGCCATAACATTAGCCTTGCCTGGAGTGTAAGAAATGGTGAGATCAAAGTCTTTAATCTTCTCAATCCATCTCCTTTGCCTGAGGTTCAGATCTGGCTGAGTGAAGATGTATTTCAGACTCTTATGATCGGAAAAGATCTCAGTTTTGTTACCCAACAAGTATTGTCTCCATTTCTTGAGGGCAAACACAACTGCTGCAAGTTCAAGATCATGAGTGGGATAGTTTTGCTCATGTGGGTTCAACTGACGTGAAGCATAAGCCACAACTTGACGTTCTTGCATAAGAACTGCTCCTAGACCTTGAAGAGATGCATCGCAGAATATCTGGAAAGGTTTGGTAGTGTCGGGCCCAACTAGAACAGGTGTGGAAGTGAGTTTAGTCTTCAGAAGGTTGAAACTCTCATCACATTGTGGAGTCCAAACGAACTTTTTGTCCTTCTTTGTGAGATCAGTGAGAGGTTTGGCAATCTTGGAAAAGTTTTGGACGAAACGACGGCAATAGCTAGCCAAGCCAAGAAAGCTTCTAACTTGCTTCACCGTCTTAGGGGGTTTCCAATCAACAATTGCCTTAACCTTTTCAGGATCAATGGCAATGCCTTTGGCAGAGATGATATGACCAAGATATGCAACTTCTGGAATCCAGAACTCACATTTGGAGTATTTGGCATACAGACGATGCTCGCGAAGTTTCATGAGAGTGAGACGAAGGTGTTCTCCATGCTCTTCCTCGGATTTTGAGTAGACTAGGATATCATCAAGATATACCACAACGAACTTGTCGAGGTATTCATGGAAGACAGAATTCATCAGTCGAGAGAAGGTCGCCGGTGCATTGGTGAGACCAAAGGACATGACGGTGTATTCATATAGACCGTAGCGAGTGGTGAAAGCTGTCTTAGGAATATCTTCCTTTCTGATCTTTATCTGATGGTACCCCATCCTCAAATCCAACTTTGAGAATATTGAGGCTCCAGCAAGTTGATCAAAAAGATCATCGATACGAGGAAGTGGATACTTGTTCTTGATAGTTTTCTCGTTGAGAGGACGATAGTCAACCACGAGTCTTTTAGTTTGGTCCTTCTTGGCTACGAACAGAGTTGGGCAACCCCAAGCGGAGGAACTAGGCTGAATGAAACCTTTGTCCATGTACATATCGATTTGCTCCTTCAACAACTTCAGTTCAGGAGGAGCTATCTTGTATGGATGCTTAGAGATTGGAGCAGTACCTGGTTCAAGCTCGATCACGAACTCAACTGCTCTGTCCGGAGGCATCCCTGGCAACTCTTCTGGAAAGACGTCAGGGAATTCACAAACCACCGGAACATTCTCAAGCAGAGGTAGAGGTTTAGCATCCAGGGTGTACAGCTGAACAGAACTTGATTCCTTCGGAGAATAGACTATCTGGCCGGAAGGGTGGAACAGAGTTATTGACTTTTGAGCACAGTCAATCGTAGCTTTATTGGCCTTCAACCAATCCATGCCAAGGATGACATCAATGTCAGAATTTCCAAGCAGGATGAGGGAAGCAAGGAATATGTGACCTCCAATTAAGATCTGATTCTCATGACTGATCTTGGAAGTTTGCATAGTTGCTCCAGGAGAGTTTACTACTAGCGGGGAACCCAAACCAACAAAAGGTAGTTTAACTGCTGTAGCAAAGATCTTTGACACGAACGAATGCGATGCTCCGGTATCAAACAACACTTTAGCTGGGTTAGAGTTTACGGGTAATGTACCGAGAACAACGTCGGCAGATTCCTCAGATGTGTCAACCTTGACGTGGTTCACCCTTGCGGTCCTCCCAACAGGCCTGTTGTTGGCGTTGAAGGCCTTATGCGGAGGAGCGCGGACCATCGCCTGGTTGGTGTTGGGGCGAGGTGGTGGAGAAGGCAGCATCCTCTGAGTGCACTTATCTGCGTAGTGCCCAGTCTCCTTGCACTTGAAGCAAGTGACGACACGCGGAGGATCTGGCCTTGGCTGCGCCATTGCAAACCTCTGCCCATGCATCTGAGCTGGGTTGGGTGGGCGGGGACCAAAGCCTGGAGAAGCTTGGGCATTTGGAGCCCTAGTGACAGCACTGTTTGGCACCCAGATGCGGCGCTTCTGCGGAGGGGTGGTCATGTTGGAGGAGGAACCACCCTCACGCGAGTGCTTGCGCGACTCTTCGAACGCCTTGCGCCCATTCTCCTCATTGAGCGCGGTGTTCACGAGCTCGACGAAGTCCTTGCACTTGATGTTTGTGAGAGCGTACTTCAGTTCCGGGTTAAAACCTCGGCGGAACCTTGCCATCTTCTTGGTCTCAGTAGACACCTCGTCTCCAGCATACCGAGCGAGGCGATTGAACTCGTTCTGGTAGCCGATGACGTCGAGCTTGCCCTGCTTCAGCGAGCAAAACTCTTCACGCATCCTCTCCATGAGACCATCGGGGATGTGGTACTTCAGGAAAGCCTCCTTGAAGCAACCCCAAGTGATAGGATAGCCAGCTCTCATGGCCTGGTAGTTCTCCCACCACGAGGCTGCCTGACCCTTCAGTAGGTAAGCAGCATAGTTGACCTTGTCCTCTTCCGCAACATGAGCAATCTCCAGGGCTCTTGCTACGTCACGGATCCAGTCATCAGCATCCAGCGGCTCGCGTGTTGCCACGAAAGCCTTGGGACCCACACTGAGGAAGTCCTTGATGGTGACCCTTGGAGCAGTCTGGTGGTGGTTGTTCTGGTGGTTCTGAACCTGGACCATCTGAGCCATGACCTGAGTCATCTGAGTCAAGAGCTCAGCGATCGGCGGTGGCTCAGGCGTGTTCCTTGTTGGAGGCATCCTGAACAGAAATGCATTTTAGCACAACAATAGGAAGGAATAAACTCAGCAACCGAAAGAGAGATTATTCCGACGCATGAATAGATAACCAACAGGTACATCATGAGTTCAAATACATCAGAATATCCAACAGACCAATACATGGTTCGAAAACGAAAGGATAAACTAGACACAGCTAGTAATGGATACAACAGTACTCCCATGCTCATCACGCAGGACGGCGGTGAGTAGTACGACGAGAGATACGGTGAGGAGGAACCCCACGGAAGTAGGTATCACGACGATCCATGTAGATAGGAACTGCTCTGAGAGCAACTCTCGGTGTGGTGAAGTAGAAAGCGTCCTCTCCCTGTGCTCCATAGCGGGGAATCCCTGTGTAACCAGCTCCGAGGTCGAGAAGTGGGCCTCTGATCGGCTCGTAACCTCCAGCATCTGGCAACGGAAGACCAGCTGGCTGAACGACACGTGCGAAGCGCTCGTCTCCAACAAAGTCTGTGGTGTACGTCGCCAGACGAGTGAGAGCAAGGTGGAGCTGCTCCCTGACTGAGGCTAACTCCTGAGAAAGTGCGGAAGCAACGGCATCACTGTGACTAGCGAACTGGGCAGTGATCTGGAGCCTGGAGCTATCAGTCTCGTAGGTATCCATGTCGCGGTGGACAGTGAAGTGAACTCCCGCTGCCGTGATGTAACCACGGGGGATGTGACGAAAACTGGACTTATCAAACCCCCAGTAGTCAGCACGGAGAACGGTGATACTCACGTACGCTGCCTGCTGCACTGCCATATCCACTGTGGACCCTACTGCCTCGTACTGGTGTGCAATGCTCCTGCCATCATCCGACAGAATGTAGACGATAGCCCGGTAGCAAGTCTGGTCAAACTCTCGCTGGTGCTCGTAGACCTGGTACTCTGGTGCCCAACGGAACCCCAGATAGGTAACCATGTCTCTCAGCAACTCCGGAAAACCAGCGGTGCTCTCACAGCGAGTCATGCGAACCACCTGCGGATAGTAGTTGAGACCCATCTGCAGATGATTTGGAAGGTTTTGATTAGACTCCGGTAGATGAAAAAGGATGTGGAAAACAACAACAAGGTTCAACGGACGATAATGATGTTGAAAAGAACATGATATCGAAGCAACATCGGGAAAACGAGACCAAAAGTCCTGAGGTACTAAGGAGAACCCAAAACACGTGAAATCTTAACTTGAAAGTTTAGGTGAGAACAGAAAACAACGTTGCACTTCCTTACCAGAAAAGGGTGGGTGGGTGGGGAAAGAAGAAAAATGGCAGAATTCCTACTCTCACGTTTCATTTTTCCTATATAGCTACAAAATAGTTTCTAGACTCAACTGCGACCAGTAAAAAGGGATCCTACAGGCAGACAGGCTCTGATACCATTTGTCGCACCCCGGTTTCTAGAGGATACTCCTCGCACGAACTGGAAGTCAGGTGCTTGGATTATGGGGCATACCTGCTCCCACGTCCCAGCTTCCTGGTAGGCCTGCGCTTATGCGCGACAACACAAGCCCTGCTCCCACCGTCGAAGTAAACTATCCGCTAGGAACCTAAGGCACTACTGTCGACGTACTTCATATTCAAACACGCACTGTACGTCAACAGCTTTGAACGAAATGATAGCACAAACTGTCTCTAAGACACAAAAGAATGAAATAAGTTTGCAAATAGCCTTCACTAAGGCAGAGATAGCAAAACACTCATCCAGAGGACACATGTCCCAACATATCATCCATTACATCAGCGGAAGCAATCAAATGGGTCTGAGTACAGACAAATCCAAGGCTTAAGAAGCCGGAGAAAAATAACGAAAAACGAGGCCCCATCCACGTAGGTCCTGGATCCTGCCCGGGGTCCAGCCAACTACTCGTCTGCAGTGTCGTCGAACTCCACAAAGTAGCCATCCTGGTGATCATCGTAGCCGTAGTCGTACTCTGCGTAAACCACAGCCCCAACGGGGTCAGTACATCCAAGTACTGGCAAGCAAGACTCACATTTCATCAAGGAGTTACCCGTCAACACAAGCCTTGATGCTTGGGATCAACGGAAGGAGATAGGTATTATAAAAGCTGCAGCGGGCTGCTCTAACCAACTACAGAAAATACTACTTGTGTCCGGCTAATAGAAAAGATAAGATCGAGGAATTGTAACCAACTGAAAGATAACTTCAAACAAACCCATCCTGGATCTCGCCCCTTATCCGAAGAAGCAATCCGAGGATAACTCACACCGTTATAATAAGGTGAAACAAGTTATTGTGTGAATAACCTATTACTAGTCAAGTTATTAGTCATTGGGTGAAACATGGTTATCATTATGTTTAAGTTGTCCTGAGTACTTGTTAGCCAGTACTTTCACCAAGTAATCCATAACCGCGGAAAACACGGCTTCTCGAGAAGATTTATCCCTGCAGGGGTGCACCATAGTAACCGTACACGTAAGAATATCCCGCCAGATGGGAATCAAATACACCAAGCGAGACACTCAACACAACCAACTGTTCTTCGCATCAAGCCCAAAGCACCGCGTGCTGTGCGTGCGCGGCTAATCGAGCCCCCCGAAGAAAAGGAGGACCCTCATAGCACTGGAAGACCACGCCGCCCTAAATGCCGACTACAAAAGTTCCACCCTGGCCTCGGGTTCGTACCTGCATATGATGCAGCAAATGGAAAGCCCGAACTAGTACGGCGATTTGGACGAGATGCGAATCGAGTCAAGTTGAGGGGGGCGCCCATACTCGCTTCCCACATGCGGGTAGTGCGCTCATCATGGATCAGTAGACAAGACCCTTTTCCTATTAGGGTCGACACTAGCAGGCCTCAAAACCACAAAGGGCCTCCTGCCGGTGCCTTATCATCAAATTATTATTAACAGCAGCATTAACAGGATTGATTGATTAACATTCGAGCCCTCGGAACGGTAACAGATAATAATAGCACGATAATAAAAGAAGTAACCGACAACAGGCTCGAGCAAAAGCAACCCTAAGCATGCTAGATAAGAACAGGCACAAACAAAGGCTGTGGGTATGGAGGTGAGGCAATATCATTGGTTCAGGGAATCATGTGATGGGTTCGGAGAATAGCAACGATACATAGGGCTAGCAATAGTAGACAAAAGGATAGTATCGACAACAAGTGTGGAAGAGAACTCGATGATTCATGTGAGTGATAACTTGCCTGGCAGCTCAGTCTCGTACTGGGCTAGGTCCTGAGTAGTGGTGTCGTAAGGCTCGTCGGTACCAACGTCGTCGTCTAAGCGAGAAGAAGCAAAACAACAACGAAGGAAGACAGCAATCAATACATGGCATAGGTGCACAAACATTGGAATGATGCATGACATGTTTAATAGATGCACCAAAATAAACTAGTGGATATGATACACAAGTTTAAATGGATTCCATATGCAAAGATTGCATATGGCAAACCCATGCCTTAGAGTTGAATTAATTGTTCTAACACTAAGCATCATGTGTAAGTGACTTAGTATGATGCATGCATGATGAAGAACAAGAATATAACAAGTTTTAAATGCAATTAGAATGATAGTTAACCATTTTAGAAAACATTAATAAGTTTGGAAAAATATTGTTACTTAATGGTGTTGAACAAGTAATTGTTGTTTTCAACAAGTTAACGGGTGCAAAACAAACAACAAAGTTGATATTTGAAAAGGTTATCAAATTTTAGTTGGATTACATGTTTCACATTTTGAAATTGGACTTTGGATTATTTAATTATGAATTAAACAATATTAAACAATTTTTAATTGAATTAAACAAGATTTAAATTGTTTAGGCAATTTAAATTATTCAAACCAGAAAACAAAATTTATATTTGGAAAGTACATGAAAAGTTGATTGAAAAACATATTTGGTTTGTGAAATTTGGAATTTTTATGAACAAGTTATGAATTTTGCAAATTTAAGGGAATTTGACAAGAATTCAAATTTTGCACCAATTTAAAATATTCAAAACAGTAAACAAATTTTATATTTGGATAGAACATTTAATTTGGTATTTAAAACATATTTAAAAAGTTAATTTTGGAGTTAAAATGAATTTGTTATGCATTTTAGAAGTATAGGGTGCAATCTGCCATTTTTAATGCCTCTAGGGACTTAGGAAAAAAAATTTCCAGGGGCTAGAAATAAGGGCCAGGGGCTTAGGTGTGATTTGCTAAACATTCCAGTACCAAAACATTGTAAAAATAAAACTTGGTTTTAATTGGGAGAGAGGGGACTTGATCCCTCCACCTCCTGGTTGATGCAAAGGAACTCATCCACTAGGCTAATGCGGTTTTGTTGGTGGGACTGCACCTCTGAACAGGTTAAGGAGTTGGGTGCGGGCTGTACCGAATTAAAACAGAAAAAGAGTGGGGCTGGGAATCGAACTCGAGACCTGCGGGTTCTCTGCGCGCGCTCCAAACCAGAAAGGCTTCGCTGCGGTTCGTTGATGGGATGGGCGCTGGTTGGTTTTAATCTCTGCCAACGAGATGTTACTGAACCTGCAAACGCACGATCCAGATCGTTACAGACAGGGACGAACAGAGGGCACTCGAGGCTTCTTCGTGGAAGAAATTGGTGACCGAATCACAAGAGAGAAGAGAGGGGATGAGCGGGAATGGAAACAAGAGGGTACCGGCTTCGCGTGGGGGTACTCGGGACGGCCGGAGGCGGGCGGACGCGGCGGCGATGTGCTCCGGCGGCGATGGCCGTGGCACAGTACAGAGGAGGTTTTCTCCCTCGATGGTGGCGGCTGAGGGGAGATAGGAGGGGGAAGATGCGTCTAGGGTTAGGGTTTGGCTCGGGAGGGAGAGAGGGGGAGATATAAAGAAGGGGGGAGGAGGATCGAGTGGTGGAGGGAGATGCTCCTGTCGCTGTCTCCATGGCGTCACCTCCTGTACGGAGGTAGAAGAGGGGGGTATCGGGCCAACCAGGTGGGCTGGGCCTTCTCCCCCTCCTAAACGTTTTTTTTCCCTTTTATTAATTCGGTTTGTGTTTTTTTTCCTGCTGAAATTGAATTGGTAAGAAAAGAATAGGTTTGGTTGATGGAAAAATTTGGAA
Source organism: Alopecurus myosuroides (assembly GCA_028641055.1). Classification (NCBI taxonomy): domain Eukaryota; kingdom Viridiplantae; phylum Streptophyta; class Magnoliopsida; order Poales; family Poaceae; genus Alopecurus; species Alopecurus myosuroides. The sequence goes on along the minus strand of CM054063.1, from coordinate 162,896,651 downwards.
AAAAATTGGAGAAGCTCCTTAGGTCAAAAACTAACATGTGGCAACTTTTATTTTCAAAAATTTAAATGTTTGATGGCTTTTGAAATTGGAACCAAATTTAGGTGATATTTTTAATATTAAAGATCATTAACAAAACCCAACATTTTAAATAGGGTACCCCTAAGATAATTAGGCAATGTTGAATTAGTTTGATTTGGTATCAACATGAATTCAAAAATGGTTATGTTTTTGGGTTTGCAAATCTTTATTTGAAAGAAAGGTAACAGACAAGTGTGAAAACAAAGGTTGATTAAGTTTGGCTTTTATTATGAAAACAATGCAAACGGAAATAAATATGGGGATGATGACATGATGCATTGCTTAAATTAGACAAAGAAGTAAAACAACTAGGGTTTTTCATACTTGGATGTTACAGGAACACATCTTCTCATAATACCATCAACACCTTCTTTATATAAGTGTGGGTCATCCCAAAAATAATGCCTCAAATCATAGAAATTTTTTCTTCTTTGCTGAGCTGTAAAGGTAGGAGGCAAATACTTCGAAACAATAAAGTTAGCATAATCAGCATACCATGGACTCTCTTGAGAGCTCAATTTTATAGAAGCTAATTGTTCATTAGGAAAACTATCATTAATAGGAATAGGGCCATCAGAGATATTTTCTAATCTAGACAAATTATCAGCAACAGGATTTTCAGCACCCTTCCTATCCACAATATGTAAATCAAACTCTTGTAAGAGAAGCACCCATCTAATAAGCCTAGGCTTAGCATCTTTCTTTTCCATAAGGTACTTAATAGCAGCATGATCAGTATGAATAGTAACTTTGGAATCAACAATATAGTGCCTAAATTTATCACAAGCAAAAACTATGGTTAGGAATTCTTTCTGAGTAGTAGCATAATTCTTTTGAGCAGCATCAAGAGTTATACTAGCATAATGAATAGCATTTAACTTCTTATCTACCCGTTGTCCAAGAACAGCACCTACAGCATAATCACTAGCATCACACATAATTTCAAACGGTAAATTCCAATCAGGTGGTTGAACAATAGGGGCAGATATTAAAGCCTTCTTTAAATTTTCAAAAGCTTCTTTACAATCTTCATCAAAAACAAATGGTACATCTTTCTGAAGAAGATTAGTAAGAGGCTTTGATATTTTAGAGAAATCTTTAATAAACCTTCTATAAAAACTAGAATGAGCAAGAATACTACGAATACCTTTGACATCCCTGGGACAGGGCATTTTCTCAATAGCTTCAACTTTAGCTCTGTCAACTTCAATACCTCTTTCAGAAATTTTATGTCCAAGAAAAATTCCTTCATTAACCATAAAATGGCATTTCTCCCAATTAAGAACAAGATTAGTCTCCTCAAAACTCTACAAAACTTTATCAAGATTCTTCAAACAATTATCAAAAGAAGTTCCATAGACGGAGAAATCGTCCATGAAGACTTCCACAATTTCATCACAAAAACCATAAAAGATAGCAGACATGCATCTTTGAAAAGTAGCAGGAGCATTACATAAACCAAAAGGCATACGTCTATAAGCAAAGGTTCCAAAAGGACAAGTGAAAGTTGTTTTCTCCTGATCAGGATTCCTAACAGCAATTTGAGAGAACCCAGAATAACCATCAAGAAAGCAGAAATGAGTTTTCTTAGACAACCTTTCTAACATTTGATTAATAAAAGGCAAAGGATAATGATCTTTCTTAGTAACTCTGTTAACCTTCCTAAAATCAATGCATATCCTATAACCAACCACTACTGTTTGAGGAATAAGTTCATTATTTTCATTTGGCACAACAGTCATCCGTCCTTTCTTAGGGACACAATGCACAGGACTAACCCATCTACTATCAGCAATAGGATAAATAATACCAGCATCAAGGAGTTTTAATACCTCGTTTCTTACCACATCCTTCATCTTAGGACTTAAACCGTGTTGATGCTCAACAACTGGCTTTGCATCAGGTTCAATATTAATAGCATGCTGACGTATAGTAGGAGAAATACCCTTCAAATCATCAAGAGTATAACCAATAGCACCTCTGTGTTTCTTCAATATTCCCAATAATCTCTCCTATTCTTTACCAAAAAGTTTAGAACTAATAATAACAGGATATAATTTCTTATCATCAATATGAGCATATTTAAGATTGTCAGGCAAGGGTTTTAAATCAAAAACAGGATCCTCCGTGGGTGGTAATGTGGTACCCAAGTCTTCCACCGGTAAATTATGTTTCAGCATCGTTGGCTGATGTAAGAAGATCTCGTCAATTTCATTCATTTCTTCCATAAAGACATCACTTTCGTTGTCTTCCATGTATTGCTGCAAGGGATTGTTAGGAGAAAGAGCAATAGCAGCCAATTGTTCAACTCTATAATTCTCATTAGGCAATTCAGCTTCATAAGGTGCTTTAGCAAATTTGGAGAAATTAAATTCATAAGACTCTCCATCAAACTTTGTAAGGATTTTCTCCTTTTTACAATCAATAACAGCACCACAAGTGTTTAAGAAAGGTCTACCAAATATAATAGGAAAAGTATCACTAGCAGAAGTGCCTGGTAATAGAAAATCAGCAGGATATTTAGTTTTACCACATAAGACCTCCACATCTCTAACAATACCAATCGGAGAAATAGTTTCCCTATTAGCAAATTGAATAATTACATCAATGTCTTCAAGTTCACAAGAACCAATTTCATGCATGATTTCTTTATAAAGCTCGTAAGGAATAGCACTAGAACTAGCACCAATATCACACAAACCATAATAGCAATGATCACCTATCCTAACAGATAGCACAGGAACACTAGGTTTCCTAGATTTACCAGGATGAGAGACAATATTAGAAGCATCTTCACAAAATATAAGGTGTCCCTCTTCTATATTTTCAGAAACAAGGTCCTTTACTATTGCTACTATAGGTTCTACAGTTATTTATTCCTCAGGTTCTACAGGTTTCCTTGCACTTTTATTAACCACACTTGTTAACACAGAATGTTCTTTTACCATAGCAGGGAAAGGCATTTTCTCAATATAAGGTCCAGGCACAATAGAATCAACAATATAACTTCTATATCTCTAGCAGGAACACAATTAACAGTATCTTTATAAGGAGCATGATACTTGTCCCATTCCTTGTTAGGAATATAAAAATAAGAAGCAAAAGCCTTATATAAGTTTTCAGCAACTTGAGAATCAAGACCATAAACAATACTAACATTATGAAAATCATCGGATGACATAAAAGTTTTAATGCATTCATAATCATAATTTATACCTGACTTTCTACCTTTGTCATTCTCCCATCCTTCAATGTTTTCTTGAATATGGTCAAGAAGATACCATTTAGCTTCATCTTTCATACGTGTAAATGATCCAGAACAAGAAGCATCCAATAAATCCTTATCATGAAGAGAAAGTCGTGCATAGAAATTATTAATAACAATACTACTAGGGAGCTCATGAATGGGGCATTTGAGCATTAGTAACTTCAATCTCCCCCATGCTTGGGCAATAATCTCTCTGTCATGAGGCCAAAAATTATGTATATAATTCCGATCTCTATGAATTTCACTGGAAGGATAGAATTTAGAATAAAAGAGAGGCACAATTTCCTCTCATCCAATAGTTTGGCTATTTTTTTAGCAGTTTGAACCATTCAGCGGCCCGGCCTGTCAATGATATAGAGAATAATTTCCTCTTCACTTGGCTCATTGTAATACCTGCACACTTGAACAACTCGCATAATTCATGTAAAAAGAGCAAATGATCACCAGGATGGACAGTTCCATCACCTGAATAGGAGTTATCCCTAACATGTTTAACAATCTTTATAGGTATTTTATAAGGATCCAAATCATCAGTCGGTGGGTCACTTACTACCCTAGCAGTGGTAGCAGTGCCCGCAAATAAGGACTCAAAAGGAGACCCAAACATAGTGTAATAAAGCAGTAAACAGTAATAAAAAACAGCACTTACAGCAAAAGCTTCCTTTATCAATTCCACTTCCCAATAGCGCTTCACTCCCCTGCAACGGCGCCAGAAAATAGTCTTGATGACCCACAAGTATAAGGGGTGTATCGTAGTACTTTCGATAAATAATAGTGTCAAACCCAACAAGGAGAAGAAGGTGTTGACAAGCAGTTTCGATGAAGGAATAAATGTAAATACCGGAAAATAGATTTATAGGGGTTTTTGATAGTGCAGATAAATAAAGTGCGAGTAAATAAAATGCAGTAGTAATAATTGCAGCAAGTGGCCCAATCCTTTCTTCACCAAATGACAAGCCGATGGGTTTACTTATGATTAACAAACGTTCTCGAGGACATACGGGGGGTTTCTGTCAAGTGCTTTTGTTCCATGCAGCTGAATAACGTTAGGTGTTTTGATAAGTGTTGTGTGGGTGAACCTATGCTAATGTACCGTCCTATCCAAGACTAATACATACTTGTGATTATACCCCTTGCAAGCATCCGCAACTACAAGAAAGTAATTAGGAAAAATTTCTAACCACAGCTTTAAACTCCGCGATCCTACGCTCCCTCGTGTAATGGTTTCCTAACGGGGGTTTAGGTTTCTGTCACTCGGGCAACCCCACAATTAGTGGAAAAATACATGATGCATCCCCCTAGGCCCATAAATGGTGAAGTATCATGTAGTCGACGTTCACATGACACCACTAGGAGAATAACACCACAACTTAAATATCAAACATTAAATATTATTCAACATTACTTCACTACTAACAACATGACCTCTCCCATGTCCTCAAGAACAACACGAACTACTCACAAGACATCATATGGATCATAATCAGAGGTGATATAATGGATGATAACAATCTGGTCATAAAGTGCAAACACCGATAAATCTCACAAGCATCAACTACTAACAAGTAATCCACACCGGGAGAGAGATCTAATGCAAAACAACGATAGAGGACCCTAATTGTTACAACGGGATGATGGTGGATGGAAAGGGTGATGGGTCTAGTGGTGATGATGATCTTGATGATGCCCGGAGTGATGACGGTGACAATGGCGGTGATTTCCCCTCTCCATAGAGGAATTTCCCCGGAAGATTTCTCTCTGTGAGAGAGCTTTTCTCTCTCGGGTGTTTTCCGCCCCAAGGAGGCGGTGGAATAATTCTTCGACAATGGAATGAGGCTTAGGGTTCCCTCGGGGCCAAGCACGCGAAAAATACACCCTAGAGGTGGGCCAGGGTGGCCACACCCCTAGGTGGCGCGGCCAGGGCGCGCGCCACCTGATGGTGTGGGCCCCTGGTGGCTCTCCTCTGGCTCTCCTTCAGTCTGGGTTCCTCCTCTGAACTTTTAGGACACCCCGGATGTCCCCCTTCTTCTTCTGATCTCCTGAAATATGGTATCTCGATGATGCTTTTTCCATCAGATTTATGGTTCCGGTGTTTATTCTCCAAAAATTATAAAACATTCAAAATAAGATGAAATAACATAAGGAATGCATCATAACATGAAATATATCGATGAATAATAGAAAATTATGATAAAAAAATAGTGATGCAATATGGACGTATCAATGACGCAGACCACTCCATGTGAAGCTCCGTTTCACAAGCTGTGCAATTTTCTTTGCTATAGGTACCGCTCTCATCCTCCACTTGGTCACCGTATGCATGATGTGGATAGACCCCAGCGTGAGAGGACTATGGCTGAAATGTATGCTCTTGGATACACTATTGGCAAGTTGGAAGGGCTTCTCCCATTCTACGATCAGCTAGTGCGCCTCTTTCGGTCTTTCTTGGTTCCCAGTGGAGGTAATAATGATGCTCTCACTAGTCCGCTTTGCAACCTTCTGATTCTGGCAAAGCAGTGTATGGAGGATGAGGACTCTACAGCCTCTTACACAGTGGATGTCATGGATATCATCTTCCACGAGCTTCGCAATGCCATGATTGGTGGGAACACCATCCCTTATGGACCATACAATATGATGTTGATCAAGGATACTATGCAAAGAAACTTCCATGAGCTGACTTTGCAGGACCATGCCTTCAAGAAGCTGTATGTGAAGAGGAACAAGGTTGTTCCTGCTGCTTATGCTCCTCCTCCTGAGGGTGGTTCCTCTATGGGAGGTGTCCTGTCGCACCCTGATTTCTAGGGGATACTCACCGTACGAACTGGATAGCAGATGCTTGGATTATGGGGCATAACTGCTCCCACGTCCCAGCTTCCTGGTAGGCCTGCGCTTATGCGCGACAACACAAGCCCTGCTATTCCATCGTCGATGTAAACTATCCACTAGAGATCAAAGGCACTTCCGTCGACGTACTTCAAACCATACACACATGGTACGTCAACGGCGTTTAACAAGTGATATCACAACAGATCTCTACGACACAAAAGATTGAAAAAAAGTTGCAAATAGCTCTCATTAGAGCAGAGATAGCAAATACAATCATTCAGAGGGCACATGCCCCAACAATACATCATTACAATACAGCGGAAGCATTCAACATGTCTGAGTACAGACAAGAACCAAATAGGCCTAAGAGGCCGGAAACAAACAGACGGAGCCCATCCACGAAGTCTCGGATCCTGCCCGGGTCCGCTATCTACTCGTCAGCAGTCTCGTCGTCATACTCCACGTAGTAGCCACCATGTAGATCCTCGGAATCGTCGTCTGCGTAAACCACAGCCCCAAAGGGGTCAGTACACCAACGTACTGGCAAGCAAGACTCACAGTTCACCAAAGTGTAACCCGTCAACACCAAGCACAGATGCTTTGGGTTCAACGGAAGGAAAGGGATATAAAAGATGCTGCAACTGGCTGCGCTAACCAACTACAGAGATTGATTAAACATCGAGCCCCCATAACGTAATAGAAGTAGTAACAGTAAGTAACGGGTAACATACTCGAACAAAAGCAACCTAAGCATGCTAATAAGACACTGTCTCAAACAATGGGCTGTAGGAAGGGAGATGAGGCAATATCAGGGTTAAGGGATTCATGTGATAGGTTCGTAACAGAATAACTACTACTAAGGCTAGCAGAAAAGAACAACGGAAAGTATCGGTAATCAATGTTGAAAGGAACACAGTGGTTCATGTGAGTGATAACTTGCCTGCAAAACCCAGTAGCCTGGTACTGAGCTAAATCCTTAGAAGGGATGTCGTAAGTATCGTCGGTCTCAACGTCGTCGTGTATCCGAGAAGAAGCAAACAGACAACGCAGAAAGATAAGCAATCAATAACATGGCATAGGTGCACAAACATGGGATGATGCATGTCATGTTAATAGATGCATCAAAATAAACTACTTGACAAGATAACACAATTTAATTGGACCCATATGCAATGAGAATTGCATATGGATGCAAATGGTTTAGGTTGAAGCAATGATCTACATTTGATTAACAAGTGTAAGTAGTTAAACATGATGCATGCATGATGATAACAATAAAGTAACCAAGTTAGATGCAAATGGAAAAGGAATTAACAAGTTAAGGGATTAATTATTTAAGTTTGGAAATTTTGGTTATTTGAACTTGCCACACAAGTAACTGTTGTTTTCATCAAGTTAAAGTGTGCAAAACCAATAACCAAGTTCATATTTGAAAAGGTGGTTTAATTTTGCATGGAAAACATATTTCATTTGTTGAAATTGGATTTAAAATGAGCAAGTTATTAATTTGGCAATTTTAAATGCAATAAACAAGAAACAGTTATTTTCAGCAATTTAAATTATTCAAAACAGCAAACAAAATTTATATTTGGAAAGTACATGAAAAATTGATTGGAAAACATATTTGGTTTGTGAAATTTGGAATTTTTATGCCCAAGTTATGAATTTTGCAATTTTAAGTGAATTTGACAAGTTTTCAAATATTGCACCAATTTAAAATATTCAAAACAGTAAACAAATTTTATATTTGGATAGAACATTTAATTTGGTATTGAAAACATATAAAAAATGTTGGAATTGGAGTTAAAATGATTTTATTATGCATTTTAGAAGTTTAGGATGCAATCTGCCACTTTTAAACCATTAGGGACTTAGAAACAATTATTTCAGGGGTCTAGATTAGATACCAGGGGCCTATTGGTGAATTCTAGGAAGTACAGGACCAAAAGAAATGAAATAAAAATGTTGGTTTTTATTTGTGTGGGAGGGGGATCGAACCCCTCCCCTCATGCTGCGCCAAAGGGGGGTGGAACCAGTGGGGCTGGCTGGTGTTTGTGATAGCAAGGGGGGCTCCGCGGGGATATGGTTCAGAAACTTGCACTGAATCTAAATAGGAAAAAAATTAGGCAGAAAAGGTGGGTGCTTGGGACTCGACCCAGGGACCTCCCGCTGCGCGTGTGTGGCTTGCTACCACTGCGGTGGTGTGTGCTGTTGTTGGTAGAGAAGCAGCGGGGGGAGGTTAACGTGTTGCCCGCGCGCTGTACTTAACTGACGAACCGAATCGTGGTACAGGCATCGGGCGCAGATCGATCGCTGCTGCGGTTTGATCGTGGTGACCTGCGGTCGCTGCTCGTGCGTGCGCTTGTGGTGCGGTCGGTGTGCCGTGCGTTGTGCGTGCTTCGGTGTGGAGGCGCACAGGGGAAGGGAGCAGCTCACGGCCTGGAGGTTCTTCTCGGCATCCATGGCGGACAGCACCACCACAGAGAAGAAACGGAGCAGGAGGGGGAAGGGAGAGGCGTCCAGCGGGGTAGCTCACCTCGGGGAAGGTTGACGGCGCGACGGTGCGGTTCCATTTCCGCCAACGGCGCAGCTTCTAGGCGACTGTGGCGATGGGGCGGTGGAGGTACTGTCGGCCAAGGGGTGGGGCGGTGCAGGTTTTCAGAAACAACAGAGAGGGAAGCTGGCGGCGATGGGGAGAGGAGGGAGAAAGGTAGGGTCTAGGGCACGGGAGGGAGAGGCTTTAAGGAGGGAGAGGAGTAGTACGGCAAGCATCCAGGAGGGGAGGAAGAAGATCGGATGGTGCCGAGCCATGTCGTACAGAAGATGACGACATAGCGAGGAAGATGACAGCGACAGGGTACTGGGCCAACAGGTAAAGGTGGGCTTGGGCTGGCTGGCTTTCTCCCTCTCTCTAAACCGTTTCCTTTACCATTTTTGTTGCTTTATATTTTTTTTGCTGAAAAACAGATTTGGAATAAATTGGTAAGGTTTTGTTTAATAAAAATTCCAGAAAATTTAGGTTAAGATAATTAGGTAATTATAAATCAATTTCCAATATTGGTTTGTAAAAATTTGACATTTAAAATGCTATTTGGAAGATAAACCAAATGTGAGTGATTTTTGGATATTAAAAGGGTTATTAAAACCAACACTTTCATAAGGTGTCCCAAATTGCTTTAATTGGAAAACAAGGAATGAGAGAAAGTTTTGGTTATTATTGTTATAGTTTCAAATTGGTTTTGTTTGAAAATATTTGTTTTTGGAATTTGAAGGTGAATTAATTAATTGATTGAATTAATTGTTTGATTAAAACCAACAATTTAATAGGTGATCATTATGGAATAAAATGAAACAATTTGGTTGTTTTCACTTGTTATTTTTATTCCAAAAGTTGTAACAGAACAAGTATGAAAACATTGTTTGAGGAAGGTTTGAATTTGAGTTGTGAAAACAGTGGAAAACAAATGCAACAATTTAGAAACAAAAGCAAACAACATGATGACATGATGCAAAACTTAAATAAACAAGAAATCAATCATTCTAAGGGGAGTTTTCATACTTGGGATGTTACAAAACGCCCCCCCTTGAAGGAATCGCGCCCCGAGATTCCTACTAAGAAAAGAAAAAGGTCCGGGTACTTCTTGGAAGATCCTCTTGAGTTGTGTCACGTGAAACACATCGTGCACCTTGGATAGACGTCAGGGAATTTGGAAACCACCGGAACATTTTTCAAGTAAAGGGGAGAGGTTTTTGTATCAAGGGTGTATAGCTGGATAGAATTTGATTCATTTGTTGAATAGACTATCTGTAATAAGGGTGGATCAGAGTTATTGACATCAATGCAACACCAAGAATAACATCAATGTCAGAATCATCAACATGAGAGTAACGAGGAATATGTGGCCTCCCATTAGAATTGGATTGTTCTTACTTATCTTGGAAGTCAACATTTGAGATTCCGGAGAGTGAACGGTGATTTGATTGCTTAGTGGAACCAGAATTGGGTTGTATGTTGTGGAAAAGATTGTTGACACAAAGGAATGTGATGCTCCGGTATCAAATAGCACCTTAACTGGATAAGAGTTTACTAGGAAGTTTTGATTAGACGCCGGTAGAAAAATTGAAGTGGAAAACAACAACAAGATTTCAACAGACGAAAAGGATGTTGAGAAGAACAGGATATCAACATCGGGGAAAAACGAGAACAAAACTCCTGAGGTACTACGGAAAACCCATCCGGGCTTCTAAAGGATCAATATCTAGTGCTTAAGGAATAGAGGATTTGCTTCCGGGGCTTACACGCCTCCGTTCTCAATCGTGAGTAGGCAACATGATAAATCATGTCACAACCACCTCCATTCCTATGGTCTAGTAGATATAACCATCCTAAAGAAACCAGAATCCGTGAAATCCTAAATTGAAAGTTTAGATGAGAAGGGAGAAATCAACGTTGCACTTCCTTACCAGAAAAGGGAGGGAGGGTGGGGAAAGAAGAAAAAGAACAGAATTCCTACTCTCACGTTTCATTTTTCCTATATAGCTACAAAATAGTTTCTAGACTCAACTGCGACCAGTAAAAAGGGATCCTACAGGCAGACAGGCTCTGATACCATTTGTCGCACCCTGATTTCTAGGGGATACTCACCGTACGAACTGGATAGCAGATGCTTGGATTATGGGGCATAACTGCTCCCACGTCCCAGCTTCCTGGTAGGCCTGCGCTTATGCGCGACAACACAAGCCCTGCTATTCCATCGTCGATGTAAACTATCCACTAGAGATCAAAGGCACTTCCGTCGACGTACTTCAAACCATACACACATGGTACGTCAACGGCGTTTAACAAGTGATATCACAACAGATCTCTACGACACAAAAGATTGAAAAAAAGTTGCAAATAGCTCTCATTAGAGCAGAGATAGCAAATACAATCATTCAGAGGGCACATGCCCCAACAATACATCATTACAATACAGCGGAAGCATTCAACATGTCTGAGTACAGACAAGAACCAAATAGGCCTAAGAGGCCGGAAACAAACAGACGGAGCCCATCCACGAAGTCTCGGATCCTGCCCGGGTCCGCTATCTACTCGTCAGCAGTCTCGTCGTCATACTCCACGTAGTAGCCACCATGTAGATCCTCGGAATCGTCGTCTGCGTAAACCACAGCCCCAAAGGGGTCAGTACACCAACGTACTGGCAAGCAAGACTCACAGTTCACCAAAGTGTAACCCGTCAACACCAAGCACAGATGCTTTGGGTTCAACGGAAGGAAAGGGATATAAAAGATGCTGCAACTGGCTGCGCTAACCAACTACAGAGATTCTACCACTTCCGGCTAACAGAAAGAAGATAAGATCGAGGATTGTAACCAACTGAAAGATAACTTCAAACAAACCCATCCTGGATCTCGCCCCTTATCCAAAGAAGCAATCCGAGGATAACTCACACAGTTGCATTAAAGGTGAATCAAGTTATTGTGTCATCAACCTATTACTAGTCAAGTTATTAATCATTGGGTGTAACATGTTTGATCATTATGTTTAAGTTGTCCTGAGTACTTGTTAGCCAGTACTTTCACCAAGTAATCCATAACCGCGGAAAACACGGCTTCTCGAGAAGATTATCCCTGCAGGGTTGCACCAATTTGGCCGTACACTCCTGAATAACCCGCCAGATGGAAAGGCCCTTCCACCAAGCGGGGTACTCAACACAACCAACCATTCCTCGCATCAAGCCCAAAGCACCTTGGGCGCACGGCTAATCGAGCCCAGAAGAAAATGGACCCTCATAGCACTCTAAGAACGTGTCCCCCTATATGCCGACTACGAAAGTTCCACCCTGGCCTGGGCTCGCAAAAACATGCATGCGGCAAATGGAAAACACGAACTAAATGAGGTGATTTGGACGAGATGCGAATCAGGTCAAGTTGAGGGGGGCGCCCATACTCGCTTCCCAAATGCGGGTAGTGCGCTCATCATGGATCAGTAGACAAGACCCTTTTCCTATTAGGGTCGACACTAGCAGGCTTCAAAACCTCTCATGGGCCTCCTGCCGGTGCCTTATCATCAAATTTATTATTAATAGTAACATTAGCATGATTGATTGATTAAACATCGAGCCCCCATAACGTAATAGAAGTAGTAACAGTAAGTAACGGGTAACAGACTCGAACAAAAGCAACCTAAGCATGCTAATAAGACACTGGCTCAAACAATGGGCTGTAGGAAGGGAGATGAGGCAATATCAGGGTTAAGGGATTCATGTGATAGGTTCGTAACAGAATAACTACTACTAAGGCTAGCAGAAAAGAACAACGGAAAGTATCGGTAATCAATGTTGAAAGGAACACAGTGGTTCATGTGAGTGATAACTTGCCTGCAAAACCCAGTAGCCTGGTACTGAGCTAAATCCTTAGAAGGGATGTCGTAAGTATCGTCGGTCTCAACGTCGTCGTGTATCCGAGAAGAAGCAAACAGACAACGCAGAAAGATAAGCAATCAATAACATGGCATAGGTGCACAAACATGGGATGATGCATGTCATGTTAATAGATGCATCAAAATAAACTACTTGACAAGATAACACAATTTAATTGGACCCATATGCAATGAGAATTGCATATGGATGCAAATGGTTTAGGTTGAAGCAATGATCTACATTTGATTAACAAGTGTAAGTAGTTAAACATGATGCATGCATGATGATAACAATAAAGTAACCAAGTTAGATGCAAATGGAAAAGGAATTAACAAGTTAAGGGATTAATTATTTAAGTTTGGAAATTTTGGTTATTTGAACTTGCCACACAAGTAACTGTTGTTTTCATCAAGTTAAAGTGTGCAAAACCAATAACCAAGTTCATATTTGAAAAGGTGGTTTAATTTTGCATGGAAAACATATTTCATTTGTTGAAATTGGATTTAAAATGAGCAAGTTATTAATTTGGCAATTTTAAATGCAATAAACAAGAAACAGTTGTTTTCAGCAATTTAAATTATTCAAAACAGCAAACAAAATTTATATTTGGAAAGTACATGAAAAATTGATTGGAAAACATATTTGGTTTGTGAAATTTGGAATTTTTATGCCCAAGTTATGAATTTTGCAATTTTAAGTGAATTTGACAAGTTTTCAAATATTGCACCAATTTAAAATATTCAAAACAGTAAACAAATTTTATATTTGGATAGAACATTTAATTTGGTATTGAAAACATATAAAAAATGTTGGAATTGGAGTTAAAATGATTTTATTATGCATTTTAGAAGTTTAGGATGCAATCTGCCACTTTTAAACCATTAGGGACTTAGAAACAATTATTTCAGGGGTCTAGATTAGATACCAGGGGCCTATTGGTGAATTCTAGGAAGTACAGGGCCAAAAGAAATGAAATAAAAATGTTGGTTTTTATTTGTGTGGGAGGGGGATCGAACCCCTCCCCTCATGCTGCGCCAAAGGGGGGTGGAACCAGTGGGGCTGGCTGGTGTTTGTGATAGCAAGGGGGGCTCCGCGGGGATATGGTTCAGAAACTTGCACTGAATCTAAATAGGAAAAAAATTAGGCAGAAAAGGTGGGTGCTTGGGACTCGACCCAGGGACCTCCCGCTGCGCGTGTGTGGCTTGCTACCACTGCGGTGGTGTGTGCTGTTGTTGGTAGAGAAGCAGCGGGGGGAGGTTAACGTGTTGCCCGCGCGCTGTACTTAACTGACGAACCGAATCGTGGTACAGGCATCGGGCGCAGATCGATCGCTGCTGCGGTTTGATCGTGGTGACCTGCGGTCGCTGCTCGTGCGTGCGCTTGTGGTGCGGTCGGTGTGCCGTGCGTTGTGCGTGCTTCGGTGTGGAGGCGCACAGGGGAAGGGAGCAGCTCACGGCCTGGAGGTTCTTCTCGGCATCCATGGCGGACAGCACCACCACAGAGAAGAAACGGAGCAGGAGGGGGAAGGGAGAGGCGTCCAGCGGGGTAGCTCACCTCGGGGAAGGTTGACGGCGCGACGGTGCGGTTCCATTTCCGCCAACGGCGCAGCTTCTAGGCGACTGTGGCGATGGGGCGGTGGAGGTACTGTCGGCCAAGGGGTGGGGCGGTGCAGGTTTTCAGAAACAACAGAGAGGGAAGCTGGCGGCGATGGGGAGAGGAGGGAGAAAGGTAGGGTCTAGGGCACGGGAGGGAGAGGCTTTAAGGAGGGAGAGGAGTAGTACGGCAAGCATCCAGGAGGGGAGGAAGAAGATCGGATGGTGCCGAGCCATGTCGTACAGAAGATGACGACATAGCGAGGAAGATGACAGCGACAGGGTACTGGGCCAACAGGTAAAGGTGGGCTTGGGCTGGCTGGCTTTCTCCCTCTCTCTAAACCGTTTCCTTTACCATTTTTGTTGCTTTATATTTTTTTTGCTGAAAAACAGATTTGGAATAAATTGGTAAGGTTTTGTTTAATAAAAATTCCAGAAAATTTAGGTTAAGATAATTAGGTAATTATAAATCAATTTCCAATATTGGTTTGTAAAAATTTGACATTTAAAATGCTATTTGGAAGATAAACCAAATGTGAGTGATTTTTGGATATTAAAAGGGTTATTAAAACCAACACTTTCATAAGGTGTCCCAAATTGCTTTAATTGGAAAACAAGGAATGAGAGAAAGTTTTGGTTATTATTGTTATAGTTTCAAATTGGTTTTGTTTGAAAATATTTGTTTTTGGAATTTGAAGGTGAATTAATTAATTGATTGAATTAATTGTTTGATTAAAACCAACAATTTAATAGGTGATCATTATGGAATAAAATGAAACAATTTGGTTGTTTTCACTTGTTATTTTTATTCCAAAAGTTGTAACAGAACAAGTATGAAAACATTGTTTGAGGAAGGTTTGAATTTGAGTTGTGAAAACAGTGGAAAACAAATGCAACAATTTAGAAACAAAAGCAAACAACATGATGACATGATGCAAAACTTAAATAAACAAGAAATCAATCATTCTAAGGGGAGTTTTCATACTTGGGATGTTACATGTCCCTTCCAGTGCTAGCATGACTGACTCCTCCACTACTATGCGCAATGTTAGGAAGCTTTCCTGGTTTCAGCGCAATGTGTTGTGCATGAAGGTGCATATCCACAAGGAGCAGTTTCAGGCCTACCGCAGGGACAGTGCTATGTCCAGATCTCAGCGTCAGATACTTCACCATGTGAGTGGTGCTACTGGTGATCTTCCTGCTGCCCTAGTTCCTGATTCTTATTCTCAGTGGGCTTCTAGAGACTGTACCCCTTGGGAGCAGATTGAGGAGGCTCTTCGTGCCACTGATGCTTCTTCCAGTGCTCATGTTGGTGATAACTTTGATGAGGAAGATGAGGATGTGGATGAAGATCAGGAGAGAGCCGCCAAGGCTGCTTCTTCCAGTGCTCATGTTGGTGATAACTTTGATGAAAAAGATGAGGATGTGGATGAAGATCAGGAGAGAGCCGCCAAGGGCTCTTCGTGCCACTGCTGCTTCTTTCATCCTTGCGGGATTTGAGGCTAGGGTTTCCATTTTTGGAAAACCTAGACCTCTTGCTACACTTGGTGATCCTTGGTGTTGGGAGCCCCCAATTTGGTTGTGGGTGTGTGCCCCAAGCTAGTTTGTAAAGGATTTGATTCCCGCCTCAAAGGGGATCAATAGTGGAAGCTGGACTAGGCCTTTGTGGCGGGGTTCATCAGAGAATAGGGTGAGGCCTTTGTGGCGTTGAGTAGGCCTTTGTGGCGAAGCTCACACCCCTCCAACGACACGTACTCCCTTAACAAAGAGGAACTCGGTATTACATCGTGTCTCCGTGTGCTTCATATCGGTTACCTCGTTCCATTTCTCTTTACTTTTGCTTGTATTGTGTTTGTGCTTATTCATGTCATATAGGTAAATTCACCGTAGTTGCATTATCTAGAGAATTTACCTTTATGTCAAGCCTAATCTTGAAGAAAAATTAAAATTGGTCATAGCACCTATTCCCCCCCCTCTAGGTGCCCTTACTATCGTTCATGTCTCTTCCTCCTCCGGAGGTCACCGTTGCGATCATCGTCGTGTGCGGGTGAGGAAGGTTTTTCATTGCGCAGGAATTCTTCGCCATTCGCCCATTTGTCAGGTATCGCCATTAATTCACCAATAGTTTTGGGCGCGCATCACCCCAGTTCTTCTCGGAAGGCCGCGCGTCGCGCGCCTTTGGTGAAAGCTTTGACCGTTATCTCCTCTGATATATTCCCAACTGTGTTTTTGAGCGTAGTTCATCTCTGCATATATTCGCGGGTTGATTCGCTGCTCTTCTGCCTGCAGGCTCATAGTTCCTCGATGGACGTTGGTCTCTCGTATGTCGCTTGGAAGTTCTTCTCGAAGTCGCGGGTGAGATCGTCCAAGGATCTGTAACACTCGCGTGGTCTTCCTTCAAGCCAGCTTCGGGCAGCCCCGACGAGGTGCACGTTTACGTATTGCATGGCCGTTATTTTGTTTCCACGCTGGCACTTCACCGCGGTCAGGTAATCTGAGAGCCAGGTCTTAGGTTCCTTGGAGTCGTCGTATTTCGGGACTTCCGAGGTGAGCTTGAATATTTTGGGCATCGGTGCCTCGCGATGCTACTGCTGAAGCATGTCACACCGCAAGGTTCCTTGTCGGAGGAGGTAGATAGTGAGGGTGCAGTTCCTGCGTGCGCGGGCCCTGTCGACCTTGTTCTGTGCGATGTCACCCCGCACGTCGTATTGGCCTGGATCGCGATTGTTTTCTCGCCGTGGTTCCCTGCTGCGATGTCGCGAGCGGCTTCCGTGGTGTCGCGGGCTGTCGTCACGGTGCCGTGGTCTAGCATCGTCGCTGCACGGGCCGTCGCCATGTCGTCTTGCCTCCTTTCCCTTGTGGCAGCGAGGCGACTCCTTGTCTCCTCTTCTAGGTGACGTACCCTCGCGTCTGTGAGGTGTTCTGTCTACTCGAGGTGTTTTATCCGCTTCAAGGGTTGCTGTTTTCTTGCGGGTTTGGGCGGCGATTGCTGCTCCGGCCATGCCTAGCCACCTTTGGTCTTGGTGGTGTTGTTCTGCGCGGGGGTCGTTTTTTGGCGGCTGATGGTGCAGATCTTGCACTCATTGGGATACCCCAAGAGGAGGGTGTGATGAGCATAGCGGTAGGAGTTTTCCCCTTAGTTAAGAACCAAGGTTATCAATCCAGTAGGAGAAGGAGGACCTTTGGAAGGTTGATGCCACTGATGGTGGTGATGGCGCTTCACCGATGTCAGCAACAACGTGGAACCTGCACACAACACAACCAAAATACTTTGCCCCAACGGTACAGTGAGGTTGTCAATCTCACCGGACTTGATGAAAACAAAGATTAGACGTATAGTGTGGAAAAGCAGTGTAAGCTTGTAGTAAGTAAAGAAAGCATGAAATTGTTGTGGTTTGTTTAACAATGTGGAAAAATGGACCAGGGTTCATAGTTTCACTAGTGGCGTCTCTCCATAAAACATAGCATGCTGGGTGAACAAATTACATCTGGGAAATTGACAAATAAAGGTTGCACCGTAGTGCATAATATAACATGAAGATTACTATGGTATTTAGTGCGAGCATTACAACAAGATACATAGACCGACATCCATCTGCATCTATGACTAATAATCCACCCTCATGTTATCATCCGAACCCCCTTAGGTATTAAGTTCCAAGCAACAGATAATTGCATTAAACAAAGTGTGTAATGTAAGCAATGATTATGCACGCGGGCACTCTCACCGCTATTTTCTGTCACTCGAGCAACACAACAAGGAGGCATGAACCCACTATCGAGCATAAATACTCCCTCTTGGAGTCACTAGCAACTACTTGGCCAAAATAACCACTAGCAATGGAGAGCATGCAAGATCACAAATAACACATGCAATAAAGATTATAATCAACTTGGCATAAGGTCAATATTCATCGTATCCCAGCAAACACAGCATAAAGAATTACATAAGATCAATCTCGATCATGATAGGCAGCTCACGAGATCTAAACATGGAGGCATATGAGGAGAATACAACCATCTAACTACAGCTACGAACCCGTAGTCCAAGGATGAACTACTCACGCATCACTCCGGAGGCAGGCATGGTGATGTAGAAGCCTCCGGTGATGATCTCCTCTCCGGCAGGGTGCCGAAAACAGCTTCAGAACCCCCCCTGATCTAGGGTTGACAGTGACGGCAGCTGCGGAACTTTTTCGGGGATTTTCATCAGGTGTCTAGGGTTTTCCATCCGAGGGGCTTAAATAGGTGAAGGGGCAAAGGCGGTAGAGCTCTAGGGGCCCCCACACCTATAGGTGGCGCGGCGAGGGGGGCCGCGCCACCGTATGGTGTGGCCCCCCTGTTGCCCCTCTTTGACTCCTCTTCGGTCTTCTGGATGCTTCCAGGGAAAATAGGACTTCCGGGCTTCGAACTTTCCAATTCTGAAAATATTCCAGAACAACTTTTTTGAAACTAAAAACATCAGAAAACAGGGAACTGGCACTTGGCATCTTGTTAATAGGTTAGTCCCGGAAAACGTATAAAAATGCTATAAATAAGGGAGAAAACAAGTAGCAATTGGCAAAATATCATCATGGAGCATCAGAAAGTAGGGATACGTTTATGACGTATCAAGCATCCCCAAGCTTTGTTCCTACTTGTCCTCGAGTAGGTAAACGATAAAACAATAATTTCTGAGGTGACATGCTACTAACATAAACTTGATCAATCTAATGTAAAAGCATATGCACGCTGACATCATAAAACTTTAAACACGGGCATGATAAATAAAACATTAATAATAAAGCATAACAATTACTTTGCATCACAAAGAGTAACTCAAATAAAGGATCATGAATAATAATGCAAAGAAAAGTAGACGTTTGTTTCAGGTATAGAGAAATCATGGCAAAGTGATATTTCAATAGTCCTTAAGAGTGGGTGTAACACCCGGGGGATTTCCCCCCAACTAGATTTGGTTGTTTTTCTTTTTTTGCATAGCATCATGCATCATATGCATTGCACCTTGTTTTCAAACCAATTTAAAAATGTAAACATATTACAATGTTTCCCAAAAAAGTTTGCAAACAAAACAACTCAAATTGTTTTCAATAGTTTTGAATTTGAATTATTTAAATTGCTTGGTTAGAGAAATCCCCTTTATTACAACCCCAATTTGAATTACGAATTCAAATTTCAAACAACACCAACAATTTAAAATTTTCAAAACTAAATATCATGCACCTGGGCATTTGCAATGGAGAACCCATAAAAATTATCCCCATAAATTTTGAACTCCAAAAACCCCCTTCTTTTCCATCTTTTCTCTTTCTACAAAAAAAAATGGGGAAGGCAGGCCAGGCCAGCCACTTGGGCCGGCCAGCCCACCTCCCTCTCTGTTCTGGCCCGCTACCCCCTTCTTCCTCGTACGGAACAGAAGGACGAGGAGCAGGTGAGCTCCTGTGGAGAGGAGCCCTCCACGTCCCCTACCTGCTCCCCTCTCCCCTCTACTTACCTATCCCCTCCTTTCCAAACCCTAGCCCCAACCACTCCCTCTCCTTCCTCCTGCGCCGCCGATTCCCTCTCCCCTCCACTGTTTTTCTCTCTGTTCCCCTTTCTCTGAACTGAACCGAGAGAGAGGGGGCTCCTCCATGGCTGCCACTTCGAGAGTATGGCGCCACCCCCACGGGCCTCCTCAAGCCTCCGTTGCCACGGGAATGGAACCTCGGGGGTGCGGGCTACGTTTTTGCTGAAGACGGCGCGGCCGGAGACGGACTGCAGCGACGACGCCGTCGAGCCCTTTCTTCCCCGGCGAGCTCCTGGCCATCTCCTCCTCTGTTTCCACGACGACGACGACCTCGAGGTGAGCACCTCCCCATCGCCCTGCCTTTATCCTCCTCCCCCCTCGTTTCCCCTCGCTCTGCTGCCCGCCATCGAGCGCTGCCCGTTGCAGGTCGCCGCCGATCGAGCGTTCTGTCACCGATCCCGTGCAGTTCGTTTCAGTTTCGCAGGGAACCTCCGCATTTTGTCACCTCTATTTGGCTCAGACCCGTAACTAAACACCAACCGAGCAGCTAGCACAGTGGCTGTGCACCCCGTCTGCCTCCCTGGAGCCCCGAGTTCGAATCCCCCCCCCCCCCCCCCCCCCCCGAGGCGCAAAGCCACCTCTTTTTTTCGGCCTTTTTCTTTTATTTCCCGAAATCCAGAAAAACAGAACTGAGTCTTTAGTTGTAAAATCCATAACAAATTGAAAATGCTCCAATTTCAATGATTCAAGTTTCTATGGATTCAGAATCTTGTGCTCTTTCTGTTAGTCACAAAGTTGAAACATGTTTCTGTAATAAATTTTGCACTAAATAATTAAATACAGAAATGACTATTAAAATTTGAAACTTTGGCAAATCATAACTTGAGTTCTGTTCACCCAATTTGAGCAAACTTGGGCTCTAAAAATTTGTCTTAACAAACTCTACACAGTGGTATTTTATTTGGTCACAATTGAATTAAATTTGAACATGTTTCCCTCTGTTTACTAAAAAGGGCAGAATAAAATACTTATGAAGAATTGCATAATAAATTCAATAATGATCCAAAAATTATGTTTAATAGCTCAAAATGTTCAGTGAAACATTTGCTACATGTTCTCGACCTTTTCAATACAATTTGTTTACTGTTTTTCCTAATTAAAATTGGAGTAATAATTCAATACTTTAATTACACCTTTTAAATTGCAAAATTCATAACTTGGGCAATTCAAATCCAATTCCAACATGTAAAATATGTTTTCCATGCAAAATTTAATAAGATTTCCAAATATCAATTTTGTTTTCTGTTTTGAACAATTTAAATTGCTGAAAACAACTATTTCTTAATTAATGCATTTAAAATTGTCAATTTAATAACTTGCTCATTTTAAATCCAAATTCAACAAATGAACTATGTATTCCATCTAAAATTGTGTGTTCTTTCCAAATATAAATTTTGTTATCTGTTTTGAACATTTAAAATTGGTGAAAACAACAAATGTTTGCTTAAATCATTTAAAATGCCAAAGTTCATATCTAATAAATAAAATTCCAAACTTGGTAAACAACATATCAAGTTGAAGCTAATGTTGTTTACCTTCTGTTTTCATCAATTATGTTGCATTTAATCCACTTTAACTCAATGTTTATTTGTAGTTCAATTAATCAACTATTAATGCATATGGGATTTTCCAAATGCAATTCAAATTGCATATGGGCCCATTTAAATTGTTCCTTGTGTCCTTTAGTTTATTTTGATGCACCCTTTAACTTGTCATGCATATAAAATAGGATCATGCTAGATCTTTTGCCGTAGTAGTAATTGTTGCATGCGGTGTTTGTTCTAGTTCGTTGCTTCTTCACGGATAGGACGTTGAGATGATGTGAGCAACGACAAGTTCTGCGGATGTACCTCTACTTGCTGGATTCCAGGCAAGTATACTCATTTGCTGCCTATGGCTACCTTTCATCACTTGTTACCGATTCTTTCCGTTGTCCTTATGCTAGCCTTATAATTCGATGCTTGTGTCTCGATCCTATCATATGTTTTACCTTGCAACCATGATATAGCCTTCCTTCCACTTCCTATTAACTGTTGTTTGTTTACCTTGTTGGCCCTCGTGTCGTAGTTGCATGCTTAGTGTTGTTTGCGCTCAAGTCTTATTGTCCGTCCTATCATCTGTTTAGTCGATAGTTGGGTTTCAATTCAATCAACAACATGTTAATGCTTGGGGTAATAATAATTTGATGATAAGGCACCGGCAGGAGGCCCGGCGTGGTTTTGAGGCCTGCTAGTGTCGAACTTAATTAGGAAAAGGGTCTTGTCCTCCGATCCATGATGAGCGCGCTAACCGCATGTGGGAAGCGAGTATGGGCGCCCCCCGCAACTTTGATTCGATTCGCATCTCGTCCAAATCGCCTCATTTAGTTCTGGTTTTCCATTTGCCGCATGCATATGCAGGTGCGAACCCTTGGCGCCAGGGTGGAACTTTTGTAGTCGGCATTTAGGGAGACACGTTCTTAGAGTGCTATGAGGGTCCCCTTTTCTTCGTGGGGCTTGATTAGCTGTGCGCTCAATTGCACGGGGTTCTTTGGGCTTGATGCGAAGAAGAGTTGGGTTGTGTTGAGTGCCTCGCTTGGTGGAAGGGCCTTTCCATCTGGCGGGTCATTCTTACATGTACGACCAAATTGGTGCAACCCTGCAGGGTTAAATCTTCTCGAGAAGTCGTGTTGTCTGCGGTTATGGATGACTTGGTGAAAGTGCTGGCTAACAAGTACTCAGACAACTTACACCTAATGATAATAACTTGACTAGTAATATAGTATTACCTTCACCATAAAAATGAATGTCACCTTAATCAACTGTGTGAGTTTCCTTGGGTTGCTTCCTTAGTAGGGGGTAACACTGGATGGGTATTGTTTGGTGAGTAGTTGTAGTTGGTTCAGACACGCTATCTTATCCCTTTCTTTTAGCCGGATGTTGTAGCGCGTCTCTGTAGTTAGTTAGTGCAGCCCGCTGCCGCTTCTTTGCAATAATCCTTTCCTTTCCGTTGAACCCGAAATATTTGTATCTTGTGATGATTGGTTACGCTGGTATCTTGTGAGTATGGTTTATCCACTTGCCAGTACTTAACCGTACTGACCCACGAATCCATTGCGTGGCTGCATATTCCACATTGCAGTCAACAGGTTTGAAGTCTGACGACGTTCGCTTGGGAATCCCTCCGGCTTGGCCTGGGCAGGGATTTGGACGCCATCGGTTATCTTCAGGACTCTTAGTCCAATTTGTATCTTGTCCGTAGTCGGACGCTATGTTGTTTCTTCCGCTGTTATTTGGATCTTTGTATGGTACCAGTTGTATTCTTGACTCGTTTGAGTCGTCTTGTATATATCTTTTCTGTTGTTGTTGCGGAATATTCGTGAACTGTTGTAATGTTATCATAAGTGGCAACCTGAAATCGGTTATTATGTGGATTTTGGCGGAAATGCATAAATCTGCATAGTGCCCGATCCCGGGGCGTCACAGTGGGGCAAAACATAAATGCCAGGACACCTTCAAAGTTCACGAGGAAGACTAGAAAAAATAATTTAAGAACAAATAATATCACATCATGAAGTAATTATTGATGCTTATGGGACAAATGCACATAGAACTCAGAATGGAAAAAATGCTCTCTCAACTGTGCATAAAGTTAGAAGATGGAGACTCAACATAAAGGTAAAAGAAAGGCCCTTCGCAAAGGGAAGCAGGGATCACTCATGTGCTAGAGATTTTATTTTATTAAACAGAGGTATTAAAAGTTTGACATTTGTAGAGGAATGTCTATATTTTGGGAGATGTATGCTAATGTCAACGAATGGTAAACAGAATATACAGATGTCACATGTCAACTGGATTCACAAGAGCGGCTCCCATGGTGAAGGATGCAACTGGTGTAGAAGGTCATCCCTCTTTCTCTTTTGTTTACACAATTATGCTTTGACTGATAAATCAGGGGCAAAAATAGTGAAGAGAATTTGTTTGTATTAATTTGGGGCTGGGCACCCCGCTGCCAGCTCTTCTATCATTTGGATAAGAGGATGAAGCCACTAGTCCAGGGTGTGAAATCCAATCAACAAGTGAGATAAAGATTCTCTATTTACGTCCTCATGAGCAAAAAGAGGAACATAAAGCAGGAGTAAGTTTGAAGGTTTTAAAGGTAACACATGAGCAATTTACTTTGGAATTGCAGTTAAATACCACATGTAGGTAGGTATGGTGTACACAATTGGTAAAACTTTGGTTTAAGGGAGTTTGGATGCACGAGTAGAGCTCATACTCAGTACAGGTGGAGGCTAGCGAAAGGCTGGGAGCGACAAATCAGGAGAGCATAAGAGCCATAATCTTGCATAGCGACATAAGCATCATTAATTAAAACATAAGCAGTATCACAAGTTCAAAAACTAAGTGGTAATGGAGGCTATTCGTGACTGGTTTGTAGTGATAAACATGGTGTGAGCATGCGCCAAGTCAACCAAATAAAACATTTGAAAGAGAATACCATATATTGATGCTTTACTATGACAAGAACAACTCAAGAATCTTTAAATACATATTAAACACTCTCAGCTATTTGAGTCTAATCATGCTACTCAATAATCACAAGGCTTTAAAACTAAAATAAGATTTAGCATGGCATGAAAAAGTTCTAGCCACAGTCTATACAAGCTTCTCCTTGTACTGTTATAAATTCTACTTCAAGCAGCAGTTTTCTTTCTCCCAACAAGCACCATACAAAACATGCTTTAACAAAATACTATTAATGATACAACAAGAAAACATGAGAGTACTCACATAACACTACTAAAACTAACAACTCTAATAAGAGATGCATGCAAAACAGGAGCTAAATAAATGCAGCAGCTAGACAGAGATTAAGAATACAATGTATTCTCATGAAAAAGCAGAGCGTCTCACTCTCCAATAAAAGAATGCTGGGGTCCAACCAAACTTATTATGAAAGTTAAAACAAACTGAAAGCAAAAGAAAAAGCAAACTGAAAACAAAAATAAAAGACACTCCAAGTAAAGCACATAAGATGCGACCGAATAAAAATATAGTTTCACTAGAAGTGACCTGATAATTTGTTGATGAAGAAGAGGATGCCTTGGGCATCCCCAAGCTTAGACGCTTGAGTATTCTTGGAATTTGCTTGAATGTACCACCGGGGCATCCCCAAGCTTAGGCTTTTCACTCTTCTTGATCACATCATATCATCCTCTTCTCTTGACCCTTGAAAACTTCCTTCACAACAAAATTCTCACAATCTTCATTAGCAACGTTAGTGCAATTGAAATAATAAATTCACATGGTTCAGTTTAAACACAATTCTAACACTCAAAAACACATTAGATACTGTCACAACTTCTTTCAAAACTCTTTTTCTGAAAAGAACACCAAAAGAAAGAGATTAATATGCAAATGCGATAAATGGCAGAAATCTGTCAAAACAGAACAGAAGGTAAAGATCAATGTTTTCAAAACATCTTATGTTGCTCAAATCAAAAAATTGTTCTTCTAAGAACATTTGCGTATATAACTCAGGATTAAGCACAAAAAAGCTCAGGTCATTTTCAATTTTGTGTGATTTTTAACGGAATTAACAGTGGACAGCAGAAATCTGTTTCCTGCGCAGAAATACGAAATATAGGCTCAACTTTCCACTAGAGGATTTACTTGTCTCAACAAAAACACAAAACAAATGATACAGCAGGGTTGCTAAGGAAATAGACAACACCCAGGTGCAAAGCACACCAAAGAAAACAAATGAAAACTGAATGAAAACAGAGAAATAAAACGGGTTGTCTCCGGGTAGCGCTTTTCTTTAACGCCTTTCAGCTAGGCATAAAAGGGAAACTCAAGTGTTTTCAAGTGAAGAAGCATCAACATCATATTTGGCTCTAATAATAGATTCAAAGGGTAGCTTCATCTTCTTTCTAGGAAAGTGTTCCAGACCTTTCTTGAGGAGAAGTTGATATTTAATACTCCCCTCTTTCATATCAATAATAGCACCAACAGTTCTAAGAAAAGGTCTTCCCAAAACAATAGGACAAGAAGCATTGCATTCAATATTCATAACAACAAAATCAACATGGGAAATGTTATTATTAACCATAATGAGAACATCATCAATTCTACCAAGAGGTTTCTTCTTAGAATTATCAGCAAGATGAACATCCAAATAACAGTGTTCCAACGGTGGCAAATCAAGAATATCATAGAGCTTTTGAGGCATAACAGAGATAATAGAACCAAGATCACACAAAGCATTGCAATCAAAATCATTGACTTTTATCTTAATGATAGGCTCCCAACCATCATCTAATTTTCTAGGGATAGATGACTCAAGTTTCAACTTTTCTTCCCTAACTTTCCTGAGAGCATTGGTAATATGTTTAGTAAATGCCATATTCATGGCACTAGCATTGGGACTTCTAGCAAGCTTTTCTAGAAACATAATAACTTCAGAGATATTGCAATCATAAAAATCAATATTATTATCATCAAAAGTAATGGAACCATTATCTCCTACTTCTCTAAAAATTTCAGCACTTTTATTAGAAGTAGTTTCAGCAGTTTGAGGCAATTTAGCACGTTTCACCCAAGGAGTAGGGACTTTATCAACACCAACTAATTTACCATTGATAGTAGGAGGCTTACTAGCACTTAGAGCTTCAGTTTTACTAGTGGTTGTGATAGTGCAAACTCTAGCAATATTATTCTTTTTAGCCAATTCATCCTCTCTTTCCCACCTAGCATGTAATTCAGCCATCAACCTAAGATTATTGTCTATTTGAACTTGGATGGGATTCAAAGTTTTACTTTGTTTAACGTCTTGTGGCAAAACCTTCAGTTTTAGAAAATCAACATCAATAGCAAGGCTATCTACTTTAGAGGCAAGAACATCTATTTTACCAAGCTTTTCCTCAACAGATTTATTAAAAGCAGTTTCCATAAGAATTACCATAACCATTATTAGGAGGATAGGGCTTATAATTGTTTCCACCAAAATTATTTCTATAAGCATTATTGTTAAAATTATTATTTCTAATAAAGTTCACATCAACATGCTCTTGTTGAGCAACCAAATAGGCTAAAGGAACATTATTTGGATCAACTTGAGCTTTAACATTAACAAGCATAGACATAATAGCATCAAGCCTTTCACTCAAAGAGGAGGTTTCCTCAACAGAATTTACCTTCTTACCTTGTGGAGCTCTCTAAGTGTGCCACTCTGAATAATTTATCATCATATCATCAAGAAGCTTTGTTGCATTGCCCAAAGTGATGGACATAAAGGTACCTCTAGCAGCTGAATCCAATAGGTTCCTTGAGGAAAAATTCATCCCTGCATAAAAGGTTTGTATAATCATCCAAGTAGTTAGTCCATGAGTGGGACAATTATTCACCATAGTTTTCATTCTTTCCCAAGCTTTAGCAACATGTTCATTATGAAATTGTTTAAAATTCATTATGTCATTTCTTAGGGATATAATCTTAGCAGGAGGATAATATTTTCCAATGAAAGCATCTTTACACTTAGTCCATGAATCAATACTATTTCTAGGCAAAGATAGCAACCATTCTTTAGCTCTTCCTCTCAAAGAGAAAGGAAATAATTTTAGTTTAATAATATCTCCATCTACATCTTTATATTTTTGCATCTCACAAAGTTCAACAAAATTATTAAGGTGGGAAGCAGCATCATCAATACTAATACCAAAAAATTGTTCTTTCATCAGAAGATTTAATGAATAAGGTTTAATCTCATAGAAAGCAGCAGTAGGAGCAGGTGGAGCAATAGGTGTGCAAATAAAATCATTGTTGTTAGTGATAGTGAAGTCACACGACTTAGTATTCTCAAAGGAACTCATTTTAGCAGAATAAAATCAAGCAAATAAATAACAGCTATGAAGTAAACTATTTTTTTGTGTGTTTTCAATATAGAGAAGAAAAACATGACAAAAATAAAAACAAGACAATAAACAAAATAAAGAGGTTGAGAGTGAGAGACTCCCCTTGCCAGAAGACTTCCTTCTTCCCAGCAACAACACCATAAAAAGTCCTTGATGGTGCAGATCTTGCACTCGTTGAGATACCCCAAGAGGAGGGTGTGATGAGCATAGTGGTAGGAGTTTTCCCCTTAGTTAAGAACCAAGTTTATCAATCCAGTAGGAGAAGGAGGACCTTCGGAAGGTTGATGCCACTAACGGTGGTGCTGGCACTTCACCGGTGTCAGCAACAACGTGGAACCTGCACACAACACAACCAAACTACTTTGCCCCAACGGTACAGTGAGGTTGTCAATCTCACCGGTCTTGATGAAAACAAAGATTACACGTATAGTGTGGAAAAACAGTGTATGCTTGCAGTAAGTAAAGAAAGCAGGAAATTGTTGTGGTTTGTTTAACGGTGTGAGAAAATGGACCGGGGTTCATAGTTTCACTAGTGGTGTCTCTCCATAAAAGATAGCATGCTGGGTGAACAAATTACAGCTGGGCAATTGAAAAATAGAGGTTGCACCATAGTGCACAATATACCATGAAGATTGATATGGTATTTAGTGCGGACATTACAACAAGATACATAGACCGGCATCCGTCTGCATCTATGACTAATAATCCACCCTCAGGTTATCATCCGAACCCCCTTAGGTATTAAGTTGCAAGCAACAGATAATTGCATTAAATATAGTGTGTAATGTAAGCAATGATTATGCACGCGGGCACTCTCACCGCTGTTTTCTCCTTAATGGCAACATCACATCCTCCCTCTTCACGTTTCTGTCACTCGAGCAAGGCAACAAGGAGGCATGAACCCACTATCGAGCATAAATACTCCCTCTTGGAGTCACTAGCAACTACTTGGCCAGAATAACTACTAGCAACGGAGAGCATGCAAGATCACAAATAACATATGTAATAAAGACTATAATCAACTTGGCATAAGGTCAATATTCATCGGATCCCAGCAAACACAGCAAAAAGAATTACATAAGATCAATCTCGATCATGATAGGCAGCTCATGAGATCTAAACATGGAGGCATATGAGGAGAAGACAACCATCTAGCTACAGCTACGAACCCGTAGTCCAAGGATGAACTAGTCACGCATCACTCCGGAGGCAGGCATGGTGATGTAGAAGCCTCCGGTGATGATCTCCACTCCGGCAGGGTGCCGGAAACAACTTCAGAACCCCCCCTGATCTGGGGTTGACGGTGACGGCGGTTGCGGAACTTTTTCGGGGATTTTGATCAGGTGTCTAGGGTTTTCCATCCGGGGGGCTTAAATAGGCGAAAGGGCAAAGGCGGTGGAGCTCCAGGGGCCCCATACCTATAGGTGGCGCGGCCTGTTCCCCCTCTTCGACTCCTCTTCAGTCTTCTGGATGCTTCCGGGGAAAATAGGACTTCCGGGCTTCGAACTTTCCAGTTCCGAGAATATTTCCAGAACAACGTTTCTGAAACTAAAAACATCAGAAAACAGGGAACTGGAACTTGGCATCTTGTTAATAGGTTAGTCCCGGAAAACGTATAAAAATGCTATAAATAAGGGAGAAAACAAGTAGCGGTTGGCAAAATATCATCATGGAGCATCAGAAATTAGGGATACGTTTATGACGTATCAGCGGCTGGTTTGCCTATAAGTAGGTAGCGGCGGCCAGGACCGCGGCGGCAGGAGTTGTCGGGTGCATGTTACCCTCGTCGTCGATGTGCATGAGGGAGGTCTCGATGGTTTTGCTGATCTCGCTGAGGGATCCTTGGTCCATACGGGCAGTCTTTGAGACGTACTTTCCTTTCTTGATGGGGTGGTTCCCCGTCGAGTCGTGAGTTCTAGAAAGCTCCGCGCGGCGTGCACTCGAAACTTCTGCTGCCCGTCGGCACGCGTCGAGTTCTTTGCGGGCGTCCGCTATCTGGCGGCTTTTCAGCGTCCGGTGATAGTGCTATGCTATCAGGTCTTCCTGGAAGGACCCGGACTCTAGCGGGTGGCTTGTTTCTACCGCTGCTTTTGCTTTGTTCCAGGAGGCTCGCGAAACCTTGATTTGTTGCCTCGTCGTGAGGCTGGCCTCCGTTTCGGCGGGTTCTTCGACTGGGTCAGCCATATAGACGTGGGCCAGATATGGATCGTGAGTCTTTGGCGTGGGACAGTAGCCCTCGCCGAGTTTGGCGGGCTCTTCAGTCGCGATGATGTGGAAGTCGAGCCTGTTGTGGCGAACGGAGCCGTTGCTAGACTCCGAGTCGCGATCGGCGTCGCTGAGCAGCGATTCCTAGGTCGCCGTACTCGAGGCAGACTCAGTGTCTGATCCATCGAGTGTGGTTGGGTCGGGGAAGCGTAGGATTCCCTCCTTGCTGGCGCGGAAGTGGAGGTTATCGAACGTCATGTTGACGCCCTCCTGGTGACCGATGAACGCCGGGCGAGATTCAGGCAAGTGGGGCGTGTAGATTTACGACCCAAAGAAGATTGGCTCCAAAGGATCCGAAGATCCCGAGCTCCAGTTGAAGCTCGATGAAGATAAGGCCGGCGATGCCGTGGATCCAGCGCCTGCCATTCCCAAAGACTGCGCCAATTATCGATAACTCGTGTCGACAAATCCCTCGGGTGATCCGGTAGGGTTTCGAGTAGAGGAACAATATTGGCGCTGGCGGATATGACGGCTAACAGGGGGCACAATTTACCCAGGTTCAGGGCCCTCGTAGAGGTAATACCCTTATTCCTGCTTGTCTGTCTATGTATTATGAAGATTGCTTACAATGGTGGATGCGCAAGTCGAGAGATTGGATCTCGAGTTGCGGCTATGGTGGTGACCTAGATTGGATGTCTCCTCTCATGTGGCTCTCCCAGCCCTTAAATAGATGGCTGGGTCTCAAACCGTACCCTGGCGGGTTACAAACCCTAATTCTTGCCGGTGGAAACCTTCCATCTTGACTCGCAAGTCATGCGGGTGGGCCGTTGTTGGGCCTTCTAGAACCACATGGTAGCCCTTTGTACTGGGATTTAGTGCTGGGACTCAGACCAGGTAGGCTCATCCGACAGGTCCGAGAGTCATCCCTATGTCATCCACCATATAGCCGAAGGCCTTTTGGCTATATTATCGATATCTATCTTTCGTCATGAGGTTTTTAACTATTTTGTTGTGAGTTTCCATGGCGACTGTTGGCAAATTAATCCTTTGTCGTGTGCCCCGATAAAATGCTCACAACAAATCGTCAAACACATGGCAAACATCCAGTTTTCTATGTTGACATGAAATCTTTAGTGGGGCACCATGTAAGGCGGTAGGAGCTGCGAGATATTTTTTGGGTAGAGAGAGCATAATTGGGGTTATTGATCTTCTTGTAAATTGGATAGGACCTAATATTTTCTTTTGTTGGTGTGCACTCAAATTCACATACCGGCACCTATGCGTTCGCTAGACGCGTCCAAGGTTTATATCGCTTGCATATGAGTATTTTTAGATATCGGGTGAAATGGAAAGCAGAAGCACACCAACAAGAGAGATGTGAGTCGAAATGAGGAGATGGAAGGGGCAAATCCTATTCACCTCCTAGGGTGGGACTGTGGGATTGAGCCGAAGGTCGACCTACATACAAGCCCGTGGGAATATGTTTGCTATTTTCCAATTTAAAGTTAATGTGGTATTCAGAGTATTTACAAAAAAATAGGTCCAAAATAAATGGATTTCAAAAAAGTTCATGGGTTCAAAAAAGTACATTCGCAATTCAAAATATATTCACCAGGTTCCAAAAGTAGATTCACAACTCAAAATGTATCCAAAACATTCACGAGATTCAAAAAATATTCATTAGTTCAATTTTGTGTGTACATTATTGAACTAACGCCAGAAAATTATTAGAAACTTTTCAATTTTTGAGTATTAAAAATAAAAAAAATTATATAAAAGCAGTACTTTTAACTAGGCCATATTTTGGTTCGGCCCATGAAACTTCCCCCTTAATGCGGACCCAAGCAGGCACATCGCACTAAGCGTTGCATAGGAGCTCTGGTGAGAGGGCAGGCAAGTGCAACAATTGAATATGGCCGAACGGTTGTCCCGAGTGCGATTAGGGAAAGGGAAGCCTTCCGCAACCATACAAGAGGGAAAGGAGAGGCCTTGCATACGCGCCAAGTGTCACCACCAGAGAATTTTTGTGGGTTTTCCCTTTCCCACCGGACATGCATTTATTTTTAGATTTGTTTTGGAAAAAATATCTCCAGAACCGGATTTCGGAATTACAAACCGTTTACATATTTGAGATCCTCGTGTCGAGATTTTCAAAACTAGATCTCATGTTGGTATGTTTCGAGAAACTTTTTTTCGGACTTTGGACTCCTTTTATATATACTTTCGGTAGCAGGCGCGTGGGTATACACCATGTATATCCAGTAGAAGCGATGCTCGGCTTCGCCTTTTTTTACGGCTCGGTTTTTCCTCGATAACCATTTATAAAAATCTTGAAGGAGGTACATAGGTCGTTGTGCGCATTGGTCGAAATCGTGCATTGGTCGTAGTGCGAGCTACGGCTCGGCGTTGCCTCGTACTACCGCTCGTCTTTGCCTCGAACAAAACATATACTACGCTTCATTTAAAAAGTACACACATGTTGTATCTGAAAAGTATAAAAAAATGTGTTACTAAAAGTATACAAACGTTGTTTCTGAAAGTATACATGTTGTATCTGAAAGTATAAATACAAACGTTGTTTCTGAAAGTATACGCGTGGTGTACCTAGGTGTACATCCGTCTGGTGTACATCGTCTTCACTGGGTGTACAACCTCGTGGGTGTACGTCGGACCTTCACTGGGTGTACATCCGCCTTCAGCTTGGTGTACAATAGTCTAGGTGTACACCCATGATGCACGTGGGTGTATGTCAGCATCGTACTTGGGATGTACTTCGTTCACTGCATCTGAACGTACATCTATGTGTAATTGGACGTACATCCGTGTTGATTCTGGATTTACAAAAAAAAAGTTTCTTGAAACCTACCAACACGAGATCTCGACGCGAGGATCTCAATTATGAAAACGGTTCATAATTTCGAAATACGGTTCGCGAGATATTTCATTTTGAACAAACGAATCCCGAAATAAATGCGTGTCCACTCGTCTACCCCTCCATGCCTGAAAAGAGAAAATCCCACCAAAACTTGGCGCGCATGTAACCATTCTTAAAACGCTAGTAGAAAGGAGAAGACGACACTTGTAGACTTCTAGTAATCCTGGGTTGTCCCACTAAGTTGACAGGCCAATGTTGAGGCCCGCGTATTGGGGTCCTTATCAGCTCACCCACGCATACACATTTCATTTTGGGCTATCCCCCAGTTGTAGCAAAAAAATGGCGCGGTGGCTGCTGGGCTGCTATAGCACAGTTTTTGTAGTTTGCCATTTGCGTTTCTTCCCCACTAGCTTCACACAAGTCGTAGGTTTCTCAGTTCAAAAAAAATATGGTAGATAATGTGATGGATTTTTATCCTAGAAAACAAAATTGTAGATTCCCGAGCAAGGCATATCTATCACACATATAGTGCAATAGTGCATGATTGCTAATTTGCTATGGAAAGTGTTTTTGGCTCCCGAGCATGCTCCTGAAAAATTTAAAAATTCAAAAAGTTTTTACCGGTTAAAAAAAACTGGTTAGTTAATGGTATATCCCACAAACTTATAAAATTTCAATTTGAAATACAAATTAGTTTAGGTCCATATTTTTATCATTTTTGTGTAGTTCAGAATACAAAGTATTTGAATTTAATTTTTTTCACGTTTGTTCTATGTACCATTTGGTTACTTACGGATTCTTTTTCAGAATATTTTGAAACTCATAAATATATTTTTTGAAAATTTTAAATTGGCATGAGCATTGGTGCTCAGGTGCACTGAATCTCTGATTGCTACTAGTACTTACAATCAAGAGTACAATTACATTTGCTACGTGGTTCTCTTCTAGACTGGAAATCGCCTCCTTCAATACCGTAGGAGTATATATGTTTGGCATCTTGATGTGCGCCCTACTTACAATCAAGACCATTGCGGTTTGGCATCTTGATTTAGATGAGAGACACCAGGTTGAAGAAGCAGCAAAAGCTAGCGTACGTGACATCGTGAGTGATCTTAGCTAGTGCATCTCACCTTTTGGTCAGATCTTTTGGATGGCAGCAAAATGTGGCAAGAACCTTTACCATGACATGACACCACGGTAATGCTAGTGGAAGGCATCGCAGCAAAGGGAGGTTCTGTTTTATCACCCTGCACGTACGTGTTCTTGTTTTTTCTTTTCTATTCTGCGAGGTGTGTACGTGCTCTCGTTATGTTGAGGAATTCCATTTCTGTTCCGATCCATCGATGGCAAGTGTCATTCTCCATCGCCAACACGAGATGCCATCTTTTGTTTTTGCGAGGATTTCTTTCATGAAGCTCTTACTATTTTTCAAAATCAACTCGCCATGTTCCATCTTCGAGGATGTTTCATTTCAAGTTTCAGAATATTTTAATTATGTTTCACAAACTTGAGTGAAGAAATAGTAAAACACATTGGAGAATTTGCAAGTTTCATAATATTTCGAACGTGTTTCACTTTAACTAAGGGCATCTCCAGCCGTCCCCCCAGAGCCCCCTCAAGGGGTTTTTTTCGCGGCGGAAGCGGCGAATAGCGCCGCTTCTTCACCACTCGGCCCCCCCAGAGGCCCTAATAGCGCCGCGGCACCCAGGCCAAACCCAGCCCGCTGGGTTCGGCCTGGGGGGCGAAACTGCGCGGCCGCGCGCGTGGGCCAGCTCGGTCAGCGACGCGACGGGAAAGCGCGGGAACAGAAGCCACCGCCCGTGACCTCCTTCTTGGCGCCCGCGCCGTCAAAGGCTGCCGGAGTTATGGCGTGGCGGCCGGCCAGTGCATGCGCCCCGGTCAAAGGCTGCCGGATTAATGGCGGGGCGGCAGCGGTGACACGCGCGGCGCGGCGACTGGCCCGCCAAGCTATAAAAATGGTGCCCGCCCCCTCCCCGTACGCACATTCTCGCCTCCTCCCTCGCCGTTCTTTCTCCATCTTCTCCGTCCTCACCCTCGCCGCAATGGATCATCTCTGGGACGCGTGGCCCGAGAGCGACTACGACGACGAGCTGCAGCCAGCGGCGCCGGAGCAGCTTCAGCCGCAGCAGGTGGCGCCGGAGCCGCTTCAGCCGCAGCAGGTGGCGCCGGAGCCGCAGCAGGACGAGGCACGAGAAGCACGGCGGGCTGCCCGTCAGTGGAGGCGGGAGGTGAGGAGGCAGCCGGTATGGCCCGAGCAGCACGCCGGGCTGCACTCGTTCGAGACGTCGCAGAACGAGGACGCGTACCGCGAGGTTCGCGGCGTCCTCGAGCAGGCGGCGCAGGCGGCGGAAGCGGCCGCCATCCGGGCCTCTCTGGAGACACACCAGAGGGAGAAAGCGGCGCGAGAGGTGCGCCGGCAGATGGCCGCGCGCGCTGCCTCGGCCGAGCAGGCGGGCATCATCGCCCTCTACGAGGCCGACCGGCGGCAGGTGGCGCTGCAGAGCGAGAGCCGCAGCCGCCCGCCCTCCGAGCAGGCGCAGCTGCGCCGGCTACGCCTGCAAGCCCGAGCGGAGCGGGCGGAGCAACGCTGGCTCGCCGCGGCGAGCCAGAGCGAAGCTGGCCCCTCCAACCAGCTGGTGGTGAAGGACCGCCGCGACGAGGACACCGCTGAAGATGACGACGCGTAGGGGTAGTCGCCGCGTAGATCGAAAATAAAGTTTAGTTTAAATTTCCGTCGATGTTTTTAGGTTGAATTTCCGTCGAATATGTACGCAATTTGCTTAAATCAATAAATTTCGCCTAGCTTTTCAAATTGCGTTGTTTTGGGCCGATTCTTGGGCTCGGGACGCGACTGGGAGCGCTGCCCTCCCAGGTTCCAGAATAGCGCCGTTTGGCGCCGCGGCGGCCCCAAAACGGTGGCGTTTTGGGCCCTGGGGGGGCGCAACGGCTGGAGATGCCCTAAACGTTTGACGCTACGTCGATTCTAAAACACGTATACTACCTCAATGAAATGTTTCTAAGAAACTTCTCTGAAGTATAGTGCGAGTTGCCTTTGGCAACATAGAAAACCCCAAATACATATATCAAACTGTTTACAAAATTTGCAGCAGATTTCTATTGTTTCATTAAAAAAAAGCCGAAATACACCTAGAGTCAAACACGTTAATCAGTGCTCGTTCCTGTTCCATCCTACATTCTACTGTGCCTCATGCATGCACACACACCATATCTCTAGCTCTACCCTGGGAATATTCTTCTTTTGCTGCTTCTGACTTTGGTGCGCATAACTGTGCGCCGTCACTCGTCGCTCTTTCCACTCAAAAGTCACTTTCTTTTCCATTTTTACAGGAAGCTTTCCCCCATCTCGATCGAATCTTGCTAGAATGGAAGTGGCGGCCGAATAAAGTGCGTGGCCGGCCGGGCGGCTATCGCATCACTACGTGCCGACCGGACCGGCCCGGAGACTCTGCAGCAGTAAGCATGAGAGGAAAGGAAAAATAATGCATCAGAATAATCAAATTAATGGAGATGCATACATGCATGTTGTCCATTGGCGAGTGCATTAAGCGTCAGCTAGCATGGCAAACCCACAGTAGTGGATGCCTAAGTGATGCTCTTCTTGTCGATCGTCGACTTAGGCCATACCTAGTGCATGGTTCATCATCCCAAACCTTGACCGGATGTTGCCTCTCTAGTTGGCGCCAAGCATACATTTTAACGACTGTTGTCTTAGTATTCTGCATGTGTGTACATGCATGCAAGTGAATTAGAAAATCCTGATTAATTACTGTTTATTTCGAACATATTGGATTCGCATAGCTAGCCTGTTTTCAGCTAGCAGTGTTTACTTCTGCATCTCTGGCTTCCCAATATTGCCAGTGGGATGGATTGATCTCTAGCAGTCAAAGTCAAAGGTAAGATGCATGGCATGTAGAATAAACCCTATGTGCTTTTGCCCCTAAAAAACGTTATGTGCTTTTGCTGCTGACAGATACTCCTCCTAGCTACCGGAAGATATATATCCCTGTCCTGGTTTTGTTTTGCTTGCCAGAAAATCGACGTCACGGAGAGAAAATTATGCATCACAATTCACGAGGTTCCAAGAAACCTGTCCACTGGCTCCTTGAATTATAGTGTCCTTTTCGCTTTAGAGGGGCCCCGTGGCATTGTGTCACCATAATTCAGAAAGACATGGTAGGTACTGTAGGAGCAAGGACAGACATACATGCAAGCACATGGGGTTTTGTTGTTGTTGATGATGGAGCAATGGAGGGTGTGGACATGTCAGGGGGCACACTATTATGTTAGAGTCTGACCGGTTAAGATTCTAGGGTGCATTTGTATCCACTCACAAACACACCCATATACTCACCCTGTCGTTCCATCCACACACAAATATCGGAGAGTTAGGCAAAATAAAGTAACTTTCATGTTTTTTTTTGAAAAATATTACAACTTTGACGCTCACAAACACACGCATACACTTACCCCTATAAATATATGCACACTTTAACCGTATGAGCACCCCTGAAAGACTGAGCCAACACAGCCTGGATCCAGAGGCTCACGTGGCTTCAGAGATGCGGCGGTTCTTGGCTCACGCTGGTAGGCGAGAGAACATCCTACTCATATGTCAGTTATGTTGTCTTGGCGAGGATGATGAGATGGTGTTAGTGTTCTCGTGCCGGAACAAGTCAACCCGCTTCGCCCTTGCTCCGATGGTGCCCGCTTCGCCCCTGCTCCGATGGTGTTGGCACCGGTAATGACGGGGAGCGCCTTGAGGATACTCAACCCACTTGTTTTTTTGTCGAATTTGGTGGATTGTTCAGGAGACGGTCATTGTATGATTCTTCAACTCGCCCCAAACGAGTCGCAGCCAAACGAGCAGCTCGGCTGGCTTGGATACAAGCATATCTAAAATAAAGAAACAAATTAGCAAAACACAGGATTCGAACATGGGTCTCCAGCTAGCCGCACGCATAGCAAACCACTGAACTAGAGCCACTTATTTGTTTTGTTAGGCCTATTGGGTTTTTTATTTATACCTTTCGATCGTAATCAACCTAGGTTTTCCTTTTTTTATTAAAATCATAATGGACCTAGGTTTCTTTGACATGCAGCCCCGCACGTTCTTTTCAACCAGCCGATCGACGTAGCGGCCGATCGACCTGACGTAGCCTTCCCACCGGCCGATCGACAGGCGGACGCGCGATCCATAGGCCGCCGCGCGATCGAGGCGCCTTTCCCACCGGCCGATCTAGGCGGCAGTGTGGTGTCACCGCACCTTTGGCCCCTGCATCTGGCCGCCCCCTCGTCGGCTGAACGCCGCGCCGTCTACTTCCTCTCACCCCGATCATCGCCTTCACGAGGGCGGTGCTGGTTGTGGTCAGTGGTGTCGTGGGCAACGTCGTCACATCCCCTCGATCTCCGGTTGATCGGCGACCTCTTCTCCATCAAACCGCTTTATATGTACGTCTACATGAGGAGAAAGTCTACATCTAGGTCGAAGTTCTATTGCTTCACACGGTGAGTGCTTTTCTGAACTATGTTGTCACGAGTAATGTCACATCACTAGTATGTCAGCATAGTTTAGTCAATACCATATTTGTCTAGATCAAGTTGCGGACAAGAAAATCTTAAAGTTGTTTAATTATGTCTAATTGAATAGTTTGTAGATAAATTTACTGTGTACATAAAATTGCAGGGATGGATGACTTCAGCTCTTATAGCAATGATGATATAAGTGAGAATGCCAACGACGTCTCTAATGGCAGCGCTGAATCTTGGTCGTACGAGGACGACAATGTAAGTGTGGATGGGAATGATGACGTGATCGATTCTTGGCCATCATACGCAATTGATCCTCCAGAGGAGAACCAACTAGTTGGTACTGATCAAGATAATGAACAAGAGCAAGTTCCTTATTCTTCCTTCTCAATTTTTCCTCCTGAGGACGACCATGTTGTCGGTAATGAAGCTGATAATAATGTGAGTCGTATGTATTTTGATTTTTCTCTATTGCAAGTGACAACATTGAAACTTACAGTCGTTTTGTTTTTAAATTATGTAGGTACATTTGTTCGATGTAAATGAAATTGAGTACACCGATTCTGAGGGAGAGACGGACGAATTGTGCGCTGATAACATGAGTCAGGTATGGTGATAATTTTGTAAGATTCTCAATTGTGTTAGGACAAGTTATACACTCAAGTTATAAGTGTTTTAATTGTCTGTGCAGGTGGCTGGTTATGATGACCACGATCATTAACCGTTCGTAGACATAGAGACTATTGAAGATCAGCAAAAAACACTGGATAACTACTCGAAGATAATGTCCACGACATTTAACTCCGACGGGGAGTGGTACAATTTCTATAACAACTATGCGAAACAGCGTGGCTTCAACATCAGAAAGGAGGGGCTTAAGAGAAGAAAAGGTGGTGCAAAAGAAATACGATTGAGAAAGTTTGTGTGCTCAAGGGAAGGGAAACGCCAGAAAGAGAGGTTGACCATGGAAGGTCGCACACGGAGGCTAAGACCAGGGAGTCGGTCCAACTGCAAGGCGGAGCTCACGGTGAAGTTTCATATATCCCGTAAGGTTTGGTATGTTGCAAAGTTTTTGGACGATCACAACCATGTCCTAGCTCGATTTGATAAAGTCCCATTTCTCTGGTCACATAGAAAGATCAAAGATTTTCAGAAGGCAAAGATAATAGCACTGGGAGCGGCTGGGATTAGAAAACATATGATCATGCAAAATTTTATCAGCAGATATGGAGGGTATGACATGGTAGGATTTACCAGGAGGAATATATATAACATGTGCTGTATGGAGAAGAAGAAGCTCCTACAGAACGGAGATGCTGCCACGGCCGTTGGCATCATGGAAGGCAGAAAGGAGAGGGATCCCGAGTTCTTCTTTGAGTATAGGACGGATAAAGAAGGACGTCTGACGAGCATGTTCTGGTGTGATTCCCAATCACGTCTAAACTACCAAGATTTTGGTGATGTAGTGATTTTTGACAGCACGTACAAGATGAATCGCTACGCAATGCCATTTATTCCATTCGTAGGAATAAATAATCACCGTAAGACAATGTTTTTTGGGTGTGAAAGTAGAAACATTTGAGTGGCTGCTGGAGACATTCTTGAGAGCAATGTGTCAGAACAAACCGAAGTCAATAATCACTGATGGAGACGCTGCGATGATGAAGGCTATCCGGAAGGTTTTGCCAGACGTGAGGCACCGGTTATGTTCATGGCACATTGAAAATAATATGCAAAAACACTTGAATTATAACTCTTTGAAACAGTTCAGGTCACTTATGTACAACTCGTCATCACATGCAATCTGGGAGACGGGATGGAAAACGTACGTTCAAAAATGGCAAACATCCCGAACCAAGTCGTGGCTGGGAAGGATGTATAAGATGAAGCGTTATTGGGCCGCCTCTTATCTTTAGGATGGATTTTTCCTTGGCATGAAAAACAACCAGAGAAGTGAAAGTCTGAATTCATGTCTTCATACTTCGGTATGACACTGGTCGATTTGGTTTTCCACTTTGAGAACTGCACTATTCGTCTCCGCGAAACGGAGGCGCATGACAACTCTATTACTAGACATTATACACCAGTGCCAATTACCGATTCAAAGGATGTTGAGAAGGCATGTGCAGATGAATTCACTCATGAGAATTTTTATATTTTACAAGAAGAACTGAAAAAGATTGGCAGCCTAGAAATTGGTGAGGAAATAGTGGGAAATAATGGATATACAAAGTTTCTGGTGTCATGGAAAGATAACCGCAACCTACACCGCATATTTATTGTGGAGTATACCCCCGCAGATTTGGTTGAATCTATAAAGTGCAATTGTAGGAGAATGCTTCGGAAGGGGATCCCATGTAGGAATATCCTGCGTGTATTGAAGCACTTGAAATTAAGTAAGATGCCTAGTTGTTGTGTTCTTAAACGGTTATCAAAGGAAGCAAGAGGCGGCTTGCCATCAAAGCGCGTGAGTGATCTGTTCGGCTGGGGTTGGGCAAGTGCAGAGGAACGTGTAGCATATGGTGAAATTAGCCAATTACAGGCAGAAGCAGCCTCCGTAGCTGTCAAAGACCCTTTCCTGATGAAAAAGTTGAGAGATGATTTAGAGGATATAATATCATATCAGCATGTACCCAAGGTTAACGAGGATGGGACCAGCCATGCTACCAAAGAAAATTCACAACCTTTCAAAGTAAGTTCAGTTTCAGTTGGTGATCCTCAAAAAGTTTCCACGAAGGACGGACGTAAGAAGGGCACGCAATGTGACCAGAATGCCGATCATCCGGCGACGAAAAATGGAAGACCGTTGGGGTTTGATGAGTCGCCACCCAAAAGGTTGTGCGGACTTTGCAGAATGGCAGGACATAACATGTCCACATGCGCTCTTAATCCAAAGTAAGAGAATATGTTTTTAGTTATTATTACGGATGATTGATTATATTGCGAACATTATCTTATTGCTTATATCTCTTGAATGCAGGAACCAAGTATGAAGCACAAGTTGGTAGTGGGTTCTTAGTTGCTTTCATGTTCCAGAGTTTTAGTTTCAGATTTTTAGTTGCTTTCATGTGACATACTTCCCTAGAGCCTGTAATAATGTACTTCATTTAAGAGTAGAATCAGAAATATGGACGTTGCGTGTTTTTTCTGCGCTGGATCGGTTGGTAGCCGACAGTATAACCGGAAACCCCTTCAGTAGTTTCGGAACACTTCCAGGGAATCCGGCTGCCGTCCCAGCATGCGGATCGGTTGACCGGTGACAGGCCGGTCGCTAGAACAGGAATCGGAACATACCTTAAAAGGACAGTGTGAACATAACTTTTTTTCATTTTTTTTCTTTTCTACTCATGTTTACTACATGTTAGAAACCATGTACTAAAATTTTGGGTGATTTAGAGTTGGTCGAAAAAATTCAAATTTTTAGGGAAAAGGCCGTCTGGTATCCACTTAAACCAATTTTTGTAATAAG
This sequence comes from Alopecurus myosuroides, assembly GCA_028641055.1. Classification (NCBI taxonomy): domain Eukaryota; kingdom Viridiplantae; phylum Streptophyta; class Magnoliopsida; order Poales; family Poaceae; genus Alopecurus; species Alopecurus myosuroides. Next base: position 162,854,885 of record CM054063.1, on the reverse strand, counting down.
GTGGTTTTTTGATCTCCTCCAAATCATTTCAAAATTTTCACACATGATGTCATGAACGAACACATCTAGAATTTCAATGTTTCACACTTTTTTTGCATTTTGAAATATTTATAATGCCTTAGTGAAACTGGGGTTAAAATCTCGCAACTTACCTTAAAAAGACATTGTGAACTTAATTTTTTTCTTTTTATCTTTTCTACTCATGTTTACTACATGTTAGAAACCATGTACTAAAATTTGGAGTGATTTAGAGTTGGTCGAAAAAATTCAAATTTTTAGGGAAAGGCCGTCTCGTCTCACTTAAACCAATTTTTGTAATAAGGTGTTTTTTTCGATCTCCTCCAAATCATTTCAAAATTTGCACACATAATGTCATGAACGAACACATCTAGAATTTCAAGGTTTCACACTTTTTTGCATTTTGAAATATGTATAATGCCTTAGTGAAACTGGGGTTAAAATCCCGCAACTTAACTTAAAAGGACATTGTGAACATAACTTTATTTATTTATTTTCTTTTCTACTCATGTTTACTACATGTTAAAAACCATATATTAAAATTTTGGGTGTCGAAAAAATTCAAATTTTTAGGGAAAGGCCGTCTGATCTCACTTAAAGCAATTTTTGTAATAAGGTGGTTTTTTCAATCTCCTCCAAATCATTTCAAAATTTACACACATGATGTCATGAACGAACACATATAGAATTTCAAGGTTTACACTTTTTTTGCTGTCCCGTTTTACATACCGGCTGACCGGATCCAGACCGGAAACCTGAGTTGGCGAGCAGGCGTATGGGCCGGCCCATCTAGATGCTCGCTGGGTTGTACTGGTTCGACCAAACGGCCGTGTGCTTGGTTTGCTTTGACTATGGAACCCTAGCCCAACTTAATGCGGGTGGGTTTTTTTTTTGCTTTTCTTATTAATCACGTCACGACCGCCTCTAATCACGGGGGCGCGACGCGACGGCTGCCGCCGCCATCGTCCGCAGCCTCCTCCACTGCCGCCAACTCGTGACACCGACTAGGGCGAGGTAATCCGCCATGCACGGCATGCACAGCATGCAACAAAAAATCCGCCGGACACGTAGCCCGGTTACGGACCGGCAGTACAGACGAGGTTTCCGGTCTATGTCCCGGTTTCAAGACCGGTAGACCAACTTTGTACCGTATTTTTCGGTAGTAGTTTAACTAACTTTCTATGCAAAAAAAAATTCATACACAGAATGCATAAACCTCTCCCAAAGTTAAAACCAAAGTCCACGCAAAGATAGAAAAAACAGTAAAGTGAATCAGCAAATTATGAATCATATTTTGTTTAGCATCGAAGAAATTCAAAAGGAGATATTAATGTGTTTAAAAACATGTGCTGAGGTAACAAGCACAATACCCTAACCTTTATCTGAATATTATTTTTCACTCGGCACGAGTAACATATATTTATTTGCAGATAGTTATGGAAAGTCTAAGCAAGAAAGGTGTCATCTGTAAATCTTGTAAAGAAGAGAGTGCCGAAATCGATCCAGCTGAAGAGAGTAAAGACAAGAACCGTCATGTGCAAGGTGATGTGTTGCCAGTACACCACATACAAGCGGAAGTGCGGTATGTGCGTCGATTGTCAACATCAAAAGAATTTGAGAAGCTCAAAATTTTCACAAATTCTGACGGAGATTTTGCGACCGTGGAAGATCTTAATGACATATTAGCCCATATATGTCTAACTTGCCATGTAAAACTAATTACGTACTACCTTAAGAATGCTATGTTGTACTGCTTTTACGGACCTACTTTCTTTCGATAGGTCATCGACGCCTACGAGGCAGTTTTGTCAACCCGGGTCGGAAATGATCGGCACCTCTTTAAGGCATGGAAAACAGCCATCATACTTTCTATGGCAACTAACTACTGCGAAACATTATTACTGGGAGCCTTTTAGAGAGTTTCAATGGAATATTTTAAGCTTCCTAAGGTAAGCACGATTGCTACGCCGAACTGAAGGACATAAACAATACTATTTGCTTTATAAGTTGCTAACATTGTAATGGTTACATAGGCATATTTTCCTATAAATATAAACAACCACTGGATTACCGTGGTACTACACCTATTGAAGCAGGAGTTCCATGTTCTAGATTCGTTAATTCCTACTAACGCTTCAAAGAATATCGTCAAAACACTGGTAAAAAACATACAACATTATTTGTTATATTATTGCTCGCTCATTTTTGTATACTTATTAACTATACACACTGAGTGAAACTGTTTGTCTTTTTCAGAGATTCGAGCTAGCAAAAGATATCAATGAAGGCAACAAAACTGCACTTATTAAATACCCGGATGTGTCCAGATGGCCCATAACTTATATTCACGCGCCAAAACAAAACGATAAGTGAGGATATTATGTACATAGTCACTTTGGTATATGTTCATAATTACCTGTTCTATAACATACAACTTTTGTAATAACAACAACTCCTGCGGACTGTTTTTATGAGGGCCATGGAAAACTGGGACAGAGAAGAAATAGAACATGAAATCTCTCAGGTGCTTTTTTATAATACTATGTGACAGTATTATGCTTACTAAAAAAATGGTGCTTCTCATCTGCTCTATTATTTATTGCAGGGAGAAATTAACCGTTCCAGAGAACGTATACTTGCCGAAATCATTTTGTCATCCACGAACACCGTGGAGAATGTAAAGAGCGAAGTGCTGAACGGATGAATGATATAAACCCAAACAATGTAAATTTAGTCTAAGAATTTTTGCGGCCGTGCTACTTTTGTGTGATCTCTAAATTATGTATCAAATACACGTTTTGAATAAATTAAGATAAAGGAGATCTACAAAGTAAAAAGACTAATATGGAAACAATAATAACTGTTCAACACATATATTAATACGACGTGCGACACATATTCCGTCTTTTGAATATAAAAAATAGTGCGACGAGATAAACACACATAGACAAACACTATTAGAAATCGTCATCGTCGACCTCCTTAATAAGGTGCCTTAACAAGGCCTTATGGTTTGCCCTAATCCGAGCTGTTGTCCCATGTCTCTTTTCCTTTCTAGCATGATCTATAAGGCTTTCCCAGCTCCCGTCTTCCGGCTCTTCGTCAAACGGACATCTGATAGTCCAAAGTTCAAATAAAAGGATGGTTCGATTATCCAGCTGCTCTACAACCTTGTTGGCAAGGTCCTGCTGCTCCTTCTGAGACCGCGCCGTTGACACCGTTTGCATCGCCATCAGCATCATTACTATTCAGGAACTTTAACAACACCTTATGGTTTGCCCTTATATGAGCTGTATTCCCATATTCCGTCATGTTTCTAGCATGATCTTGTAGGCTTTCAGCTGTTCCGTATTTAAGCTCTTCATGGAACGAACATCTGAAAGTCCAACAGTCCAGCACATCGATGATTTTTTCCTGCAGTTTCTTAAAAACCTTTTCGGCAAAATCAACCTGATTTATGTTGTTCACCGTCTCGTCAGACTCGCCCTACATTTATGAAAGAAAAAAATCGGCCTAATCTACATATTACATGAAATAAGTTTTACAAGGGCTCACCTCATGATCAATATATAGGGAACTCCTCATGATCAAGGACACGTCTTTATTCTTCTCCTTAGCTACTGTGTTGGCGTGTCGCTCACCATCGGCTAGTACGTCCCAATCATTTTCATTTAGCGGCTGCTCGTGCTGACATCGCAGTCAGTCAGGTTTACGTAATATATAAAAACACAACATGAGAAAACGATTAACAGTGACAAGGTCTTGCACCACCTCATGTACGGCAGCATCGGTGACGCGATCAGCATCTGTCACTGGCTCTGGCTCCTTAACGATAGGTCCTTCTTCTTCGTCGGTCGTCAATGACAACTGCTGGTGGTGCCGAGCCGGTTAGGAAAAAATAAAATTTCGAAATAAACGACATATAGTTTTACGAGCTCACCTCATTATTTGTGGTTACAAGAACATGATTATGATCAAGCCGGACTTTCTGAATAGTCCATATACCCTCTCGACTGATGGTGAATTGCACACGAGCTGGGCAATTCACTCTTTTAGTCCTTTTCACACATTCATTGCAGCACTCCATGTAGCTAGAACATAAAGTTCCATCCAACCTATGTTTCTTGTGGATTTTTCTTATACTGAACCCATTGGTCGTAGCGTATGAATTATAAAACTCATATGCCTTATCTTCAGTCTCAAAACTCATTCCAATTATTGGAACATTCTGTTGAGATGTAATATTATAAGTTAATAATGAGAATGTAGAGTTCTCTTCATGATGTGATACAAATACACGAGTATATGACCTAATAAATTTTACCTGATCACCATGAAGCGCTTCCATGTTTATGAGATCGCCGCACATTGTATCCACAACCGTCTTCATTATCCGTCCGGACTGTAGCAACAACCTGCCAAGGACTCAACACTTTAAAATCATTTAATAAAAGTCTGCTAAGCACCTCTATTAAAAGTGCGTTGAATAATATTTATCAACAACGATGTTACGAGGATGGTTGACGGCGGCGGCAACGAGAATGGTTGACGGCGGCTGCAAAGGGGATAGTTGACGGCGGTTGGTTGACGGCGGCGGCGACGATTGGTGAGTCTAGTACGGCGGCGGCGGTGATGACCTATGCGGCAGGCAGCTCCTGGTCGACGAAGGCGGCGGCAACTGCCTTCGAGGATTGCGGCCACGTCGTGGCAGCTCTTCTGGCCGTGTATGGTCTAATACAGGCCGCGCATTATGGGCCGGCCAAAAAAAATAATTAATTGCATAATCTGCTCTGCGGTTAAATGGGCCGGACCCAAGGAAGCGGCGGGCGAGCGTACGGACGAAGGCGACGGCAACTGCCTTCACGAATGCGGCCGCTGTAGTTTCTTTTTTACTTTTTAGTTGCCTTAACTGCACTACAATTCTCGATTGCTCATCTATCGATTAGCTAATCAGCTGGAAATAAATAATGAGTGTACTGAATAATTAATTTCAGACTTTTGATTTAAACAGTATGTGTTTGTAACCAAAATATACTAAATCACATCGAAAAACATTCACGGGCCAAAATTCCGATGACGCATGAGCTAAGGTGTCTTCTTAATCATCCCAATGATAAATCTTTTCGTCTTCTCGCAGGTGTTCGCAACCGAAAGAAGTGTTTCTGAGACCATATGTCCTCTTGAATCGTTAATTTCTTGCTGCCAAACAAGCATAAAGGTATTACTAATTAAATTTTCATGGCATTTATTAATGCTAACTACACGTATATAAACTGGCTCAACCTGAGAAACTTTATCTGTGAAACGTTCTCCATTCCAACGCTCCATACACCTCAGTAAGAATAATCCACATGACGTACTGGTACAAGAGGATCAAGTCGAACGACATTCGAATTATCAACAAAAAAGTGTAATAATTATAAAGCAACATATAAATAATGAGAATACTTACCCATGTGCTTGTCTAGGCGTTTTATACTCTTTTATGGGCCATTTAGAAACATCTGGATAGTTTGTATTGTTTGTGGAATTTACCGAAGTAATATCTCTTGCGCTTTCCGATATCTGGAATGTACCAACTTATGTATCAAGTTAGGAAGTAAAAAATATTTCACACACATAGTTATCAGAGAATCACCAGTGTAAGAGAAGACTGTACAAGTTTTTTCACGAAAGTCCTGGTCGTCGATAGGTTGTAGAAAGAATCTAGAACCTGAAACTGTTTGCTCGGTATATGCATCACGACAGTATTCCAGTGATTGCCACATACATGGAGAGGGAAGTGCATCTAAATGAAAAATAAATTTGAAAAGTTATAATATAATACTTATGTAAGAAACATTACAATACGAACAATAATTACCATATCAGATCTGAAATATTCCTCAACTCTCTTCACGGTTTGAGGACACTTCTTTAATCTCGTGTTTCGCCTCTGACATAGGTAAAGAGTTCTGATAGCGCAAATGTGCCACGTAAGCATTCATGACCTGTAATCAATATATATGTGTGAGTAACAGCATGCATGTATTCTATTGTACTACAACTACAAACAAAAAAGAGGGACTAGTAGATTTACGGCAGTATTTAGTCATTCTTTGTCAATGATACGTTTAATGCCCTTCGCATGCAACGTCTGATCATCAACACTCTTGAAAATAGTTTTATTAACATATTCGGGCTTCTCTGGTAGTGTTTTAATGAAAGCAACAGCCGCATCTACGTGCAACTCCCCCATGGCTTCTATATCATTTAGCACATCTTTTTCATAAAAGAGTTCTGCAGAGTGAACACATCAAGCTCATTGAAGTCAATTAATTAAATGTGACAGATGGAACAATGTAATGCATGAATAATATATATTACCAACTTACTTTTCCTTCTACTCGCGTCGTTCATTCGGAGTAGCTTGCTCTTAGGGCCAACCAAAGGGGATCTGTATCTAGCCGGCATCCATCGCTTCCGCTTGCCTCTTCCTTTTTTCCTTCGGCTTTTCTCTTTCTTTCTCAATAGTTTTGCGGCAAATAGTACGCAAGCTATCAAAACTATCATCTGAATTATCATATCCACTTCCAGCATTCTTTACTGGGGTCACAACTGGTAGATCAACCATATCTATAGATGGAGATTTTGATCTTAATGAACCATCATCATTAATTAAGATGGTGTGTAATGGGGTACTACCTGGCTGCATCTTGTTTTCAGGTGGGACACAGTGATCATTGCGGGAAGGTGTGTTACTGACTGCAATGTTATTGCTATAACTCCCTTCAGAACATTTATTACGTCCATCGCTTTTGGCGTCACTAATTCTTACGTCCCAAACATACTTGAGAGGATGCTTCGTATCAGGCTCGGGAAATTCATCTTCCTGATTCATTTCAGACATGTTTTCATTTTTGGGCTTCTAAATGACAACTTCTTTATTCAGCGTTTCGATAACTTTCTGCAAGGTAAATATAGTGGAATGATGTCATGTGCATAAAAGAGTGTGACTAATATAATATTGACTTCCGCGTTACCCACCTGTGCACACATGTCCGGAATGCGGCGGACCTCCGCTCTCAAGTTATTAAGTGTCTCCATAATAAGCTCCAATGTTACCTCCTTGCTCGGGGAAGCATTTGACCTTGGCGTAGATTTAGCCTCAAACTTTTTCGCATCGTCAACGCTAGATTCCATGCTTTTCGTTTTTTCTGGAGATGATTTCGTCTCCCTCATTCTTGCTACGCCGGGAATACGGTCTATAACCTGAAAGATAAATAAGATAACATTTTAATGTTGTAAACAAGTTAATATTTTTGGTAAAAGAAAGTATCGTCAAAAAGTTACCATTCCCTTGCCACGACACTTTGAACTGTCATGCAAATCTCTTTGCAAGGCCGCTGCCTCGGTCCAATTTTTCATAAGCGGCTTATTATCCAACATGAGATGGACCATCCAATGGAAGCACCTTCACCCAGTACAAGTACTGCATAAATGACAAAAACAAAGTTATTACAGAATTAGGAGCAACGACAAATTAAATGGAAATATAATTGCGATGTACCTGTATAAAAGCCAAGTTTCCTTTTGGCCACTTCGAATGAATTTTCTTTTCCTTTTTCAACTTTATAATGCTTTTCATTAAGACCCCCAGTACGAAAGCATTCCAGTTGAATGTGGGTATCCGATCAACATTTTCCACTAAACAATAAAAAGACTTTGGGACATACTTTCTTGAATGTGGAGCAAGCATGGTATCAAGAAGGATTAAGACCGACTTCTGTATAAATTCATTGTCGTCGGGCTTATGTTTCCCAGTGTTACTTGCAATCAAATCATCAATCTCTATTTCCCGGGACCTCACATTCAGGAAGTGAGGTGGTATGTGTGTCTGTGCTTCTAAGCCGTTCTTGTTTATGAAACTGAAGATATCATCTCCGAAGTCAACTAGCCTAAGTATAGCATCGATTTCTTCGGTACCTGCTGTCAATTCATCAAAAGTCTTCGGCAAGACAAACTTTCCACTTTCAGCATGATAGCTATCCATCATAAAATGCAATAAACCTTGCCGCATGCCGATACGAGGAATATCGAGCATGCTCTGTAGGTTCGTAAAGTAAAACACAGACTTCTGTTGGGATGTTAAAGTGTCAACATAATCACACCACTTTTCAACATTGCAACTGGTCTCTCCAGTAGTACTAATGCTGAAAAAAATAAGTATTTTAATGAATGAAAACACCCATGCCTACAATCGTAATTAACCTAGCCTAAACCCTAGGGCGTTCACCTTCATCAGAGACGAAGATGCCAACTTGGCCGTGCATAAATATATGGTAAGATAGAGGGAAGATGGTGTACCTAGACATGACGTAGGTCCGGCTTGGTGATCGACGTGGTTGTGCGCAGCCTATGTTGACGGCTGCCAGTCGCGATCACGCGTCTGTGCAATGACCTACGTGAACCGCAGCCAGACGTGCACGCGCGCCCCAGTCGACGTGAATGGCAGGGCAGTGGCGGTGGCCGGAGATTGGCGGCGTTTAGATCGGTTGGTGAAGGATGCTGAAATTACGGCTGTTTAGATCGGCTGTCAGTCGCGATCTAGGTAACCGTGTGCAAATACGGCTGAAATTGCCTCGTTTATTTTTTCGGTCCGCTAGTTGGGCCGGCCCGAACTAGCCCTTTTCGGTCCGCGCGGCTGGTGACAATGCGGCGATGCACGAAAAACTGCGTGGAATTAGGTCATGCCGGCGTTTAGATCGGCCGAAGATTACGTGATCTATGTAACCGTGTGGAATAAGGCAGTCGTTGCCTCGTGCAATTTTTTTTGGTATCCCTTGTCAGCCTATATCGATTCATATATATATGGAGGGACTTTCCTCTGCATCCTGCAAATATAGGCTGCCCTAGTATCGTAAGGCGCATCTACTCTCCTTGATCCACCATTGTTTAGCGATTTATGTACACATATTTACTTTGCGTGTGAAATATATGGAATTCGGCTGCTGGCCCGGCTGACCGGAGGAAGACCGGTCCTCGTACCGGAAACCCCTTCGGTTGTGCCGGATCACGACCGCGTTCTGTCGGTTCCTAGACCGGCTGCTCAATCGGCTAACCGGGTGGAAACCAGCACCTAGGCCGGAAACCCCCTCGGCAATACCGGAACACAACCGGGCAAATCCGGTCTCAGACTAGGCTAACTGGTTACCCTACTAACTTTTTCTTAGGATTTGTTTACGATATTTTGGTTCATCCCCACCGAGATCAACTGATACAAACATGGCTCCCCTATATATGAATGCAAAGTGCACTAGAATTTAAGAGGGTGGAGAGCTCCACCTATATCTTTAGGAAACAGGACAAGATATGAAAATATGCAAGTAACAACATGGATTAACATAAGGATGTAAGCTAGATAATTTCACATCTGAGATAAACATAGTTTGTCCAACACACAACTTAAAAGATGAAATCCGAATATACCAGGTAGCACAACATAAACCGATACACGCAGGCACAGAAAAACAAATAGAAGTTCAAGATGGCTTGCGAGTGCGAGAAAACCCTAGGAACCCGCACAACCTAAATAGAGAGCTCTACACTTTTTCCCCCTTTGGTATCGAAACGCCAAAAAGGAGCGAAAGGTCAAGCGTTGCTAACGAAAGCCCGGTTTAAACCCTGCCTCCATCGTCACCATCATGAGTGTCGGATATATACCAAATAGGGGTATAGAAGATGGTAGACAAAGTGCCGGATTACCAGGGTGGCCTAAGTGGTAGTGGGCTTAGGTCCATTAGGCGGCCGAGTAATCCGACGCACAGAAGCCGGATTCTAGAAGAACCCGGATCACGGCCCATGTGATCTGGCTTGGAGGAGAAGACGGATTCCTTGCTTTCCAAGTTACAAGTTACCGTAGTCTTCTAGGTTTCCTATTCTGTAAGCCCTAATCCGGCTATTATATAAAGCCGGACGAGAGATAGATAGATAACGAAGGAATAACAGAGAAGCTCTATGCCAACTCGCCGAGAAGCTCATCCTCGTCGAGTAGCCTAGATCTAAAACCCTCACATTGTAATCCTGTTTACGGGCTTTAGTCCCAATTAGTGAGAAGTGCAGGAGTAGGCACGTCGTACTGTCGCGACGTACCGAACCTGGGTAAAATCCTGTGTTCTGTGTTACTACGCTATCCCGTTACCCCACGTCTCTACCGTAGTCTCATGGCACCCCCATCTATGAAAACTACTACGATGTCTCGACAGTTGGCGCCCACCGTGGGGCAAACGACGTCAGGCGTAAAATTCTGATCTGGGATACTTGGCGGAATCGGAAGATCAATCACTGTCGGAAGCTTGGAGTTCGACAACGACGTCGGGCGCTTCCTCGACAACGGATCCTACATACGGGCGCAAAACCACCTGGTAAGTGCCTGCGTGTTACCGATAGGATCTGCTAACATCTTTATCGGGCTAACTGCAGAAGCAATGGGGTTTTGCGGTGGAAGCAAATTTATCCCACCCGCCCTATACCCAGTCGAAGATGACTATGATGCCGGATTCTGCTCAGATCGCCGACAAAAAAGTGATACACACTTTATCGGCATGGTGCAATCCGAAATTGCTGAAAACACGGATGACGGAAATCCCGTGCAAGAGGCAGACAACAAGGCACCCGTCATGGAGACGGAAGACCAAACACCCGTCACAGAGGCGGAAGATCCGACATCCGTCAACAAGACGATGAACTCGGAAGCAGAATCCGTGCTTGCCGCCATTGAGGCGAGGTTGGAGTCGGAAACCGGATCGGATAACTTCGACTCCGAAGACGAAGATGAGGACGCCTTCGTAAGAAAGGTTAAGTCCTTTCAAGAGGGATTCCATGAAGTTCTAATGGCGAAACCGGCCGATACCACGGACGCCGGCAGCCAGGAAAGCCCTAAAACCCCTCCGCCAGAGGAAGAGAGAGAAGACGGAGAAACTTCTCCGGTATTCCCCAGTGTCAAGGAGATGACAGAAGATGAACCTGTCAAAAAACCTCCCTCTTCCAAGAAAAAGCACCGTGCTGCTAAAAAACTCCAATACAAAATCCGGAAGAAAAAATCAGCTGATCTCACTGATGAAAACCTGGAAGTTGGAGATGTTAGCGGAACAAAGCCTACGGAGAAGAAATCCAAAGAAATCACTGCTCCGCCAATGACGGAACAGGAAGAGCAAGAGCTATTGCAAACACCAGTGGGACCAGATGAACCCCCTGAGATGCTGGAAGCCAGGAGACAAGCTTTCCAACGGCAACAGCAACATCTACTCAGATCTCGGCAACATCTCCAACAAACCCATAATGACATCAAGGTCATGAAGGAAGAAATAGAGGAGTACGAGAGAAAGAATAGATCCGCGTTAAAACCTACTAGGTTACCCGGAATCGCAAGACCGGAAGAACTGCCGCCAAAAGAAAGGTTCCATAACCCATCTTGGCAAAAGCAGGTAAACGGCAAAGATGCCAAGGGCGAACCAATATACAAGACCGCAGCAGAAAACGCGGAAGCAGCGTTCGCGATTCTTAACAACGATCTGTATTCCAATGGGGAAAAACTCCAAGGGGTGTATGCTTTCCTAGGAAAAGCATTGCAACAACAACAGCGCGCCCAAGAGCGATCAGGGAGGCTGCATGATAACTCCGCCCTATGCAAGACAGCTACTTGCGCTGCTGGAGCACCTGGACCGGAAGAACCCGGGGATTCAGACAACTCAAAAGATAAAAAAGAGGATCCGAGAAAAGACAAGAAAAACCCCGACAACCGGGATGCAGCGTCTAGGACCGGATCCCATCTCCCGAAAGATGGACATAAACCCCATGATCGGGAAAACAAACACCGGAGCGACGGCAAAATAATGCCACCTCCGAGAAACCCAGCCGAGAAAGCTGGAAGATACGATATACCTCACAGGCGTGAGAGATCCCGGACACCTCCTAAGGACAAAGAAAGGCACAAGAGTAGAACTCCGCCTAATCCAAAAGGGCGTGATCACGGAAGAGATAGAAACAATCCCGGAAAAGCGCGTTCGCGCAACAATGGAAGAGAAAGGAGCAGATCCCCTTCCGTCCATTCAGCCGGAAGATATTCTGCACACATTGACAGAGCAGAAAAGGATGATCTATACTTTGGTCCTAAGTGTTTTACTGACAGGATACGAAGAATAACGCTGCATTATGGCTTTGCCAAGGTCGGTCCAACGTACCAGAAATACACCGGCAGCACAAACCCGGATACCTGGCTCTCGGATTACTACACAGCCGTCCAGATCAACAATGGGACAGACTTGGAAGCTGTCAAGTTTCTTCCCCTAATGCTGCTGGACGGAGCCAGAGATTGGATCAATGGATTACCATCAAGAACAGTCGACAGCTGGGATGATATGGCTAGAGTATTCACTCAGCATTTCCGGGGAACGTACAAACGCCCGAACAGCATCAACCAGCTAAACCGTTGCACGCAATTTGAGGATGAACCATACGTGGATTTCATCTCCAGATGGACAGCAATGAAGAATAGTTGCTGTAGAGTAACTGACGTACAAGCAATGCATGCTTTTGTCAATGGCCTAAAACCCGGACTCGTACCGTTCATGGTTGGTTCCAAAAAGCACAAAGATCTCGGATCTATGCTTACAACCGCCAATGAGCACGCTGCAGCCGAAGATGACATCAGAGCAAGAGGAGGCAATATCGAATCACTGATACTTGCCAAGAAAACCCCTCGTTCTGACAAGAAAGGAACTCCAGAAACAACGACGAAACCCAAAGAGGTCAACATAGCCTTTGGAGGAGAAAAGGGAAACAAGTGGAAAGGACGCAACCCAGATCCAATCAACTACACTCCAGAGGAGTGGGAAAGGATTAAGTCGGAACCTTGTGTTCACCACTCGCAATTTGGGAAACCCACCCATACAAACGCGCAATGCCGGCTGAATAAGCACATGAAAGGCAGTGCAGGAGCCGGAAGCAAGGGGAAGGGTTCCAAAAGGAAACCCGCCAAACAAAAGCCAGAAGCTGACAAAGAAGACAGTGAATCGGACACTGACGAAAAAATCCAGGAACAACAGCGTAAGGGCGAACCCAAATTTCCGAGAGTTGATGGAGAAGCAATGCTAACTTTCTTAGCAACCCCGTCAGCAAAGGTAGCCAAAAGAACACTTCGAGAAATAAACGCGGTTGTTCCCGCAACCCCGAAATTCTTGAAGTACTCCAACACACCGATAATCTGGGATCAGTCTGATCATCTCGGAAATATCCCTGAACCCGGCACACAAGCTCTTGTTGTAAGCCCTATTGTTCAAAATACTAGGCTAAGAAGAGTGCTGATGGATGGAGGATCCAGCATTAATATAATGTACCTGGATACACTGAAGCATCTGAAGATTTCCGAGTCTCAGCTCAACTACAGCAACATACGCTTCCATGGTATTGTCCCTGGCAGGCAAGCACGATCCCTAGGAGAAATTTCCCTAGATGTCACCTTCGGAGATAAAGATCACTTCCGGCAGGAAAAATTATCCTTCTAAGTAGTGCCGTTCGAAAGCGTGTACCACGCAATACTCGGACGTCCAGCTTTCGCCAAATTCATGGCAAGATCCTGTTGTATTTATAACAAACAGAAGATGCCAGGACCCAAGGGAGGAGTAATCACTATAGCCGGTGATTTCAAGCTGGCAAATGAGTTGGAGAAAGAAAACGCCCTTTGCGCTCAGAGAGTCATAGCAAAGGAAGAACTGAAGGAATTAGCCAAGGAGGTATCGCCGTCAGAAATGCCGGCAGGAAAAGAAACTCGGAAGCCAACAGACAGCTTCAAGGCGTCCGAAAATACAAGACAGGTAATCCTAGATCCCAAAGATCCGACAAAATTTGTCGTCGTAGGGACTGGGATGACTGACAAATAGGAAGGCGAGCTCATCAAGTTCCTCCGTGAGAACTGGGATATTTTTGCATGGTGTCCAGCTGACATGCCAGGTGTACCCAGGGAACTTGCTGAGCACCAACTTAAGGTTATTCCTGGATCGAAACCCGTCAAACAAGGTCTCCGTCGATTTGACGGAAGAAGACGGAAGGCTATTGGCAAGGAAATTATCCGGCTTTTAGCAGCGGATTTCATCAAGGAAGTAATCCATACTGACTGGTCCGCAAATCTGGTATTAGTACCGAAGAAAGACACTACTGCTCTTAGAATGTGTATAGATTACACAGGCTTGAACAAATTGTGTCCGAAAGATAGGATTGCATTACCGCGAATCGATCAAATAATAGATGCCACCGCAGGCTCTGAGCTTTTGTGCTTTTTGGATGCATACTCCGGGTACCACCAAATACGCATGAAAAAGGAAGATCAAATTAAGACTTCTTTCATAACCCCATACGGGACGTATTACTAAGTAACCATGCCGTTTGGCCTGAAGAACGCAGGTGCAACCTACCAGCGTTGCATGCAACGTTGTTTGCATAGTCAGATTGGAAAAAATGTCCATGTTTATGTGGACGATATTGCTGTCGTAACCAAGGAAAAAGATACACTCCTTGAGGATTTGCGAGAAAATTTCGAAAACTTACGCACCTACAAGATGAAGTTGAATCCATCTAAGTGCGTATTCGGGGTTCCCTTAGGAAAACTTTTGGGTTTCATCGTTTCTCACAGAAGAATAGAAGTTAACCCGGAAAAGATCAAGGCAATCTTGAGCATCACAAAACCTACCTGCGTCAAAGATGTCCAAAGATTGACGGGTTCCGCAGCTGCCGTTAGCAGATTTATTAGTCGGCTGGGGGCTAAAACCCTAACACTATGCAAGTTGTTGAAGAAATCCGACAAAGTCAAGTGGATAGCAAAGCTTTGGAATACATAGCAGTTATGTCTCTTCCATACTTAGTTCAATATCTATGTAAATATCTTTTGAGATCATGAAATAAAGTTGTTGGATTTCTGGTATCCATGTTTTTTACAAGTTTATTATAGTAAAAGCATGTTTCCACCTTCTCTATTTCCCAATGATCTTACAAAATACTCAATGTTAACCCGAATTGTGCCTGCGTACTCGGTGTTAAGAAACTGAATGTTTTTTCAGCGTGCTAACGGCTAAAGGAAACTTGAATTGCCTGCGTGCCCAAGTTTCGGTCAAAAAATTCCTTGTTTCTCTAAGCATTATCTGATTGCGTATGTGTTGGGTTACTGGAGCTAGTTAGTAAAAATGCCTTTAGCATGGTCCATGTTTTCGAGTTTAAACTGATTGGTTACACCCAGTTACTCGGCATGACGATTCATATTGCTATTTGAGCCATTTCAAACACTAAGGACAGTTAAAACATATATGCCAGAGAACTTAGAAGATAAAGGAATAGTAACATCCGAAAAACCTTGCAAAAAATTTCATAATTAAAAACTGCAAAAGGCGGAATTTTTCATTCATACAAATAGAAGCATTACATTTTGGATTACATTGAAAGAACAGTAATGCTCCTATTGTCTATTTTTGCTATCCAGGTCAAAGGTAGCCCTTCAAGCATCTGATTCCTCTTCGCTGCTGTCGTCCTCGGGGATTGGAGGGATCTCCTCTTCTGGATAATTGACGGAAATATTTACCATGGAGGCAATTTGGGTGGCGTGGCCTTTGATTTCATCAAAGATGGTATTTCGCCGAGTATCCGTGTATCCTTGAGGGACACCGGACGCCACGCGCCAAGATTTAGCACCGGGGTAGTGCATACGCATAAGGCCGAGTGCCATGCGCGCACCACCCCGTGCAGCGGAACGCAGGATAGAATCCCTGGATTCCGCCACCTCCATGATAGATCCCGGAAGTTTTTCAACCTCCGAGAACTCCTCAGTCCTTGCGGGAAGGAACTTGTTCACCAGCTGCATTCCAGCAGCACGGATAGAAGTCCACATCTTCCCAAAGGCCTGGATCCCTTCAAGCCGGGTACCATCTCGGGTATCTCCTGTTTTTTCCGACAAAACAATCAAAAGTGTTAGGTGAAAAACAGAGAAGAAAACAAGATATGGAAAAATAAAAAAGGTAATAGAAAATTACCGACAAGCTTGTCGATCTCGGAGATTTCCTCCAGGCGAAGATTCAGAGCATTTTCTAAATCCTGAATGGTGGATTTATCTTTCTCCGCCTGCTCAGAAGCCTTGGAGTTGGCAACTCCAAGGGCCAAGTTGCTGGCCTCCAGATCCTTTTGAGCCTTCACAAGATGCTTGTGAAGCTCCAAATTCTCCTTTCGGAGATTCTCGGCATTGCCGGCATCTTCAGCTATTTGCTTGGCCTTAGCCAAAGCAGCTGGAAAGCAAAGAAAATTCCGAGTTTAGAAAATTTCCGGAATAAGTACTTAGACAAAAAATTGAATCGCAAACCTCAGAGGAAAAATGTTTACCTGTTGTTTCCGACAAAGCGAGCTGAGACGATGCCAGTTCCGTCTCTCTCTCCTCAAGAATAGAAAGAAGATTTCTAACCTCTTTATTCTTGATGGAGACTTTGTTGAAAACTTCCATGTTAATGGCTTCGGCGGTTTGCTGGAACATAGCAAGGAAAAGAAGGGTTACAAAAAGCATCAAAGCAAAACAGGCATGCAGTTTTGTTTAATGCTTGGGGGCTAGAGTTACATACCTGGCTCATTCGTTGCAAACCCGCCAAGTTTTCCTTGAACTCCTTTGCGTATTCCGCAAAGGCGGTTCCGGCCGCGCTTAGGCCGTCATTGATAGTCTTGAAGTCCTTGTCCAAGGTGGGAATTTCTTCGTCGAAAGTCCGAGGAAATTTTCCCACCTCTGGAGCCGCCCTTTCCCTCGTGTCCGTGTCCGACACAACGGGCTGGCTGGGCTCTAACGGCTTGGTCGTGGGGGCTGCAGCGTGCTCTTCCGCCATCGTGGATGGTGTGTCCGGGGCGACGGCGGGAGAAGGTTGACTGCCTCGGCTGGAAACAACTTTGTGTTTCTTGAGCTTCTTCGGCTTTAGGTTGGAGGGAGGCAGGCTAAAAAACAAAAAACCCGGAAAAGTTAAAACACGGAAGATGGATGAAAAGTTCCCATGAAAGAAAAAGAACCCAGATGAAAGAACCTGGAAGTGGCGACGGGGATTCCGTCAAGGTCGATAATTTCCTCAGAGGAAGTAATCTTCTTGCGCTTGCGTCCACCTGTAGCAGCGGTGCGCAGCGCGTCCAGCTCAGCCTCGGAGGCCAATTCCGAATCTGGAAGATCCGCGAACTGTCGGACAAACAAATCGGAATCAGAAGCTAGAAAATCCGAGAAAAAATGAAACTATACCCAAATGACTGAAAAATTACCTTGGGAACCGGATTGTCGGCCGTATACATTGGCCGACTCGCTTCGTATTGGTTGCGGGATGCGACCAACTGGTTGATGCGCCGTCGAAGCTCCTTTGCGGGCCAATCTTTGGTGGTTGTCCGCATTGGATCCTTGAGTCCCGTGTATTCGCACAGGAGACGACCACCGTGGTTGGCCAATGGCTGAATTCGTCTATTCAGCCAGCATAAGACCGTGTCCATGCCGGTCAAAGGTGGAGTGGAGGAGGTGAGCTTGGCGATCCGCCGCTTGATCCTTAGAAGATCAGGCGGCAGAACCTGGACGGCTTCTGTTCCCCAATTATCTTGGGGAATGGCAGCATTGTTGGAGAAAGGTGGAACCCCGATGGCCTTTTTTGGAAAAGGCACATCGGGATGGTAGAAGAAAGAACCCGTCCAAAATTTGACGGATTCTGATGTCTTGATCTTGGGGAACCAATCTTCCCTAAACCTCCGAAGAGTAAAGGAGATGGTCCCGCAAGTCGGGAGTGCGCCCTCCGAGGAGTTCCGCTTAACCCCGAAACAATACATCCAGAAATCTAACCTAGGTTCTAAACCTAAGTAACCCTCGAATAGGGCCTGGAACCCGGCCATATAAAGAATGGAGTTGGGTGGCAGGTTATGGGGTTGGATGTTGTAGTGGGAAAGGACTTGGAGGAAAAAAGCGGAAGGGGGGAGCCCCATACCTCTCAGAAGGTGGGAAGAAAGGAGAACCCTTTCGCCGTCTCTTGGCGTTGGCTCGTTCTCGTCTTCAGGGAGCCGCCATTTCCCTTGGAGGATCAGGCCCTCTTTCTCCAGGTTTGGAAGAAGAGCCGGGGGAATGCTGCAGGCAATCCAGTTTCCTGCAGATTCCGCCTCTTCATCTGCTCCGGTGGCGGAGGCAGTGGCTGCTTCTGCGGCGGCGAGCTCGTCACCGACGAGCTGGATCTTTTCCTCCGCCGTTTCAGGAGCAAACGGCGGGGAAGCGGCGGAGCTCGCGCCCGCAACGTCCGCGGCGGCGGAAAGGTTTTCTCCGCCCGCCGCGGAGGCCGCGGTTTTCTCCGGCTCGTCGCCGGCGTGCTTGGGTGACCCAACTTGTGGATCTAGGTCGCTAATGAGGTCGTTGATGGCGGCGCGAGTAGGTGAGGACGGTGTGCTTGCCATTTCCTGGCGGCGCGGTTCGTTTCTGGTGTGCTTGGAGGTGAGGAGCGCTCGGGACAGTGCGTCGCTTGAGAGCTCGTGCGCGTCAATGGCGAGTGCGGTGAGAGTGCGGAAGGTTTTCGTTGAGGACGAGGATGGCTATTTATAGCTAGAAATCCGTCAAGATACGTGCCAACGGCTATTTTGACCGTTGGATGTTTGCCGCGTGTCACTCGCCGGAAAATCCGGGAAATGAAACAACAGGGTAATGATGGTTATCTCCTCGTTTCCCGCGAGAATCTGTCAGAGATATGTTTCTGGGTTTTCCGAGTAAAACCCAAACGTCACTTACGTCAGCATGGTTCAGTGCGCTGACGTAAGAAGTTCCTTCTCTGCGAAGGATCGTGAGAGAAAGGCCGGATTTTCAGGATTCCGAGTTTTATGTCACCATCTTTTTCAAAAGAAGAATAAGAAGAATCAAGACTGCTGAATCAATATTTCTCGGACAAAGTATATTTGGCGAAAGACGGAGAATCAGAGTTCCGATCCTTCTTGGGGGCTACTGTCGGATATATACCAAATAGGGGTATAGAAGATGGTAGACAAAGTGCCGGATTACCAGGGTGGCCTAAGTGGTAGTGGGCTTAGGTCCATTAGGCGGCCCAGTAATCCGACGCACAGAAGCCGGATTCTAGAAGAACCCGGATCACGGCCCATGTGATCTGGCTTGGAGGAGAAGACGGATTCCTTGCTTTCCAAGTTACAAGTTACCGTAGTCTTCTAGGTTTCCTATTCTGTAAGCCCTAATCCGGCTATTATATAAAGCCGGACGGGAGATAGATAGATAACGAAGGAATAACAGAGAAGCTCTATGCCAACTCGCCGAGAAGCTCATCCTCGTCGAGTAGCCTAGATCTAAAACCCTCACATTGTAATCCTGTTTACGGGCTTTAGTCCCAATTAGTGAGAAGTGCAGGAGTAGGCACGTCGTACTGTCGCGACGTACCGAACCTGGGTAAAATCCTGTGTTCTGTGTTACTACGCTATCCCGTTACCCCACGTCTCTACCGTAGTCTCATGGCACCCCCGTCTATGAAAACTACTACGATGTCTCGACAATGAGCTTCTTCACCATCTCTAGTTGTTGGCATGTCCGTTCCCTCATAGCTTGTGGAACCACCATCGAAGAACCAACAAAGTCAGAGTCATGAATAGGAGGCATCTGAAAATCAACAAATGGAGTGGGACCAAGTTCAGGTCCATCAGAAGCATCTATGCCACAGTCATGAAGATCCTTGTTCAGCTGACGACGAGTATCCTTGGACAGCTCATAGTTGTTGTGACTAATGACATAATTCTTCTTGCAAACACCAAACAATTCCAAGAAGAACTTGGCAGCTCCAGATGTCCTCTTGGGAACTGGACCATGGGTACAACCAGATGACCCAGCACGAGATGCAACACGCCTATCCTGACCAGACTTGACCCGAGCTTCGGAAGGCATCATCTCAGGAAGATCAGGACGTTCATAGCGAAGAGGCAGACTAAGTCCTTGCTGTTTCACCCTTTTCCCTACTAGAAGATGAGAAGGGAGAACCATATCGAGGAATCTCTGCACAATAGCTGAGTAACTCGGAGTCATGAGAGACATAATATTCCTTTTCATCTCTTGGAAAATGAAGTCACACACATCAATCTTGGTCTGTTGACTGGGCTGAGAGTAGTAAAGAAGATTGATAAGATAGCGCCGAACACTCACTTGATCCCCTAACTTGCTGTAGATGTTCTCACAATAGATCATGGCAAGAGTGAGATAGAAATGATACATATGCGTGATCGAAGGTAGCTTGATCTCGGCATTAGGGTACAGAGTGAAGCTGATGTCCTTCACATTCATTGGTTTTTCAGAGTGAATACGAAAACCTCCAGCTTTCCCCCCGACATACCCCAAGTGTTCACAGAATGTACCATAGTTTGATTCAAACTTCTATTCTCCCGACATCCAAGTAATGGAACGCTGAGTGTCATCATGGAAATGAATAGTGCAGAAAAAGTGATGAATTATTTCTGGAATATAATTCTCACGAAGACGCATCATGTCATATAGATTCATCTTCTTCAGAGCTGCTTCCACATGAGAGAAATCTGTCAAAAGGTGTTGATTGAACCAGTCCATGTTGATGTACTGAGTCTTGACAAATGGCTCTTGTAGCTGACAGTAAACATCATCCAAATCTTCTCCTGAGTGTCGGTCCAGAACTGGGGGTTCTCAGTGTTGGTCCTCTCAGCAAACCGATACGGCGAGAGCTCTCAAATAGCACGGTACTTGCTAATCTCCACCGTGAGCAGATCATCGTCAGGGAGCTTCTCTGACTCGAAGTCATCATCTTCATCGTCAGATGGTGAGTATGTAGAAGTTGGCTCATCCTTTTCAGAAGCCTCATCATCCTTGTCGTGGGATAATCACGGCAGATGTTACCTGGGGTAACTGATCTTGGGGCAAGTCGTCACAAGTATTTGGGAGAGGGTTTAGCTCGAAGGAAGACATGGCAAAAAACGACCTAAGAACCGGAAAGCAACTCGCCGGATCTCGAATATGAACTATACTGGATACTCAATAATTGGTGATACAACTATGACTTGAATCTCTGGCGAACTAAACCTAGGGGCCGGTTTATAAAGCACCGTTCCCCCCCCCCTGGCTTAGCCTCCAAGGTACATGTTGAGTCCTACTCGAACTTCTACTTGCAAACCCTAACTTTCCTTACCATAACCCACAATCCGGGTTGCGAGGCCTACAAACCTTGGGCCTTCCAGAAGTTTCCTTTACCCTTAGCCGGATCTTATCCAATTGTCGTTTGGGCCGGGTTACACCTTGGAGTTGGTCTACCAGGTTACTATCCCCCCATCAGTAGTCCCCAGAATAGCTTGGGCTTCCGAGATTCATTCTTCGAAGCGCTGGCTATTCCCTGCAGAAATATCAAACGCACAAGCACATAGAGGCCGAGTCACAACACTTTGACGAATGGCTGGGGCCAACTTCATGGGGTCCAGGCAGTAACCCGGCTCTCCTTCAAAGGCTTTCCCCCATTTTTCCAAGTAGGGGTCTTAATAGAAAACTCCATGATTTCACACTTTTCTCGATAATTAATTATGATACCAAAGAGGAAATCTCCCTTTCCTTTTCATCCGAACTTCTCCCTTCATGCTTTAAAGTACGTCCCACAAATTTCAAAATGGGCAGTCGTTACTCCGTATTTCCCGGGTTCCGCCCGTTGAGCTAGGCTGTACCACCCAAACCATTATAAATACACCCTTGAGCGCAACCCTAACTCCAACGGCCTATTTCCCCCATTCCTCTTCCTTCCTCCTTTCGAGTTCGAACTCTCAGCGCACCACCACGGAAGCCCCGCGCGTATCACCGGAGCCCATTCGCCACCGTTTGCGCTTCGCCACCGCGCGATTCGCTCCGCCGCCCAGATCCGCCGCCAAACCTCCAGTTTGCCCGCCAGAAACCGCGAAAGGGCACCAAACTTGCGCCATCTGCCTCCGAAAAGCTGCGCTTCAATCCCCCTCGGTAAGTCCTTCACATCCTCTAACTCATCCTCGCAATTTCTCAATTTTCCCTTAAGTTAGATCTAAATCGAGCCGCCCGCGATTTCTCGGATCGTGCCGAATTAAATTACTAGGGTCCACTTTAGCTCATTCAAATAGACAAGGTACACAGTCTAATTCACTCTCCTACCACTTGTAATTATTAAACTGGCCATAATTTTAGAAATGGAATTCCCAATCTAAGCTCGGGTCACCTAAATTTTCCGTCTTTGCTCATATTATCCGGAAAATCTTTCCTTTCCGGCTTAATTGCCCACAATAGATGTGCGGGCGACTGGTTACTCTCCTCAAACACTTATCCATGCATAAAATCCTACAAGTTTTGCAATAACGTGCGACACCCGGAAAATTCGTACCTTGCTTCAGCAAAGTAATACCCGGATCATGTCTAACTTCTGGGTTACCTTGACACCGCTTGCCAGCGCTCAGTCAACTGACCGTTTCCGTGTTTTATTGCTCACATCCTTTCTGTTGACGCTTTTTCAGGTCAACCCCATGGCGCCCAAGAGGCAAGGAAAGCAGCCGGTTAAGGCCAAGACCACGAACTCTATATCTGCCAACTGGGCACGATCTTCGGTCACCAAGGCCAAATTAGAAGAATTGGTCGAGCTAGGGGTTCTCCCCCCTCAAGAAATTATCCACTGGAGGGTGCCGGGTAACGAAACTCGGCCCACTCCGGCAGAAAACGAGGTAATATGCTTTGTTGAACATGTGACCCGGGGCTTCCGGCCTCCGGGTCACCCTTTCTTTCGCGACGTTTTAAGCCATTATGGCCTTCGCATCTTCGACATAGGACCCAACTCCGTTTTAAACATCACTCATTTTATCGTTCTTTCCGAGTCTTACTTGTGCACTCCGCCAAGTCTGGCCCTCTTCGTCGAACTCTTCCAGTGCTAACCGTGCCGCGAAAGCGGCGACGGTGCACTTCTTACTTGCGGCGGGGTTTCCATCCAACGCCGCAAGAACTCCTTAATGCCTCCTCTCACCCTCAACTCCCACGTAAAGCACTGGCAGCTCTCATACTTTTACTGCCAGGACACCTCCCCACCCGGCGAAAAGAAGTTGCCGGGTTACTCGGAGGGTCAACTTGATATTTCCGAAGCCTTCAATGGGTTTGCCCCTGACCCGGAAAGAGAAGAAATCCTACCTCTATTAGCCAGAATCTCCATCCTTTCTGCCCAAGGCCTCATCGGGCTTAACCTGGTGAAGACTTGGGTCGATTTCCGCATCCAACCCAACTCCATTCGCACAAAACTGATGTGCGAATACTCGGGGCAAACCACAGACCCGATCCGATACTCCACCAGCAATTTCGCTCCTAGTGATGCCAACAAAACAATCAAGGGCTTTCTGACGGAAAAGCTCGAGGTGATCCGGAACATATCCGGATTAGAACCTTTCACCCTCGAGAACCCGGCCCCCGCGGTAAGGACCTAATTCTAACAAGTTTTAATTTTATTAGTTCCTCTCGATACAATTGTTAATCCTTGCTCTGGCGTCTCCACCTCAGGCCGACAGTGACTTCTGGAAGGCAGGTACTCCTCCTAACTCCGGAGACCCGGAAGAAGAAGGGGATGCCGTTAACTCGGACGAAGGCACATACTTAGTCCCCTTGAATACGTCATGCCCTACTTCTTATTTCCACACTATAATCTTGATTACTTTCAGAACAAGAAGACCAAGACGAGGAGGAAGAAACGGACGGGAAGGTGGAGTCTGCTAGTGCTTAATTAAAGCCGGATCCAAAAGAAAACCCCAAGGAATCGTTTTCCAGGTTTCATTTCATTTCCTTGTGCTTAATTTTGCGTTTCCATGATATCATTCACGAGCTAATCCTGTCATCATCCCTTGGGTCCTAACCGAAGGAGCCACCTGCGCCCAAACGTAGAGTGACCCGGAACAATCCGGGTAACGAGACCCTTAACCCGGGTACCTCATCGCCTCCAGTTCGACATACTGGTATTCACCATATACAAGAATTTTTCCCAAACATTCCCTCACAAAGTAATCTGACACTTTGCTTGGTATTTTTCAGTATCTTCCGAGTCTAGCAGCGGCTTTCCCTCGGACTTCCCGGTGAACCTCGGGTAAAGTCCTTTTCCTGATGCTACCAAACTTTTATCGCCTTTTTCATAATCATGGATTAACCGTACCTTCGCACTTTCTACAGAGCCACAGCCGTTGTTAGTGACCAAGAAGACACGGAGGTTGAGGACCGGGTTGAAAATAATCCGACTGATGGTGCTTTCACCACAGCTGGCGATGAGCGAGCGTCACCAACAGAACTGGCTAGGCAAGACACCGGGTATCCAATAGCCTCGCACGCGAGCGAGAAGGAAAAGGGGGCAGCCTCGAACGCGGGAGGGGGACCAGACTCCGACATTCGGATGACCCGGGTGCCGCCTCCTGTTACAAGAAAAACTCCTTTTCCAACTTCCCAGGCACCCGAGCCCTCTAACTCGGGTAACGTTGATTTTAACCAGCTGATGAGCGCTCTCCTCGCCATGAAGGCTTCAGAGGGAAACATCCTAGAGCGTATGGCCGCAGCACATCAGGTAACTTTATTTGGTATTTCTTACTATACACCCAGTCCCCAAGTTCCGAGCGTAACTTGCTGTAATTACGCTCGGTACTTCATATAATACTCGGCTTGTCATGATATCCGTCTTACATTTTCATTCATTCTTCGCAGGCGGAGATTACTCGGTCAGATGAGGTGCTACTCAAGACCGAGCAGCTCCTGCTTGCTGAAGTGAAGCGCCGAGAAACCCTTGAGGCGGAGATGAAGACTTTGAAAAAGAACGTCTCCAAATACAAAAAGAAGTACAATGATTCCCAAACCACGCTGAAGAACTTGTCGAACCAGGTCGCGGACACTTATCGCATTTTGCTAAGTAAGTTTTTGCTTGCGACTAACTTGCATACATCTACCTTATTGCTACGATAGTCGATTTTATTGATATAATTTCTTGTGTACCAATTGCAGGTGCTAACCTTGCTGCTCCAGAAGATAATGCCATTGCTCAGACTAAAATGTTAAAGACTGTTCTCCGGACGTTTTTTGCCGGCACAAAGCTTTTACTGGACGCCGTGAAATGGCCTTCCGAGGTATATCCAGGCGAAGAGAACCTTATGCAAGCCCTTTCAACCGTGCCTGGATGGATTGAAATATGGAAGCGTTCGTCGTGCCGAATCGGCATGACCCGGGCCTTCACTCTGGCGAAAGCTTATTTTCCTAAGCTTGACCCGGCAAAGGTAACATCCGGGTTTCCAGAATTCAAGGCTGACGGGACCAAGTTTACACCCAAGGACTTCAAGGTTATACAATCCGACGTACGCCACCCGGCTACTGCCTTGGCCGATAAGATAGACCTGGACACAATCATGAGCGCGTACGATTCTGACGGCAAGACTATTCTAGCGGAGGCACCCCCTCCCTTTGACATGCTGGAAAGATGGGCGACCGACCTGGCCAGGAGGAAAGAGGAAGCTGCGAAGAGAGAAGCCGAGTTAGGCTTAAGGCCGTCTTCCTCTACACCAGCTGTTCCTCCACCTGTCCGTCCTGATACAAAGAGTCCGGGTAAAGCTGCTGGAAAGGCCAAGGAGCAGGTCCAGGACGCAGACCCGGAAGACCACTCCCAGGATGCTGAGTAGGATAATGTCTAGTATTTCGTGCTTTCAAAACTGATATGATTTTGGCAGTGCGCCTGTGCACCATGGATACTGATACTGTGATTTTGTGCTTGATAACTTTGTGCCTTTCCCGGCTTTTGATAACCTCGATCCTTGTTTTAAGCTTATTCTTGATACTTGATTGTTTATTTTCGATTCCCCTTTCGAGACTCGGTTGACCGAGTATCGTGGGTTTTGATAAGAGGGCTTTTCTTTAAGTCCCCAAGTTCCGGTAGCCAAGATTTTCGAGCTTTAGTAACTAAACAGTTTGCTTCTGTTTCGAAGTCCCCAGTCCCCATGACCCAAAGTACGAGCCAAGGGGGCGTGGCCTTTCTCAGATGGCAAACTGCTCTTTACCAAGCTGACAACCAATAGCCATTCACGTAAATACTGAAGTCATGCTTAATACTTGTTGAGTTTCCGGCTATTTTAGCCTTGTACTCTGCATGGACTTGTGGTTTAGATGACCCTTTTGATTATCTTGTACTGTAAGCCGGCTTTCGCGTGGATACCATGTTGTTGCATCTATACGAAAAACAGGGTCAAGCAGGTCCCATTGGGCTGCATAGTTTGATTGTAATCGTAAGTGAACAGATCATGCCACTTTGTTGCGAGTCACATCGAGCTTAAGTAAGAATAACCAAGAAATCTGGCTCCTTCGTCCGGTTATAAGATTGCAGCCGTACTCGTCTTGCGAGTAATCGGCCCTCATAACTCATAGGCATCAAGGCCGGGTCTCCGGGTTTGTGACTACTATTTAAGCAGCTCAATTCCCAAAGACCTATGTACGTGCAACGTATTTTGATGATACTGATGTATTGATGATAACAAACATTAACTTACTTGCAACTGAAGCAAAGACCATGATAAGACTTGAAAACCATCTCTTTTATTGATATGAAAAGTTTGAGTCAGCAGGCTGCCTCACTAAAAACCTTCCAGTCCCCTTAGGTACCCTGGGTAGGAAAAGAGCGCGTATGAAACCTGCTGTCCGTTACACTGCTTTAGTTATTCCTGAGAATCGGCCTCGCGTTGGCATGGCTGATGCACATTCTCCATTCGCTAGTTCCTTTCATGATGAGTACCGGGTTTGTTAGCCAATCCGGGTATGTCGTCCTTGTGGCACGATCAGCCATAGATGGCGGTATGGCTTCCTCTTCCCTGTCAGTCAGCTTGGAAGGATCGCTCCTGACGAAGCCCACCATCTTAGGATCTTGTTCTGTCCTAGTTTTTGCTTTATTCCCTTCAGAAGTCGGCCTTTTTGACATTGTCCTTTCCTCTAGGTCCACCTGCGATCGGTAGTGCTTGAGCTCTTCTTTCCTGCAGGCTTGCTCAGCCATTGCCGCATCTCCTTCATCACATTCGGCCGCTATGTCTCGATTCCCGTGTATGGTGATGGTCTTCTTAGGACCCGGGATTTTCAGCTGTCGATACACATAACACGGTCTCGCCATGAACTTAGCATAAGCCGGCCTTCCAAACAATGCATGATAGGGACTGCGCAACTTAACCACCTCAAAAGTAAGCCACTCGACTCGATAATTGTCCTTTGACTCCCCAAAAGCTACTTCCAACGCCACTTTTCCTTCGGGGCACGCCGAATGACCCGACACTATCCCGTGAAAAACTGTTGTACTGTTTTGCAACTCAGATTCCTTTAGGCCCATGCGCAGAAAAGTTTCCCAGTATAGGATATTGATACTACTTCCTCCATCCATCAAGACTTTTTTCAGCTCGTACCCATTGACCTGTGGTGCCACTACCAATGCTAAAACTCCCGGGTGATCAACTCTGTCCGGGTGATCCCTTCTGCTCCAAGTTACCTCCTGTTCTGACCACCTCAAATATCTTGGAACGGCGGAAGAGACTGAATTAACCGCCTGTTTCAATATCTTTTTATCCTTGTTAGAGCCTCCAGTAGTGTGCACGTGATATTGACCCAACTGTTTGGGGTTAGCTTGAAAACCTCCTGCTCCCCCTTGATTATTGCCTGGATTCCCTGCTGCCGGGTTACCGGCTGGGGGTGAACCGTTGCCCAAATTTCCACCTGGACCCGGGCCTCCTCCCCGACCCGCTCCTCGCATGGCTCTATTTACTTCCTCATTCTTCCACCTCTGTAAGTCGGCGCATTGCTCCAAGGAGTGATTAGCCGGCTTGCCGTTCCTGCTATGCTTCGGGCATGCCATCCTAAATATGTCCCAACTGTTACTTGGTCTTGGAGGTCCTTGGTAATGTCCCCCACTGTGATTTCCAGTATTTAAATTCCCTTCAGATCTGGGTCTTGAAGACCCGGCCTCCGTGTTAGCTACAAACTCGGAATTCCCTTCAAACGGGCGCTTGTTCTGGCTATTTCCATTATTACTTGGCGCCGATCCATTGCCGGTTCTCCCACTGCTACTTGTGTTTGTTTTTGCTTTCTTGTCATCAATTTCCTCCTCTGTGGTGTCCGTTGCGGCGTGTTTGTTGCACGCATCCATTAATTCTCCCATTGTTACCTCCGCTGCATTCCTACTAGATTTCATGCGAGTTAACTTTTGCACTAAAGGAACGTACTTACATGTTTTCGCCATAGCTTGTAGCGCATCCTTGGGCTGAATATCTGTGGATGAGTGGAGTATCTCCATAACCCGGCGTACCCAGCTGCGCGCTGACTCGCCCTTCTTCTGAACGCATCGTTCTAGATCGTCAATAGTAAACAGCTTTCGGCACGTTCCATGGAAGTGCTTGACAAATGCGGTTTTTAATTCTTCCCAGGATTTGATCGACTTTTCCGGCAGATTGGTGAACCATAACTTTGTTGCTCCCTCTGACATCATTAAGTACATGAACTTGGCTTGAAGATTCTCGGATGCATTGCGAATTGACATTGCCATCTCGTAACTGCTCAGCCATGTTTCTGGATCCATTGTTGGCTCATAATTTACTACTTTCCCCGGCTCTTTGAATTTTTCCGGGTAAGGTTCCGCTCTGATGTCGTCCGAGAGACACTTTGGTCCCGCCAGGGTGATTGAGGCTGGTCTTACTCGGGAAACATGTGACCCGGCGGGGGGTGCCACGGGGTGCGGCGCCACCGGTAACTCATGTGCTACAGACCCGGCCCCGGCCCTTCTGGCCCTGGAGCTGTCCACAATCGCCTGCGCCGCCGGTGCTGCTGGTGCTGTCTGGATACGAGGTGGGGGCGGCATTTGCTGTTGCTCTTCCCTCCGCCGTGCTGAATTTGTTTGAATATTGCCCTGTTGCTGACTGGGGTATGGTGTCCCATGCATCCCGCTTCTATGGTCTGGATAATTGGCTTGCTGTGCCACCGCGGTGTGTAGTAGATCGATCGCTCGCCGGGTTACTTCCGCATGGGGCGATTCTCTCACAGGGATCTGATTCAAGGCGAGTGTCGCTGCATATACGTTGTCCATGGGATTGTTGTAATGACCTGCTGGTGTGCGAAATCGTGATGGTGGTGGTAACTCATTGCCGGGTGCAATTCTAGCCTGCGGTGGGAGTAACCCGGCCTGCTCATTTGCCGGCTGTATTCCCGCTGTATTAACTTCCGTCGCTGGTGGGGGTGCGGTTCCCTGGTCTACCGCTGGGATTGGTTGATCCTGGGGTGTGATAAACAGAGCTGCCGGATTAATAACCCCGCCCGTTGCTGGCAGCCTGGTCTGGTGCCTCTGATGCGCTCTAGACGTTTCCTCCCGGAGCCGAGTCTCTAACGCATCCAACTCGCGCTGCCGTGTGGCCATCCCCTGTCTCTCTTCTTCCACTTGCCTTCTTTGCTGCTCCAATGCGCGACGGGCCACATCCAGTTCTCTGACCCGCTCCACCGCATTCTCTGGAGTGATCACTGTAGCGAGGACGGTTGGATCTAAAATCAAATTGTTATCGAACAGGGCCGGGTGGCGCGGGTTCGAAGGACCCGCCCCCGGTGTCCGGTTTGCTTGGAATCCGAACATGTTTGCCCGCATCTCCTCCTCCGGTGCGCGACTGGTAACCGATGCTGACTCTCCCTCAACCCGGACCAGAACCGGGTCAGCTGTACCCTGCTGTTGATTCAATGCCTGAGACGTCCCGACTGCGGCCGCGGTCACGCTCTCTTGATTTACGTTGGCCGCGGGAGCCGTGTAGACCGCAACCCGGTGCGTGATGCTTGGCATGAATTCATGCCGTTCTTCTTCGCTGTTTTCCTCCTCATATCGATCCTCCAATAGATCCCGGATAGACTCGGTATCACCTTCTCTCTCTACCCGATCGCGCGGGGTCCATACCAACTCTTCCGACTGTTCCCACTTCTCGGCGAATTCTTTTATCTGACCTGTTGTTCCGATCGATTCTTCTCTTTCCGATTGAATGTAGGTAGCTTCTCCTGACACAGAATCAGATCCAAGATTGTCAGGATTCGAGCCGGAAGTACATACCATACCAATGAAGACGTTGATGCGGCCGATTGTCACGACGGATCCGGCTTCGAGGTGATCCGACTCTGGCCCCCAGCCGGAATCGTCCACCATCTTCTCTCCTTGGCCGTCGACGTAAATCTCACCGATGATGAGGTTCTTCATGCTCTTCCGAGCTTCTCCCGTGATGTAAACACCTTTGGACGCAGGCCCCACGGTGGGCGCCAACTGTCGTGGGATAATCACGGCAGATGTTACCTGGGGTAACTGATCTTGGGGCAAGTCGTCACAGGTATTTGGGAGAGGGTTTAGCTCGAAGGAAGACATGGCAAAAAACGATCTAAGAACCGGAAAGCAACTCGCCGGATCTCGAATATGAACTATACTGGATACTCAATAATTGGTGATACAACTATGACTTGAATCTCTGGCGAACTAAACCTAGGGGCCGGTTTATAAAGCACCGTTCCCCCCCCCCTGGCTTAGCCTCCAAGGTACATGTTGAGTCCTACTCGAACTTCTACTTGCAAACCCTAACTTTCCTTACCGTAACCCACAATCCGGGTTGCGAGGCCTACAAACCTTGGGCCTTCCAGAAGTTTCCTTTACCCTTAGCCGGATCTTATCCAATTGTCGTTTGGGCCGGGTTACACCTTGGAGTTGGTCTACCGGGTTACTATCCCCCCATCAATCCTCTTCAGAATATTCAGTTGGAGGTTTAGAGCGGCGAGAGCCAGATGGAGATTTCTTGTCATATGCAGGTGGCTTGCCACGAACAGCTGCTTGCTTCTTATTGACACCAATTCTCACTCTCCTTCTCATCGTTTATTTCCCGGTCTTGTCTATAAAACTCCTCTTGGGATCATCTGTCCAGGCACGCTTGAAGCGGATGGGTTGGGAGTCTTCACCTGTGAAGAAGAGTAATGTAACAACAGATAAGTACACATGCCATTAGGACGAAGAGCCAAGGAGTATTGTCATTAGAAAAGTGAGATAACAAGGTAACTAAGGAAAACATCAACACGCATACATAGGTGCCTAACAAACCAAATTTTATGTATGTTAGTGGTCTACTTAACTGATTCTAAATTCTTTTTTTAAGGGTTACATAGAAGCTCATTTAGCAAGTTTCCTGCTCCTAGAGCAATTCCCAGAAACACTATTTAGAGGAAGAATAAAGGAAATATTTCTATACTTACTATCTCAAGACCTGATGTTCTGAATGCAAATATGAGTTCAACTTCTGATCTGTTGTTTAAGAAATCATGTTAATTTAACGTGCTAATTATCCAGAACTTGTGCTACCTGAACCATGCATGGCTTTTAGCCTTTACGTGCATCCTAAAAATGGGTAACTCGGAGCAAATCACGTACACCCTTAAATATAGGTTACATGTACATCTTTTAAAAAAAATCTTTACTACTATCAACATGTGGTACCGAAAACTTAGACCATTGACTGTTTTTGGTGGATGTGAAGATCCTTAATATTAACAGAGGTGCATACATGAAGGTTTTCTGAAGAAAATACAATTATATATGCTAATAGCCTTTGATATACCAGCTCTGATGTGCAACCAGATATTCCTCAGGAAAGTGAGAAGAATAGCTACTTTCCTTTTGAGATATTTATTGTTTGTCTTCACACCTCTAGCACAAGCTTTTTTCGCATCCAAATTTCCATTTACAAGGTCTTTCTAAAATTATTCGTGGGATTTTCTTTTTACGATTACACGTGCATATGTCCAACATAGTAGTACATACCTAATTGACCTAATAGTAGTACATATCATCCACTTATCTGTCCCCAAGCTAATTGACCTAACGGCTAAGCTTTGTATACCAATACTAACCAAGATCGAACTGCAATTACAGCTAAATGGGGAACAGCGGAGGGCAGAGGAGCACTACTAGCAAAGGTGGAGGATTTGTAGGGGAGAGAGGGAACCAGATAAATTACCCGAGGAGGTCATGCTCTTGGCCTAACTTGGAGGAGGAACACTTGTACGGAGGGGATTCGGCGGGTAGACGTCCAAATCCCTCCCAAAGTCTTGACGAGAGACGAAATCCCTTGGTGAACAGCCTTCAAACCTTGAGATCTGTAACCGAGGGGCCAAATCAGGAGCAACTAGCGGTGGAATTTCACTAAAAGAATGAGGAAGAGGTGGTGGCGGAGGCAATGGAGGTGCGGTGGTTGGGGAAGAAGAGGTAGGGTTTCGGTAGGGTTATGAAACCCTTGACCCGAACGGCCACTAGTAAGAAACCGTCTCGTCGGATGATGGTCCGGCTGGACCGGCGTTGGGACGCACGGTGGCACAAAATGGGCATGGGCCTGTGCCTAGCACAGCTAGCGCGCAAAAAAAAATGGCACGTACTGATATTTTTTTCCCTGTTTTCTATTTTTCAAAAAAACAAATCCATTTTTTAAAATGAACATTATTCAATAATATAATCTAAAGAAATATGGACAGTTTTAAAAATGATTTTTTTCTTAAATGAACATATTCTGAAAATAAACTTTTTTAGAATGAACAAAATTTTAAAATTAGTAACTATGGTATAAGCTGAGTTTTTAAAAACAAAAATTTATTAATATGAACACCACCGAGACTCGACTTCTTCTGTTCGCTCACGCTCGTCATGAGCTCACGGCGTCTAACGGGTGCGGGTCCAGGTGGGCTCCGTCTGTCAGGTTCTGTGTCAAAAGGTGATCAAGCCCACATTTACGTCATCTGTGATTTCCTCTTTAATTGGACAATAACAAAATGCCATTTCCTTTTAGAGCGAATAGAGGGATGAGTACGGTAGCATAGATACAAGGTAAGACGTACAAAATAGCAAATATCTAAGAAAAGGAGCAAACATCTGTAGGATTATACAGAAAACAAATGATATGGACATAGAGAAGTGAAATCAGGAAGAGAAACATTAGAGCCATTGAAAAATACAAAAACATAGCAAGAGAAACCAAATTTAAAGGTTTTTGCTAGGTGCTTCCGGCCAAGATCCACATGTACCACTCTTAGCCATATAGATCTGACGCCACCACCATTCGGGCACGTGGACCCACATGCAATATTTGCTACGCACATATAGCATTGCATCCATCACCTCCAGGTTTGTGGACCCACATGTACCACTCTTAGCCATCTAGGTCCGCCACCACCATCTTTCGGACACGTGGACCCACATGCAACAGTTGCTATGTCCATCTTGATTTGAATCCATCACCTTTCGGGTTGTGGACCCACATGCAACAATCGATATGTCCATCTTGATTTGAATCCATCACCTTCAGGGTTGTGGACCTGCATGTACCGCTATTACCCATCTAGGTCGGCCACCGATACCTTTTAGCCACGTGTACCCATATGCAACAGTTGCTATGCCCATCTAGCTTTACATTCATCACATTTAGGGTCGTGGACCCGCATGTACCGTTCTTAGCCATCTTGGTTTGCCACCGACACCTTACGGGCATGTGGACCCATATGTAACAGTTGAGATGCCCATCTAGCTTTGAATCCATCGCCTTCAGGGTTGTGGACCCGCATGTACCACTCTTAGCCATCTAGGTCTGCCACCACCACCTTTCGGGCACGTGGACCCACATGCAACAATCGTATGTCCATCTTTATTTGAATCCATCACCTTCAGGGTTATGAACTCGCATGTACGACTCTAAGCCATCTAGGTCTGTCACCGATACCTTTTAGCCACGTGGACTCATATGCAACAGTTGCTATGCCCATCTAGCTTTACATTCATCACCTTTAGGGTTGTGGACCCGCATGTACCGCTCTTAGCCATCTTGGTTTGCCACCGACACCTTACGGGCATGTGGACCCATATGTAATAGTTGATATGACCATCTAGCTTTGAATCCATCACCTTCAGGGTTATGGACTCGCATGTACCGCTCTTAGCCATCTAGGTCCACCAACACCCTCTTTCGGGCACGTGGACTCATATGCAACAGTTGCTATGCCCATCTATCTTTACATTCATCACCTTTAGGGTTGTGGACCCAAACGTACGACTCTAAGCCATCTAGGTCTGCCACCACCACCTTTCGGGCACATGGACCCACACGCAAAATTTTCTATGCTCATCTAGCATTGCATCCATCACCTCCAGGGTTGTGGACCCGCATGTACCACTCTTAGCCATCTAGGTCCGCCACCACCACCTTTCGGGCACGTGGACCCACATGCAACCGTTGCTATGCCCATCTAGCTTTACATTCATCACCTTTAGGGTTGTGTAGACGCATGTACCGCTCTTAGCAATATAGTTCTGCCACCACCATCTTTCGGGCACGTGGACCCCCTTGCAGCAGTCGCTATGTCCATCTTGCTTTGCTTACATCACCTTCAGGGTTATGGACCCACATGTATCGTTCTTATCCATCTAGTTCTGTCACCACCATCTTTCGGGCACGTGGACATGCAACAGTTGCTATATCCATCTAGCTTTGAATCCATCACCTTCAGGGTTGTGGACTCGCATGTACCGCTCTTAACAATATATTTCTCCCACCACCACCTTTCGGGCACGTGGACCCACATGCAACGGTCGCTATGGTCATCTAGCTTTGCATCAATCACCTTCAGGGTTGTGGACCCGCATGTACCGCTCTTAGCCATCTAGGTCTGCCACCGATACCTTTTAGGCACGTGGACCCACATGCAACACCAGCTATGCCCATCTAGCATTGCATCCATCACCTACAGGGTTGTGGACCCGCATGTTCGACTCTAAGCAATCTAGGTCTGCCACCACCACCATTCGGACACGTGGACCCACATGCAACAGTTGCTATGCCCATCTAGCTATACATCAATCACCTTCAAGGTTGTGGATCCTCATGTACTGCTCTTAGCCCATATAGCATTGCATCCATCACCCTCAGGGTTCTGGAGCCACATTTACCATTCTTAGCCATCTAGGTCTGCCACCACCACATTTCGGGAACGTGGATCCACATTCAGCAGTCGCTATGTCCATCTAGGTTTGCATCAATTACCTTCAGGGTTGTGGACCCACATGTACAACTCTAAGCCTTCTAGGTCTGCCACCTTTCAAGCATGTGGACCCACATGCAACAGTTGATATGCCCATCTAGCTTTGCATCCATCACCTTCAGGGTTGTGGACGCATATGTAGCACTCTTAGCAATCTATGGCTGCTGCCACCGCCATTCAGGCACGTGGACCCACATGCAACAGTCGCTAAGTCAATCTAGCTTTTCATCCATCACCTTCAGGGTTGTGGACCAACATGTACCACTCTAAGTCTTCTAGGTCTGCCACCTTTCGATCACGTGGACCCACATGCAACAGGTGTTATGCCCATCTAGCTTTGCATCCATCACCTTCAGGGTTGTGGACCCGCATGTACCACTCTTAGCAATATAGTTCCGCCACCACCACCTTTCGAGCACGTGGACCCACATGCAACAGCCGCTATGTCCATCTAGCTTTGAATCCATCAACTTCAGGGTTGTGAATTCGCATGTACCGCTCTTAGCCATATAGGTCCGCCACCACCACCTTTCGGGCACGTGGACCCATATGCAACAGTTGCTATGCCCATCTAGCTTTACATTCATCACCTTTAGGGTTGTGGACCCGCATGTACCGATCTTAGCCATCTTGGTTTGCCACTGACACCTTACGGGCATGTGGACCCATATGTAACAGTTGATATACCCATCTATCTTTGAATCCATCGCCTTCAGGGTTGTGGACCCGCATGTACCACTCTTAGCCATCTACGTCTGCCACCACCACTTTTCGGGCACGTGGACCCACACGCAACATTTTCTATGCTCATATAGAATTGCATCCGTCACCTCCAGGGTTGTGGACCCGCATGTACCACTCTTAGCCATCTAGGGTCCTAAATGTTCCTTAGGTCCTAAGCTTTTCAAAACATATTTTTATGTATTTTTCTAAATTATTTTGGTTGAGTTTTGAATTGAAATGGAACCATTTTTATTTATAAAAAAAAAGAGGAAACGCAGTGCAGGAGCCCTGTCCTCTCTTCCGCGCACCCCGGCCCAGGCCCATTCCCTCTCCCACTCTCTTTCTCCCGCGCACGCAGCTGCAAGCAGAGCAGGCCGAGCCCACCATGGAGCCCAACAGAAGTCCGTGCGCAGCCCGCCGCGCCCTCTCTGCTCTTTTCTCGTTGACACGTGGGCCCCGCGCCTGACGCCATCCCCGCGTCGTGCTGACGTCACCCAACCCGCCGCGACCGAGAGGAACTCCGCCGCCGTGGAGCGTTCGGACTCCGACACCGCCTCTCTGCCCCTCGCCCACGCCTCCTACCCCCTTAAATACCCAACCCCGCCGCCTCTAGACGTCCGTGCCTCGATCTTGCCCCAAACCCTACTCGCCTCCACCTCGAAATCCCTCGCCGCCGTGCTCCATTGTCGGGACCGCCTCGGGAGAACACGCCGCCGCCGTTCCGAGGTCTGGGAGGACTCGCCGAGAAGCCTAGGAGGGACGCAGCGAGGAGGAGAAGCCGCCGCCGTGCTCGCCCTCGCCGGAAACGCACGGGAGCGTCCACGCCGTGCCGCGCCGCCGCCATCTTCTTCAACTCCGGCAAAGGATTCCGGTGAGTACCGCCGTCGTCCTTGTGAGCCGTTGGATCTCGATCAACGACCGAGATTAGAAGCCTCAACGAACCGGTACTTTAGATCCCAGCCACCCGTAGCACTTTAGATCTAACGGCTTGCGTCACCGATCCGCGCGTAAATCGCTCAGCCAATCACAGCGCGCCATTGCCGTTGCCCCGGATCGATCACTTTTTCTGTTAAAACAAAATAAAACAGATTTGTTTTGAAACTTCAAAAATTCATAACTTTTGTTCTGTAACTCCGATTTCGATGATCTTGGGCTTTTTGAAATCAGCACATCATGTAGATTAATCTAGGATATTAAAATTTCAAATTTTAATCGTGCACTCACATGTTATTTGTAGATCTCTATAAATCACTATTTTGATCATAACTTTAGTTTTAAAAATCCTTTTTAGGTGAAACTAATTTCTATGGTTTTGTTTTAACACCCGCTAACCAGTAGACACCATATAAGTTCATTAAGGAGTATTTTTCGCATCAATAACAATGTTTTCCACTAAATAGACCATATTTGGTCTTTAATAATGATTAATTTTGTTTCATGAGTTATGATCGGTTTTCCACGCACCATGACTAAGTTAACAACACCATAAAACATATTTGCTAGTGATTTTCGTGCATCACCTATTTGCATGGCATGCATACATATTTATTTTTGTATTGCTTTGTTCTGTTGTGTGGTATATTTATGTATTGTGTATATTTGTTTGTGCTAGATTGTGAAGAGGAGCAAGACTATTCCTGTTGCTGTTATTCTTGCTGTTCTTGCTCGTCCTTTTGCCAAGGCAAGTGACACATTCATCCACCCCTTATTTTCCTATGCATTACTAGAGTTTTGAAGTAGTTGCATGATAGGTGAACTTTTCTCTAAGTACTATGCTATGCTAAAACCCTAGTAGTGTGTAGCCACCCATACCCTTGATTTCACTATAGACTTAGCCCTTGTAGATGCTATGCCTTGGTCAAATTTGTTTTCCATGTTATGGTGAAAAATTCTAAGTATAACTCCCAATGAAACACCTGGGTGGATTTTGGATGTGATTGGATTATGTTGAGTGGCTCCCTAGGGCCATATCAATGGTGTTTATCACCGAAGGAGTACACTTGTGGATGGCCACCCAGGAACAAAGAGATTCATAAGTCCCTCTAAGTTTAGTAGCTTCCCGTGCAGCCCTTTGACATATGGGCTCTGTCTTGATCAACTAAGTTGTGAGAGTTCAACCCATGCTTGACATGAAGATGTAGCAGAATTATAGGTGGAACGGGTCTTGCTGGTTGGGTTGAATTCTTGCTTCTGAAAGATCTCGTCTCAATTCTCTCCTTTCCACGATGCACTCCGGGTGTATAGGATGTTTGGGCTAATTGAAGACAAAGGGTGAAAGTGCACAACCTCTGCAGAGTTAGAAACTATGATCATAGCCGTGTTCCCGGTAAGGACAACTTCGAGCAGCTGGACAAGGATGGACAGAAGAATCTCAACACCGTTTTGAAGAAGTAAAATTTGGCTAAGGAAATATTAGTCGTGGTGCTCATGGTTGTGTCCCATGGTGCCAATCTTTGAAAGAAAACTCTTTTTCAAAAGTGTTAGGGAAAAACTTGCTTTCTGCAAAAAGCCTAAACTTCACCAAGCCAGATATGCATGTAGTTTAGTCTTGCCATTTTATATCCACCATAGTGTCATTTGACAGTACATTGTTTGTACTGAATCTCCTTCGGAGGCTGCATATTCCAACGTGCAGGTTCCTCCGATGATGAGTAAGAAGTGATTGGACTCGAGTCTACATCCAACATGTAATGCCTGTGGTGCATGATAGAAGATGGAGGCTCATTGCTACCTTTATTTCTGTTGTTTAGAACTCTGAGTTTTGCTAGTCTTTCAAGACTATGCAGTTTGTAATAAAGCCATACTTGGCTATTCTGGATCCTTTGTAATAATTTTGATACTTTTGCGATGATACATTACATTTTGTTCTGTGGTGCTAGCATTTGATCCAGGGACTAGCACTCAACACAGTAGTTCTCACATTATTAAATGTGAGGGCGCTACAAAATGGTATCAGAGCAAAGTGTTGCCTGTAGGTTCGAGCCCTTAGGTTTGGAAAACCCTTTTGATCAAAATCTATTAACTCCTTTGAGTAATTTTGGATCCTAGCGGCATAGTGAGATGAAGCGGCCCGGACCAACGTTACATGTCCACGTACACGAGACGGGTTCCCTGATTGGCTTGCGGGTGCCAGTCTCTCTCACCATAGTGAATATCCAAAATTTCAATAAGTTGTTAATGAGCAAATGATCACCATGAAAGAAGACTTAATATTTTCTAAGTACCTTTACTTATCACGTATCTAGTACATCTATGTCTTAAGATCTCATGACTTATGTTATCTCCTAAACTTAAAGATGAAGAGCTTCAACTTCACCAGCGCTGAAGACCTCAAGGATACACGCTTTTGAGGATATCTTATCAATATACTTGAGCAATTGAAGCTAACCATACCGACCATCAAAGGAAGCCAACTGAAGAAATTCGTCAAAGAAGGTTGTTGGGGAATCAAACTCCTACAACCTAGACGCAAAACAAAGCCCGAGACCGAAGACATAGAGATCAAGATGATTAGTGACTCCATGGAGAAAGGCCTCAACCTCATCATGCAAGAGCTGATAGGACGTTTATGTGGGAAATATCATCGAGAATTGAAGAATCACTACTCTC
Source organism: Alopecurus myosuroides (assembly GCA_028641055.1). Classification (NCBI taxonomy): domain Eukaryota; kingdom Viridiplantae; phylum Streptophyta; class Magnoliopsida; order Poales; family Poaceae; genus Alopecurus; species Alopecurus myosuroides. The sequence goes on along the minus strand of CM054063.1, from coordinate 162,815,395 downwards.
ATGTGCTAGGGAGACGTGATGAGAATGGGGCCCCTTACTACTTAGACCCGGAGACCAAACACAAATTCAACCCGTTGCACCAATACCTCCAAGACCTAGAAAATCATATCAAAGACCTTGAGGACGATAGACGCATGGAGTTGCTAAAGAATGACGAGCTACGCGCCCAACTCAAGTCAACAGAAGAGAAGGTCAAAGCTCAAGAAGTGGCCAAAGCTCATGAGGAGAAGTTTATAGCTCAAGACAAGAAGTTTAAAAGTCAAGAGAAGAGAGTCAGAGACAAGAACAAGGAGCTAAAAGAGTTAAAATCAATGCTGGAAGACAACGACGTTCAGTTAGATGTTGACTATGACATAATAGAGACCTTGCGTGGGGAGAAGAGAAAATTTCAGGAGACAAGTGAAGACCTAGAGAGAGAAGTAAAGGAACTCAAATCAATCCTCGCAGATGAAGGAATCACAGTTGAAGTGGTAGAAGAGGAAGAAGAAGGTGCAATGGTCGAATATAGGGCACAATAGTTGGACCACCATGCTATCATTCCACGTTTTTACTAGTCTAAATGTGTTAGTATTGACCTATCAACTTGTGGTAAGGCAATACTTGGGTGTTTGGGTCGAAACTTGTCGTTTTACCTAAGTTTATCAAGGGTTATGCCACAAATTCGAAAATTAGTTAACAGAGAATTTTTCTGGGTTGTTGACTCTTTGAATGTTTGTTCTATTGTTTTGTGCATGGGTAGGAAAAATACTCCTCCATAGTTCTATCTGTCTTTTACTCATCCCTGCTGAAAACCCCACAGATGCCTCCTCGACGTGACCCCGACAACGACGATGCTATGCAGCAGATGCTCACCTCCCAAGCCCAACTTTTACAAATGATGACTCAGTTTGTGGCAGCCATGAACAATAACAACAACAACAACAATCCGCCACCCCCACCCCCAATGGACAGGCTTACCAGGTTTCTGAGACTTAGGCCCAACAAGTTCTCATCGGCTACTGATCCAATAGTGACAGATGATTGGCTCCGCTCAGTCAACAGGGACCTAGTGACCTGTGAGTGCACTGATGCGGAAAAGGTGAGATTCACCGCGCACCTACTGGAAGGACCAGCTGTGACATGGTGGGAAACTTATCAAATAGCTCACCCACTGGAAGGCATGACTTGGGATGATTTTAAGGAAGGTTTTCGAAATGCGCATATCTCCTCTGGAATAATGAATCTCAAGAAGGAAGAGTTCCGTAGCTTGAAGCAGGGGGGAAGAGCACTAAAGGAATACATGGATGACTTTTGCTCGTTATCCAGGTATGCACCCGAGGACGTTGATACAGATGATAAGAGAAAGGAAAAATTTCTTAATGGACTTAAGGGAGAGCTGAAAATACCCTTGTCTGTGGCTTATGCACCCAATTATCAGTCTTTGTTGGACAAAGCAATCACCTTGGACAACAACATGAGGAAGGAGGAAAACAGAAAGAGAAAGTTCAGTACTAGCAAAACCAACTCTGAAATCACGCACAAAAGGCAGCATTTCCCTAAAGGCAGTGGACACAAGCCGTGCAACCACCACAATAATGGCAATGGCCACCGACAAAATGGTCATAACCACAATGGTGGGTACAGAGGAAATAATGGAGGATTCAAAGGAAACAACCATAGTGGACAAAACAACAATGGACATCAACGCCACACCCCTGAGGCGAGGAGAGATCTTGCGCAGGTGACATGCTACAAATGTAAGAAGACAGGACATTTTGCAGATAAGTGCCCAGAAAGGAAAGCTGATGAAAATGCCAAGCCAAACCCATTTCAGAAAGGACACGTGAACCACATCAATGTGGAAGAAGTGATGGATGAGCCTGATGCGGTGATTGGTACGTTCCTACTCAACTCCTTTCCAGCATTGGTTTTATTTGATACTGGAGCATCGCATTCATTCATATCGAGAGTTTTTGTAAACAAAAATGGGTTAATCACCGAAACCATAGGCAAAACCATTAGAGTGAGTTCACCAGGAGGAGAAATGTTTGTTAATACCGGATGTAGGGATCTCGTCCTGGAAATTGGGAAGTATAGATTCCCAACCCACCTGGTAGTACTAGAATCACAAGGTTTAGATGTTATTCTGGGAATGGATTGGATGACCAATTTTGGAGGGGTCATTGACTGTGTTGATAGAGCTATCGCACTTACCACCCCAGAAGGAAGAAGGATTAGATTCAAATCCAAATTGGAACCTAAAGGGGTCAGGCTGAACTTTCTTAAGGGGGTTAGCCCAGATCAAGTACCAATAGTAAGGGAATACCTCGATGTTTTCCCCGAAGAATTACCCGGAATGCCACCAGACAGAGACGTGGAGTTTCTTATTGATCTAGTACCAGGCACAGGCCCCATAGCAAAGAGACCTTACCCAATGTCCACAGACGAGCTAAAGGAACTTAAGAAACAGCTAGAAGAACAGCTAGGCAAAGGTTTTATTCGGGAGAATTCATCACCATGGGGAGCCCCAGTTCTCTTCGTGGAAAAGAAGGATAAGAGCCAACGTTTGGTAATGGACTATCGTTCCCTAAATGAAGTGACTATCAAGAACAAATACCATTTGCCAAAAATCAACGATCTGTTTGACCAATTGGAGGGAGCATGTGTGTTTTCCAAGATTGACCTTCGAACTGGATATTTCCAACTAAAGATTAGGGAACTGGATATACCTAAAACCGCCTTTGTCACCCGATATGGTTCTTACGAGTACACAGTGATGCCTTTTGGTTTAACCAATGCCCCATCCTACTTCATGAATATGATGAACAAAGTGTTCATGGAATTTCTTGATAAATTTGTCGTGGTATTCATTGACGACATACTAATATATTCAAAAAGCAGCAAGGAGCATGAGAAACACCTACGACAAATCTTGGAGAAGCTGCGAGAGCACAAACTTTATGCCAAGTTTAGCAAGTGTGAATTTTGGCTTAGTGAAGTGGGATTTCTTGGGCATATTGTGTCAAAGGAGGGAATCGCCGTTGATCCATCCAAAGTAGTAGCAGTAACAGAGTGGGAACCACCCAAGAATGTTGGAGAAATTCGTAGTTTCTTGGGTCTGGCGGGTTATTACCGAAGGTTCATTGAGAATTTCTCCAAGATAGCAAAACCCATGACAGAGTTGTTGAAAAAGGAAAAGAAGTTTGAATGGAACGATGCCTGCGAGGATAGTTTCAAAGAATTAAAGAAACGTTTGGTAACATCCCCAGTTTTGTGCCTACCAGACTTGGAGAAGGAATTCCAGGTGTACTGCGACGCCTCACGTCAAGGGTTAGGGAGTGTTCTGATGCAAGGGGGCAGAGTAGTATCCTATGCCTCTAGACAACTCAAGAAGCACGAAGTAAACTATCCCACACATGATCTTGAGTTAGCCTCGGTAGTACATGCATTGAAAACCTGGAGACACTATTTGATGGGAAAAAGGTGTGAGGTATTCACAGATCATAAAAGTCTGAAATATATCTTCACCCAGAATGAGTTGCATATGAGACAACGAAGATGGTTAGAACTTATCAAGGATTATGACCTAAGTTTACAGTATCACCCAGGCAAGGCTAATGTTGTAGCTGACGCCCTAAGTCGAAAGGTTTATGTCAATGGCCTTACGGCGGGAGAATTGCCCGATGACCTATGCAAAGGATTTAAGGACCTCAGGTTGGAAGTGGTACCTGAAGGATTCGTAACCTCTCTAGTAGTACAACCCACTCTATTGGATAGGATACGTGAAGCCCAAAAAGGAGACAAAGATCTAGATGAGATTAGAGTAAACTTGAGAAGAGAGAAGGCTCCGGGATTTCATGAAGACGATCAAGGAACCCTCTGGTTTGAGAAGCGCGTCTGTGTAGCCAATGATCCTGATCTTAGGAAGCTAATTCTACAAGAAGCCCATGAAACTCCTTACTCCATCCATCCGGGTAATACTAAGATGTATATGGATGTGAAGGAAAGATTTTGGTGGAATAAATTGAAGAAGGACAGAGCTGAATATATAGCCAAGTGTGATGTATGCAGTAGGGTGAAGGCAGAGCATCAGAAACCAGCAGGACTACTACAACCATTGAAAGTACCTAACTGGAAGTGGGAGCAGATTGGTATGGATTTCATTACTGGTCTGCCCAGGACTAAGTCTGGATATGACTCCATTTGGGTAGTAGTGGACCGTTTGACAAAAGTAGCTCACTTCATACCCGTAAAAACCACATATACGAGTGCAAAGTTAGCAGAAATATACATGAAGAGGATTGTGTGCCTTCATGGTGTTCCTAAAAGTATTGTCTCGGATAGGGGAACACAATTTACATCACATTTCTGGAGACAATTACACGAATCTTTAGGAACTAGATTGGAGTTTAGCACAGCCTTTCATCCACAGACAGATGGCCAGACTGAAAGGGTAAACCAGATTCTGGAAGATATGCTAAGAGCTTGCGCACTAGACTATGGGTCTAGTTGGGATGATAATCTACCCTACGCAGAGTTTTCTTACAACAACAGCTATCAAGCAAGTATTGGGATGGCACCGTTTGAAGCCTTGTATGGGAAAAAGTGTACTACACCATTGTTGTGGAGTGGTGTAGGGGAAAGGAATTTCTTTGGACCTGACATTATTCAAGAGGCTGAGGAGAAGGTTAGGTTAATTAAAGATAGACTGAAGATTGCGCAGTCTATACAGAAGAGCTATGCCGATAACAAACGTAGGGAAGTCACCTATGAGGTTGGTGATAGGACCTACCTTCGAGTATCACCACTCCGTGGAGTAAAGAGGTTTGGGATCAAAGGGAAATTAGCACCTCGGTTCATTGGGCCATTCAAAATCCTCTCTCGTAAAGGAGAAGTGGCATACGAGTTGGAGTTACCAGAAATTCTTTCGGCAGTCCATAACGTGTTTCATGTTAGTCAGTTGAAAAAGTGTCACCCCGAGATGTTGGAAACTCCATTAAAGGATACAGTACCCCTTGAGGAAGTGCAACTAGAGAGCGATCTGACCTATGAGGAGAAACCAATCAAGATATTGGAAACAGCGGAAAGGATTACTCGCACCAAGACCATAAAATTTTGCAAAGTACAGTGGAGTCACCACACCGAAGAGGAGGCCACATGGGAACGAGCAGATGATCTTCGTGAAGACCACCCTTACCTATTTGCTAGCCTATCCGAAGCTCGAGGGCGAGCTTCATCGTAAGGGGGTTAGTCTGTAACATCCCAAGTTTTCAAAAATCCAAAATCCATCATGCATACATACTCACTGCATCACTAGGTTTTATTTTGTTAATCCAAAAATTTAGGAGTTATAATCCTTTAATCTCTAATTGAGTTTAAAACATGTTTCAAAAGGAAAGTATTTTATTTTTGGGAAAGAATAGTACCAAAATGTTCCTTAGGTCCTAAGCTTTTCAAAACATATTTTTATGTATTTTTCTAAATTATTTTGGTTGAGTTTTGAATTGAAATGGAACCATTTTTATTTATAAAAAAAAAAAGAGGAAACGCAGTGCAGCAGCCCTGTCCTCTCTTCCGCGCACCCCGGCCCAGGCCCATTCCCTCTCCCACTCTCTTTCTCCCGCGCACGCAGCTGCAAGCAGAGCAGGCCGAGCCCACCATGGAGCCCAACAGAAGTCCGTGCGCAGCCCGCCGCGCCCTCTCTACTCTTTTCTCGTTGACACGTGGGCCCCGCGCCTGACGCCATCCCCGCGTCGTGCTGACGTCACCCAACCCGCCGCGACCGAGAGGAACTCCGCCGCCGTGGAGCGTTCGGACTCCGACACCGCCTCTCTGCCCCTCGCCCACGCCTCCTACCCCCTTAAATACCCAACCCCGCCGCCTCTAGACGTCCGTGCCTCGATCTTGCCCCAAACCCTACTCGCCTCCACCTCGAAATCCCTCGCTGCCGTGCTCCATTGTCGGGACCGCCTCGGGAGAACACGCCGCCGCCGTTCCGAGGTCCGGGAGGACTCGCCGAGAAGCCTAGGAGGGCCGCAGCGAGGAGGAGAAGCCGCCGCCGTGCTCGCCCTCGCCGGAAACGCACGGGAGCGTCCACGCCGTGCCGCGCCGCCGCCATCTTCTTCAACTCCGGCAAAGGATTCCGGTGAGTACCGCCGTCGTCCTTGTGAGCCGTTGGATCTCGATCAACGACCGAGATTAGAAGCCTCAACGAACCGGTACTTTAGATCCCAGCCACCCGTAGCACTTTAGATCTAACGGCTTGCGTCACCGATCCGCGCGTAAATCGCCCAGCCAATCACAGCGCGCCATTGCCGTTGCCCCGGATCGATCACTTTTTCTGTTAAAACAAAATAAAACAGATTTGTTTTGAAACTTCAAAAATTCATAACTTTTGTTCTATAACTCCGATTTCGATGAGCTTGGGCTTTTTGAAATCAGCACATCATGTAGATTATTCTAGGATATTAAAATTTCAAATTTGAATCGTGCACTCACATGTTATTTGTAGATCTCTATAAATCACTATTTTGATCATAACTTTAGTTTTAAAAATCCTTTTTAGGTGAAACTAATTTCTATGGTTTTGTTTTAACACCCGCTAACCAGTAGACACCATATAAGTTCATTAAGGAGTATTTTTTGCATCAATAACAATGTTTTCCACTAAATAGCCCATATTTGGTCTTTAATAATGATTAATTTTGTTTCATGAGTTATGATCGGTTTTCCACGCACCATGACTAAGTTAACAACACCATAAAACATATTTGCTAGTGATTTTCGTGCATCACCTATTTGCATGGCATGCATACATATTTATTTTTGTATTGCTTTGTTCTGTTGTGTGGTATATTTATGTATTGTGTATATTTGTTTGTGCTAGATTGTGAAGAGGAGCAAGACTATTCCTGTTGCTGTTATTCTTGCTGTTCTTGCTCGTCCTTTTGCCAAGGCAAGTGACACATTCATCCACCCCTTATTTTCCTATGCATTACTAGAGTTTTGAAGTAGTTGCATGATAGGTGAACTTTTCTCTAAGTACTATGCTATGCTAAAACCCTAGTAGTGTGTAGCCACCCATACCCTTGATGTCACTATAGACTTAGCCCTTGTAGATGCTATGCCTTGGTCAAATTTGTTTTCCATGTTATGGTGAAAAATTCTAAGTATAACTCCCAATGAAACACCTGGGTGGATTTTGGATGTGATTGGATTATGTTGAGTGGCTCCCTAGGGCCATATCAATGGTGTTTATCACCGAAGGAGTACACTTGTGGATGGCCACCCAGGAACAAAGAGATTCCTAAGTCCCTCTAAGTTTAGTAGCTTCCCGTGCAGCCTTTTGACATATGGGCTATGTCTTGATCAACTAAGTTGTGAGAGTTCAACCCATGCTTGACATGAAGATGTAGCAGAATTATAGGTGGAACGGGTCTTGCTGGTTGGGTTGAATTCTTGCTTCTGAAAGATCTCGTCTCAATTCTCTCCTTTCCACGATGCACTCCGGGTGTATAGGATGTTTGGGCTAATTGAAGACAAAGGGTGAAAGTGCACAACCTCTGCAGAGTTAGAAACTATGATCATAGCCGTGTTCCCGGTAAGGACAACTTCGAGCAGCTGGACAAGGATGGACAGAAGAATATCAACACCGTTTTGAAGAAGTAAAATTTGGCTAAGGAAATATTAGTCGTGGTGCTCATGGTTGTGTCCCATGGTGCCAATCTTTGAAAGAAAACTCTTTTTCAAAAGTGTTAGGGAAAAACTTGCTTTCTGCAAAAAGCCTAAACTTCACCAAGCCAGATATGCATGTAGTTTAGTCTTGCCATTTTATATCCACCATAGTGTCATTTGCCAGTACATTGTTTGTACCGAATCTCCTTCGGGGGCTGCATATTCCGACGTGCAGGTTCCTCCGATGATGAGTAAGAAGTGATTGGACTCGAGTCTACATCCAACATGTAATGCCTGTGGTGCATGATAGAAGATGGAGGATCATTGCTACCTTTATTTCTGCTGTTTAGAACTCTTAGTTTTGCTAGTCTTTCAAGACTATGCAGTTTGTAATAAAGCCATACTTGGCTATTCTGGATCCTTTGTAATAATTTTGATACTTTTGCGATGATACATTACATTTTGTTCTGTGGTGCTAGCATTTGATCCAGGGACTAGCACTCAACACAGTAGTTCTCACATTATTAAATGTGAGGGCGCTACAGTTCTGGAGCCACATTTACCATTCTTAGCAATTTAGGTCTGCCACCACCACATTTCGGGAACGTGGACCCACATTCAGCAGTCGCTATGTCCATCTAGGTTTGCATCAATTACCTTCAGGGTTGTGGACCCACATGTACAACTCTAAGCCTTCTAGGTTTGCCACCTTTCAAGCATGTGGACCCACATGCAACAGTTGATATGCCCATCTAGCTTTGCATCCATCACCTTTAGGGTTGTGGACGCATATGTAGCACTCTTAGCAATCTATGGCTACTGCCACCGCCATTCAGGCACGTGGACCCACATGCAACAGTCGCTAAGTCAAGCTAGCTTTGCATCCATCACCTTCAGGGTTGTGGACCAACATGTACCACTCTAAGTCTTCTAGGTCTGCCACCTTTCGATCACGTGGACCCACATGCAACAGGTGTTATGCCCATCTAGCTTTGCATCCATCACCTTCAGGGTTGTGGACCCGCATGTACCGCTCTTAGCAATATAGTTCCGCCACCACGCCTTTCGAGCACGTGGACCCACATGCAACAGTCGCTATGTCCATCTAGCTTTGAATCCATCAACTTCAGGGTTGTGGATTCGCATGTATCGCTCTTAGCCATATAGGTCCGCCACCACCACCTTTCGGGCACGTGGACCCATATGCAACAGTTGCTATGCCCATCTAGCTTTACATTCATCACCTTTAGGGTTGTGGACCCGCATGTACCGATCTTAGCCATCTTGGTTTGCCACCGACACCTTACGGGCATGTGGAACCATATGTAACAGTTGATATACCCATCTATCTTTGAATCCATCGCCTTCAGGGTTGTGGACCCGCATGTACCACTCTTAGCCATCTACGTCTGCCACCACCACTTTTCGGGCACGTGGACCCACACGCTACATTTTCTATGCTCATCTAGAATTGCATCCATCACCTCCAGGGTTGTGGACCCGCATGTACCACGCTTAGCCATCTAGGTCCGCCACCACCATCTTTCGGGCACGTGGACCCACATGCAACCGTTACTATGCCCATCTAGCTTTACATTCATCACCTTTAGGGTTGTGGACCCGCACGTACCGCTCTTAGACATCTTGGTTTGCCACCGACACCTTACGGGCATGTGGACCCATATGTAACAGTTGATGTACCCATCTATCATTGAATCCATCGCCTTCAGGGTTGTGGACCCGCATGTACCACTCTTAGCCATCTAGGTCTGCCACCACCACCTTTCGGGCACGTGGACCCACACGCCACATTTTCTATGCTCATCTTGCATTGAATCCATCACCTCCAGGGTTGTGGACCCGCATGTACCACTCTTAGCCATCTAGGTCCGCCACCACAACCTTTCGGTCACGTGGACCCAAATGCAACCGTTGTTATGCACATCTAGCTTTACATTCATCACCTTTAGGGTTGTGTAGACGCATGTACCGCTCTTAGCAATATAGTCCTGCCACCACCATTTTTCGGGCATGTGGACCCCCTTGCAGCAGTCGCTATGTCCACCTAGCTTCGCATCCATCACCTTTAAGGTTATGAACCCACATGTATCGTTCTTAGCCATCTAGTTCTGTCACCACCATCTTTCGGGCACGTGGACCCATATCCAACAGTTGCTATGTCCATCTAGCTTTGAATCCATCACCTTCAGGGTTGTGGACTCGCATGTACCGCTATTAGCAATATAGTTCTGCCACCACCACCTTTCGGGCACGTGGACCCACGTGCAACAGTCGCTATGGTCACGTAGCTTTGCATCAATCACCTTCAGGGTTGTGGACCCGCATGTACCGCTCTTAGCCATATAGCTCTTCCACCGATACCTTTTAGGCACGTGGACCCACATGCAACACCTGCTATGCCCATCTAGCATTGCATCAATCACCTTCAAGGTTGTGGATCCTCATGTACCGCTCTTAGCCCATATAGCATTGCATCCATCACCCTCAGGGTTCTGGAGCCACATTTACCATTCTTAGCCATCTAGGTCTGCCACCACCACATTTCGGGAACGTGGACTCACATTCAGCAGTCGCTATGTCCATCTAGGTTTGCATCAATTACCTTCAGGGTTGTGGACCCACATGTACAACTCTAAGCCTTCTAGGCCTGCCACCTTTCAAGCATGTGGACCCACATGCAACAGTTGATATACCCATCTAGCTTTGCATCCATCACCTTCAGAGTTGTGGACGCATATGTAGCACTCTTAGCAATCTATGGCTGCTGCCACCGCCATTCGGGCACGTGGACCCACATGCAACAGTCGCTAAGTCAAGCTAGCTTTGCATCCATCACCTTCAGGGTTGTGGACCAACATGTACCACTCTAAGTCTTCTATGTGTGCCACCTTTCGATCACGTGGACCCACATGCAACAGGTGTTATGCCCATCTAGCTTTGCATCCATTACCTTCAGGGTTGTGGACCCGCATGTACCGCTCTTAGCAATATAGTTCCGCCACCACCACCTTTCGAGCACGTGGACCCACATGCAACAGTCGCTATGTCCATCTAGCTTCGAATCCATCAACTTCAGGGTTGTGGACTCGCATGTACCGCTCTTAGCCATCTAGGTCCGCCACCACCACTTTTCGGGCACGTGGACCCACATGCAACCGTTACTATGCCCATCTAGCTTTACATTCATCACCTTTAGGGTTGTGGACCCGCACGTACCGCTCTAGCCAACTTGGTTTGCCACCGACACCTTACGGGCATGTGGACCCATATGTAACAGTTGATGTACCCATTTATCTTTAAATCCATCTCCTTCAGGGTTGTGGACCCGCATGTACCACTCTTAGCCATCTAGGTCTGCCACCACCACCTTTCGGGCACGTGGACCCACACGCAACATTTTCTATGCTCATCTAGCATTGCATCCATCACCTTCAGGGTTGTGGACTCGCATGTAGCGCTCTTAGCAATATGGTTCTGCCACCACCACCTTTCGGGCACGTGGACCCACATGCAACCGTTGCTATGCCCATCTAGCTTTACATTCATCACTTTTAGGGTTGTGTAGACGCATGTACCGCTCTTAGCAATATAGTTCTGCCACCACCATCTTTCGGGCACGTGGACCCCCTTGCAGCAGTCGTTATGTCCATCTAGCTTTGCATCCATCACCTTCAAGGTTATGGACCCACATGTATCGTTCTTATCCATCTAGTTCTGTCACCACCACCTTTCAGGAACGTGGACGCATATGCAACAGTTGCTATGTCCATCTAGCTTTGAATCCATCACCTTCAGGGTTGTGGACTCGCATGTACCGCTCTTAGCAATATAGTTCTGCCACCACCACCTTTTGGGCACGTGGACCCACATGCAACAGTCGCTATGGTCATCTAGCTTTGCATCAATCAACTTCAGGGCTGTGGACCCGCATGTACCGCTCTTAGCCTTATAGGTCTGCCACCGATACCTTTTAGGCACGTGGACCCACATGAAACACCTGCTATGCCCATCTAGCATTGCATCCATCACCTCCAGGGTTGTGGACCCGCATGTACGACTCTAAGCCATCTAGGTCTGCCACCACCACCATTCAGACACGTGGACCCACATGCAACAGTTGCTATGCCCATCTAGCTATACATCAATCACCTTCAAGGTTGTGGATCCTCATGTACCGCTCTTAGCCCATATAGCATTGCATCCATCACCCTCAGGGTTCTGGAGCCACATTTACCATTCTTAGCCATCTAGGTCTGCCACCACCACATTTCGGGAACGTGGACCCACATTCAGCAGTCGCTATGTCCATCTAGGTTTGCATCAATTACCTTCAGGGTTGTGGACCCACATGTACAACTCTAAGCCTTCTAGGTCTGCCACCTTTCAAGCATGTGGACCCACATGCAACAGTTGATATGCCCATCTAGCTTTGCATCGATCACCTTCAGAGTTGTGGACGCATATGTAGCACTCTTAGCAATCTATGGCTGCTGCCACCGCCATTCGGGCACGTGGACCCACATGCAACAGTCGCTAAGTCAATCTAGATTTGCATCCATCACCTTCAGGGTTGTGGACCAACATGTACCACTCTAAGTCTTCTATGTCTGCCACCTTTCGATCACGTGGACCCACATGCAACAGGTGTAATGCCCATCTAGCTTTGCATCCATCACCTTCAGGGTTGTGGACCCGCATGTACCGCTCTTAGCAATATAGTTCCGCCACCACCACCTTTCGAGCACGTGGACCCACATGCAACAGTCGCTATGTCCATCTAGATTTGAATCCATCAACTTCAGGGTTGTGGACTCGCATGTACCGCTCTTAGCCATCTAGGTCCGCCACCACCACTTTTCGGGCACGTGGACCCACATGCAACCGTTATTATGCCCATCTAGCTTTACATTCATCACCTTTAGGGTTGTGGACCCGCACGTACCGCTCTAGCCAACTTGGTTTGCCACCGACACCTTACGGGCATGTGGACCCATATTAACACTTGATGTACCCATCTATCTTTAAATCCATCTCCTTCAGGGTTGTGGACCCGCATGTGCCACTCTTAGCCAGGTTTTCCACCACCACCTTTCGGGCACGTGGACCCACACGCAACATTTTCTATGCTCATCTAGCATTACATCCATCACCTTCAGGGTTGTGGACTCGCATGTAGCGCTCTTAGCAATATAGTTCTGCCACCACCACCTTTCGGGCACGTGGACCCACATGCAACCGTTGCTATGCCCATCTAGCTTTACATTCATCACCTTTAAGGTTGTGTAGACGCATGTACCGCTCTTAGCAATATAGTTCTGCCACCACCATCTTTCGGTCACGTGGACCCCCTTGCAGCAGTCGTTATGTCCATCTAGCTTTGCATCCATCACCTTCAAGGTTATGGACCCACATGTATCGTTCTTAGCCATCTAGTTCTTTCACCACCACCTTTCGGGCACGTGGTCGCATATGCAACAGTTGCTATGTCCATCTAGCTTTGAATCCATCACCTTCAGGGTTGTGGACTCACATGTACCGCTCTTAGCAATATAGTTCTGCCACCACCACCTTTCGGGCACGTGGACCCACATGCAACAGTCGCTATGGTCATATAGCTTTGCATCAATCACCTTCAGGGTTGTGGACCCGCATGTACCGCTCTTAGCCTTATAGGTCTGCCACCGATACCTTTTAGGCACGTGGACCCACATGCAACACCTGCTATGCCCATCTAGCATTGCATCCATCACCTCCAGGGTTGTGGACCCGCATGTACGACTCTAAGCCATCTAGGTCTGCCACCACCACCATTCGGACACGTGGACCCACATGCAACAGTTGTTATGCCCATCTAGCTATACATCAATCACCTTCAAGGTTGTGGATCCTCATGTACCGCTCTTAGCCCATATAGCATTGCATCCATCACCCTCAGGGTTCTGGAGCCACATTTACCATTCTTAGCCATCTAGGTCTGCCACCACCACATTTCGGGAACGTGGGCCCACATTCAGCAGTTGCTATGTCCATCTAGCTTTGCATCAATTACCTTTAGGGTTGTGGACCCACATGTACAACTCTAAGCCTTCTAGGTCTGCCACCTTTCAATCATGTGGACCCACATGCAATAGTTGATATGCCCATCTAGCTTTGCATCCATCACATTCAGAGTTGTGGACGCATATGTAGCACTCTTAGCAATCTATGGTTATTGCCACCGCCATTCCGGCACGTGGACCCACATGCAACAGTCGCTAAGTCAATCTAGCTTTGCATCCATCACCTTCAGGGTTGTGGACCAACATGTACCACTCTAATTCTTCTATGTCTGCCACCTTTCGATCACGTGGACCCACATGCAACAGGTGTTATGCCCATCTAGCTTTGCATCCATCACCTTCAGGGTTGTGGACCCGCATGTACCGCTGTTAGCAATATAGTTCCGCCACCACCTCCTTTCGAGCACGTGGACCCACATGCAACAGTCGCTATGTCCATCTAGCTTTGAATCCATCAACTTCAGGGTTGTGGACTCGCATGTACCGCTCTTAGCCATCTAGGTACGCCACCACCACTTTTCGGGCATGTGGAACCACATGCAACCGTTACTATGCCCATCTAGCTTTACATTCATCACCTTTAGGGTTGTGGACCCGCACGTACCACTCTAGCCATCTTGGTTTGCCACCGACACCTTACGGGCATGTGGACCCATATGTAACAGTTGATGTACCCATCTATCTTTGAATCCATCTCCTTCAGGGTTGTGGACCCGCATGTACCACTCTTAGCCATCTAGGTCTGCCACCACCACCTTTCGGGCACGTGGACCCACACGCAACATTTTCTATGCTCATCTAGCATTGCATCCATCACCTTAAGGGTTGTGGACTCGCATTTAGCGCTCTTAGCAATATAGTTCTGCCACCACCACCTTTCGGGCACGTGGACCCACATGCAACCGTTGCTATGCCCTTCTAGCTTTACATTCATCACCTTTAGGGCTGTGTAGACGCATGTACCGCTCTTAGCAATATAGTTCTGCCACCACCATCTTTCGGGCACGTGGACCCCCTTGCAGCAGTCGTTATGTCCATCTAGCTTTGCATCCATTACCTTCAAGGTTATGGACCCAGATGTATCGTTCTTAGCCATCTAGTTCTGTCACCACCACCTTTCGGGCATGTGGACGCATATGCAACAGTTCCTATGTCCATCTAGCTTTGAATCCATCACCTTCAGGGTTGTGGACTCGCATGTACCGCTCTTAGCAATATAGTTCTGCCACCACCACCTTTCGGGCACGTGGACCCACATGCAACAGTCGTTATGGTTATCTAGCTTTGCATCAATCACCTTCAGCGTTGTGGACCCGCATGTACCGCTCTTAGCCTTATAGGTCTGCCACCGATACCTTTTAGGCACGTGGACCCACATGCAACACCTGCTATGCCCATCTAGCATTGCATCCATCACCTCCAGGGTTGTGGACCCGCATCTACGACTCTAAGCCATCTAGGTCTGCCACCACCACCATTCGGACACGTGGACTGACGAAGATATGGATCCTGGACCCTGCGGGTAAGGACACCCCCTCTCAGGCCCAAGGCCAAAGCCCAAGAAGAGGCGCCCTTGAAGTACTCTAGAAGGCCCACGTGAAGCCCACCGCACTAACTTACGGGTTAAGCTAGGAAATCTGTAACCGACCTAGATAGAGTTCGAATCCTCTCCGGGTAGAACTCTAGACCTGGCCATCTATATAAGGCCAGGAGAGCCCCCTAGGAGAGGGACCAAGCAATTAACGCACGACCCAAAAGCCTTGAACTCGAGACCTACTCTCGATTCGAGCACACCATTTTAACCGATCTAATCTTCAATACAGATCGACAAGAGGCAGGAGTAAGGGTTTTACCTCTACGAGGGCCCCGAACCTGGGTAAATCTCGCCCCCTGTCTAGCCGACGATTCTACCAGCGCTCATGGGTTCTCCTAATCGAAACCCGATAGGTTCACCGAAGGGATTTGTTGAGTTAGGGATTCGACAATTGGCGCCGACCGTGGGGATCGCGGGCGCTGGATCACCGGCATCTTCGGCTTCATCGACGTCCAACTCCCGTTGGAAACCATCGACTACGGCTCCGAGCAATCCTATACGGATCGGATCTGTCGTGGTCACACCTCACTCGCCGGAATCACGCCCGGTATTCGAGGATCTGGAGAAGAGCGTCACCCTGACGTTCGGGAGCTTCAACTTCGTGACGAACCGAGACGGAATCCTCCACTTCACGGATGAATCTGAAAACGAATCTGGAGCCGTCAACTCGCGCTTTCCTATGGAGAAAAGCGGCGAGTCCATCCGATTCAACGCAGTCGACTATCACGCCCTCTCGACAGAGGAACCATCTCGGGTACGGGAACCTTTCCAATCTGCGCCTAGGACGCACGGGCCACGATTGGCCCAAGTCTGCATGGCCGGACCGGAACCACCCCCGGAAACCGAATTCAGCGCAACCGAGCGCAATATAATCGGCGTCTCGCGGGAGGCCTGGAACAGAGCCAAAGAAGCCATGCGAAGGAGTCAGCCACCCGCGGCAGGAGCGCCACAGGAGGATCTAACCTCCTACCACTACCATCTAGTGAGAGCGGCCTCGACCATCAAAGACGCCCGAGCAGATCTAGCCCGTCGCAGAAGAGCAGCGGACGAATCAAGCCTACGACGAGCCGAGCAGTCCCTTGCGCCCTCGGTCGGTACCCGGCCCGCAAGGAAGGGACATGCAGCATCGTCCAGGGACTACGAATCCATGGCTGGGACCAGCAGGTCGACCACATCCTCCTTCATGAGGGTCGACGACGACGGCAACGTCTACCCGCAAACCCCCGCTGCTGCAGTCCTAGCCGCAGCAACTTACATGGAGATGAACCAACCGACAGAAAGCAATCCTCGGGCGGAACAGTACAAGCAAATTCGCAAGGGGCTAGGATTGGCGGCTGCAAGGCTCGCCTCTCACGATCGCAAGAAGACTGAAGAACAATTGGAGAAGGAGCGACAGGAGAAGGACAAAGATAAGGAAACGCCCCGTAGGCACAGAAGCTCCTCCCCGAGAAAAGACAAATCGCCACGTCATGGTCGAGGAAAAGAAGCCCGCCGCCGCGGTGACAGTCGAAGCAGCAGCGACGACAGTCCGAGAGAGAAAAGCTCACGGCACCACAGCAGCCGCTCGCGAAAACGAAGCAAGGAGCCACGGAAGGACGCTGACCGCGATCGGCCCGGACGCGACGCGCGATCCGACATCGCGCAGAACAAGGTAGACAGGGCAAGGGCGTCGAGATATCGCGACCGATCATCATCCGGCTCTTCGGATGACGAAACCTGCGGCGCACTCTGTTTCGCCCGCAGTATTCGCGAAGCGCCCCTACCCAAACGATTCAAACTCTGCACGGAAGTGACAAAGTACGACGGCTCGCTCGAGCCTTCTCAATGGTTAAGAGACTACCTCACGGCAGTAAAGTGCCAACGTGGGAACAAGAACACGGTTATGCAATACCTCAATTTGCACCTAGTCGGAGCGGCCCGCAGTTGGCTGGAGAGGAGACCAAGATCTTGCTACGCATCGTGGGATGACTTGCACCGCGATTTCTGCAAAAACTTCCAGTCGACGTACAAGAGGCCGGCTACAATCGAAGAACTACGAGCCTGTAAACAGAAAAGTGGAGAATCTACCCGAGAATACATCCAGCGGTGTACCACACTCAGGAACACCGCAGGAACCATCTCGGAAGAAGTGGCGATTGAGGCCTTCGCTAAAGGTGCGAGAAGAACTGCCTTTCGGGAAGAACTAGGCAGAGAAGCGCCTAAAACTATCGGGGAGCTAATGATCATTGTAGCATCCCAACTTTTAATAAAGATGGAATACCTGTGTTTATTGTGCTAGTCCCTGGATCAATTGCTAGCACCACAGTACAAAATTAAATATCATGCAAATGCATCAAATTCTATTACATCGCATGATCCAGTCTTTACAAAATAGTATTGCAACTTGCATAGTCTTAGAAGACTAGCAGAAAACAAAGACATACAACGGAAAACATAGTACAACATTGAGCCCATCTTCTTCATGTGCCACAGGCAAAACATGTTGGCGATAGTCTCGAGATCCTAAACGAAATCCTCACTCGTCTTCAGAAACATCTGCAATATGGAATATGCAGCCACAAGGGAGTCAATACAATTTAATGTATTGGCAAGTAACACTATGGTGGATATAAATGGCAAGACTAATACTACATGCTTATTTGGCTGAGTGGAGTTTTGGCTAAGTTTGCATAAAGCCAGTTTTGTCCTATCTCTTTTGTAAAACAAACTTTTCTTTTAAAAGGGGTGGCAACATTGGATTAAGATCCAAGCACCACAATACTCTTCACTTTGTCAAAATTTTACTTATTGAAATTGGTGTTGAGATTCTTCCGTCAATCCTTGTCCAGCTGCTCATAGTTGTCCATAACCGGGGACACGGCTAAGATCTTAGTTTGTTGACTCTGCAGAGGTTGTGCACTTTCACCCTTTGTCTTCAATTAGCCCAAACATCCTATACACCCGGAGTGCATCATGGAAAGGAGAGAATTGAGACGAGATCTTTCAGAAGAAGAAGTCCAAACCCACCGGCAAGACCCGTTCCACCTATAATTTTGCTACATCTGCTTGTCAAGCCTGGGCTGAACCCTCACAACTTAATTGATCAAGACAGAGCCCATATTGTCAAAAGGCTGCACGGAAAGCTACTAGATTTAGAGGGACATAGTAATCTCTTTGTTCCTGGGTGGCCATCCTCAAGTGACAACCTCAAGTGAAATAACCCTTAAACAAGGGCCCTGAGGCAACACTCAACATAACCCAGTCTTACCACTTCCACCCAGGTGGTTCATTCTTTAGTTATACTTAGAATTTTTCCTCAACATCTAGTAAAACAATTTGTAATATTGCATAGCATCTACCAAGTTCTAAGGCTATCAAAATAACAAGGGTAAAAGAGATGGCTACACACTACTAGGATAATAGCATAGCATAATATAACTTAGTAAAATTTCCTATCATGCATACTACTCAAAATCAACTAATGCATATAGAAAATAATGGGTAGTTGATGGTGTGTTACTTGCCTTGTTGAAGTTGGTGAAGATATCACACTCTCTTCACAAAAGATCGTTGCTCTCCGTACAATCTATTCATTGAAAACACAATAACAAAATAAACAAACATGCTATCAAGCAAACATACAAGAGAAGAAAACATACACACCAATTGACATATCAAAAAGGGGTTTAACCAAGTTGGCTAGGACAAGGTCAAGGTTTGATTTTGAGAAGATTCATTCATTAATGGTCTCATACTTGTTAAGGAAATTCCAATGGTTTACTTAGGAAGGGCTAGGTTGAGTTTGTAGAAACTAACTTTATTTTAACCATACTTGTCGAGGAAGTTCCAAGAGTTCACTAAGAATAAACATATTACTTCTTCAACTAAAGTAATACATGCAAACACTTGGTCATATTCACCTACAAAAATATTTGAGTGATTATGTTAGTATTTTCCATTGTGGTTAGGGTAGGTCTACTAACTCCATCATCAAAGGGAAAATATTACTAAGTCTTGGTTTTTCCATTTGGGTCAATGGTTGGACAAAAATAACTTGTTATTCTTCAACTTGTATGGATTGCTTCTAGACCTCATGTGATTGCCTTCTTGAAGATCATCTTCATGCTTCTATTGTAGTCTTGTTCCTTGGATGGATTCTTCTCTTGGTCTTGATAAATTCTTCATGGCTTTCATTTCACTGATTGGTTTGGTTATAGGATGGGCACATATACCACTAAGTCAATTTGGAAAGAAAAATAAGAAGAAAGATAGAAAGAGAGAGGGAGATGCTTTCTACTGAATTTCTTCACACTTGTACTTCTTGAGTTGCTTCTAGTTGTTGTGGAGTCTAAGTCTTCTCTTCAAAACTTCTTCATTGATCTTCCTTGTAGCTCTTCATGTTGCCACCAGGTTGAAAGGAGAAGAATAGAAAAGGGAAGGAAAAAGACTTAGAGAGAAAGGGTGTTAGTCCCCTAGAAGTTTCTCTGGTTTTCTTCTAGTGCTTCCACTTCTTGGATATGCTTATGAAGTTTGTTTTATTTTCCAAGTCCTTCAATGGTCTTCTATATTCATGTTGCAAAATCTCTAGATGGTTAAGTCCTCCATTGCACTTCATGATTCTCACAAATCCCAATTTGATGAAATCTTGAAGCATGAAAGGGGAGTGGAGAAGTAGATAGCAAACTAAATTTCACTATTTGGTACTATATGTGATTGACACATTCTACGGACTTGGCTTGGCTCCACTTAGACAAAACATCAAGGAAAAACAGTTGAAAACAATTCCTATGACATGGTAAAGATGGATGAATCTCTAGGTTGGGTTTTTGGGTCAAAAACACATGGGCATGGTCCAAGGATGTCCAAAATGGTTGTCCAAGGTTGTTTCTGGTCCAAGTTTATCAAATGGAGCAATTTTGCAAAGGGAACTATAGTGAAAATATTTATAGAAATTAATCCATGTCAAAAATACTCAAATAGACAACTTAATTCTAAAATCAATTTTAATTTGTTCAAATATTATTTTGGGACAGAGGATATGAAAGTACACATCCTAAGGTTTCCAAATATATTTTATTTACAATTTTTGGATTTGTAGAATTTGAATTATGCCAAATTTCATCAAACAAGCATATTTGCAATTGAACAATTTTAAGTTTGTCAAATTTGAATTTGGCCAGTGCCAAAAGTTTCTAGATGTCAAGGGCTTTTCAAAAAGTCCAAGATTGCTAAATTTGGCTAAGTGGTTGAAAAGATATGATGGTTCAAAGTTTTAGGGGCTTTTCTGCAAAAACTACTTTTTATTTCTATTCGGAATTCATTCCAGAGAGGGGCTGGGCCGAAAACCGCTATCTGCCGCGCAGGGCGATGGGTAGGGAATGGGCTTGGGCCTGCTGTGTGTTGCACCGAGCGACTGATAACGAAATAATGCTCGGCTGACTTGGCGCAATGCCATTGGCTGGTACCCCTTCGTTTGGTGGATCTAATCTAATCTGTACGCGTAAGATCGGACGGCTGGGGATGGAGGGGAGCTCACCTCGGTGAGGTCTCGCCGGAAAATGGCCGACGGCGGCACGGAAGTCGACGACGACGGCGTTGAGGAGGTCCTGGAGGCTCGGGGAAGAAGCGGGGAGACGCAGCGCGCCAAGATGAACTTGATGGTGATGATTGCGGGGACTCCGGTGCGCTGGTCCGAGCGCGCGATGCAGACGAAGCAGCGGAGAACGCCGACGACCTCGGTGTGCATGGCGCCGCCGTTTCTGCTGCGAAAACGAATCAAGGAAGGGGTCAAAAACGCGCGCACGGTAATGTGTAACCAAAGGAACCTAAAGGGGACGGTGGGGACGGTCTACCGTAGCCGGAGATGAAGAATTTCAGCGGCGGCCGTATGAACTACGGCGAGGGATTGTCGGTGATATCGGAAACGATTTGGGGACACAGGAGAGGGGAAATGCGGAGGACTCCGGGGGCTTTAAGGAGAGTGCTTAGGGAGGAATTAAGGTGGCTTAAATCGCGAGGAATCAAGGCGCGAAGAAACGCCTTTAAACGGCCATGGCAGTTTCATCCCAACGTTGAAGACGATGACGTCATTGATGACGTCATCAATGTTTTTTTTTTAATTCCTGTTTTCTTATTTTCTTTATAACTTTTGATTTAAAAATCCTTTTAGCCTCAAATAAATTTCTAAAATTTTAAAATAAAAATATCTTTCAACTAAGAATGTTTGTGGGCAACTTTGGACACATTTCAAATTTTGAAATTTGAAAATATGATTAACTCCTTAATAGTACTTAATACCAATTTTAAAATGGAAAAGGTAAATAAATGAAAATTGGGTTCTATAAAATTACAGATACCTTCTACTTGTCAAATAATAATTATGAAAGTATTTTCAACATGTTTTCATATTTTATATTTTTGAAAAATGAGTGAACACTAATAGTAACTTAATGCAAATTTTAAAATGGAAAATTTAATAATTAATAAATAGACTTAATAAAATTTGGAGGAAAAACCCTAAGTGATAATATTGTTTTCAAGTCCTATTTTATGTTATTTTCAAATCAAAACATTTTATGAATACTACTTTATGCTTAAAACTTGGAATGACATTTGCATATCAATATAAATAGTTGTTGTTCTCATAAAATAATATTGAGGCATAAAAATTATTAGAGATAATAATTCTTTGGTTTCAAAAGCTATAAAACATTTTAAAAGTAATAGTTGATTTGAATTCATGCTATAAAATAAGGTTTTCTAAGAGAAAACAATTTCTTTGATTAATGAATATTTATTTTGAATGGGCTTTTAGGGTTTATGGAATAGAGGTATAATGGATTCTTAATTTCAATAACATTGGAATAACAATATTATTTCCTTTGTGTTTGGGTTTTATTTGTTTTTGGTGGATTGCTTTAATAGAAAACAAAAATTTTCAATTTTTAGTGATTTTTGGACTTTCCAAAAATCAGGGATGTTACAGACTACCACCCTTAAAAGAAATCTCGTCCCGAGATTTGGGAAGGTTAGAAAGAAAGATTTGGGTAACTGGATTCCAAAACAACTGGGTGGGCTACCACCCTTAAAAGAAACTTTTGTGGGTAGTCTAATTTCATTGGATTGGAGTGTAGATGGATTCTAGATTAGCTTGAGTAGATCTTTCCTTCGTGGTAGAGGTGTAGACCAACATAGGTCTGTTGAACTACCTTTGACACTGAGGGGTCACTCTTTGGGTCAATCAAAAGTCTTTGGGTTCCTCTCAACTTGATCTTTTGATGTCCTTGGAAATCTTTCATCCTGTTGTTGTCATCCTTGAAGGCAAACACCATGCTATTTCTAAGGAAACTCTCATGGTAGGAAAACTCACATTGCTTGATAGCTCCAAGGTTAGCTTGATCCTTATTAGGCAGTTGGCATTGATCATGGATGTGATTGTTCCTTCACACAGAAGAAAGAAATTTGATACTAGCATTCCTCAAATGGGATGGCTTTTGTATCAATATGGTTAAGGTTGTATGATTCCATGTGGTTCTCACTTTGGTTGGTGAATGAGTATGGTGTTGGGTTTGGTCTAGTAGGGATGAGTAGAGATTTAGAAAGATGGCTAAGGAAGGTTCTTATCCAAACATAGCAGATCAAGGAAACTCATCTTACACACAACACATAACAAACAATCTTCACACCAAACAACAAGGTTTTATAAAACAACTAATATTGTCATACCACACTTATTGGTATGATCAATACACTAACACGTTAACGTTGTTCTAACCAAGTAACTAGATTGGTGGTCTCATCTATATCTTCTTGAGTTTCTTCAAAAATCTTCCCTCAATGTCTTGAGGTGTTCTTGATTGTTGGGAAGTCTATGTTTTTCTTCAAATTCTTCAAAAATCTTGAGTGTAGGTCTTCATGTGGTGAAAATACTTCTTGCACTTCTTGGTATGGTCATCAACCATCTTGCCTTGATGGTATTCAAGAAGTAGGTCATCTAGAAAATTTTGAAGGTGAATAGTAGATGAGAGGATATGAGAAGAAATAAGATAGTTGTTTTGTTTCTAAAAAGTTTGAACATAGAAAGTTTTCAATCCTAGGGTCTTTTCCAAACTTAGGGTCTCGAATCCTAGAGGCAACACAATGCTCTGATACCATTTTGTAGCATCCCAACTTTTAATAAAGATGGAATACCTGTGTTTATTGTGCTAGTCCCTGGATCAATTGCTAGCACCACAGTACAAAATTAAATATCATGCAAATGCATCAAATTCTATTACATCGCATGATCCAGTCTTTACAAAATAGTATTGCAACTTGCATAGTCTTAGAAGACTAGCAGAAAACAAAGACATACAACGGAAAACATAGTACAACATTGAGCCCATCTTCTTCATGTGCCACAGGCAAAACATGTTGGCGATAGTCTCGAGATCCTAAACGAAATCCTCACTCGTCTTCAGAAACATCTGCAATATGGAATATGCAGCCACAAGGGAGTCAATACAATTTAATGTATTGGCAAGTAACACTATGGTGGATATAAATGGCAAGACTAATACTACATGCTTATTTGGCTGAGTGGAGTTTTGGCTAAGTTTGCATAAAGCCAGTTTTGTCCTATCTCTTTTGTAAAACAAACTTTTCTTTTAAAAGGGGTGGCAACATTGGATTAAGATCCAAGCACCACAATACTCTTCACTTTGTCAAAATTTTACTTATTGAAATTGGTGTTGAGATTCTTCCGTCAATCCTTGTCCAGCTGCTCATAGTTGTCCATAACCGGGGACACGGCTAAGATCTTAGTTTGTTGACTCTGCAGAGGTTGTGCACTTTCACCCTTTGTCTTCAATTAGCCCAAACATCCTATACACCCGGAGTGCATCATGGAAAGGAGAGAATTGAGACGAGATCTTTCAGAAGAAGAAGTCCAAACCCACCGGCAAGACCCGTTCCACCTATAATTTTGCTACATCTGCTTGTCAAGCCTGGGCTGAACCCTCACAACTTAATTGATCAAGACAGAGCCCATATTGTCAAAAGGCTGCACGGAAAGCTACTAGATTTAGAGGGACATAGTAATCTCTTTGTTCCTGGGTGGCCATCCTCAAGTGACAACCTCAAGTGAAATAACCCTTAAACAAGGGCCCTGAGGCAACACTCAACATAACCCAGTCTTACCACTTCCACCCAGGTGGTTCATTCTTTAGTTATACTTAGAATTTTTCCTCAACATCTAGTAAAACAATTTGTAATATTGCATAGCATCTACCAAGTTCTAAGGCTATCAAAATAACAAGGGTAAAAGAGATGGCTACACACTACTAGGATAATAGCATAGCATAATATAACTTAGTAAAATTTCCTATCATGCATACTACTCAAAATCAACTAATGCATATAGAAAATAATGGGTAGTTGATGGTGTGTTACTTGCCTTGTTGAAGTTGGTGAAGATATCACACTCTCTTCACAAAAGATCGTTGCTCTCCGTACAATCTATTCATTGAAAACACAATAACAAAATAAACAAACATGCTATCAAGCAAACATACAAGAGAAGAAAACATACACACCAATTGACATATCAAAAAGGGGTTTAACCAAGTTGGCTAGGACAAGGTCAAGGTTTGATTTTGAGAAGATTCATTCATTAATGGTCTCATACTTGTTAAGGAAATTCCAATGGTTTACTTAGGAAGGGCTAGGTTGAGTTTGTAGAAACTAACTTTATTTTAACCATACTTGTCGAGGAAGTTCCAAGAGTTCACTAAGAATAAACATATTACTTCTTCAACTAAAGTAATACATGCAAACACTTGGTCATATTCACCTACAAAAATATTTGAGTGATTATGTTAGTATTTTCCATTGTGGTTAGGGTAGGTCTACTAACTCCATCATCAAAGGGAAAATATTACTAAGTCTTGGTTTTTCCATTTGGGTCAATGGTTGGACAAAAATAACTTGTTATTCTTCAACTTGTATGGATTGCTTCTAGACCTCATGTGATTGCCTTCTTGAAGATCATCTTCATGCTTCTATTGTAGTCTTGTTCCTTGGATGGATTCTTCTCTTGGTCTTGATAAATTCTTCATGGCTTTCATTTCACTGATTGGTTTGGTTATAGGATGGGCACATATACCACTAAGTCAATTTGGAAAGAAAAATAAGAAGAAAGATAGAAAGAGAGAGGGAGATGCTTTCTACTGAATTTCTTCACACTTGTACTTCTTGAGTTGCTTCTAGTTGTTGTGGAGTCTAAGTCTTCTCTTCAAAACTTATTCATTGATCTTCCTTGTAGCTCTTCATGTTGCCACCAGGTTGAAAGGAGAAGAATAGAAAAGGGAAGGAAAAAGACTTAGAGAGAAAGGGTGTTAGTCCCCTAGAAGTTTCTCTGGTTTTCTTCTAGTGCTTCCACTTCTTGGAGATGCTTATGAAGTTTGTTTTATTTTCCAAGTCCTTCAATGGTCTTCTATATTCATGTTGCAAAATCTCTAGATGGTTAAGTCCTCCATTGCACTTCATGATTCTCACAAATCCCAATTTGATGAAATCTTGAAGCATGAAAGGGGAGTGGAGAAGTAGATAGCAAACTAAATTTCACTATTTGGTACTATATGTGATTGACACATTCTACGGACTTGGCTTGGCTCCACTTAGACAAAACATCAAGGAAAAACAGTTGAAAACAATTCCTATGACATGGTAAAGATGGATGAATCTCTAGGTTGGGTTTTTGGGTCAAAAACACATGGGCATGGTCCAAGGATGTCCAAAATGGTTGTCCAAGGTTGTTTCTGGTCCAAGTTTATCAAATGGAGCAATTTTGCAAAGGGAACTATAGTGAAAATATTTATAGAAATTAATCCATGTCAAAAATACTCAAATAGACAACTTAATTCTAAAATCAATTTTAATTTGTTCAAATATTATTTTGGGACAGAGGATATGAAAGTACACATCCTAAGGTTTCCAAATATATTTTATTTACAATTTTTGGATTTGTAGAATTTGAATTATGCCAAATTTCATCAAACAAGCATATTTGCAATTGAACAATTTTAAGTTTGTCAAATTTGAATTTGGCCAGTGCCAAAAGTTTCTAGATGTCAAGGGCTTTTCAAAAAGTCCAAGATTGCTAAATTTGGCTAAGTGGTTGAAAAGATATGATGGTTCAAAGTTTTAGGGGCTTTTCTGCAAAAACTACTTTTTATTTCTATTCGGAATTAATTCCAGAGAGGGGCTGGGCCGAAAACCGCTATCTGCCGCGCAGGGCGATGGGTAGGGAATGGGCTTGGGCCTGCTGTGTGTTGCACCGAGCGACTGATAACGAAATAATGCTCGGCTGACTTGGCGCAATGCCATTGGCTGGTACCCCTTCGTTTGGTGGATCTAATCTAATCTGTACGCGTAAGATCGGACGGCTGGGGATGGAGGGGAGCTCACCTCGGTGAGGTCTCGCCGGAAAATGGCCGACGGCGGCACGGAAGTCGACGACGACGGCGTTGAGGAGGTCCTGGAGGCTCGGGGAAGAAGCGGGGAGACGCAGCGCGCCAAGATGAACTTGATGGTGATGATTGCGGGGACTCCGGTGCGCTGGTCCGAGCGCGCGATGCAGACGAAGCAGCGGAGAACGCCGACGACCTCGGTGTGCATGGCGCCGCCGTTTCTGCTGCGAAAACGAATCAAGGAAGGGGTCAAAAACGCGCGCACGGTAATGTGTAACCAAAGGAACCTAAAGGGGACGGTGGGGACGGTCTACCGTAGCCGGAGATGAAGAATTTCAGCGGCGGCCGTATGAACTACGGCGAGGGATTGTCGGTGATATCGGAAACGATTTGGGGACACAGGAGAGGGGAAATGCGGAGGACTCCGGGGGCTTTAAGGAGAGTGCTTAGGGAGGAATTAAGGTGGCTTAAATCGCGAGGAATCAAGGCGCGAAGAAACGCCTTTAAACGGCCATGGCAGTTTCATCCCAACGTTGAAGACGATGACGTCATTGATGACGTCATCAATGTTTTTTTTTTTAATTCCTGTTTTCTTATTTTCTTTATAACTTTTGATTTAAAAATCCTTTTAGCCTCAAATAAATTTCTAAAATTTTAAAATAAAAATATCTTTCAACTAAGAATGTTTGTGGGCAACTTTGGACACATTTCAAATTTTGAAATTTGAAAATATGATTAACTCCTTAATAGTACTTAATACCAATTTTAAAATGAAAAAAAGTAAATAAATGAAAATTGGGTTCTATAAAATTACAGATACCTTCTACTTGTCAAATAATAATTATGAAAGTATTTTCAACATGTTTTCATATTTTATATTTTTGAAAAATGAGTGAACACTAATAGTAACTTAATGCAAATTTTAAAATGGAAAATTTAATAATTAATAAATAGACTTAATAAAATTTGGGGGAAAAACCCTAAGTGATAATATTGTTTTCAAGTCCTATTTTATGTTATTTTCAAATCAAAACATTTTATGAATACTACTTTATGCTTAAAACTTGGAATGACATTTGCATATCAATATAAATAGTTGTTGTTCTCATAAAATAATATTGAGGCATAAAAATTATTAGAGATAATAATTCTTTGGTTTCAAAAGCTATAAAACATTTTAAAAGTAATAGTTGATTTGAATTCATGCTATAAAATAAGGTTTTCTAAGAGAAAACAATTTCTTTGATTAATGAATATTTATTTTGAATGGGCTTTTAGGGTTTATGGAATAGAGGTATAATGGATTCTTAATTTCAATAACATTGGAATAACAATATTATTTCCTTTGTGTTTGGGTTTTATTTGTTTTTGGTGGATTGCTTTAATAGAAAACAAAAAGTTTCAATTTTTAGTGATTTTTGGACTTTCCAAAAATCAGGGATGTTACAATCATAGCCGAAAAATGGGCTAATGGAGAAGACGCAGTGCGCAACGAAAGAGGGTCATCACCCGCACACGAAGACGACCGCCATGGGCGAAGAAAAAGAAGGAAATACTATGACCACGAGGATAGGAAGGAATTAGTGGCGGCAGAATTCACGCGAAGTCGCGACTCTGGTCGCCGCGGAAGTCGCGAGTGGAAACCAAAGGCAGAAGAAAAATCCCCCGCGGAGGACCTTGATGCATACTGCTCGCTACATCTGTTCACAGATAAGCGCACGGGCAAAACTAAGGCAACACACCTTCTTAAGGACTGCCGAAAGTTTCACGACATCTCGGATGCACTCGCCAGGAAAAGATTTGCATCCACCCAAAACTACCCGCCGCTGCCAGGAGGAGGACAACAATTCCAGCCGCCACCACCACCACCTCCACCGGCAAATCCAAACATGGCGCTAGCCGCACTACCTGCGCCACCGCCACAAAACACTGGAGCCAATGCATACCCGAACCCGGCTGGACAACTCGCGATGATACAGAAGGTATGCCCCTCTCGCAGAGCTCAAAAGACTAACACAAGGCAATTGTGCATGGCAGTGCAGACACCACCAACAAAAACCGAGTACCTGAAAATGGCGGATCAGCCAATCACGTTCTCGATGAAAGACCATCCGCCACGAGTCTATCGACCAGGACACGCCGCCCTTGTCATCCAAGCTCAAATTGGTAATTATGACCTGGCCCACGTATTCATGGACGGTGGCAGTGGCATTAACATCATCTACGCGGATACACTCCGTCGAATGAACAAGAATCTGGACGGCCTAACGGAATCAGAAACATCCTTCCACGGGATAGTTCCGGGCAAAGCAATCCGTCCACTCGGAACAATCAACCTAGAAGTCGTGTTGGGCTCCCCAAGCAACTAAAGAAGGGAATTCCTGGACTTCGAAGTCGTCGACTGGCCCTCACAGTACCACGCCATTCTTGGTCGAATAGCGTTCGCCAGATTCATGGCCGTACCACATTACGCGTACTTAAAGCTCAAGCTACCCGGCGAATACGGTGTGATCACCATCGACGGAGACTTCCAGAAATCGGACAAGTGCGACATATAATTTAATGAGATCGCAAAATCTTTCGGGATGCAAGAAGAACTTCAAGAGCTGGCAAAAACGACGGATCACTCCGTTATGCCCCTCACGAAGAAA
The DNA here is from genome assembly GCA_028641055.1 of Alopecurus myosuroides. Classification (NCBI taxonomy): domain Eukaryota; kingdom Viridiplantae; phylum Streptophyta; class Magnoliopsida; order Poales; family Poaceae; genus Alopecurus; species Alopecurus myosuroides. The sequence goes on along the minus strand of CM054063.1, from coordinate 162,785,991 downwards.
AACGCGCCTGAACTGGAATTCAGCGCCAACAGCGATACTCGCAAGCATCAAGTGCACCCGACGGATTCTGCAAAGACAGCGATGGTTTCAACAACCCTCTCGCCAGCATAGGAAGACGCGCTCGTCAAACTCCTCCGTGAGTACTGGGAGATTTTCGCCTGCAGCCTTCAGATATGCCAGGAATACCCAGGGAGTTTGCCGAGCACTCACTCGAAGTTTTTCCTGACGCCAAACCCATCAAACAGACGACTCGACGATTTTCAGAACCCAAGCAGAAGGCGCTTGGAGAAGAAGTAAACAGATTGCTAGCCGCAAATTTCATTAGGGAGATCAAGATATCCACCTGGTTAGCTTTATCACACCCGATGGTGTCTACTGCTACACGACAATGCCCTTCGGGCTGAAGAACGCAGGCGCAACATATCAGCGCTGCATGCAAAGATGCCTCGCCAATCTCATTGGCAAGAACGTACAGGTGTACGTTGACGACATTGTCATCAAAACTCGAGTAGAGGACACACTCCTCGAGGACATTAGAGAAACATTCGACGCCCTTGATGCATATCGGATCAAGCTCAATCCGACCAAATGCGTTTTCGGCGTCCCTGCAGGAAAACTCCTCGGGTACCTGCTATCCGCCAGAGGCATTGAAGCCAACCCGGAGAAAATACAAGCCATCCTGACTATGAAGGAGCCAACCAATCTACGCGGAGTCCAGCAGCTCGCAGGACGACTAGCCGCCCTAAGCAGGTTCATCGCACGATTGGGAGAGCAAGCGTTACCCTTCTACAAATTACTGAAGAAGACGGACAAATTCGAGTGGACACCCGAAGCTAAACAAGCGTTCGCAGACTTGAAGCGGTCGTTGCAAAGCAGGCGCGTCCTTGCAACACCGCAAGAAAGGGAGCCACTTTTCCTATACTTAGCCGCTACAAATCAGGTCATCAGCACAGCAATCATAGTCGAACGACCTGAAGACGGCAAAGCATACGGAGTCCAACGACCAATATATTACATCAGCGAAGTGCTCTCGCCATGCAAGCAACGATACCCTCATTATCAGAAGCTCGCATATGGAGTTGTTCTCACGGCCCGAAAGCTCAAACATTATTTCCAGGAACACGCCATCACAGTGGTTAATGATGCGTCACTTGGGACAATCATGAACAACCCTATGGCATCCGGAAGAATAGCAAAATGGAGCATCGAGTTGGGCGCCTGGGACATCACCTATGCAGGACGCAACGCAGTCAAATCTCAAGTACTCGTGGAATTCCTCAGCGAATGGACAGAGCTACAAACGCCCGGGCCGCCTGAGTACACGAGCAATTGGATAATGTACTTCGATGGATCCAAGAGAAACGAAGGAGCGGGAGCTGGAATCGTTCTTATTTCACCTCATGGAGACAAGCTGCAATACGTCCTGCGACTGGACTTTCCACCAGATGATCCAGCATCGAACAACGACGCAGAATATGAAGCCCTGTTGCACGGGATGAAGATGGCAATCGCCTGTGGAGCTACCCGATTAATGATCTACGGCGATTCCAATCTCATAGTACAGCAGACAATGAAAGAATGTGACGCCATTGCTGAAAACATGGTCGCATATCGTGACATGTACAATCTACTCGAAGGAAGCTTTAAAGGGTGCGAGCTGAGGCACATTGCAAGATCTAGCAACGAAGAAGCAGATAGACTGGCAAACATGGGTTCCACGAATACACCCATACCGCTAGGAATATACTTCGAACGGATGGTCAAGCGATCGGTCAAAGTGAAGAAAGCTGCAGAAACACCAGCAGCGCAAGAAACAGAGGTCAGCTCGCATGTCGCGCTTATCGAGCTTATTCATAATATATCACGACAGGTTTTTCTGGTCGAGCCAGTCTGGACTCAGAAATATCTCGACTACCTGCTCAATAGACAGCTCCCAGCCGATCCACGTGAGGCTCGACAGATAATCAGGCGTAGCAAGTCCTTTCGAGTGGTTAACGGAGAATTATACAAGCAAAACATCTCGGGAATACTTCAGCGATGCATCGCACCCGAAGATGGCAAGGAATTGCTCCAGGACATACACCAAGGAGATTGCGGACATCATGCTAGCTGGAAAACAATAATGGGAAAAGCTTTTCGAGCAGGATTTTACTGGCTAACAGCAGCCAGCGATGCAAAAAGCCTGGTCGAACGATGCGACGCCTGCCAGCGATTCGCACCAAGACCACACGCACCTGCTACGGAATTGCACATGATACCAATAGCCTGGCCCTTTGCACAATGGGGGCTAGACATGGTTGGACCACTATGCAAATCCACACCAGGTGGATACACACACTTGCTGGTCGCAGTCGACAAGTTTACCAAATGGATTGAGGCTATGCCAGTAACTTCGGCTAGCGCCCAATACGCCGTCAAGTTCCTCGACTCCATTGTATGGAGATTTGGTGTGCCACATGACATCATTACAGACAATGGTACAAAGTTCACAGCAAAAGAAACACAACAGTTCTGCGAGGAAAAAGGCATCAATTTCAAGTTCGCTTCAGTTGCTCACCCGCAAACGAACGGACAAGTCGAAAGATCCAACGGCTTAGTTTCGGCTGGCATCAAGAAGCGATTACTCGATCGTCTACACCCCGCTGCAGGACATTGGGCAGAAGAGCTACCCTCCGTACTCTGGAGCCTCCGCACAACTCCTAATCGATCGACGAAGTACACGCCATTCTTCATGGTATACGGGGCAGAAGCAGTCCTTCCCGAGGACGTTCGATTCAGCGCCCCACGAGTTGTAGCCTACAGCGAAGAAACTTCCAACAAGGCACTCGCAGAAGATATGGATGCACTCGACCAAATGCGTGACATCGCACTCGCAAGATCCGCAGTATATCAGCAATCCTTGCGCAACTATCATAGTCGTCGCATACGCCACAGAGCATTCGCGTTTGGGGATCTGGTGCTGCGGCTCAAACAGAAGGAAGGACACAAGCTCGAACCACCTTGGGAAGGACCCTTCATCGTACACGAAGTCATCCCAGGTGGAGCCTACAGGCTAAAGAATCCGGCGACCGGAGGGATCTATTCCAATCCGTGGAACATCGCACACCTCCGCAAATTTTATCCATAGGTTTACTTGTTATCGCAACAAAATAAGGCTACACTAGCCAGTCCTGTAGCTCGAATACATGGATTCTCAGTCATTGCAATAAAGACATGATTCCTTTATCATATTCACTCGAAGCTTCTCGTTCTTTACATGCTAAAAGTTACAGGTACACACCCCATAAAACACACGGGGGCTACACCTACAACTAAGCATCACAGAAAAACATCATACAAACAAGGTTGTACACCTTACAACCGTTTTTACAAACTATAAACAGATTACAGGATATTTACATCCGACAATCAATCAAAGCGCCGAGCATTCTCAGTCGCTAAAACTCTATCTACCTCTTCAGAGGTCAATCGGATAATTTTCTCCGCTGCAGGACGTACAGCATCATAGTACGGCGAGATATCCTCGATTGCATAATCTGGGCGCCGAGCTACAGAGTTAACGTCTATCTCAGGATGCCATATTCGGACAAAAGAGAGAGCTACAACCGCGCCGCACGTCATTTGATTGCGCACACACGCGCGAACTTCTCCTTCACGTCCAAACAACCTGAGAAGATAGCTCCAGTCTTCGGGACCTTTTTCAAGTGGGTAAAATGCAGCGTTCATCGCAACCAAGACCTCGTGAAAAGAACTCACGAGAATTCTCGCCTGGAGGACTCGGAATTTCAAGGTGGCCATAACAAAACCTCGACTGCGATCAGACCAAAAATTGTTTGCATGAGGTTTTGAGCTGCTAGCCTCTTGATGAATGTAGTTCTCTACCCACTGCTTTTCTTCCCTGTCATCCGGTTTAACAACTGAAGAGCAGACGTACTTAGTCAGCTAAGGAAAACATGGAAGAAGAAGGCACGGGGGCTGCACTACTTACATATCAAATCTCTTGCGACTGAAGCCAACTCATCCATCAGAAATTGTTCACGTTCAGCCGCCAATTTTTGCTTGGACTTCGCCACATCGGCTACCCCGCGCAGAGCTTTCAGCTTGCGCTCACCATCCCGGACCTTATCACGAAGGCCTGCAAAAGTGCCAACAGCGGCAACAAGTGGATTTACTGGAGTACCACGTCCACCCGAAGTTTCCGCGGCAAACCCAGTAGCCTGGAAGAATACAAGGAAAGAAGTAAGATGCCCTACTCGAGTCATTTCTAGTCGCACATTCTGACAAACGCTCGGGGGCTACTCCCATCGGGAGACAACGCACAAACAAGGGGAATAAATTTCAAGACGAATTCTTCAATTAAAGACAACAAAGGTACGGGAATACATCCCAAGGTTCATTACATTCAAGGAAGAAAAAGAAAAAACTATGAGGTTACATTGGTGCTTCCGCTAGCGGCAGTCGCCCCTCCTTTCAGCCGAGCAAATATCTCAGACAGCTTCCGAGCAAGAATGGCGGCTTGCTCGCCAAAACAAGAGAGCCGTAACTTTTTGCCCGTGGAGGGGTCGACTGGAAGAGATGAGTAGGCCTCCTCCAAACCTTCGACTCCGTGCGCCAAAGCAAATTGGATCGCGGTCTTCGCACCAGATTCCGACTGAGCGACCGCGAAGGCATCCAGAAGATTGCCTTCTGAGAAGACCTTCAACAGATCATCTAGCGCAGGTGCAGGAGTGGCGTTGGCGATGAGGCGACCATGCAGTTGCACCAGCACTTGAGTAGCATCGCTAATCAAGGAGAAAACTCCATCAGCATGCCTCTTAAGCTGGGCAAGTGTGTCGGTTACCACATCTACCCGCTGGAGCCCAGGGATCTCTAGAGGGACATCCAGAAGACCTACAAAAGAAGAAAGTAATACTTAGCAAAATTCAGCAAAATGAAGGATCAAAGTCGCAAGAGTCCAAAACACTTACCCGCGAAACGCTCAGCGAGGGGACGGAGGAACGCGACAACGTCGTTATCGGCCTTACTGCCAGCTTCCTCTAACTCCTTCAAGGCCTTCCGCGCATCCGCAAGCTGTCGACCAAAATCTTCCGATTGCATGCGTGAAGCCTCCAGCTCTTGTCGAATGGCCGTCAGGTCAGCCTCCCGAGCAGTTACCTGCTCAGAGAGTTTGACCTTTTCGGACTCCGAGAGTTCAAGTCGAGCTGCAAAGAGATGCTCATCAAAAATCAAGAATGCACGGAATACTGAAGACAAGGAGATGATAAAACTTACCCTTGAGAAGGTCGTTCTCAGTTTGAAGTCGGCTACGGTCCGATCGAAGTGACTCGCAATCCGACTCGGCGAGAACGACGCGGCGACCAATCGCCGCAAGAGAATCAATGAGCGACTGCAAAAGCACGAAGACAGAAGAGTTAAAAGGATTAAATTGGAGCCTGTACCCGATTATTTACAATCGACTACAGCCTCGGGGGCTACTCCCATCGGGAGCACTGCCGTGCACCCGATAAAAGTGAAATCATAAAGAAGAAATAAACCAGGCTTTGAGCCTGTAGCCGATCGCTTGCGATCGACTACAGCCTCGGGGGCTACTCCCATCGGGAGCACTGTCGTGCACCCAATAAAATTTTGAAGACAGAAGATGAAGTTTACCTGGCCGGTGGCGCGAGAGAGCGGATCCGCGGAGCTGTCCGTCACTTCTTTAGAAGCTGAAGTCCTGGCGGCAAAGCTGGGGGCTTCACGTTCCAAAGTCGCAGCTTTAGGGGCTGCTCTGAGAGAATTTTGGACGGTGCCCGCAGTGGGAGTTTCACCCGCATTCCTTGCCTTGTTCCTGTTTTCGGGAGGAACGGCAGAAGCATACCTGCGAGGACTGATAGTCTGCAGTCTGAAACAAAAGATAAAAAACATCAGAATTGAAGTACAAAGAATGTTCGACCAAGAACAAGGAAAAAGACCTACTCGTCATCTTCGTCGTCATCCAGCAAGTCCGCTTTCCAGGCGGTTGTCATTACCGGAAAAGAAGGCGAAGGGGCGAGTGAACGAAGTGGAGTCACAAGGATGGGGGCCCGATCGGGCGATGCTTCCAAGGAATTGTCCTTGGAAGTAGCCTCGTCATCATCCACCCGACGACGCTTGGGAGGGACACCATTCGAGTCGTCAGCGTCATCCGAAGAATCACGCTCAGAACTCGAAGAAGCGTTGGCAACGCTGGTGTCAACCGCACCATCCTGGTGACTCGCCAGTAGCTCTGAAGCCTCCTCTCCCGTAACTGGCGGGTAGCAGTCTGCCATAGCCAGGCTCTACAAAGACAGAGAAGACGAGAAAAAACCTTGTCGACTAGGACTCAGAACAAAAAGGAAACAACTCAAAGACAAGAAGGAAGAAACTAACCGCGGCTGGAGGAGGATTTGAAGCGGCAAAGGCTTCAACTGAACAATCGGGGAATTTCTCCCCCACATTCAGTCGAGTGATACCCGCGATTTTCTTCTCGAATTCCACATTCGAAAGTTCCTCGCGGCTTACTCGGCTGGGGTCTTCTGAGCCTTGATACTCCCACATAGCGGAGGGCCTTTGCTGAAGAGGTTGGATCCTGCGCTTCAAGAAGATGCTCGCCAAATGCAGCCCGTTGAGCACGACTCCCGCAGTCTGATCCCGGAGAGCGGTTACTTTTGCGAGTAAGGGCGCAACGGTCTGATTCTCCTCGGCTGACATCTTGTGCCCCCAGGACTTTCGCCTTGTCAGAATAGCGAACGGGTGGAACTCTACGATCCCACCCGAGCTGTTGTCGATGACGTAGAACCACCTCTTCCGCCAGCTTCGGGCGGAGTCGACAAAGTGCATGTTGAAGTAGCTGCCTTCCTGTCGAGCTTGGATCCCGAAGCCGCCCGTGCGAAGCGGTTCGCCGGGCTCAGATTCCACCCGCGATTTCTCGCGGAAGATCCGGACTTTGAAAAGCGCCTTCCAGAGCGCCCAGTGTGGGCGAATGCCGAGAAAGCACTCGCAGAACACGATGAAGCACAATATGTGCTGCACCGCGTTCGGAGGAAGATCGTGAAGCTGTATGCCATAGACATATAGCAACCCGAGGAAGAAAGGGTGGAGAGGAAAGGAAAGACCCCGAGACACGTGGTCCACAAAGACCACGCGCTCGTTCGATTGCGGGTTAGGTACCTCTTCCTTCTTTCCGAGGCGAACCCGCTTCTCCGTTTTCGCCGGCAGCAGCCCCTCCCGCTGCATCTCCTTGATGCTCTTCGCGGTGGTGTTGGGGGAGCGCCAGTCGCCGGCACGGGGCATAGGTTGCGCAAAGGGTTCCCCGGACGCAGAAGTGACAGCACCACGTCTTTTTCCGCCAGCCATTGCTTGCAGCACGAGCTCGAGCGCGAGGAAGAAGGAGATGGGCGCAAGGAAGAAGATGAAGGCAAAGAGCTGGGAAAATTTCACCGTAGCGCTAAGACCCGTACTTATACACGGAGCGAGAGGATCTCAGCCGTACGATGCGCTACGTGGCGCTTATCACAGCCACCACGTGTGAAGATGAAACGAAGAGGCGGCCAGCGCTGTTTCGTGCCACGATCTTAACAGAAGATCGTGCGCATTTACTGCACGGTTCGCGTAAAAACCGGGAACGACGGCTTGTTTCCCGGTCAAAAAGCTGACCAGGTGGCCCACGATCTGCTACCGCTCCGTCACGTCCCATCGGGAGAAGAGGAGTGCGCCATGACGTCATGGCATACGTCATTCAAAATCAAGATCTTTCGATTGGAAGTTCAAACGCGAAAATATCTTCGTACGAACAACAATTCCTTCGGATGAAAGCCACTTTTCTATGAACAATTCATGAAGCAAAACCTCTTCGAACGAGAGAAAAATACCCTATACACGAAAACTCTTTCGTATGGGCACAGCATTCCAAACATGAAAACTCTTTCATATGGACATAACTTTTCTTCCAGCACGAAACTTCTTTCGTGTGGAACTCAAACAAATCGATCGGGTAGAAAGAACCTACCTCTCTTACACATGATAATTTTACATCATAAGAACCTGGATTGTTCAGCCGACTAGGCACATCCGGATGCCATATTCTTCGAATATGAAGGTAAGACCCAAAAAGATCTCTCTTTTGGGCCTGGAATCGCACTCGAAAGTTGCGTCCTCCGGTATAATTCCGTGTCAACAACACGAAGAAAAATCCTAGCGGACGCGCCGGGTACCCCCATAGGTTAAGTTCGACTTGATAAGTCCACAACGGCCCAGTCGCAACAATCACCTCATCGCGTTCGAGTCGGAGGTCTCGAATCTGTGTAGGCCAGGAATGTTTTTGCCCTAGTCGCAATTAACTGGCCCTGATCTCTCGGGAGAGCCAAGCTATTGTGTCACATCCTTCTGTGAAAAAAAACCCGTAAAAACAGGCACTTGTGTTGCTCGATGCTCGAGCATGATGACTTATGGTACAGGGAACACACCCTTTAAAACAATAACTGTCGAGCTGGTCCTCCAAAAAAGATCAAGAAAGGTTTGACCGTCTACTCGACTGGAAAAATCCCAATCGAGCAAACGCTCGGGGGCTGCTGACGAAGATATGGATCCTGGACCCTGCGGGTAAGGACACCCACTCTCGGGCCCAAGGCCAAAGCCCAAGAAGAGGCGCCCTTGAAGTACTCTAGAAGGCCCACGTGAAGCCCACCCGCACTAACTTACGGGTTAAGCTAGGAAATCTGTAACCGACCTAGATAGAGTTCGAATCCTCTCCGGGTAGAACTCTAGACCTGGCCATCTATATAAGGCCAGGAGAGCCTCCTAGGAGAGGGACCAAGCAATTACCGCACGACCCAAAAGCCTTGAACTCGAGACCTACTCTCGATTCGAGCACACCACTGTAACCGATCTAATCTTCAATACAGATCGACAAGAGGCAGGAGTAAGGGTTTTACCTCTACGAGGGCCCCGAACCTGGGTAAATCTCGCCCCCTGTCTAGCCGACGATTCTACCAGCGCTCATGGGTTCTCCTAATCGAAACCCGATAGGTTCACCGAAGGGATTTGTTGAGTTAGGGATTCGACATGGACCCACATGCAACAGTTGTTTTGCCCATCTAGCTATACATCAATCACCTTCAGGGTTGTGGATCCTCATGTACCGCTCTTAGCCCATATAGCATTCCATCCATCACCCTCAGGGTTCTGGAGCCACATTTACCATTCTTAGCCATCTAGGTCTGCCACCACCACATTTCGGGAACGTGGACCCACATTCAGTAGTCGCTATGTCCATCTAGCTTTGCATCAATTACCTTCAGGGTTGTGGACCCACATGTACAACTCTAAGCCTTCTAGGTCTGCCACCTTTCAAGCATGTGGACCCACATGCAATAGTTGATATACCCATCTAGATTTGCATCCATCACCTTCAGAGTTGTGGACGCATATGTAGCACTCTTAGCAATCTATGGCTGCTCCCACCGCCATTTGGGCACGTGGACCCACATGCAACAGTCGCTAAGTCAATCTAGCTTTGCATCCATCACCTTCAGGGTTGTGGACCAACATGTACCACTCTAAGTCTTCTATGTCTGCCACCTTTCGATCACGTGGACCCACATGCAACAGGTGTTATGCCCATCTAGCTTTGCATCCATCACCTTCAGGGTTGTGGACCCGCATGTACCGCTCTTAGCAATATAGTTCTGTCACCACCACCTTTCGAGAACGTGGACCCACATGCAACAGCCGCTATGTCCATCTAGCTTTGAATCCATCAACTTCAGGGTTGTGGACTCGCATGTACCGCTCTTAGCCATCTAGGTACGCCACCACCACTTTTCGGGCACGTGGACCCACATGCAACCGTTACTATGCCCATCTAGCTTTACATTCATCACCTTTAGGATTATGGACCCGCACGTACCGCTCTAGCCATCTTGGTTTGCCACCGACGCCTTACGGGCATGTGGACCCATATGTAACAGTTGATGTACCCATCTATCTTTGAATCCATCTCCTTCAGGGCTGTGGACCCGCATGTACCACTCTTAGCCATCTAGGTCTGTCACCTTCACCACCTTTCGGGCACGTGGACCCACACGCAACATTTTCTATGCTCATCTAGCATTGCATCCATCACCTTCAGGGTTGTTGACTCGCATGTAGCGCTCTTAGCAATATAGTTCTGCCACCACCACCTTTCGGGCACGTGGACCCACATGCAACCGTTGCTATGCCCATCTAGCTTTACATTCATCACCTTTAGGGTTGTGTAGACGCACGTACCGCTCTTAGCAATATAGTTCTGCCACCACCATCTTTCAGGCACGTGGACCCCCTTCCAGCAGTCGTTATGTCCATCTAGCTTTGCATCCATCACCTTCAAGGTTATGGACCCACATGTATCGTTCTTAGCCATCTAGTTCTGTCACCACCACCTTTCAGGCACGTGGACGCATATGCAACAGTTGCTATGTCCATCTAGCTTTGAATCCATCACCTTCAGGGTTGTGGACCAACATGTACCACTCTAAGTCTTCTAGGTCTGCCACCTTTCGATCACGTGGACCCACATGCAACAGGTGTTACGCCCATGTAGCTTTGCATCCATCACCTTCAGGGTTGTGGACCCGCATGTACCGCATTTAGCAATATAGTTCCACCACCACCACCTTTCGAGCACGTGGACCCACATGCAACAGTCGCTATGTCCATCTAGCTTTGAATCCATAAACTTCAGGGTTGTGGACTCGCATGTACCGCTCTTAGCCATCTAGGCCCGCCACCACCACCTTTCGGGCACGTGGACCCATATGCAACAGTTTCTATGCCCATCTAGCTTTACATTCATCACCTTTAGGGTTGTGGACCCGCATGTACCGCTCTTAGACATCTTGGTTTGCCACCGACACCTTACGGGCATGTGGACCCATATGTAACAGTTGATATACCCATCTATCTTTGAATCCATCGCCTTCAGGGTTGTGGACCCGCATGTACCACTCTTAGCCATCTAGGTCTACCGCCACCACCTTTCGGGCACATGGACCCACACGCAACATTTTCTATGCTCATCTAGCATTGCATCCATCACCTCTAGGGTTGTGGACCCGCATGTACCACTCTTAGCCATCTAGGTCCGCCACCACCACCTTTCGGGCACGTGGCCCCACATGCAAACTGTTACTATGCCCATCTAGCTTTACATTCATCACCTTTAGGGTTGTGGACCCGCATGTACCGCTCTTAGCCATCTTGGTTTGCCACCAACACCTTACGGGCATGTGGACCCATATGTAACAGTTGATGTACCCATCTATCTTTGAATCGATCGCCTTTACTGTTGTGGACCCGCATGTACCACTCTTAGCCATCTAGGTCTGCCACCACCCCTTTTCGGGCACGTTTACCCACATGCAACATTTTCTATGCTCATCTAGCATTGCATCCATCACCTCCAGGGTTGTGGACCTGCATGTACCACTCTTAGCCATCTAGGTCCGCCACCACCACCTTTCGGGCACGTGGACCCACATGCAACCGTTGCTATGCCCATGTAGCTTTACATTCATCACCTTTAGGGTTGTGTAGACGCATGTACCGCTCTTAGCAATATAGTTCTGCCACCACCATCTTTCGGGCACGTGGACCCCGTTCCAGCAGTCACTATGTCCATCTAGCTTTGCATCCATCACCTTCAAGGTTATGCACCCACATGTATCGTTCTTAGCCATCTAGTTCTGTCACCACCACCTTTCGGGCACGTGGACCCATATGCAACAGTTGCTATGTCCATCTAGCTTTGAATCCATCACCTTCAGGGTTGGACTCGCATGTACCGCTCTTAGCAATATAGTTCTGCCACCACCACCTTTCGGGCACGTGGACCCACATGCAACAGTCGCTATGGTCATCTAGCTCTACATCAATCACTTTCAGGGTTGTGGACTCGCATGTACCGCTCTTAGCCATATAGGTCTGCCACCGATACCTTTTAGGCACGTGGACCGACATGCAACACTTGCTATGCCTATCTAGCATTGCATCCATCACCTCCAAGGTTGTGGACCCGCATGTACGACTCTAAGCCATCTAGGTCTGCCACCACCACCATTCGGACACGTGTACCCATATGCAACAGTTGTTATGTCCATCTAGCTATACATCAATCACCTTCAGAGTTGTGGACCCGCATGTACCGCTCTTAGCCCATATAGCATTGCATCCATCACCCTCAGGGTTCTGGAGCCACATGTATCATTCTTAGCCATTTAGGTCTGCCACCACCACATTTCGGGAACGTGGACCCACATTCAGCAGTCGCTATGTCCATCTAGCTTTGCATCAATTACCTTCAGGGTTGTGGACCCACGTGTACCACTCTAATCCTTCTAGGTCTGCCACCTTTCAAGCATGTGGACCCACATGCAACAGTTGATATGCCCATCTAGCTTTGCCTCCATCATCTTCAGGGTTGTGGACGCATATGTAGCACTCTTAGCAATCTATGGGTGCCGTCACCACCATTCGGGCACGTGGACCCACATGCAACAGTCGCTAAGTCCATCTAGCTTTGCATCCATCACCTTGAGGGTTATGTACCAACATGTACCACTCTAAGTCTTCTAGGTCTGCCACCTTTCGATCACGTGGACCCACATGCAACAGGTGTTATGCCCATCTAGCTTTACATCCATCACCTTCAGGGTTGTGGACCCGCATGTACCGCTCTTAACAATATAGTTCCGCCACCACCACCTTTCGAACACGTGGCCTACATGCAACAGTCGCTATGTCCATCTAGCTTTGAATCCATCAACTTCAGGGTTGTGGACTCGCATGTACCGCTCTTAGCCATCTAGGTCCGTCACCACCACCTTTCGGGCACGTGGATCCATATGCAACAGTTTCTATGCCCATCTAGGTTTACATTCATCACCTTTAGGGTTGTGGACCCGCATGTAACGCTCTTAGCCATCTTGGTTTGCCACCGACACTGTACGGGCATGTGGACCCATATGTAACAGTTGATATACCCATCTATCTTTGAATCCATCGCCTTCAGGATTGTGGATCCGCATGTACCACTCTTAGCCATCTAGGTCTGCCACCACCACCTTTCGGGCACGTGGACCCACAGCAACATTTTCTATGCTCATCTAGCATTGCATCCATCACCTCCAGGGTTGTGGACCCGCATGTACCACTCTTAGCCATCTAGGTCCGCCACTACCACCTTTCGGGCACGTGGACCCACATGCAACCGTTACTATGCCCATCTAGCTTTACATTCATCACCTTTAGGGTTGTGGACCCGCATGTACCGCTCTTAGCCATCTTTGTTTGCCATCGACACCTTACGGGCATGTGGTACCATATGTAACAGTTGATATACCCATCTATCTTTGAATCCATCGCCTTCAGGGTTGTGGACCCGCATGTAGCACTCTTAGCCATCTAGGTCTGCCACCACCACCTTCCGAACACGTGGACTCACACGCAACATTTTCTATGCTCATCTAGCATTGCATCCATCACCTCCAGGGTCGTGGACCCGCATGTACCACTCTTAGCCATCTAGGTCCGCCACCACCACCTTTCGGGCACGTGGACCCACATGCAACCGTTGCTATGCCTATCTAGCTTTACATTCATCACCTTTAGGGGTATAGACGCATGTACCGCTCTTAGCAATATAGTTCTGGCACCACCATCTTTCGGGCACGTGGACCCCCTTGCAGCAGTCGCTATGTCCATCTAGCTTTGCATCCATCACCTTCAAGGTTATGGACCCACATCTATCGTTCTTAGCCATCTAGTTCTGTCACAAACACCTTTCGGGCACGTGGACCCATATGCAACAGTTGCTATGTCCATCTAGCTTTGAATCCATCACCTACAGGGTTGTGGACTCGCATGTACCGCTCTTAGCAATATAGTTCTACCACCACCACCTTTCGGGCACGTGGACCCACATGCAATAGTCGCTATGGTCATCTAGCTTTGCATCAATCACCTTCAGGGTTGTGGACCCGCATGTACCGCTCTTAGCCATATAGGTCTGCCACCGATACCTTTTAGGCACGTGGACCCATATGCAACAGTTGCTATGCCCATCTAGCTATACATCAATCACCTTCAGGGTTGTGGATCCTCATGTGCCGCTCTTAGCCCATATAGCATTGCATCCATCACCCTCAGGGTTCTGGCGCCACATTTACCATTCTTAGCCATCTAGGTCTGCCACCACCACATTTCGGGAACGTGGACCCACATTCAGCAGTCGCTATGTCCATCTAGCTTTGCATCAATTACCTTCAGGGTTGTGGACCCACATATACCACTCTAAGCCTTCTAGGTTTGCCACCTTTCAAGCATGTGGACCCACATGCAACAGTTGATATGCCCATCTAGCTTTGCATCCATCATCTTCAGGGTTGTGGACGCATATGTAGCACTCTTAGCAATCTATGGCTACCGCCACCACCATTCTGGCGCGTGGACCCACCTGCAACAGTCGCTAAGTCCATCTAGCTTTGCATCCATCAGCTTCACGGTTGTGGACCAACATGTACCACTCTAAGTCTTCTAGATCTGCCACCTTTCGATCACTTGGACCGACATGCAACAGGTGTTATGCCCATCTAACTTTGCATCCATCACCTTCAGGGTTGTGGACCCGCATGTACCGCTCTTAGCAATCTAGTTCTTCCACCACCACCTTTCGGGCACGTGGACCCACATGCAGCAGCCGCTATGTCCATCTAGCTTTGCATCCATCACCTTCAGGGTTATGGACCCACATGTACCGCTTCTAGCCATCTAGGTTTATCACCACCACCTTTCGGGCACGTGGACCCATATGCAAAAGTTGCTATGTTCATCTAGATTTACATCCATCACCTTCAGGATTGTCGACCCATATGTACCACTCTTAGCAATCTAGGTCTGCCGTCACCACCATTCGGGCACGTGGACCCACATGCAACAGTTGCTACGCCCATATAGCATTGATCCATCACCTCCAGATTTGTGGATCCACATGTACCACTCTTAGTCATCTAGGTCTGCCACCTTACGAGCACGTGGACCCACATTTTCATACATGATGTCATTAACAAACATGGATAGAATGCTAATGTTTCACATTTTGTAAGGATTTAAAATGTTTATAATTCTTTTTGTTTTCATTTATTCTTTGATATTTCTGTTTCCTACACGTTAGACACCATGTACAACAAATTTGAGGTAATTTAGAGATGATCGAAAAATTAAACTTTTTAGGGAAAGTCCGTTTGGTCTCACTTAAACAGGTTTTTCTAATAAAATAGTTTATTTGAACTACACCAAATTAATTTCAAAATTTGCACACATGATGTCATTAACAAACATGGATATAATGCCAATGTTTCACATTTTTAAAACATTTTAAAATATTTATAATGCTATGATGAAATGGGGTTAAAATATCCGAACTTACCTAAGAAAGATAGTGTAAACTTACGGGATGGGGCAAGCTGGCGGTTTGGATAAGGTGAAATCATTTGGATTTATTAGTATTCTTTGCTATTTAAATTTTGTCAGTCCTATGTAAGAGAAGTTAATTATGTTGGGAGTAACTATTTTATTTGCGTTTGCAATATATGAATATTTGTTTTTTCATTTATGGACACATGTTATAAATTCAACGCTTATTCACAACCTTCTCGCAAATCACAATTGTTTTAAGAGGAGAATCTAAAATATGGGCGTTGAAAACTTCAAAAAAATGGTCGTTGGGGTTTTCTCTCGCTGGTTGGTTCTCAAGTCGGTTAGACCGGTACTAGAACCGGTCTGGATCGGTTGGTGCCGACAGCCAGACCGGAAACGCCTTCGGTAGTGCCGGATCACTTACAGGCAATCCGGCCGTCGTCCGGCTGGCAGACTGGTTGACCGGATCAGGACCGGTCCACGGACCGAAAACCCCTTCGGTTGTGCCGGCGCTTGACCGGATTCTACATGATCTATCATTTTATGTAGTGCTCTACATGCATGTGTCTTACTTTTTTAGGGTTGCAACTTTGTAAGTTTCAATTCTCTGTGGTTCTTTCCAAAACCATACCGTTATTGTCTTGGTCGCCGCCACCACATTAAACGTCGTACGTGAAACAATTTTAATAATTTAATTCTAGGTTAAAAAATTTCATTGCATGCATATTTGAAATCTTAAAACATTTGAAACACACATTTTATTAAACTATCATTAAACATATAGGCACATCGACATGACAACGACACTTATGGGCGACACGGACACGAACACGACACCGACACTTACGGGCGACAACCATAACCCTAAACCTAGACACGACTACTCATATAACCCTAAAACTAGACATGACTACTCATCGTCATTGCACTCCGCCTCCAGCTTGCTCCAGTCAACGCTGCTATCATCGTTGTCCTCGGCGGTGAAGTCAGCGAGCGATGGTGCAGAAGACGGACCGGCACCGGATGTGCTAGCACCCGCCGACTGCCCCCAGCGCGGCTCCTGCTTCACGACGACCGGCTCCTCCTTCACGTGCCCCGGCGGACCATGGCGCAGCGCATAATACTCCTCCATCTTGGCGCGTTGTTTGGCGACAAGGCCCGGGTACTGCCGCTGCAGCTCCTCCATGTAAGCCGCACCCGCACACTCCGCCTTGAGCCGCTCCCGCGCCTCGCGATCCTCACGCAGCTGGCGTCGCGTGGCTACACGGGGGTCAATAGGCCCCAGGTCTGGTGTCTCGTCGGCGGGGAGGCCGTGCGGGAAGTTCAGCCGCGCCTCCGCGCCGTGGAGGAACCGGCTCTGCTGGTCGTACGCGTGGGCCGCCTGGATCGCCGACTGGTACATGCCGATCCATTCGTGTACGCCGGTGTCTCAGCCACCCACGAGCCCCACTCGCGCTGGCGGACGCTGATGTACTTCGGCGGCGTCGGAGGAGGTGGGAGGTCCGTCGGCTCGACGTTGATACGGGGGGCGCGCGAGGTGGAGCCGCTTCCGGTGTGCACGTCACGCCGTGGAATCGCGCTGCGAATAGGCGGAGGGGATCGGCGGTGGTAGCTCGAGGAGCCGCGCTGCACCGCGCGCCCACGGGTGGCGCTGCGGATTGGCGGCGGGGAGTGGCGGCTCCGTGATCCGGCCATGGGGCGGCGGCGGCGAATCACTCCGATCTGTGGAGGTGGGAGAGGAGGTGGAGCGGTGGGGGAGAGGATGTGGAGCGACGCACTGAACGGGAGAGAGGCTAGTGGGTGGAGATAAGGAGGCGGGCAAGGTGGTTGCGCGGGCGACGGCAGTTATTGCGTCTCCCCCGGTCGCCGACACGATGCGCCACGCGTTTGTCGCTGGGTTGGCCCGGGGAACCGTGCGGCGACGTGGAGAATATGTAGCTGTCCGCGACTAGTTTGACACGTCGGTTTGGCAGTGCTAGTGGCTATCACGCGTGTGCGGCAAACTGGATGTCCCAAGTTCGAATCCTCCCGTGTCATTATTTTCGCATCTAATATTCGGTCGGCTATCTCCTAATCGGCTAAGACTACGGCTCCTACGGCTCGCTGCTAATCGTATTATACGTTTATAGGAAGAGTGTTTCGAACGATGTGATTGGTCGAGAAGGCCAAAGGGGAGGACCGAAGCAGAAGTGTCTTCAACTTTGGATGATCACTCTTTATTTTTAATATAAAAGCATCAGCTGTGTGCATCATCACGATGCAGAGGCTGGGGCTATGCTCCCATTTCAAAAAAAAACTATATGCGTTTGCAGCAATCCTTCAAATAATCTTAGGAGTGATGGTCGCCTTTCGATATAATTAAGTCTTATGTTTGGTAATCATCTTTGTAAGTTCTCCTTACGTCTTAATATAGACGTGTAAGTTACGACGTACTCGTAGCATACGTAGGCACACACCTCAGTTGGGTGGCTGATACGTATGCCCAATCATAGTTTTGAAGTACGTCGCACTCAATCCCTCGATCGAGAGCGGTGCCGCTTTGCGAGTCGTCTTCGAGGCTCCAAGTCGCCCGGGCCGATCCCGGAGCTCCTCTGCCAGCGTTGCTGGTCGGAGAGGTGATGGGGGGTTAGCTCGTGGCTTTGTACAGGTTAGGGGTAGTCTAGGTTTCTTTGTAGTTGGCTTTCTGCCAGTGTCCGGCCTTGTGCCGTGGGGAGGCTCGCCGCCGGCGTTCTCGAGCGACGCCGCTGGCTTGCTCGGTGAGCTTCAGCTTGCGAGGTGGGTATTCCTTCCTTGTTTTGGTTGTTCTCTCGGGCCTTCCCCTTCAATAAGCTCGCCGAGGAGGAAAAGGCAGATCTCCATTGGCTGGATCTGTATCTGTTCGAGGTGGCTGCTGGGTGCAGCGCTCCGAAGGGTGGAGCCGTATGCGCCATGGTTGTCTGCCTCGATCTACTCCCTCAATAAGGCCAGTTTTTGGATTCGATGTCGCCCCGAAATCTTCCTCCTGTCTCCTCCGACGAGCCGTGGCAGGCGTTGGGGTTCGATTGATGGGCTGATTAGCAAAGGGGGGTGGCGGAGAGCTGCTCAAGTGCGAGCTGAAGCTTCTGCAGGTGCTTATTCTGTCGCCGTGGTGGTGGAAGGAGGCTACCAGCTGAAGATTTATGCTCTGTTCTTGTTGCAGTCGTGGAGCGTTGAAGCTTTCATTCAATCGGGCAATCTAGTGGCCGTTCATGGCCATGGGTACTGGCTGGTAAGCTCCAGCCAATCTTCAACCTCCGTTTGGAGGCCCTATTTGGAATCGGCGGATGCTGAGGCGCAAGCCATCATCGGCGCAAGTGGTTTGTCCCCGCGGCGGTGCCTGGCGACGGCACGAACGATTCCTGCATCTGGCTCGACGGTGGGGAAAGAGGAGGACTTGGTTGTAATTTCTTTTCTTTCAGTTCGGTCCTTCCTACATTCTCTAGGGGCCTATGTGCTTTTTCCTGTTCTTATGGGGTCCCTTGTATTTTTTTTTTTTTGAAATGGGAGCATAGCCCCAGCCTCTGCATCACGAGGATGCACACAGCTGATGATTTTATATTAAAAAAATGAAAAAGTACAATCCAGTGTCTTACAAATCACGCAATATCCAGAATAGAAACTAGTATCAACCACAAAAATTGTATCGAAATCATGAAAAAAGTCATTGAATCCTTCTAGTATGCAGCCAACCACCCTGGCTGTAGATAGCCTGAACGACCGCCATCAAGCGAGTGCATCCAGAATCCATAAGATCCCGCTGTTCCAGCGGAAGAAGGAAGGACCACATATGAATCCAGTATGTGGCCTGGTGAGTAACCTGCAAAAAATGAGCATCTCTAGATTTGTTAAAAACCATGTCGTTCCTACAATTCCAAAGCGCCCATACAAAAGCACAAGTTCCGATTTGAATTCGAGCTTTAGATTTTTTATCAATACCCTGAAGCCAATTGCCAAACATATGATCAATACTAACTGGTTGAGCTATATTAAACGTAAAGTGAAGCAACCTCCAAATATGTTTAACAAAACTGCAATGTATAAATAAGTGATCCACAGATTCATCACTATCACAAAACATGCATTTTTTTGGCCCAACCCAGTTTCTCTTAATTAGATTATCCTTAGTAAGAATTACTTTGCGCTGCAAAAACCACATGAACACTTTTATTTTTAGTGGAACCTTCAATTTCCACAAGTATTCATGTAAGAAAGGTGTATTACCATGCATATAATCCAAGTACATGGATTTTACCGAAAAATGGCCAGAGACGGAAAGACCCCAAACAAAGTTATCATTACTATTATTTAGATGAATTTCCATCAGGCTACGCACCAAACGCAGCCACACAACCCACCTGTCTCCAACCAAATTTCTGCAAAATTGAATGTCTAGAGGAGTATGTGACAAAACATCTGAAACCAACACGTTCTTACTCCTCACAATACTATATAACCCAGGGTATTGAGTAGCTAACGGAGAATTCCCTAACCAAGTATCTTCCCAGAATCGGGTTGATAGTCCATTACCTATCTTAAAGAACCCTCTTTGGAAGAAATCTTTTTTAACGGACATTAGCCCCTTCCAAAAAGGAGAATCCGTGGGTTTTGCCTCCACTTGAGACAAAGATTTGTCAAACAAATATTTGCTACAAAGTAGTTCATGCCAAACCCCATTTTCAGTTAATAATTTAAATAGCCATTTTGACAGCAAACATTTGTTCTTGATTTCAAGCACCTCAATACCTAACCCACCTTGGTCTTTAGGTCTACATACAACATTCCACTTGGATAATCGATATTTTCTCTTATGCGAATCACTCTGCCAAAAGAACCTACTACGGAAGAAATCTAATCTCTTCCTAACCCCAACAGGTATTGGAAAGAAAGATAGTAAGAACATGGGTAAGCTGGTTAGTACAGAGTTAATAAGTACCAATCTATCTCCATATGATAGAATCTTACCAGCCCAAGACCCTAACTTACTCTCAAAACGATATTCCACAGGTTTCCATTCCTTATTCAGAAGCTTACGATAATGAATCGGAATACCAAGGTATTTAAAAGGCAAAGATCCAATCTCACAGCCAAATAAAGACCTATAATCATCTTCCCTAAGTGCAGCCTTCCCAAAACAGTAAAGCTCACTCTTATGAAAATTAATTTTTAACCCCGACAATTGTTCAAATAAAGCTAAAATTAATTTCATATTCACTGCCTTATCTAGATCATCTTCTAGAAACAAAATTGTATCATCAGCGTATTGCAAAATGGATAGCCCCCCATCTACCAAATGAGGTATCACAGATCCTATTTGCCCATCATCCCTGGCACGTGCAATAAGAATGGCCAACATATCTGCCACAATATTAAATAAGATAGGTGAGAGTGGATCTCCTTGACGTAGACCCTTGAGTGTTTGAAAATAATGACCAATGTCATCATTCACTCTGACACCCACACTCCCTCCTTGCATAAACTGACTAACCCATTCACACCACTTGGGATCAAACCCCTTCATCCTCAAAGCCTGCTGCAAAAAACCCCATTTAACTTTATCATACGCCTTTTCAAAGTCAATTTTGAAAATGACACCGTCTAATTTCTTAGTTTTCAACTCATGGATAGTTTCATGCAGAATAACCACCCCCTCTAAAATATTTCGTAATTTCAACTCATGGATAGTTTTCAACTCAATTTTGTAATTTTTACTGTACACCCGCTGTATGATTAACGCGAGGCTTCCTGCTCCTTCGGGAGCACTCCTGGTTCAAAAAAAAAAAAAAAGTTACGACGTACTCATCCCTCCGTTACAAAATACATGTCTTTCATTTATCTAAATATGGATAAAAGTAGACATGTTTTAGTGTGTATATACTTGCATATTTAGACAGATAAAAGTCAATTATTTTTAGAACGGAGAGAGTATGTGTTCTAGGCATCCGGCTCTTGTGTTTCCCAGCCATGCATGGGTTTTTCCCTTTCCCAAGATTTAATTTGAGTGTAAATTACTGAAAATCAAACACGTTAGTTGATCATCTCCTAGAATGTCTAGCTAACCATTCGTCGTAAAAATGATTGCTTGTGAAAGGAACTTGTCGAAAGGTTATTGGTGCCACGTCGATTCGCATATGCAAGAGAGCAATACATGCGGCATCATGGCATGAGATTGTCAGGCAGGTGAAAAGCTAGAGGAGACAGGGAAACGAAACATTCGTTCATCATCGATCGGGTAGGCGTAAATTGGTGGCGGGTCGCTGAGGTTTGTCACGGTCAGAGATGGAAGCAGTGCGCGCGTTCACTCATCAGCCATGATTATCATTAGTCAGATTAAATTAAGTAGCAGCTGTCGGGCTGACAGAGACGCGGCAGATCAAGAGTGACGACGTGTAAGCGTGCACCGAAGTCCTCTTTCCGAGAAAAGGGAAGGAAGACGAAACCAAAGGAAACGGTTGTCGGAGTTGGAAGAGGAAAGAAACAAAGAAAACAGGTCAGGGAGGATGAATGAAAGAAATAGCTCATATACTGTATATATTTTTGTCTTAAGTTTCCATTCTTAGTCTGGTGCCAGTGCATCACCCGTCATAGTCTCGTCATGTCAGCTTTTACCCACACTCTGACACTACGGTGCTAGTGCACGAGTTATAGTGCCAGCTCTCACTTCTCTCTTCTTCCTACCGTCTTCCTACCGCCCCCACTAGCACCGCTATCGCCTCCCTCTCGCCTCCAACGCGAACGATAGGCGGACGGCCCGCCTCTCGCCCGACTACCGCCTCGCCGTGGACGATAGCGCCTCCACTACCGCCCGCGTTGGCAGCCTTACGTGGATCGATCGATCACCATCACCAAAGCTGGTGAGCACGTACGTACGTTACAATAATGCAAAAGCTGCCAGCTGACATGCCTGAGATGGAGTGTGTGAGGGCCATGAAAATGCATGTACATATCATATGGAGAGGAACAAATTAACAGTGATCGATCCACGTACCCCTTCGTGAGTTCTAGGGGAAAAGGCGATTAGGGCTGTTTGCCTCCTGCTGGCGGCGGCCGCCGATCTGCCTAGTATCCTGTGGCCTCTGGGCCATGGAGATTGGGTGGATCTTGGCAATTGCTGGCGGGAGGGCTCCGTTTTCATGTGTTTTCTTGTGTTTTTTTAGGGTTTGTTTTCTACTCAGGATAGCGAGGCGGCAGCTCCCTGGAGTTGGAATAAAGACCTCCCGGCCTAGCCCTTGTTTCGATGGTGCGTCTAGCGTCATCAGAGGGCGTGTGGAGGTGTGTCTCCGGCGGATCTCGCGGGATCCGGTCAGCGTTTGTATTTGTTGGATCCAGTTGGATCTAGTCTCCGTTCGTCTGTATTCGTGTGTGTACAGTTTAGATCCTTCCGATCTACGCTTCTCTTCATCAACGACGGTTGCTGGTCTGGTGCGTTGGTCCTATGTGGCCGTAGCACGACGACTTCCCGACTGTCTACTTCAACAAGGTTTGTCCGGCTCCGGCAACGGAGGGGCGATGACAGCGGCGCGCCTTCGGCTCGCTCCAGTGATTGTAGTCGTCGCTAGGTGGTATACGGATCTAGATGTAAGTTATATTATTTCTGGTGTTTTTTGTACTGCCACTGGTAGAAAATAGGCCTTCGGTACGCCCCCATTAGTCCCCAAAATAATCGGCCCGCGACCATAGGGGTCTTTAGTCGCGGTTCAGGACGAGACCCGCGACCAATAGTCTGGGCCCAGCGCGCTCGGTCCACAGCTGTCGGAGGGGATGGGCTTTAGTCCCGGTTGTCCAGACCAACCGGGGCTAATATGTCATCTGTCTGGCCCCACGGCCTTTAGTCGCGGTTGTCCAGGTGAACCGGGACTAAAAGCCCATCCCTATATATAGAACTCAGCTCGCTGCACTTAGCCACATTTGGTGTTACTTCTGCTCTCACAACATTCACAAGGGGTGGTGGGTATACTTTTGGTTCCTACTATGCACACTAGGTGTTCGATGAAATGCCCGATAGCATGAAACACACATGATATTAAGTGTCCGAGCCGCACTTGAGCGTTTTCATTTATTTTACCTCCGCGGTCGCGGTTAGCAACTTGAACCCTTTCATGATTTGTATTATTTCCAGCTAGTTAGTTTAACAAATGCATGATGGTTAATTATATACTTTATATAATAATAATGCAGATGAATCGGCAATGGATGTACGGTAACCGACTCTCCGGCGAGTTCACTACGGGTTTGAAAGATTTCCTCGTAGTGGCAAATGCGAACAAGCAGCGAGGTTTTATTATCTGTCCATGTGCTGAATGTAAGAATGAGAAGGGTCACTCCTCCTCAAGAGTCGTTCACATGCAACTGCTTCGGCACGGTTTCATGCTAAGCTATAATTGTTGGACCAAGCATGGAGAAAGAGGGGTTAGAATGGAAGAAGATGAAGAAGAGGATGATATCGATTTCAACTATCATGACGCTTTCGGTGATACCTTCATGGAGGATGATGCTGAAGGTGGGGAAGGGTTTGGTGAAGGTGAAGAAGAGGCACATGATGAGCCCGCTGATGATCTTGGTCGGACCATTGCTTATGCACGGAGACGCTGCGAAACTGACAAGGAGAGGGAGAATTTGGATCGCATGTTAGAGGATCACACGAAGTCGCTGTACCCAGGATGCGACAATAGTCTGAAAAAGCTGGGCTGCACACTGGATTTGCTGAAATGGAAGGCACGGGAAGGTGTAGCTGACTCATCATTTGAAAATTTGCTGAAAATGTTGAAGAATATGTTTCCGAAGAATAACGAGTTGCCCGCCAGTACGTACGAAGCAAAGAAGGTTGTGTGCCCTCTAGGTTTAGAGATTCTGAAGATACATGCATGCATTAACGACTGCGTCCTCTACCGCGGTGCATACGAGGATTTGAATGAATGCCCTGTATGCACTGCATTGCGTTATAAGATCAGAGCGATGACCCTGGTGACGATGTTGAGGGCGAGAAACCCAGGAAGAGGGTTCCCGCCAAGGTGATGTGGTATGCTCCTATAATACCTCGGCTGAAACGCCTGTTCATGAACAAAGAGCATGCCGAGTTGTTGCGATGGCACAAAGAGGACCGTAAGTCCGACGGGGAGTTGAGACACCCCGCTGATGGAACGCAATGGAGAAAGATCGACAGAGAGTTCAAATATTTTGCAGCTGACGCAAGGAACATAAGATTTGGTCTAAGTACTGATGGCATGAATCCTTTTGGCGAGCAGAGCTCCATCCATAGCACCTGGCCCGTGACTCTATGCATCTACAACCTTCCTCCTTGGTTGTGCATGAAGCGGAAGTTCATTATGATGCCAGTGCTCATCCAAGGTCCGAAGCAACCCGGCAACGACATCGATGTGTACCTAAGGCCATTAGTTGATGAACTTTTACAATTGTGGGGCAGACCTGGTGTACCTGTGTGGGATGAGCACAAAGAAGAGGAATTTAACCTACGAGCGTTGCTTTTTGTAACCATCAACGATTGGCCTGCTCTCAGTAACCTTTCGGGACAGTCAAATAAGGGATACAAAGCATGCACGCACTGCTTACATGAGACTGAAAGTGTATTTTTGGATAATTGTAGGAAGAACGTGTACCTGGGTCATCGTCGATTTCTTCCCCGAAATCATAACGTAAGAAAGAAAGGCAAGCATTTCAATGGCAAGGCAGATCACCGGCCGAAGCCTGCGGAACGTACTGGAGCTGAGATATTTGATATGGTCAAGGATTTGAATGTCATCTTTGGAAAGGGTCGACCTGGCGGACAATCAGTTCCGCAGGGAGTTGACGGGCACGTACCCATGTGGAAAAAGAAATCGATATTTTGGGAGCTACAGTATTGGAAAGTCCTAGATGTCCGCTCAGCAATCGACGTGATGCATGTTACGAAGAATGTTTGCGTGAACCTGCTAAGCTTCTTGGGCGTGTATGGGAAGACAAAGGATACAAAGGAAGCACGGCGGGATCAGCAACTTTTGAAAGACCCAGATGACCGGCATCCGGAATGGTTTCAAGGTCGTGCCAGCTACGCTCTTACGAAAGAAGAGAATGTCATTTTTTTTGAATGCCTGAGCAGTATGAAGGTCCCGTCTGGCTTCTCGTCGAATATAAAGGGAATAATAAACATGGCGGACAAAAAGTTCTAAAACCTGAAGTCTCACGACTGCCACGTGATTATGACGCAATTGCTTCTGATTGCTTTGAGGGGCCTCCTACAGGAAAATGTTCGAGTAGCCATTGTGAAGCTGTGTGCATTCCTCAATGCAATCTCTCAGAAGGTAATCAGTCCAGAAGATCTACCACGGTTACAGAACGATGTGGTCCAATGTCTTGTCAGTTTCGAGTTGCTGTTTCCACCATCCTTCTTCAATATTATGACGCACCTCCTGGTCCACCTAGTCGAAGAGATTTCCATTCTCGGTCCTGTATTTCTACACAATATGTTCCCCTTCGAGAGGTTTATGGGAGTATTAAAGAAATATGTTCGTAACCGTGCTAGGCCAGAAGGAAGCATCGTAAAGGGCTATGGAAATGAGGAGGTAATTGAGTTCTGTATTGACTATGTTCCTGACCTTAAGCCGATTGGTATTCCTCAATCGCGGCAGGAGGGGAGACTAAGTGGAAGAGGCACGATCGGAAGGAAATCAACAATATGTATGGACGGTCATTCTATGACTGAAGCACACTACACAGTTCTGCAAAATTCGAGCTTGGTGGCTCCGTACTTCGAGCAACACAAGAATATTTTACGCTCGAACAACCCGGGGAAGCCTGAATCATGGATTAGAAAGGCCCACATGGAGACTTTCGGCAGTTGGTTGCGAAAACATTTAATGAATGACAATGATGTTGGAGATCAGCTGTACATGTTGGCCAAGACACCATCTTCGACTATAACGACTTTCCAAGGGTACGAGATTAATGGGAATACATTTTACACGATCTCCCAAGATAAAAAGAGTACCAACCAAAACAGTGGTGTCCGCTTTGATGCAGCAACCGAGATTGGGCAAAAGGTCACATATTATGGTTACATAGAGGAGATATGGGAACTTTACTATGGACCCTCCTTTAAGGTCCCTTTGTTCCGGTGCAAATGGTTCAAGCTAACAGGAGGTGGGGTAAATGTGGACGAGCAATACGGAATGACAATGGTGGATTTCGACAATCTTGGTTACCTTGACGAACCATTCGTCCTAGCCAAAGATGTCGCTCAGGTTTTCTATTTGAAGGACATGAGTAGCAAACCGAGGAAACGGAAAGATAATAAACTGATCAGTACATCATGTGACGATCCAAAGCGCCACATTGTTCTTTCAGGGAAAAGAAACATCGTGGGAGTGGAGGACAAGACAGACATGTCAGAAGATTATAATATGTTTGGTGAAATTCCGCACTTCAAAGTCAACACTGACCCAAACATTAAGTTAAATGATGAGGATGCTCCATGGATACGGCCAGATCGTAAGAAAGCAGGGACACAAGGGAAGAATTGATGTGTAATAATTTATTATGTACCAAACTTTTTTGAATGGATCATGTGAATTATATTATCTCTGATGTGTTTAAGACTAACTCCTTTGCAAAATATTTGAGAAAACGAGTGGAAAGCATGGGAAACAGAAAGTTACTTAAATGTCTCAAAACTTTGTGAGATAAAATATCTGATTTCATAACTTTTATTAAAAACAGAAAACATACGAACATACGAACCTTGCGGAATACAAATTCTTTTATTGAAAAGAGAGAACATACGAACACTACTCCTCGTCGTCGTCGTCGGGGAACTCGTCGGTGACCTCCTCCGGGTCATCGACGTCGCCGAACTCGTCGGTGACCTCCTCGTCGTCGTCGGAGGTGCATGATGGTATGTCCGAGATAGGCCCCCACCTCGGATCGTCGGAGGCCCAGACTTCGCCGGCGCGGTCGGCCCGACGAAGCTCTTGCAGCGCCCTCGTCCTCGCCTCCCGAGCGGCATCTAACGCGAGGTGCCGTTCGAGGCGGCGCTCCGCCCGCTCAGCCGCGCGGGTCTGCCAGAGCTCCTCGTCGGCGCTCTCCTCCCCCGGGTTGTTCCGGTAATACTCGCGGACGACGCGTTCTTCCCTGGCGTCGACTAGGCCCTGAAACGCGCGGTGACGGAGGTGGAGGTGGTCGGCGGCAGTGACGATCTGCGGCTTCGGCGCCCTTGCCTCCGCTTCCCAGACGGTGTGGCAGTCGTTGAAGTTCATCAGCGAACGCGGGCGGTTGAGGCGCCAGGCCGCCGCGTCCCTGGCGCGGGCGGCCTCCGCCGCCGTCGCAAAGGAGCCGAGGGGGATGCGGTCGTCCCCCCAGCGGATATCTGCGCTGAACATTCCGTTCTGCCGTGCTCGGACGCCGCGAAAGCCGGTGGTGCTGTTCCTCCTTGGAGGCATGGTGGAAGCGCGACGGTGCGTGGAGAGGAGAAGACGCGCTCGAGGCGCGACAGTTTATACCGCGCCCTCCTGGCCACGCGTCACAACTCCCGCGCCACGCGTCGCAACTCCCGCGCCACGCGCCACCCTAACAGAACCAAGCAAATAGTTGCACATTACTAACCGAGCTCAAAGTGAACACTGACCGATAGCATGGATGGATGTGTTAAAGGGGGGGGTGTAGAACAAAACAATCGGTATCACCATCATACAGCCCTACTGTGGCTACTCGGTGCAATATGCATACCAAATGCACGGTAGGACGTATGATGGAGAATCCGGATGTTTTGTACTTGCTCGATAAACTGAATGTATGATGTATCAAACCTTAAAGGGGGATGTAGAACAAAACAATCGGTATCGCCATCATACAGCCCCACCGTGGCTACTGGGTGAATATGCATACCAAATGCACGGCAGGACGTATGATGGCGAATCCGGATGTTTTGTATTTGCTCGATGAACTGACCGGCGTATGAAGGTGGGCTATATATAGGGTCCTCTGGCTCACAAAGTGTTGTGCTAGGGTTTTGATCCAACGGTTAAGAAACCACCTCATCCAACGGCTCACAACAGCTCGAAAGAAACACACCGTAGCCCTGATCGAACGGCTCACAACAGCTCGAAAGAAACACACCCCGGATCCAACGACTCACAAGCGCTTTAAAGAAACACACGATCCGTGTGATTCTATCTGATTGGTCCAAACGAAACCCTAACCCATTTAGTCCCGGTTGGTGTCCCCAACCGGGACTAAAGGGATGTTTTCTTCTCGCTATATATATGTATATATGCATTGCCACACCATTGGCATAAACACATACAAACTCACCACTCTCTCTCATGGCTTCTACCGTACCCACTCTAACATTCATCCAGGCGGAGGCACTTTCCGCCTCGAACTACCCCTGCCCGTGCGGCTACAACGTTCCCGCCGGTTGGATGCTGAGCGCCGGAGGAGTGCCGGTCCCTCCTCTTCCTGAAGGTGTGGCGCGTCGGGCGGCCATCACGAACCACTACTATCACGAGCTCACGCCGGAGCAGCGGAGGAATCCCAGTTGGCATCCCGATAACCAGCATACTTGGGATGCCTTCTTC
Organism: Alopecurus myosuroides; assembly: GCA_028641055.1. Taxonomy (NCBI): domain Eukaryota; kingdom Viridiplantae; phylum Streptophyta; class Magnoliopsida; order Poales; family Poaceae; genus Alopecurus; species Alopecurus myosuroides. The sequence continues at coordinate 162,756,958 of CM054063.1, read as the reverse complement.
ATCAATCGGCGTGAGAGGGCGCTCGCCAGGTATGAGGAGGACGGCCTGCCTCCTGGGAACTTTCACGAGGCCGGTCGTCGGCTATGGTGGTCCGGCCGGACTCTACAGAGCGTCATGGACTACATCAGGGCCGGCGATATCCCCCGCCTGCGCTACCCTCAGGCCCAGTCCTGGAGTCGTGATCCTCCGAGGGAGTGCAGAGCACCGTCAGACGATAGTGACGACGACGGCGGCGGCGACTACGACGACTACGAGTACATGTACTATAGGCCTAGGCAGGAGTATGACTAGCAGATATCAGATCATGCATCTATGCTCTCCGTTTAGGTTTAGATCCACTCTAGCCATTATGTACTGCCTTTTTTATCTATATATATATTCAAGATGTGTGTGAATCTTTATGATTAGTTTTATTTTTCTGAATTTTCTGATATATTATTTGTATTTTTAAGATTTTAAAAAGAATTAGTTTTATTTTTCAAAATTTTCTGATATGTTATTTGTACTTTAAGATTGGAAAAAGGAAAAGTATTTGAAAAACCACCTTTAGTCGCGGTTACTGTCACGAACCGGGACTAAAGGCTATTTCCGCGCGGGAACGAAAACGCCGCGAAAAAAATACCCCTTTAGTCCCGGTTGGGGACACCAACCGGGACTAAAGGTCCGCGGGGGGGCCTTTAGTCGCGGTTGGTGTCCCCAACCGGGACTAAAGGCTGCCCCTATATATTCTCTGCCCCCAAAAATTCCCAAACACATCTCGCCTTCTCCGCGCCGCCCTCGCCGATTCCGTCTCCGGTTGCTGCCCGTCGCCCCCACCGATTCCGTCTCCGGTTGCTGCCCGCCGCCCTCGCCGATTCTGTCTCCGGTAGGTGCCCGCCTGTGCGTTCTTGAGGATCTCTGGAGGACCGTGCACGACGATCGGAATTAAACGACGACGACGGCCGTGGCCCCCGCCGGAGGATCTGTTTAGGGTTTGGCCGTGCCCGTGCGTGCGTGCTTGGCCATGCCCGTGCCGTGGCCGTGCCCGTGGCCGTGCCGTGGTCGTGGCCGTGGCCGTGCCCGTGGCCGTGCCGTCGTGCGTGGTCGTGGCCGTGCCCGTGCCCGTGGCCGTGCCCGTGCCCGTGCCCGTGCCCGTGCCCGTGCCGTGGTGCGTGGCCGTGGCCGTGGCCGTGCTCGCGGGGGAGAGAGGAGAGTGGCGTCGTGGCCCTCGCCGGAGGAGGAGGAAACAGAGACGCTGACGTCACGCTGACGTCACGGCCTGCGGGAGAGAAAAAAAAACGCTCTTGGGCTGCACTCGGATTCTCAAAAAAAAAAAGTTGGGCTGCACTCTTTTTTTGCAAAGTTAAAATAAATCCTAAATCAAAAAAATTCCTAAGTCAAAAAATTTCCTACTAAGTTAAAATAAATCCCAAGTCAAAAAAATTCCTAAGTCAAAAGTTGGGCTGCACTCTTTTTTTGCAAAGTGCAAACCCTAAGTCTACTAACCCTAAAAATATATTTGTACTAATATTTGCTAATTCTACTAACCCTAAATATTCCTAAGTCAAAAAAATAATGAAAATAAGTTTTAATTCAATAAATTCAGAATATTAAGTGTAATATACCAAAATGACCAGAAAAGCAAATGCAACGTAGCTATGGGGTTCTCCAAGTCATTTGAGAAATTAATCTTGGACACACCTCTAAAGTATGGTTTTCCCCCTCCGGTGGTCATCGTTCTTCCACCGGAGTGACATATGGCGGACAATTTGAGATAGAGGGTGTAATATTTGCTAAGTCTCCTATATACTTAATTAATTTTTACTATATGCATGTCTGCAGGAGTGACATATGGCGGACAATGGAGCCTTGCCGTATACAGAGCAGGAGGCTGAAGGTATTATATACGGCATGATAGCCAACCAGACCCATTATGTGCCGGGCCCAGAAGATGAGCAACAAGACGATGTAGTCTCTTCTTATCTGAACCTTGATGATCAAGAACGTGGAGGAACGGACATTGTCGATGATGAAACAGGTGAAGGAACGGACATTGTCGATGATCAAGGAGCTGAAGGAATGGACATTGATGACGGAGGTCAACCGTCGACAAACGACGATCTCCAATTGCAAAGAACAACCACCTCCGGCGAGGTATATATATATATATATACATTGGGACTCTCGTGATACAAACTTACTGAAATGTGAATACATATGCACTAACGCGCGCGACTCTCTTTCTTATTTTAGCCCTCGGCCGGATCTAGTATGACAAAGCGTGGCAAATCCAAGTCGATGAAAGATGGAGAAACATATACCATCGAATCAGTCAGTGAAATCGTCAAGCCCCTACAGCACACCACAAAGTTTATCAACCAATGCGGAGTCATTGTTAGAGACACCGTCCCGATCACCGTCTAGGAATGGAAGGAGCCAAAGAAAGCACGTGTTGGTTTCACTTATGTCGACAAGAGAACGAAAAAGATTATGTTTAGAAAGCTTATTGCACATTTCATTCTACCTCCGGAATACAACAAAAAAGATGAATTCGGTCAGGACGTTCCGGGTGGACGTGAGAGGAGGAGGATAGTCAAAGAGTTCGCTTTTCAGAAGATGGCCGAAGCATTCCGGAACTTCAAGAAAAAATTGTTCCGTGAATATGTCAGCAAGGGCAAGACTCCGATTTTCACTGGACAACATGAGAAACTGAGAGATGATTGGACAGAATTTGTGACGCAACATAAATCGGAGCATTTCAAGGAAATGTCGGCAAAAAATAAGGCTAATGCGGAAAAGAAACAGTACCATCATGTTATGGGGCCAGGAGGATACCGCGTTTCGGCGCCTAAGTGGCAGGCAATGGAGGACGGCCTGAGGGCAAGAGGAATCCGTCTAGGTACAGAGGGATGGGACGAAAGAGCCAAAATGTGGTGGTACAGGCATGGGGGATCGCTAGACCCGGAGACAGGGGAGTGTGTTCACCGGCAGAAAAAGTTTGCACCCACAAAAGACCTTGTTGACGCAATGACCTCAGCTCAACAGGGCGTGATCACGTTCAACAGAGAGAGAGACCAACTGACCCATGCCCTCGGGAATCCTGAATACGGAAGACATGTACGAGGCAAAGGCAGATTGCCGTGGAAAGTAGGGTTTTCCCAGGAGGGTGACCCGTACTGTTACAGAAGCCGTAAGAGAGGTACAGACCGGGCTGCAGATCAACTGTCGAATCTTGCAGCGGAATTTAATGAGTTGAAGAAGATCGTGGCGGGAATACTTGAGAAAGAAAAAGCGGCGGCTGCAGGGCCGCATGAAGAACATGCAGCGGATCTCGGAAGCCAGCATCAGCGGAGAAGCAGCGTGGCTTCCACGGAGGCCCCGACTGCAGGTGCTAATGCACCGATGATCGAGAGTCGTGCACCGGAGCCTCACTACCCCGTGGATGATGTAAAGGAGATGAAAGAATGTGATCTGCATTATCCCGTGGGGAACATTTCCATGAAGGTAGCTACCGGCAGTGCTTTACCATCTACACCTGGAGCACTCCATCACAACAACCCCATTCCATATGGCTATGCTCGAGTCACGGTGGAAGACATAGTCCAAGCGTTTGAGGACCTGGAGATTGACATAGCTACACCCGAAGAGGAGAGAAGACTTGGAGATGTCAAGCGCCAGTTCATTCTATGGAAAAAGAAGTACATAGTGTTTTCAGGCGAGACGCCAAGGCTAACAAGTCCACCCCCCTCCGATGGTGCAGGTGCTGGTGGTGGTGGTGGTGGTGGTGGTGGTTCACCTACGCCTCCTTCACGCCATTCGACGCCGTCTCCGGCGGGTAAGATGCCGTCGCCCACGATTCCTCCTCCGGCGGTTAAGCAGCCGTCGCCCACGATTCCTCCTCCGGAGGAAAAGCAGCCGTCTCCCCCCATTCCTCCTCCGGAGGAAAAGCAGCCGTCTCCCCCAATTCCTCCTCCGGAGGAAAAGCAGACGTCGCCCCCCATTCCTCCTCCGGAGGATAAGCAGACGTCGCCCTCCATTCCTCCTCCAGCGAAGAAACAGAGGCAGGCGGACAGCAAGGGAACCTGCTCTTGGTCTATTAACCCGGAGCCTTATGTAGCTAAGACCACACGGGTACCGGAGCCATCACTGAAGCCTCTCCCCCCAAGGCCTTGGGAACTTAGTGATGCTGAAACCAAATTGGCCGTGAAGGCTGACGTTGACAAATGGATTGGCCGACTGAAGGCGCTAAAGGAGCCTGAGCCCAAGGAAGTATTCCCTCCGATTGTAGACTATTGGGCTACGGGTTTTTTGTCGACACCGTCCCAAGCCGAGAAGAATTTGCCTAAAGACTATGATAATGAACTTCGTAAGCAAGCAGGAATATTGGAGGAGGAGAAAGAGAAAGCAAAAATAGTGGAGGAGGAGAAAGGAAAAGGAAAAATGAAAAAAAGCGGGAAACAAGTTGCCCAGCTCGGGATGCAGAGTAAAAAATCGATCCCCCCGCTCATAGTGAAAGCCGCTCCGGAACAGGACCCCGAGGTCATAAATGTTGTGGCAGAAATGGGATTGACTGTACCTACTGCCATGCAAAATGCGTCCGAGGCCGGTATATCTCTTCGTCTCTTTTTAGGCCTAGACGATGCGCCAGTGGCTGAGGTAGGATTACAATATGAGAAGAAAGGGCCTCTCGTCGAGCCTGCGAAGGAAAAGGATCTACCACCACTAATGCAAGCTCTGCTACGTTGGTACAAACATTTCATAACATGGACCGACAAAGAATTTGTGTATGTGGATTATACAGAGGAGCATCACACTAAAAAGTACTCTGTAACAGTTGAGATGAGTGAATTGTTCCAGCTGTTCAATCTGCGTGAGCTCGACAAATCTATCCTGAGTTGCTACGTTCTATAAGTGATTTATTTCTACGTCATCTCGTTCTTCATTGCCTACACTATATATATATATATATATATATATATATATATATATATATATATATAGACACCCTATATATATATATATATATATATATATATATATATATATATATATATATATATATATATATATTGTCCTAACTATATTGTTGCGTACGCTATTATGCAGATTGAAGATTTGGGAATGCAAAATAAGACTCATCCATGATGTTGGCTTCATTGACCCACAAATCATTAATGGAACTATGTTAGAACGTCACCCCAAAGAAGTGGAGAAAGACTTGTACAAATTTTTTAAAAAGCATGAATCCAAAATATATATTCTATTTCCTTACCTTTTTGGGTGAGTGTTTCTCTCATGTTCCCATTCTCTTTTGTTTACTCCATGCATGGTATGTCTAATCGATAAGTTATGCATGACTGTGCATCTAACGTGTCCGCAGGTTCCACTGGATTCTGCTAAAAATTGATCTTCAGAACTCCATAGTTTTGATCTTTGACTCTATGAATTCAAATACAGATCTTTGGATCAACATGAGAAAAATGATGCAAAGGTAATTATTTTTCAATCATTTGCGCTCTATATCGATCGGTCTCTTTTGTTCATTTCCTAAGCTAATAACTCCCTTGTTCATTTAATTTTATTTGCAATGTAGAGTTTGGAGACAGTTCTCACTTGGACATGTCGGTGGATTCAAAAATGAGCTAAAATTTAAAAATGTGGTCAAAGGAGTGGATAAGCAGCCACCGGGGACCGGTCTATGTGGATACTATGTCTGTGAGAACATACGGAAAGAAATCTCTGAGAGGAAGAAGGACGAGGCCACGCGGAGGGGTCTCAATAACTTGCGGAGGGCGCTTACTCCAGAAGCTCGCTTCCGACCAATTCAAGAGGAAATAGCAGGATTTTTCCTTAGGCATGTCATCGATAAGGAAGGAGAGTACCATGCGTCCACCGACGATGACTATTATACGCATAAGCTATCTTAATTGTTTGAATTTGTGTATGGTCATCCATCTTAATTGTGTAATATGGAAACTTGTTCGAGGTTGTATATATGGTCACCCGATATTGAATATATATTATATATTCCTATTGAATTCTCCTTGTTTGAAATTTCATATATATATATGCATGTATATATAGTATCGTAAAATATATATATATATATGTGTACTGAAACTTCATCAAAATTAAAATAAAACACAAAATAAAATATAAAAGAAATAAAACAAAACAAATTAAAAAGGAACCAGGTTTAGGGGGCCTAAAACCCTAAACCTGCGCAGGTTTTCAGTCCCGGTTGGCCACAAGAACCGGGACTAAAGGGCCTCCGCCGCGACGGATCCCTGGCGCCCACGTGGACGGGCCTTTAGTCCCGGTCCGTAAATGGCGGGACTATAGGAGGGGTCTTTAGTCGCGCATTGCTAGTCCCGGTTGCTGGGTCGGGACTATAGGCCCTGGCGAACCGGGACTACAGCCCTATTTTCTACCAGTGTGCCCTTACATTTGATGAATAGATCGGAAGTTTTTATCGCAAAAAAAAAAAAAAATTAACAGCGATCGATCATCTCTCGCGCTCACCTAACGCGGTATGATCAGGCCAGTTATGATAACTTGCCTTCGCAATTACACCCATCATCCAAAACTAATTAAGAAGCCTGATCAACTTGGTACCCAAAACAGAACACGTGAACTCGCTGATGTGCCTTTGTTTGTTGGTAGAGAGTCAGGTGTCGGTAAAAGCAGTGTATTAGTGGCCTAGTGGGCGCTAATCAGCATCGAGTCCTTTTTAGTTTTTTTTTTCCTGAAGCTAAACTAATACTGCTAACTTTGTTTGGCATCTTACGTCTGTGCAGATTATAGAAGAAGAGGCTGGTTATTTTAATCGCCTTGAAACACTTCAAGGAGTCGATAGAAGCTTCCTTTCTCATAATAAGTAAATAAATAACCATTTTGTAGCATGCATGTCTTGTTTGGCTTCTGTATGTGGTGTAAAAAAAGGACGATGTAGGGGGTCACCATCCATGGCTTTTGGCTCGTTTTCCCACCAGCAAAACATAATCTAATCGAGACAAAATATTACGTGGATCTCTCAACTCGTAGTAGATCGTTGTCCCATCGTCACTCTTATGTACATCATCTCCACCCGCGCCCTTCCAATAGCGACGAAGTTGCCGGACGGGTATAATTTCACGTTCGGTAATCCGTTTCGGCTTTTATTTGTAGTGACATTATCGGGAGTGCCAGCAACCGTGACAACCGACGCCGCATCGGATCCTGGCAGGTGGGCTGTATCGGCGCGTCAAGAGAGAGGTCGACTGGCCAGCGCCGTCACGAATCCAGGCAGCATCGTCATCCACGACCAGTGTTATCATAGAGGTGAGCGTCCCCTCCGGTGAAAGTGAACAAAGAGAAGAGGGCCGCGCCCGCTCCGCCGCCAGCAATCATGGAGGTGGAGATTGATTCCCACTTCGAGCTGGACATGGCCAAGGCTATGTCGATCTCCATCAATATACTGGCGGCGCGGGAAGAGGACTTGGAGGAGTGGCCAGCGCGCGAGTGCGAGATCATCACCATACCGACGACGACGGCGGCGGCAAGGTCAAGGTCAAGGCGGAGCCGGACGCACGGGGAGTAGGGCCGGAGCAGGACGATGGCTACGGCAACGACGGCCACGATATGGCGTACGTGCAGGCGGCGTAGGATAGATTGCCTTGCACGACGCCTTCTATGATATTTTTTTAGTTTTTAGTTTTAAAATATTGTTCAGATTCTGTAAAATGTTCATAAATTTGAATGAAATCCGCCGTTCTACTTCAAATCTTTCAGTTTATTTTTTTTGAAAAAAATCTATTGGAATCTTTGGGTGGGGGGAGATGCTCCCAATAGGGCGTCACTTGACGGCGCTCCCAATAGAACTTGTTCGACGCTGTACTGAAAGCGCCGGTGGAGATGCTCTTAGTCAAAAAAGTTGATCAAATAAAGAGGAGAAAATATGCAAAACTTCATAGGTCCACACCTACTTTACCACTCAACATACCAATAAAAGGATATGCATAAATATTGTGTGTGAGTACTTATTAAATTTGCAAGAAATGTGAGCAACAATAAATATGGTTATAGTTGTCATTCTTACCCACGCATGAGGTGGAGGTAGGAAGTATTGGTTTATACCTTGCCAAGTGGATATGCAACAACGGGTCAAAATCTAATACTTTTGAGGCGCACCCAATATAGCATATTGTTTTGGTCATCATGATAGAGACAATGAAAAAGTTGTAGTGGTCGTAGTAGTAATATGTGTAGTTAGATGAGCACCATATCTCCCTCAAAGGAAAGAAAGATATGAGAACTAGATCTGCCAAAACATTATTGTTGCAAGTTGAAAGCAAGATCATATTATCTACAACCAATCACTTTTCCAAGAGGGACAATGTTTTTCTCTACTCATACTACATTTTTCATACGATTATCTCATCATGATATTTTTGGTTTATTTTTACATGCGCGACACCATCAATTATTATTATTATTATTATTATTATTATTATTATTATTATTATTATTATTATTATTATTATTATTATTAGAAGAAGAAGAAGAAGAAGAAGAAGAGAAGAAGAAGACGGCGATGGAAAACGAAAAAGAAACAAGAACACCATGTTACTAATAGTTTGCAACTTTCACATCTGAAATGCGATGGATCCCCCACATGCTTGACTGCAAGAATGGCAAACTGAAAGTTCGTGTATTTCTTTCTCTCTATACATTCGAACATGTATATGCGGCATTTTTATGTTTAAAGGTTTCTTCAGTAAAACATTTGAATTATGGGTGAGATTTACGTAACCATATCAAAACTAAGGACTCAAACCTTTATACTCTGTCATAAATATTCGCTACTTCCTTTTTTCAATGCATGAATGTAAATTTAATTCCAAATGTTCGACGTGGGAGTTTGACCTCTTGAGAAAAGAAACATTCAAGACTGCAAAGTCCAAGTTTGTTTTTCTAAATTAGCAAAATAATTGTAAACTTAGGATTAGTACGATCTTCACAACAATTGTAGGACAATGAAAGATATGAGGGACGGAGATAAAATCAACAAGTGTTGACCGCACCGTTCACCTCCGTAAGGCTAACCTTGGGAAGGCATTGTTATATATCCATATGTTTAGATTTCATAACCTCCCTAAGGCTCCTCCACTGTCACCGCCGTCCGCCGTTTGCTCCTCCTCCTCCCCATTCCTTCCTCCCTGACCCTGTGTCATCCATCTGGGAGGCCCAGGGTACAAGGACTGAGCACCGCGGGAGTCCATAGAGCAGCGTCGTGCCGCCACTGCCGCCGGCGTTGACCACAGGGCGGTAGCCCCGGATTGGATGTCGTGGCACAACGTCCTCGCGATGGTGTAAGAGCCCTCCCTATGTGGTGGCGGCGGCCCTTGGCGGTGCTGGGCTTGCAAGATGGGGACGATGTCTGTTCGCGTACAAAGGTGGGCACGACTTGGCGGCACAGTTTCTTCCCAGGTGAAAATCTATTCCGGTTTTTTGCCGGAGTCGGCGATGACGACACCTACGGGTGCCATGTACCTTAGTGGAGGTTTCGTTCGTGGGAGCGGCACAACGTCTTCCTGGTTTGTGAGACTCCCGGGGAAACCCCAGATCCCCGAATCAGTGGATGGTGGCGGTTTGTCGCAGCCGAGGTTCTCGGTGTCTTCTAGCTCAGGATGCTCGGAGGGAAACCCTAGATTTGGGTCTCCCGGATCGGATGATGGCGACGTTCGGGGTTGTTTACCTCTTGAGGACATCACTTTGGCAGCGACTCTCGGCGGCGTGGCGTAGAGGGGTCTCGATGACGGAACCGTGATGATGGACACACATAGAGTGGTGGCGCTGTCAGGCGTCGTGGCGGCGTCAACAACAGGACTGACAAGGTCAATGCGTTGATACTTGTTCTGAAGATGGATTTGCAGAAGACGGCGGCGGCAGATTCTCGAGCGTGCGCGGTGGTGCCCGGTTTGAGACTGCTGGACCGATTAGTGCTCCCGACCCGCCATTGGGGGGCTTGGTTGAGGCATTAGGTGGTAGATGATGTGCGTTGGTGTGAGGTCCTGGAAGACGGTTCTGACCATGTTCACCCCCCTCATAAAGTTGGTAGGAGTAGCGACTAATGTTGCCAAGTAGGTAGCTTCGGACCTTTTAATGTATTAGTTTGTAAAGCTCCATTGTGTCGACACCGCCCTAATGGGGGCGTCGGAGATTAAGGAATAAGCGAGCCCAACGAACAAGGAGAATGGCCGATGGGCCAGGCGGGCCTAGCTGAAGGGAAGCGACGTCCCGGGGAAGGCGATGTCCACGAGAAACCTGCTCGAGCCACCACCGCTGGGGCCCATAGATCCCCGCGTATGAGTCGGGCGGACAGGCACCAAAACTACGCGGCAGCGTGGCAAGTGGGCAGGAGAGCCCAGGGGGAGCTGTTGTCCCGTGGAAGGACGTTAGTGCCACCCGTCTTCCACAGGTGGCGCGTATCCTTGCATGCGGAGTACATGCAGTCGGACACGTGTGTGGTGTCCCTTGGGTATAAAAGGAGGCACCGTCCGACCAGAGAGGAAAAGGAGGGGAAGAAATAAGAGAAGAGAAAATACGAGAGCCGGAAGAGGGAAAAGTGAGAGATAGAGAGAGGGAGAGCAGAAGATCAGTCATTCAGAACAGAGAACCATCCCGGGAGACGACCCACTCCCCGACTCAGCTGAGAATCTCAATCCCCATTGTAACCATTTCCACCACCCTATAATTCCATATCAGACATGCAGGATGTAGGGATCAATTTCACGATGGCCTGAACCTGGGTAAAAAACCGTGTATGTGTGCTTTGTATCATCATCGTTCATCACCAAGGAGGGAAGAAGTTCCACCCCACACCCTAGCGCTGAACAAATCTGGGAGTTGGACGTCGGTCACTCCCGGTGTCCGCGTTTGGACACTCGACATCTGGCGCACCAGGTGGGGGCGCGCGAGGTCTGATTCCCTGCAACGCGGGGAGGATCTTCTACTGTCGCCGCAGTGGCAGGGGAGGTAGGATCCGGGGATGAATCCATGATAGCAGAGGCTCCGCCCGGTATGCACGGTCCCTCTAAGGCCTTGGCAATCTCCAGCGCTTTAATGGATTTTCCGCCCCCGGGTGTAGCCTCAACCTACACGAGATGGCGCTGGAGGATGGTCTCCCTACTGGAGGTCGCGATATCTCCAGCACTGGGGACGCCTGATTTATGTGCCCGAGGGGCGGAGTCCACCGACTACGACAATCCGGGCCCCGAGACCACGGACAAAGACAAGAGGCGCCCGGTGGCTCCGCCATTGGCCCCAAACCTTGCACTATCCGAAGAAGGCAGGCAGCCTCCCCCGCCCATCGCGACTTTGCCCCCGGACTAGAATCTCAATCCCGGGCTCGGGGCAAGGACACAGAAGCGGAAATCCCAAGAGGAAGCACCAACTCAGGAAGCAAGTCTCCCTTGGAGATGGTGCTCACCGCATCGTGACCATTGGGGCCCACCTCTCCTTCGGACAGGAGAGGGATCTCGTGTGGTTCCTTTAGGAAAATGCCGACATCTTCGCGTGGGAGCTGATGGATCTCTCGGGCATCCCATGCGGCATCATCGAACATCGCCTGGCCGTACGATCGGATGCATGGCCCATCAAGCAGAAAGCGCGTCGGCAGGCGCAGGACCACCATGATTTCATCGTGGAGCAAGTTCACAAGCTGACGGCGGTGCGAGCTATATGAGAAGTTCTTCACCCGACGTGGATCGCCAACCCAGTCGTCATCCCAAAGCAGAATGGATCCAAACGTCTGTGCGTAGACTTCATGGATTTGAATCGCGCCTGCCCGAAGGATCCGTTTCCGCTTCCAAGGATCGACCAGATTGAAGATTCTACGATGGGGTGTGATCTCCTCTATTTCTTGGACGCCTTCTTCGGGTATCACCAGATCAAGATGGCCAAGGAGGATGAGGAGAAGACGGACTTCCTCACTCCCGAAGGATGCTTTTGCTTTACCACCATGCCCTTCGGACTGAAGGACGCCGAAGCAGATTTCCAGCGGGCCATGAGTGTCTGCATGGGATCCCACATGGGGCAGAATGTCGACGCCTACATCGACGACATCGTTGTGAAGACCTGCAAGGGGAAATATCTCGTCCGAGATCTACAAGAAACCTTCAATAACCTATGCAAGATCAGACTGAAGCTCAACCCGGCCAAGTGCACCTTTGGAGTACCCTCAGGAAAACTGCTCGGTTACCTGGTATCTCACCGGGGAATCGAGGCCAATCCTGACAAGATCAAAGCCATTGAACCCATACAAGTCCCCCCAACTAATTAAAGATGTCCAGCGGCTCAACGGGTGCCTTACCTGCACTCGGACGTTTCATCTCTCGGCTTGGAGAACATGCATTTGCTTTCTTCAAGCTGCCCAAGAAGGTGGGTCCATTCTAGTGGAATCCGGAAGCCTAGGTTGCACTGGAGGACTTGAAGCGATACCTGTCGGCGCCACCTATACTGGTGGCTCCTCGAGAAGCAGAACCCTTGATCCTCTACATAGCCGCCAGAAACCAGACGGTGAGTGGCGTGCTGGTGGCGGAGCGGAACGAGACTTTCCCTGGCGGAAAAAGGGCGGGGTCGGCTGTGGGAAGCGGCAAAACCCGACGGGGCAGCTCTTGGTGTATTATGTGAACTCAGTGCTCCGTGATGCCCAGGAAGGTACCCCGAGATACAGAAGATCCATCTTGGAGTAGTTCTAGAGGCAAGGAAGCTATGCCACTACTTTGAGGCTCATACAATCACGGTGCGATCCTCCTACCTGCTGCGGCGCGTGCTGACCAATGCACACGCCCCCAGCTAGGTCGCCGAGTGGTCGGTGGAGTTGTCTCACTATGACATCCACTTCGACAACGACAAGACTATCAAGAGAAAAACTTGGGCTAAGTTCCTCGCCGAATGGCCGGAGTGGACCCCCACCCCAATGGAGGAGTCGGAGTCCCACTCCGCTCTCCTAGGAAGGGAAGACCCTGGCCGTTGGGTGATGTACTTTGATGGAGCCTTCTCTTATGAAGGCGCTGGGACTGGCATACTGATCGTTTCTCCGCCCGGGGAACACCTTAAGTATGTCGTGCAACTGGACTTCGATCGAGGAAATACCTCCAACAACATGGCAGTGTACGAGGGCCTGCTAGCCGGCCTAATTGCAGCGGTGGGCTTAATCATTCAGCGGTTGGTGGTGCGAGGCGACTCTCAACTCGTCATCAACCAAGTTCTCAAGGAGTACGACTGTCCTCGCATGAGGGCATATATGGAGGAAGTACGGAAAATGGAGCTCAAGTTAAAAGGGATACAGATGAAGCACATCCCTCGAGTGGACAACTCAATCGCCGAAGAGCTTTCCAAGATAGCGGCGCGGCGGGGACCAGTCCCGTGGGGGGGGCATTCATCGAATGGCTGACACAACCAACAATTGACCAAGGCTCTAGCAGAAATCCCCCGGGAGTGGTCGCTTCGGAGAGGCCCTCCGGGACCGCCCACCCGAGATGGAGGTCTTGGCCGCCTGCCCGGGGGTACCATCCTGGGCGGATGACATCATGAAGTTTTTACAAGTCCAAGAGCTGCCGGATGATGACGAGCGCGCTGAGCGCATCGCTCGGCATGCCAAGATATACGTGCTAGTCGACGGGGTTCTTCATCGACGAAGGGCGAACGAGATGCTACTCAGATGCATCCCTGCGAGGAAGGAGTGGAGCTGCTGGCTGACATCCATCGAGGGTTCTGCTCCCACCATGTCGCGTCCCGGGCCCTGGCCACGATGGCGGTGTGACATGACTTCTTCTAGCCTACGGCCCTTTCTGATGCGGAGCATCTGGTTAGGACCTGTGAAGCCTGTCAGTTCCACGGCAAGAACATCCATCAACCGGCTCAAGCTCTGCAAGTCATCCCCCTGTCATGGTCGTTCGCGGTCTGGGGCAAGATATCCTTGGACCCTTTCCACGCTCAAGGGGAGGACGATTCCCCTATGTCGCTATGGACAAGTTCACCAAGTGGGTAGAGGCAGAGCCCGTCAGAGCGGAGACGGCAGAAGAAGCGTGCAAGTTTATCTGAGGGATTGTGTGCCGGTTCGGGTGCCTAATCGCATCATCACCGACAACGGCTCGCAGTTCACTAGCGGATCCTTTCAAGACTACTATGAGCAGTTCGGCACCAAGATATGATTTGCCTCTGTTGCTCATCCCAGGAGCAACGGACAGGCCGAGCGAGCTAATGAGTACTACGGGGGCTCAAGACCAAAACTTTCCACAAGTCTCACGCGATGCGGGAAGGATTGGATCAACCACCTATCGGCTGTGTTGTGGTCATTGAGAACCACCCCCAACCGAGCAACCGGTGAGACCCCCCTCGCCTTGGTCTACGGAGCGGAAGCAGTCCTCCAAGCGGAGCTCAAGCACGGATCCCCCGGATCCTTGTCTACAACGAGGAATCTCAGCGGGAGGCAAGGCTTGACCACGCCAACTTCCTGGAAGAGGTACGTTGTCAGGCCATGGTACGGTCAGCTCGGTACCAGCAGGGGTTGCACCGCTATCACAGTAGGCGAGTGCTACCCCAGGACCTTGAGGTTGGAGACTGAGTTCTACGAAGAAAACATAGTACCAAGGGAAGGGACAAGTTCTCTTCCCCTTGGGAGGGCCCTTATCGGGTAGTACACATCCTTAAACCGGGCGTTGCACGCCTCGTCACGGAGGATGGAAAACCCATAAATAACTCGTGGAACATCGAGCATTTACGGAAGTACCACCTCTAGAGGTTCTACCCATTAGGCGTAGGCAGGGAGGGTCCGCCCCCGCAACTCGAGTGCCTGATCAGCACAAGAGTTGGCTAGCAAGCGTATCCGGGAAGCCCCGAGTGTAAAACGATGGTAGTTCCATCCCGCACAAGTGCCCTTGCGGCACGAGTGCATTCCGTGCGTGTTCGGGCAGGGCCCGATGTAGTTTATGCTCCTTCTGGTAGTGCTACCCTGCACAAGTGACCTTGCGGCACGAGTGCATTCTGTGCGTGTTCGAGCAGGGCCCCGATGTAATTTCCGCTCCTTCTGGGTTCTTGCATGGAATCTCGAGAATAAAGGCCTTCTTTCTTTTTGACCTTGGTTTTTTTTTCCTTTTCCCAAATCAGATCCGAGCGGGGGCTGATGACGGTCCCGGGGGCAGGCCCTCTTGGAACAAAGCCCCCATCTCCTGAGAGAGCCTATGACAACCCGGAGTCCAAATAGCTCCGGGTGAGAGGCAAAGGCCCAGATGGCCCCTTGGAACCCATGCGGTTTGGGGATAGTGGCGCTGAGGGGAAAAGGAGGACATTTCGATCTCTTTTTTTGAAGGCCCAGACGGCCCCTCGGAACCCATGCGGTTTGGGAATGGTGGCATAGAAGGAAAATAAGGATATTTGTCTTTTTGAACTCTTTTGAAGTTGGATTTTCGTTGCAGTTGCGTTTGTTTGCCTCAGATCTGATTTTGGAAAGTTTTTTGGGTCTTTGTTGACAAGTTTTCCGTCATTTGGTTGCTTGGAAACAACAAGACAAGGTTGAAAGAAGAAAGGAGAAGCGGTTGCTGAAAGGCGAGGTACAAAGAAGTAAGGTAACAGATCCAATACCTGGCGCTTAAAGTAAAGTTTATACATTGCAACAGGGGATACTCCCCTGTGGATGCGCCTCACCGGGGCAGGAGCCCGGGAAAACTTATGGTTGCAGGAAAGGAGAACGTCCCGGCCGAGAAAGGAGTCGGGCGCTTTAGGCCGGACTTCCACCCGGAGACTGGATTCCAATAGCGTCCTCTTTGGCGTCGCTAGATTCTCACACGAAGAAGTCGTCAGATTCACTAGGGGCGCCTGAACCATCGTTGACCCGCCGATGGCGGAGGCCCTCGTAGAACATCCGTATACTCAACGCCCCGTCGCCACGGAGCTTGAAGACCAGCAGATAGCCTTGGAGAACGCCGTGGGCAATGGCAAACTCGCGCCATTGCTCATCCAAGGTCATGTGGCCGACACCGTCGATGATGACCACCACCGACCATGGGACCGAGCAGCCCTTCATCAGCAAGTTCATGCATCGCGGCTCGCGCCCCCGCGTCTTATGGGCGAGATTGTTCGACAAGTGAAGGCGGGGGCCCAACCCATCTTGCAGGTACACCGCAAAGGGGAAGCCTTCCGTATTCGCGTACACCTCCCGGGACGGCGAGGTGGTGGCAGTAGCAGGGGCGCCAGGCTGGCCGAGGGCTGCACCAGTGCAGCACCTTGCCCTCTGCCGTGTCGCCCCCCTGCGGACTCTTGTACGGGAGTCCAGTCCGGATCATCTCTTGTACCACCACCGCGACCCCGGCCGCACCGACCGGAGAGAATCGCCCTGCGTGAGAAGACCACCATGACGAGGGTTGCGGGTCCGGACAGGGACATCGCCCCAGGCCGAGAACCTGGCCTCGGCATCCAACAAAGATTCCGCCACCAGAGGAGCAGAGCCGATGCTTTGTTGAAGGCACGCCATGAGGAGAGCAACATGACCGAAGAAGAGAAGGGGACTACGACGGAAGGCAACGCCGCAGGGGGAGGTATTTAGGTCAACCGGGAATGCTAACCGAATGGCCTCCCCGGTCGCTCGGCATTAACTGCCCGTCTCCAGAAGAGACCCCCTTTTCCTGAACTGTTCCCACCTAGATCTCGCTTCCAGTCGTAAGGGCGTGGCCCTACAGCCGAGGCGATGACGCTGCCGTCCCACGCCCGGGGGCTAAGCGAGCCCACCGAGTAGGGAGAATGGTCGATGGGCCAGGCAGGCCCGACTGAAGGGAAACGACGTCCCGGGGAAGGTGATATCGATGAGGAACCCACCCGTGCCACCGCCGCTAGGGCCCATAGATCCCCGCGTGGGAGTCGGGCGGACCGGCACCAGAACAACACATCAGCGTGGCAAGTGGTCAGAAGAGCCTAGGAGGAGATGTCGTCCCGTGGTAGGACGTTAGTGCCACCTGCCTTCCACATGTGGCGCGTGTCCTTGCACGTGGAGTACATGCAGCCGAACACGTGTGGTTTCCCTTGGGTATAAAAGGAGGCACCGTCCGAGGAGAGGGGGAAATGAGGGGAAGGAAAGAAGAGAAGAGAAAATACGAGAGCCAGAAGAGGGAAAAGTGTGTGAGAGAGGGACATAAGAAGATCAGTCATCCAGAACAGAGAACCGTCTCAGGATACACAACCCTATAATTCCTGACCAGACATGCATGACGTAGGGATCCATCTCATGATGGCCTGAACCTGGGTAAAAATCCCGTGCCCATGTGCTTTGTATCATCATCGTTCAGCATCAAGGAGGGAAGCAGTTCCATCCCGCACCCCACTGCCGAACAAATCTGGGAGTTGGACGTCAGTCACTCCCGGTGTCCGCGTTTCAACACACGACACATTGAATAACTAATAAGAAAACACTGTGTGCATTGATCAATGTAGAAGCAGGAGTTTAAACCTCCATTTCGAAGAAGAAAACTTGTCTCATCTTAGGGAGGTGGCGTTTTGGCTCCACAACGCATTTTCACCTAGATGCATAGTAAATTCAACATTTTCTTAATTTAAAAAATATGTTTGTGTCTTCCATGTGCTGCAAAGATTCATGAAGTACTTAAATTGTCAAAGTACCAAATTTAGGTTTGTGACTCAAGGCATCAAACTAATCTGGGAAAATGTTCAGCACAATAGGATTGTGGATATGAAGATTTACATTTTAATCAGTTTTTTTTTTACAATTATAGGTTTATATGTCGCGATCTCGAACCCAGAGTTATACATAAGTGTTATGCGCTACCAGTTATGGACGTACAAGGGCTTCGGAGTTACCAGGCCCGGCCGTAACACACAACGACAGATAGACCGGAATCACCGACACGCAAGCATGAAACACATCGGTACTACTGCTCCTCGTGTACATGATAGTCATAACTAAATAGGCTTATCAAAGAATTCATGACTCATCTGAAACTGCTGGAACGGTACCAAAACTATACAGAGATGCTATGTGTCATAGGAGGTGTTACACATGTCGAGGGTTAATAGGGCTACCAATCCCATGCCAAGTAAACATCGACAGACGTGCTCGGAATGAATCATCGACACCACAACCCCTCGACTGCGATAGTCAGCACATGCATAGCCAAAACTGTATAACGATGAGCTCGAAACCAACAACCGATCAAAGCAGTAACTCTAGACATGAGGTTGTATTAAACATGTATTACTAGAGTATAACTTACACGCAGAGGTCACATGACCCAATGATGGTGCAGATCTTGCACTCGTTGGGATACCCCAATAGGAGGGTGTGATGAGCACAGCGGTAGGAGTTTTCCCCTTAGTTAAGAACCAAGGTTATCAATCCAGTAGGAGAAGGAGGGTGCTGGCGCTTCACCGGTGTTAGCAACAACGTGGAACCTGCACACAACACAACCAAAATACTTTGCCCCAACGGTACAGTGAGGTTGTCAATCTCACCGGTCTTGCTGAAAACAAAGATTAGACATATGGTGTGGAAAAATAGTGCATGCTTGCAGTAAGTAAAGAAAGTAGGAAATTGTTGTGGTTTGTTTAACAGTGTGGAAAAATGGACCGGGGTTCATAGTTTCACTAGTGGTGTCTCTCCATAAAAGATAGCATGATGGGTGAACAAATTACAGCTGGGCAATTTACAAATAGAGGTTGCACTATAGTGCACAATATGACATGAAGATTACTATGATATTTAGTGCGGGCATTACAACAAGATACATAGACTGACATCCATCTGCATCTATGACTAATAATCCACCCTCAGGTTATCATCCGAACCCCCTTAGGTATTAAGTTGCAAGCAACATATAATTGCATTAAACAAAGTGTGTAATGTAAGCAATGATTATGCACGCGGGCACTCTCACCGCTGTTTTCTCCCTAATGGCAACAACACATCCTCCCCCTTCACGTTTCTGTCACTCGAGCAAGGCAACAAGGAGGCATGAACCCACTATCGAGCATAAATACTCCCTCTTCGAGTCACTAGCAACTACTTGGCCAGAATAACCGCAAGCAACGGAGAGCATGCAAGATCACAAATAACATATGCAAATAAAGACTATAATCAACTTGGCATAAGGTCAATATTCATCGGATCCCAGCAAACACAACACAGAGAATTACATAAGATCAATCTCGATCATGATAGGCAGCTCACGAGATCTAAACATGGAGGCATATGAGGAGAAGACAACCATCTAGCTACATCTACGAACCTGTAGTCCAAGGATGAACTACTCACGCATCACTCCGGAGGCAGGCATGGTGATGTAGAAGCCTCCGGTGATTATCTCCTCTCCGGCAGGGTGCCGAAAGTAGCTTCAGAACCCACTTGATCTGGGGTTCACGGTGACGGTGGCTATGGAACTTTTTCGGGGATTTTGATCAGATGCTTAGGGTTTTCCATCCGGGATGCTTAAATAGGCGAAAGGGCAAAGGCGGTGGAGCTCCAGGGGCCCCACACCTATAGGTGGCGTGGCCGGGGGGCCGCGCCACCCTATGGTGTGGCCCCCCTGCTGCCCCTCTTCGACTCCTCTTCGGTCTTCTGGATGCTTCCGGGGAAAATAGGACTTCCGGGCTTCGAACTTTCCAATTCCGAGAATATTTCCAGAACAACTTTTCTGAAACTAAAAAACAGCAGAAAACATGGAACTGGCTTTGTGGCATCTTGTTAATAGGTTAGTCCGCAAAATCGATAAAAATGACATAAATATGGGAGAAAACATGTAGCAATTGACATGATATCATCATGGAGCATCAAAAATTAGGTATACTTTTATGACGCATCAAGCATCCCCAACCTTAGTTCCTACTCGTCCTCGAGTAGGTAAACGATAAACAATAATTTCTGAGGTGACATGCCACTAACATAAACTTGACCAGTCTAATGTAAAAGCATATGCATGCTGAGATCATAAAACTTTAAACACATGCATGATAAATAAAACTTTAATAATAAAGCATAGAAATTACTTTGCATCACGAAGAGTAACTCAAATAAAGGATCACAAATAATAATGCAAAGAAAGGTAAACGTTTGTTTCAGGTATAGAGAAAGCATGTCATAGTGATATTTCGATAGTCCTTAAGAGTGGGGCAAAACATAAATGCCAGGACACCTTCAAAGTTCATGAGGAAGACTAGAACAAATAATATCACATCATGAAGTAATTATTGATGCTTATGGGACAAATGCACATAGAACTCAGAATGGCAAAAATGCTCTCTCAACTATGCATAAAGTTAGAAGATGGAGACTCAACATAAAAGTAAAAGAAAGACCCTTCGCAGAGGGAAGCAGGGATCACTCATGTGAGCTTTTATTTTATTAAACAGAGGTATTAAAAGTTTGACATTTGTGGAGGAATGTCTATATTTTGGGATATGTATGCTAATGTCAACGAATGGTAAACGGAAAATACAGTACATCACAAATCAACTGGATTCACAAGAGCGGCTCCCATGCTGAAGGACGCAACTGGTGTAGAAGGTCATCCCTCTTCTCTTTTGTTTACACAATTATGCTTTGACTAGTAAATCAGGGGCAAAAATAATGAAGAGAATTTGTTTATATTAATTTGGGGCTGGGCACCCCGCTGCCAGCTCTTCTATCATTTGGATAAGCGGATGAAACCACTAGTCCAGGGTGTGAAATCCAATCAACAAGTGAGATAAAGATTCTCTATTTACGTCCTCATGAGCAAAAACAGGAACATAAAGCAGGGGTAATTTTGAAGGTTTTAAAGGTAACACATGAGCAATTTACTTCGGAATGGCAGTTAAATACCACATGTAGGTAGGTATGGTGGACACAATGGGAAAAACTTTGGTTTAAGGGAGTTTGTATGCACGAGTAGAGCTCATACTCAGTACAAGTGGAGGCTAGCAAAAGACTGGGAGCGGCAAATCAAGAGAGCATAAGAGCCATAATCATGCATAGAGACATAAGGATCATTAATCAAAACATAAGCATTATCACAAGTTCAAAAACTAAGTGGTCATGGAGGCTATTCGTGACTGTTTTGTAGTCATAAACATGGTGTGAGCATACGCCAAGTCAACCAAATAAAACATTCGAAAGAGAATACCATATATTGATGCTTTGACAAGAACTACTCATGAATCTTTCAAGACATATTAAACACTCTTAGCTATTTGAGGCTAATCATGCTACTCAATAACCACAAGGCTTTAAAACTAAAATAACATTTATCATGGCATGAAAAACTCGTAGCCACAGTCTATACAAGCTTCTACTAGTACTGTTATAAATTCTACTTCAAGCAGCAGTTTTCTTTCTCCCAACAAGCACCATACAAAACATGCTTTAACAAAAAAAATACTCTTTATGATACAACAAGCAAACATGAGAGTACTCAAATAACACTACTAAAACTAACAGCTCTAATAAGAGATGCATGCAAAACATGAGCTAAATAAATGCAACAGCTAGACAGAGATTAAGAATACAATGTATTCTCATGAAAAAGCGGAGCGTGTCACTCTCCAATAAAAGAATGCTGGGGTCCAACCAAGCTTATTGAAAAAGTAAAAACAAAGTGAAAGCAAAAGCAAAAGCAAACTGAAAACAAAAATAAAAGACGCTCCAAGTAAAGCACATAAGATGGGACCGAATAAAAATATAGTTTCACTAGAAGTGACCTGATAATTTGTTGATGAAGAAGGGGATGCCTTGGGCATCCCCAAGATTAGACGCTTGAGTCTTCTTGGAATTTGCTTGGATGTACCACCGGGGCATCCCCAAGGTTAGGATTTTCACTCTTCTTGATCACATCATATCATTCCGATCTCTTGACCCTTGAAAACTTCCTTCACATCAAAATTCTCACAATCTTCATTAGCAATGTTAGTGCAATTGAAATAATAAATTCACATGGTTCAGTTTCAACACAAGTATAACACTCAAAAGCACATTAGCTACTGTAATAACTTCTTTCAAAACTCTTTTCTCAAAATAACACCAAAAGAAAGAGATTAAGATGCAATTGCGATAAATGGCAGAAATCTGTCAAAATAGAACAACAGGTAAAGATCGATTTTTTTTCAAAAATCTTCTGTTGCTCAAATAAAAAAGTGGTATTCTAAGAAAAGTTGCTTATATAACTAAGGATTAAGCTAAAAAAAGATCAGGTCATTTTGAATTTTCTGTGATTTTTAACAGAATTAACAGTGGACAACAGAAATCTGTTTCCTGCACAGAAATCCGAAATATAGGATCAACTTTCCACTAGAGGCTTTACTTGGCTCAACAAAAACTCAAAAGAAAAGATACAGCGGGGTTTCTAAAGAAATAGACAACACCTAGGTGCAAAGCACACCAAAGAAAACGGGTTGAAAACAGCAAAATAAAACGGGTTGTCTCCCGGTAGCGCTTTTCTTTAACGCCTTTCAGCTAGGCATAAAATGCAAAGATGCTCACATAAGAAATATGAATCAAAAGAGAGCATCAAGAATCAAGTATAAAACAAATTTAAGTCTAACCCACTTCCTATGCATAGGAACCTTGTAAAGAAATAAATTAAAGAAGCTCAAACTAGAAATCATGGGAAGGTAGAACAAGAGCAACTTCAAAACTTTGAACAAAAAGAGAGGTGTATTAGTAACATGAAAATTCCTGCAGCCATATTTTCCTCTCTAATAATAATTTTTAGTAGCATCATGAACAAAATAAATAACATAATTATCACATAAATCATCTTTGTCATGGTCTAAAAGCACACAATTCATATCAAGCTCAAAAATAGTGGGATCAAAATTTAAAACCAGCTCCTCTTTTTTCCCACTTTTAGCAATAGCAAAGCAAGATGATTGATCACTCATAAAAGGTATAGGACACATTATATAAATCCTATTTTCAGTAGCATTATAATTCATAACATCAAATAACATAGGACCATCATCAAGAGCATTATCGTATAAATTTTCTAAACAAAATTCCTCATTATCATGCATATCAATAGTTAGAATAAACAGAGGATTATCATAAGATTTATCAAAGTAGCATGGATTATCATAAAACAATGTATGATTTAAATAGTTACTATAATTAGGAGGTATACATGGGTTCCATTTTTCCTCCTCTTGATCATCACTCTCCTTCTCTTTTTTATCCAATGAGCTTCCAGATTCAGCAATTTCTTCTTCCATAGGCTCCTGCAAGGCATTAGTTACTTCCTTAGGTTGAGAGAATTTATTAAGATATTCCATTATGTAGTAATTACAATCCTTGTAATTATCAAAGCAATATTCAAGTATAGCATAAATCTCATATTTATAAGGTGCATCATCAATACTTTCAAGCAAATAGGCTATTTCGAATGCATCCTTCCAAGCAATAAATTCTTCAATTGTTCCACATCATATAATTCATAATTTCCCTTAACATAAGAAGATATGGTAACATTATCATTAAACTCACATTGAAAAGGGAGGTGTTTATACCTCCTACATCAATAAGATTTATCAAAACAATAAGTAACATTATTAGTAGAGCACAAGTTTTTAGCATGGTCATGCAATTTCTTGATTTGCTCCCATAAGTGTATTCCTTTTTGTGACAAGCGGTGTTCCTTATAATGTTTTTGTTATTCATCTGTGAACCCACCTTGCCTATAAGATCTAGTTTCAAAGACATCAAACATTGATAGCAAGCATGATAAAGCAAAAAATAACAACTAGAATAAGAACTATTTTTTTGTGTGTTTTTGATAAAGAGAAGCAAAAAAAAACAAGACAATAAACAAAATAAAGAGGTTTATAGTGAGAGACTCCCCTTGATAGAATACTTCCTTCTCCCCGGCAACGGCGCCAGAAAAAGTCCTTGATGGTGCAGATCTTGCACTCGTTGAGATACCCCAAGAGGAGGGTGTGATGAGCACAGCGGTAGGAGTTTTCCCCTTAGTTAAGAACCAAGGTTATCAATCCAGTAGGAGAAGGAGGACCTTCCGAAGGTTGATGCCACTTAGGGTGGTGTTGGCGCTTCACCGGTGTCAGCAACAACGTGAAACCTGCACACAACACAACCAAAATACTTTGCCCCAACGGTACAGTGAGGTTGTCAATCTCATCGGTCTTGCTGAAAACAAAGATTAGACGTATAGTGTGGAAAAAAAATGTATGCTTGCAGTAAGTAAAGAAAGCAGGAAATTGTTGGGGTTTGTTTAACAATGTGGAAAAATGGACCGGGGTTCATAGTTTCACTAGTGGTGTCTCTCCATAAAAGATAGCATGTTGGGTGAACAAATTACAGCTGGGCAATTTACAAATAGAGGTTGCACCGTAGTGCACAACATGACATTAAGATTACTATATTATTTAGTGCGGGCATTACAACAAGATACATAGACCAACATCCATCTGCATCTATGACTAATAATCCATCCTCAGGTTATCATCCGAACCCCCTTAGGTATTAAGTTCCAAGCAACAGATAATTGCATTAAATGAAGTGTATAATGTAAGCAATAATTATGCACGAGGGCACTCTCACCGATGTTTTCTCCCTAATGGCAACATCACATCCTCCCCTTCACATTTCTGTCACTCGAGCAAGGCAACAAGGAGGCATGAACCCACTATCGAGCATAAATACTCCCTCTTGGAGTCACTAGCAACTACTTGGCCAGAATAACCACTAGCAACGGAGAGGATGCAAGATCACAAATAACATATGCAAATAAAGACTATAATCAACTTGGCATAAGGTCAATATTCATCGGATCCCAGCAAACACAACACAGAGAATTACATAAGATCAATCTCGATCATGATAGGCAGCTCACGAGATCTAAACATGGAGGCATATGAGGAGAAGACAACCATCTAGCTACATATACGAACCCGTAGTCCAAGGATGAACTACTCACGCATCACTCCGGAGGCAGGCATGGTGATGTAGAAGCCTTCGGTGATGATCTCCTCTCCGGCAGGGTGCCGGAAACAGCTTCAGAACCCCCTTGATCTGGGGTTGACGGTGACGGCGGCTGCGGAACTTTTTTGGGGACTTTGATCATGTGCTTAGGGTTTTCCATCCGGGGGCTTAAATAGGCGAAAGGGCAAAGGCAGTGGAGCTCCAGGGGCCCCACACCTATAGGTGGCGCGGCCAGGGGGCCGCGCCACCCTATGGTGTGGCCCCCCTGCTTCCCCTCTTCGGCTCCTCTTCGGTCTTCTGGATGCTTCCTGGGAAAATAGGACTTCCGAGTTTCGAACTTTCCGATTCCGAGAATATTTCCAGAACAACTTTTCTGAAACTAAAAACAATAGAAAACAGAGAACTGACTCTGTGACATCTTGTTAATAGGTTAGTTCGGAAAATCGATAAAAATGACATAAATAAGGGAGAAAACATGTAGCAATTGGTATAATATCATCATGGAGCATCAGAAATTAGGGATACGTTTATGACGTATCACCCAACATTACATCAGACAACAAAGGGAAACCTATGTTGCTAGTCAACAAGATACCAAAAGGTCTAAGATGCCGCAACATAAAGTGACGTCCCAGCGCATATATTCTAGGCTGCTACCTGGTAACCCCAAACTACTCGTCGATATTCACGTCGAAACCACCACTAGAGTCAAAACTTCACCTGAACCAAATTTAATCAAACCCTGAGTATGGGAGGTCCTCAACAAGACTTAGTTAACCTATTATATATCGGTTGTTTACAGAAAGGGTTTTATGAGGATTAATTTGCATAAAGCAATCTTTGTTTTCCAAATCAAGAAAGAATAGCACGTCTTATGAGTATTTTCAAAATAGATGAGAAAGCGACTCAACTAATGTAATCATCATCTTTTCATTCCACCAAATTCATGTCCAGCATCTCATGTCACAAGGATCACCCCTCCCGGCATCTCCGGGGAGACACTCTTTAAGCCTTGTCAACAACTTCTACGTCGGGTTCAAGTTATCTATGGCCCAGTATTTTCACCAAGTTGTCCTTAATCGTGGACACGACTTTTCAAAAATATTTATCCCTGCACGGGAATACTTTACCCACACGTACCAACCGACTCTTAATGCCAGATCATTAGCACTAGTTCGATAAATGGTGGCAAAGGGTGGTTTAGCCACGACCTTTACCTTGCCCAACTCTATCAATGAGTCGACCCAAGACAGGGCCACCATGTCAACAGGGAGTTGGTCATCCTCCTGACGGCACCTGTCTCTGTGAAGCGGGGCAAGATCCGTGTACATCCATCACTTGACCCCATTCACGCCCCAGGCGGAGCATTTATCCAAAAAAATTAAAAGTTTTATTTGCGTTGCCGAATGGAAATATCGAACTACGTGACTCATGGATAAATCCAAACAAGTTAGTTATTCGACGAGGTTCATTGCCTCACGCATGGTTGCACGCTCAGTCTTGACTTCCACGCCTGACCTTACTCATAGGGTTGGCCAGTACGAGACAAACATTCACTTCCCAAGTGGCCTCCCGTCCAAGACTTAGTCAAATACCATACAATGCTCATCTTTCTACATCATCATACCATAGTAGGTTTTCGCAGCTCTGATTCATCAACCGAATAGAGGACAGCTAAACAAACATGTATAGTTAAGCGTAGCAGATATAAGCCTTTGCCGATCCGCACAAGCAAACCTATGACGTCTAGGAGCGATGGATCAAGATACTGAGCCAATGCAGTATATAGAAGAAATCTACCTATCGACACAAGATACATTGGAATCAAATGCAATATACGAGAATTAAAACTACTTTGAAAACCATATATTAGAAGATAAGATGTTATGCTTACCTTGCTTCAATGAAAACCAATAAATAGATATTCAGTAATAAGTGCTTGACTTGATCAGTTAAGACCAAGTATTCACCAATGACGCTGTCAAATCTTCTCCTCGGAGTCGCGTTCTACCGATAAGAACAAACACCGGAAAGAAAGACAACATTTAACATATGACATAATACAACGCGCAATATGTATGCATGACAAGTTAATGCACTCAAATAGAAGCCCTAAACATGATTAAGGGGTTGCTAGGGTTTTATCATGCATTTGGAATATTTTAATAAAATAACGCCTTCCTTTAAAACAGGGCATTTTAGGCATTTATAAAAATGTGACCAAATGAAGGTGCTCAAATGATTTTGAAAACACTACCATTATATAAAATTTGTCTCACTTATCATTTTGATACGCCATTTGCATTTTTCTGAAATTATTTGAATTAATTATGAATTTCTCAAATTTTAAAAGATTTTGAACAATTTTCAAATAATTCTCAAATTTGAACTTATTCAAATATATTTGAAAAAGTCATGAACATTTAGTTTATATTTTTCTAAACATTTTGATATATTTTTTCTGATTAACAGAATTAAAGATATTGATTATTCAATTATTAATCATTTTTTGGAATTATTAAGACCCACATGTCAGAATTTTATTCATTTCATAAATATTTTTGAAATCATTAAAACACTTACAGTGATGGCCCATGATGATGTCATCCAATGACGTCACCAGAGGTCGATCCTCACAGTCAAAATCAAATCGACGAATTCAACGCCTATTTCACCAATTGATCTCGCTAGGGAGCTAGAGGGAGCCGAGGCGGACGCGTGGGTGGCGGCGGGCTAATCAAATGGTCACCAGAGTGGCTCTCGCGGCCAGCAGCGGTGCATGACGGCAACGACTTACGTAGGGAGAGGGGGCAGAGGCGAGGGCATGGAGATGCTCAAAAGCTCACCGTGAACCAGTTGAAGGGGTCAGAGGAGGTGGGGCGCCCAAAATAAGCGGCATCACACATAAGGAAACGACGACCGGGCACGATGAAGAAAGGCCCGATTCAGCTCCTTCCGGGCGTCCCTGCAAGCGAGACTCGTCGAGGAGGTAAAGGAGGACCAGACGCTCCCTCCGGTGGCCTCATCTAAGATCTACGACGACTTGAGCTACAACACGGCGCGGCGGCCGTACGCTTAGGGTTAGGGTTCCTGTGAGTTTTTTTAAGAGAGAGGGGGGACGCCGAGTGATGCAAGTGAGAGGGCAGAGCACGACATCCTCGTGCCTTATCTGCGCGAGCAAGCAAAGAGGCAAGAGGTGGCGTACATCGTCGGGAGTGGCGGCTCGTAGGTGTCTGCTAAGAAAGAAAATAGATTTTCCAAAAAAAAACTGCAGTTTCTAAGAACTGCAAAACAACCCTTTTCTTTAAAAAACTGAACTGAGATTAAAGTTTTGAGGACCCTTTTGTAAATATAAATTTGACAAAAATACTTTTTGTAAACCTTATGAAATTTCTAATGTCATCATATTTTGGTTTTCCAATTTTGAAAATGTTTTGAATCCAAATTTTGAGTGATCTATTTAACTAATTTTTGGGCAAGTTTTATTAAAAATTAAATTCAAACTTACTTCAAAATTTCATGCATGCTATAACATGAACACTACACCACTTCATAAAAAAATTGAGATCTACCCCTACAATAATCTCGTCCTGACATTCTCCGAGGGAAGGAAAAAAGGAACACCGGTTTGAATGATCTTCTACATCTCGAGTTCTTTCTTGAAGAAATTGATCGGTAGCATTCCCACGTCAGGAACATGTACATCCGGGTGCAACATTTAATTACCGCATCTTATCCTGTTTGGACCCGAATTGATGTATCAAGACACTTGCTTGTGCGCTCGCATCAACATAGTCATGGTTATCTTTTGGCGCTACAGTAAGAAGGATCACCTTAATGGCCCACAAAAGATTTAGTCTAAGCTAGATGGGACTTTTGACTACCAATATGTGGAGGGAGATAAGAGGAAAAGACAAAAAGATGCTTATCCTTGAAAAGGGCTTTTGAGTGGTGACCAGAAAGCTGTGCAGTTTCTTGTCTGACAGAATTTTCTCTTTCTCCTATCAAGCTGGCACCGCGTAAGAATAATCCTTTCTTTTTTCTTGTATATCCTAGTGCTTGTGTCGATGTTGCTCCTTTCTCTATTTTCATTTGGCCCACAGATTATGCCTCGTCTCTTTGTGCTAAAGTTGAAATAACTTGTATTTTGAAACACACTTGTTTATGCAAAAAAAAAAGGGAATCGCCATTTGTAAAACTAGAAGGATACCCCACGCGTTGTTGCGGGGATGGTTTTAGAAACTACAACATTGTAAACCAAAATTCATAAGAGATGTGATACATTATGTATTCTAAGTGAATATAAAAAAAATCAGTTGATCATACTATATATATTTTAAATTATCAATATGAATAATTGGATGGTTTAAGAATTGGATGATGTGCTAGCTTGCATGTAACGATTAATAAATATTAGTACAGATGACATAGACAATTGATTGGCTAGAAGAATAGATGACGTAGATAGCTTGCATGTTGAGATGGAAAAATCATTTAATGCATGCTAATAGGGTTTTGCTTTATAACAAGTATAGATAGATGTCTGTAACCCCTTCGTTTGGTTTCATTTACCGAATCAAAAAAATTACTCCCTTCCATCAATTCAGTTCTAGGGATTGCTATGATCTTTTATCGTTGTTGATGTTGTTGTAAATTATACAAGTTGTCATAAGTGGCGTCCACATCGGCATGGATCGGTGCATACCGTGGAGGATCTAACCTCTCTCCGCAACAAGTCATCCGTGAACATCAGCACGTACGCACCACTCGTCACAAGATGGCGGGGCCATGTAGCCCACCGTTAGCACAATGGTTAAATCCAAGTGGATTCCCTCTCGATCTACCTCTACTCATCACTCTCATCATAGCGTAACATGGCGCATTGCTCGGTCCACTGGCGCGAGAAGCACACCGAAACAAAAACAAAAAAATACAGTACATGTGTGGCTGCAAACTCAGAGCAGTACACAAATATCTTTCGGCGCCTTTTGGGGCAGCAGGGACGGGTCGACAGCGGATCGGAAGGACGTGATGCGAGCCTAACAATTACCAGAACAACAATAGACGTCCACATCCAGGTAAAGCTGAGGGTTATGTTCCAAGCCACGACACCGCAAAAGGACAGCAACTTGGTGTAATTTTTTCTCTTGCTTGAGGTGAGTTTCACAGGTCGGACGATGCATATAGTACCCCAATAATTGGTCTCCCAAGGCATCGTGCGTCCTGCAGTGGATTGTGCCCATAGCTTGCAGTAGTAGATCCCATTGCCTCCTAGGAGTACATCTGGAACAGAATTACATGACCTCATGGCATCTCGTGGCACTGTGTGGTAAATCGAAGAGAACAATCATGCAGCAGCATGACAGAGCACAGTGAGCTGAGCATCGGCTAAAAGAAGAAGGAATCTGCACTTGCGCTGCGGCACAGTGTGAGGAGCGCTGCTGCTGCATATATGCTCTGCCTCCACTCCACCAAATTTCCCCACTCCGATGGTCGGGCCCCGCCTCTCCTCCGATCGGGAAGAAGAAGATATCGTCCTCGTATATATATATAAGCAATCCACCTCTCGCCGATTATTTTGGCTTCCTTCGCCTGCAAACAAAAGAAACGTTGGAAGCGATTTCCCCCCTTGGCTCGCGGTTATTCGCGCTTTACCCCGCTCCAGCCAGATGTTTACACTTGGCCCCCGTGCCTGGTGAAAAGTAATCGCACCCAGGTCCCCCGCCCGCACTCGCACTCGCACAATCCATCCACCCCTCCCCGTGTGTGTGTGCGCGCCCGCGAGCGATGCCGACGCCGGTGCCCGCGGCGAGGCAGTGCCTCTCGCCGGCGGCCGTCACGGCGCTCGACGCCGCCGTCGTATCCGCGCGCCGCAGGGCGCACGCGCAGACCACCTCGCTCCACCTCATCTCCGCGCTCCTCGCGGGGACGGCCCCGCCGCTCCTCCGCGACGCGCTCGCGCGGGCGCGCAGCGCCGCCTACTCCCCGCGCGTCCAGCTCAAGGCGCTCGACCTCTGCTTCGCGGTGTCCCTCGACAGGCTCCCCTCCACCGCCGCCTCGCCGGCGCCCGGGGACGAGCCGCCCGTCTCCAACTCGCTCATGGCGGCCATCAAGCGCTCGCAGGCCAACCAGCGCCGCAACCCGGACACCTTCCACTTCTACCACCAGGCCGCGTTCCAGGCCGCCTCCGCCACCGCCTCGCAGGTCAGGGTCGAGCTCTCGCACCTCGTCCTCGCCATCCTCGACGACCCCGTCGTCAGCCGCGTCTTCGACGACGCCGGCTTCCGCAGCGCCGACATCAAGCTCGCCATCCTCCGCCCCGCGCCGCCCATGCCGCTGCTCGGCCGCCTCCCCATGCGCACCCGCCCGCCGCCGCTCTTCCTCTGCAGCTTCGCGGCCGGCGACGACGCCGACGTGCCTTCGCCCGCCGGGAATCTCGCCGGCGGCGCCGGAGAGGAGAACGCCCGCCGCATCGCCGAGATCCTCGCCCGTGGCCGCAACCCCATGCTCGTCGGTGTCGGCGCCGCGTCCGCTGCCGCCGACTTCGCCTCGGCCTCGCCGTACCGTATCCTCCCCGTCGGCCCAAACTCCATCGACCAAACAGAACTCGGCGTGGCGGCGGCCATGGCTAGCGCAACCTCCGGCCTCGTCATAAGCGTTGGTGACCTCAGAGAACTGGTCCCCGATGACGGCCAACTCCAGGAGAGAGGGCGCCGGGTGGTGGCCGAGGTGACGCGAGTGCTGGAGACACACAGAGAAGGGCGCGTCTGGGTGATGGGCTGGTCGGCCACCTACGAGACCTACCTCACCTTCCTATCCAAGTTCCCCTTGGTTGACAAGGATTGGGAGCTCCAGCTGCTGCCCATCACGGCGGTTCGCGCAGGAGGCAGCCCGGTCGGACTCATGCCTCCGGCAACAATGGCACCTGCTTTCTCCAAGCCTGCAAGGTGAAGCCTTATACTTTTGCTTGCACATATATATAACTTTCATAATTGTTTATGCTTAAGATTTGATATGCTTTCTAACTGGTTATTATGGTGCTTAGTTTAGTATAGCATGTTTCTTACTGGCTAGGACTTTGTCCTTGATTAATTTAATTTGACCGCAGATCTGGATGTATGCCCATTGTAGAATTGTGTATTCTTCTGCCATGTCTGATTGATTTGGGTCTAAAACCGTAATTAGTAGTGGTGCATATAGCTCGATATAGTCTTTAAATATTCTATTCCCTCCGTCCCAAAAAGATGTCTCAAATTTATCTAAATTTGCATGTATCTACACACTAAAACATATGTCTAGATACATGCAAATTTGGACAGAGTAAAGACATCCTTTTTGGGACGGAGGGAGTATAATCGATATGGATAGAAGCATTTTCCCCCCCCGGCAGTTTATGATGGTTTTGCTTTTCCCGTGATGTAGAATTATTTTCAGTGAAGCTTGACCCAGCAATATGCATACTTAAGTGATCGATGCGTGTTGTTATGGCCTTTAAACAAGCTGGCACTCTTTAGAGGTTGTGTTTGTTATTGTTCTCGCATTTGGATGATAAAGTACGGCAGAATTAATATGTGTTATTGTTGTTGTTCACCTTATGGTTCAGCTCATTCTCTGCACTTCTTTTCCCTTTTCTTTCTGTTACTGTTCAGTGTTCAAGCGTTCAGTGCTGGGGGAAATGACACGTGGAAGTTTTTGTGTATTTCAAAGTTGCTACATTTTGAATTCAGATAGTATAAAAAGTGATTTGGGGAGTACTGATCAGAGCCAGAGTCCGCAATTCTTTTATCTGGGATACACAGCGATAATTTTATCCTTGATTAGTTGTGATTCCAGAGTGTTTCCTCTCCATGTTTGCTATATTCTTTTGGATATGTGATCAATTCAACTTGATTATTTCAAGGAGATTATGTACATCCACTTCCTGCATGTGGGTTGTTAATTGTGATGTCTAGTCGTTTCAGACATTCAGACCATCTTGTTTTTGATGTTTGTATTGATGGTTACTAGCCGTATTCTCCTGCATGATAAGTTTTGTTTGCTGATCTGTTAAATTTGACTTCTCCTATTCGTTTGATCCTTTGGATGTTTGTTGCTACATATACACCGTATGGTCTATAAGTAGAGGCTTTATTTGTCGTAAGATCCATGCACTTGCGATTCATAAGTCATAACAGCTTTGAATAGGTTAAAGAGAAACTAAATAACAGGTGAAAAAAAGAGATCATGCGAAATCCATTTTCATGAGAAGAGAAAGCGTTCGTCCAGTGCATCACATCTATTCTCCGATCAGAAATTTTAATGAACATTCATAATTGGTGTCACAAGTATAGCAATGGTATGACCAACTATACTTACGTTGCTGCAGAGTCAAAAATAGTTGCATTGTACCTGGTCTGGTTTCTGTCATGTTGTTCTTTCATCAACTGGTCCTAACTGAGCTTTTAATTTGCAGCTTGGTGGAACCGTTGGTTCCTTTTGGCAGTATTGTCAATGATACCTACGA
Organism: Alopecurus myosuroides; assembly: GCA_028641055.1. Classification (NCBI taxonomy): domain Eukaryota; kingdom Viridiplantae; phylum Streptophyta; class Magnoliopsida; order Poales; family Poaceae; genus Alopecurus; species Alopecurus myosuroides. The sequence goes on along the minus strand of CM054063.1, from coordinate 162,723,524 downwards.
ATCTAACAGTCTTGCAACACATCCTTGCCCTCAAATCCTCCGCTGTCAACAATGCAATGATAGATGTGAGCAAGAAGTCACAACTATCGTCAACGGGAGTGGCATTACAGCTGAAGACCATCACCAGGGAGGTTTGTCTTCCTCGCTTCAGAATGGAAGCATGATGGGTCTTAACAATGGGCTTGATGCAATCAAGGTGTGAAGCTATTTTATGTTTTCCGCACACACGCACATACAGCGTGTTAAATACATGGTTAATTTTATATCTCTTTGGTATAAAAGATGTACAGTTTTTCTTCAGTACAGGTTAGAGATGATCAGATGGTGTTGAAATCAAAAGTATTGAATCTGCAAAAGAAGTGGAACGACTACTGCCTGCGCCTCCACCAAGGCTGCCAGAGGATCAACAGAGGTCCTTACCAGTTCCCACATTATATTGGTGTTCCAGGTGACATGGAAAGAGCAACAACTCTGAGCAAAGGTTCCGAGTCAGTTACACTTCAAAGGGGGGTTATTAGACCTTCTGCAGTGTCTGCAACACGCACGAATGAAGCCCCAAAGAGTGTTTCACCTCCATCTATCTCCAACCAAAGGAACGAAGACCTGGTATTTAATTTTCAAGGGAAGCACTCAAAGGGTGATGAACAACTCCAAGACAGGCATGTGCAATTGCAACAAGAGCACTTGTCAAGTTGCCACAATCATGAAGACCACATGTTGGCGTCACCTGCTGCATCTGTGGCAACCGACTTAGTGTTGAGCACGCCTCGTGAATCTTCTTCCAAGGATACAAGTTCAGCCAGCTGGAAACATGTAGTGGATGCAGACAAGTCTACTACCCACCTGACAGCCAGTAAGGTGGATGATTTGAATCTGAAGCCTCCACAGCCCTTTGCGCAACCTTATAGCTCCCGAAGTTCGACAAATGTGGGGCAAATATCACCTAGTGCTCTGCATTCAGCAGCTTCAGGAGGCGTGTCTGCCTTTGGCCAATGGCAAAAGCCTTCACACCTCGCAGTACAAGGTTCTGATTTGAGCAACTACAAGCTACTCGTGGAACGCCTGTTCAAGGTAGTTGGAAGGCAGGAGGAAGCGGTGAGTGCTATTTGTGAATCCATTGTTCGCTGCCAGTCAACAGAGAGGCGCCGTGGAGGAAACAGGAAGAACGACATCTGGTTCAGTTTTCATGGTTCTGACAGCATGGCCAAGCGGAGAGTTTCTGTGGCGCTCGCAGAGCTGGTGCACGGCCGCAAAGACAACTTCATTTATCTGGACATGAGCCTCCAGGATTGGGGTGACTCAAGCTTCAGAGGAAAGACTGGCATAGACTGTGTCGTCGAGGAGTTGAGCAAGAAGCGGCGTTGCGTGATCTTCCTCGACAACATTGATAAAGCTGACTGCCTTGTTCAGGATAGTCTGTCTGAGGCCTATGACAATGGCAGATTCCGAGACATGCGCGGCAAGGAAGTTGCCATCAATGACTCAATAGTTGTCTTGTCAACAAGATTGGCACGGTGCAGCAAAAATGGCTTGGTTGGGGTGGAAGAGGGCCATCCTTTCTCCGAGGCAAAGATCCTGGCAGCTAGAGGACAACAGCTGAAGATCTTGGTTGAACCAGGCACGGCGATCCCCAGCAGAGGCCCCAGTAGCAGTAAGGTGGTAGTCTCCCCAAGTCATCTTCTCACCAAACTGCAAACTTCTGCGTGCGCTGGTTATGTCAGTAAGAGGAAGCTCAATGTTTCTGACGACCAAGATAAGCTGCCAGAATCACCGATCAATCCCAAGCGGCCGCACAGAACCTCGAGTGTGCCGTTCGACCTGAACCTCCCCATCGACGAGGATGGATCCAGCGACGCTGACGGAGACGACAGCAGAAGCAACGGCAGCTCGTCTGGCAATCCAGAGATGTCTGTCGTCAGCCTGTTGAGTTTGGTCGATGGAGCAGTGGACTTCAAGGTGTTCGAGTTTGGCAAACTGGCCAACAACATCCTGCAGGAGCTGAGCAACATTCTTGGCAGCGTCCTGGGCTCGGGCTGCACGTTGGAGGTCGACGTTGGCGCCATGGAGCAACTGCTCGCGGCTTCATGGGCATCGGAGGACAACCAGCGGCCTTTGCAGGCCTGGCTGGAGCAGGTGTTGGCCAGGAGCCTTGATGAGCTGAAGCTCCAGCGAGGTGCGCATGCGAGCAGCTCTGCTCTTAGACTAGTGGCCTGTGAGGAGAAGATAGCAGCAGTGACGGTGCCGAAGGAGGACAGCAGGTTTGGGGCTCTGCTCCCCTCTAGAATAACTGTAGAATGGCGATGAATCGATGAGGATATCTGTGTATATATATGTAGTGATAGATCGCTGTAATTATCTGTAGCCAACCAGCTAGCTAGTCCACGACGGTAGTATGTGTAACATTGTTAATTTCGTCGGGGATGAAATAAGATGTAGCCTACACTAGTTGATGTAAACTGGCAAGTATATAGGTTCCGGCTGTAACTAGTGACTGAATTTGTTTCTTTACGAATATATGATGATTGTTACGTACCGTGATGTGCAAAATGTGGTTCTAGCTTCGTGTCGCTATATGTTCCATGTCTCTGGCTTCTTTTTGGGCAAGTCTGTCACACCCCTTGGCCGCCGGCGAGGATCGGGGCGTGAGGCCGGTACAAGGAGGATACAATGGTGACTTGTGGTAGCCACCGGACCTAAGGAAGACGAGACTGGGAGGAGACGAACAGGACAGAGAGGAGAGTTTCAGGTTTCAGTTCATTTCCTTTTTCCTCTTTGATGTGAGTCCTTCTATTTGTAGTCGACTGTGGGGCCTTAGATCCATGTCATGTTTGGTCTAGGCCCATATCCACCAGGGGTATACACCGGGTGTTACACTACCGCCCTGGCAAAATATTGCTTGTCCCCAAGCAATGGCAGAAATTTCGCCTCCATGAACGCCTCCAGGATCCCATGTCAGTCCATCAAGCATTGACATGTTGCATAGCAGCTGAAGAATATTGAATCCAAACGAGCTGGACTGCATGCGGAAGTGGCATCCTGAGACATATTTTTGTTGATTCCTGTGAACCATTCCCTCCTGAAGGAATGAATCCCTCTGACCAATATGATATTGCCAATTGACACACTGGAAGAGTGTCTTTGATTCAGCAGTAGCAGTGCTCTCGTCAACCAAACTAAAATCAAACTAGGAATATGTGAGATGATCGGCATGTCCCCGGCGTCTCCACAAAACTATGTTGCCTGTCTGTCATGAACTTAACAACTACCATGCATACAGATCCCTTATAGATTTTCTGGAACATGTCAACATGGCTAACTGCCAAACTGAAACTGTTTTGTATCATGCACACTAACTCTCCCAGAGTGAGGTTAAGCAAGATGTACACTGGAATTTTCCCAACACTGAAAATACACTTGTACAAAACCAACCACATCACTGAACATGTGGTAAACCTTGCAAGGATAATGGGCAAGTAACCATGATTTACCTCCATGCGGAATTTACTAAAGGGCAGTATATCCCCAAGAGCCAACTGGAATACTGCTCTTGCATATAAAGTTGTTCGACAAATGTTGCAGCTGTTCCGGTCAGGTATTTGTTGCTGAATGCATTCCATTATCCATAGACACCAAGTTTGCATACAGTAGAAGGCTTGTTTTTTTTTTTTTTGAACAAAGGTTGGGGTCAAAGACCCCGGAGCTGCTATTACTTCACCACGTGGCGGGTACAAATTGCACAAAAGCCCTTTTCGTCTATTGCCCTAGTAGACCTAAAATTCAAAGAAAGAGCCTGTGATATTACAAAGAGCACCCTAGAACTAAAAGGGAAAAAAAGCAATCAGGTCCTAGGGGACCTCCGCCACTCGTCGCCAGCGTTCTCCAGGCGCACAAGGAACCGAGAATAGAGCACAGTGGGACACTCGGTCTCTCCCTTCTGAACGCCGGCAGTCTTGACGTATCTGGGGACAAACCACTTGGACACATCGCGAAGCCGACCTCCGGCGTCGGATCGAACAGGCCTCCATCTTGGAGGTTGAAGAAAGGCCACCATCTTGGCCATGGATCGCAACGGCAGTGAAGGCCACCGTGTGTGTTGCTCTAGGTTGCAGCGAGAAATCGAACCACCACTCCACAAAGCTTGGAGAAGCGCAGCCACACCTCTTCCGCCCCTCGCCACCACGGCCGTCCAGCGCAAGAAGCACATCCCACCTTCCAATCATCACAGAGAGGTACACATCGAGCTCCAGAACCAGAGCCCAGCCTTTGGACTTATGAGAGAAATAGGACGCAGCGACCTCATCCTCCATACGCTACCCCGACCACCGGAGCACCACCTGGAAGAGAGCAATCACCACCGCCGCTAATACTCCTCGACATCACGCCACTTCGCACATGGAAAAACACGAGAATATAGCAAAAACCACCACTACTCCCTAATCTACTCCTATACATAGAGGGTCGGCACCCTAGAGCATCACCACACCAGCCAGCACAAGCGCTAGCGGCGGGCATGGCCGGATCTAACCAGCGGCGGCGGTGGACTCTCAAAATGTACTGTAGCAGCAGGGGGAGAGGAAAAGGGTGGGGGTACTATAGAAGGCTTTCTTGGCACAAGGAAACACCCAAGAGCTACCGGAATGCACCATATATATAGGGACTGAGCTGAAACAAGTACGTTGTTCACGAGCTATATAACCATGCCCACATGTCACACCAGAAATTAGATAACTTTTTTTTAGAAATGGGGAGAACTCCGGCCTCTGCATCGAGTGATGCACATAGCATGTCGATTAGTCATCTCAACAAGTCACTCGGATGATCCGGTAGAGTTTCGATTAAGAGAACGTATGGACGCTGATGACGACCGTCGGCTAACAGGGGGCGCGATTTACCTAGGTTCGGGGCCCTCGTAGAGGTAAAACCCTTACTCCTGCTCTTTCGATCTGTATTATGAGTAGATCGGTTACAATGGGGGGGGTGCTCAAGTCGAGAGTATGGTCTCGAGCTCAAGGCTTTGATGGTGAGAAGTTGATTGGATCCCCTCCCCGGTGGTTCTCCTGGCCTTATATAGGTGGACAGGTCTCAAACCATCCCTGGGGGGGGGTTACTGTCGGATATATACTGAATAGGGGTATATCAGATGGTAGTCTGAAGTGTCGGGTTATCAGGGTGGCCTAAATGGTAGTGGGATACGGTCCATTAGGCGGCCTAGTAAGCTGACGCGCAGAAGCCGGATTCTAGAAGAACCCGGATCACGGCCCACATGATCTGGCTTGGAGTAGAAGGCGGATTCCTTACTTTCTAAGTTAATAGTTACCGTAGTCTTCTAGGTTTCCTTCTCTGTATGCCCTAATCCGGCTATTATATAAAGCCGGACAGGAGATAAGATAGATAGACAAGAAGCTAAAGGCTAACTCGCCGAGAGGTTGATCCTTGACGATCAGCTAATAGAACCTCACATTGTACACTGTGTTTCCAGGCTTTAGTCCTAAATAGTGAGATTGCAGGAGTAGGAACGTCGCATTACTGCGTCGTACCAAACCTAGGTAAAAACCCTGTGTCATTGTCCATCGTGCAATCACGTCCCCCCACTTCTCTATTATTAGTCTCATGGCACTCCCGTCTATGAATTCTACTACGATGTCTCGACAGTTGGCGCCCACCGTGGGGCCAGCAACGTCAGGCGTTAAGTTTCGATCGGGGATACTCGGCGGAATCGGCAGTACAATCACTGTCGGAAGCTTGGAATTCGACAACGACGTTGGACGCTTACTCGACAATGGATCATACATGCCGGCGCGGAATCATCTGGTAAGTGCCTGCGTACTACCGATTGGATCTGCTAACATCTTTATCGGATTAACCGCAGTAGCCAAATGGGGCATCGAGCTAGCAGCATTCGACATTAAGTACCAACCCAGGACGGCAATAAACTCCCAGGTTCTGGCAGATTTTGTCGCCGACTGGACGGAAGCAATGGAAAAAACACCAATGCCGGAGTCCGAGTACTGGATCATGCACTTTGACGGATCCAAGATGAAGGAGGGTGCTGGAGCTGGTGTAGTCCTAAAATCCCCTAAAGGAGATACAATGGAATATGTATTACAAATACATTTCAACGCCAGTAACAACGTGGCAGAATACGAATCTCTGCTTCACGGCTTGCATATTGCAAAGGAAATAGGTGTCAAATGCATCTTGTGCTATGGCGACTCAGATTTGGTACAGCATCAGCTCAACCAAACTTGGGATGCCAAAAGCCCCATCATGGCCGAATATCGGAGAACGGTGTACGAGTTTGCAATCTGTTTCTTTGGATTTGAAGTACTTCATGTAAAAAGGGAGGAAAACTGGAACGCGGACGCATTAGCCCGCATGGGGTCAGAAAGGGTAAAAATCCTACCACCTGGTGTGTTCGTCCAACACTTGTATGAACCATCGATAAAAGATGGAGATGTTGATTATCCTCTGGCTTGCGAGTCAATTGAGGTCATGCTCGTTAACCCGAATGGACAATTCCATATTTAAACTTCTTAGTTGATCAGAAGTATCCGGATGGAGCAGACGAAGTCTTGCAAAGACAGATTCAGCGTCGATGCAAAGGATACACGGTAATTAACAATTGCCTGTATAAACGCAGTACTACCGGAATTTTTCTGCGATGTATTTCACCAGAAGAAGGACGAGAAATCCATGCCGGAAATTGCGGACATCATGCTCAATCAAAAAGCATAGTCAAAAAAGCATTCCGTGCAGTTTTTTTTTGGCTAACAGCAAAGACAGATGTTGAGCACATAGTAAATACATGTGCAGGGTGTCAATATTACGCCAAGTAGACAAATATGCCAACCCAAGCACTCAAAACTATCCACATTACATGGCCGTTTGCGGTCTGGGGGGCTAGATATTATGGGACCATTCAAAACTGCAAGGGGCGGACTCACACATCTACTCGTAGCAGTGGATAAATATACCAAGTGGGTGGAGGGTAAACCCATCAAAAAGCTTGATGGTGTAACTGCCAGAAATTTCATCATTGACGTAGTCATGAGATACGGCGTTCCACACAGCATAATAACAGACAACGGGACAAATTTCTCCGTTGGAGAGCTGGCAAAATATTGCCGACAAACGGGAACTCGCCTAGATCTCGCATCTGTGGCACACCCGCAATCCAATGGACAGGTTGAAAGAATGAATAGCTCAATCTTACAAGGAATACGCCCAAGACTCGAATCTCCTCTTCATAGAGCAGCTGGGGCATGGGTAGAAGAGTTACCCTCCGTGCTTTGGAGTATTCGAACATCACCAAATAGGTCAACTGGGCAAACCCCGTTTTTCCTAGTTTATGGTGCTGAAGCAATTCTGCCAATGGACATGATCCATGATAGCCCAAGAGTGCAGGATTTCGATGACTCAGATGCCGAAAACGTATGACAGGATGCCGTCGACCTCTTAGAAGAGGAACGAGAGCTTGTGCTTCAAAGATCCGCCATTTATCAGCAAGGTTTACGACGTTACCATAGTCGGAAAATCAGGCATCGTTCTTTTAAAGAAGGTGACCTAGTGCTAAGATTGGTACAACAAAGAAAGCACAAATTGGCCCCGGTATGGGAAGGACCATTTATCATCAGCAAAGCTATGAAAAATGAATCATACTATCTTGTAGACATTCGAGATATGGAAGGCCATCCCGAAAAGCCGAATCGCAAAAGAAAGAGAAAGATAGATGATGAACTAGGAGAGACAAAGAGGCCCTGGAGTATCCAGCAGTTACGTCCCTTCTATACTTAGTTCAATTTCTATGTAAACATCTTTGAGATCATGAAATAAAGTTGTCGGAATTCTTACATCCATGTTTTTACAAGTTTATTATAGTACAAAGCATGATTCCGTCTTATCTATTTCCCAATGATCTTACAAAATACTCAATGTTAACCCGAATTGTGCCTGCGTTCTCGGCGTTTAAAACTTAATGATTTTCAGCCTATTAAAGGCTAAAGGAAACTCGGATTGTGCCTGCGTGCCCGAGTTTCATCCAAAAAGTTCCTTACTATTCTCTAAGTATTATCTAATTGTTTATGTGCTAGGTCACTATAGCTAGTAAGTAAAAATGCCTTTAGTATGATCCATGTTTCCGAGTTTGAACTGATCGGTTTTACCCAGTCACTTGGCATGAAGATTAAAATACTACTGAGCCATTTCAAACACTAAGGACAGTTAAAGCACATAAACCAGAGAACTTAGAAGATAAAGGAATATAAAACCCGAAAAACTTGCAAAGGATTAATAGTATTAACTGCAAAAGGCGGAGTGCTTGTTCATACAAATGGATAGAAGCATTACAATAAGGTTTACATTCTAAAAGTTCAGTAATGCTCCTATTTCCTATCTTTCCTATCCAGGGCAAGGAAAATTCTTCAAGCATCCGAGTCATCTTCGCTGCTGGACTCCTCGGGGGCTTCTGGAATCTCTTCTTCCGGATAGGTGATGGAGATGTTCACCATAGAAGCAATCTTGGTAGCGTGACCTTTGATCTCATCAAAGATGGTGGTCCGCTGGGTCTCCGTATATCCTTGAGGGAGGCCGGACGCCACGCGCCAAGATTTAGCAGTGGGATAGTGCATACGCATAAGCCCTAGAGCCATGCGTGCACCACCCCGTGCTGCGGAGCGCAAGGTGGATTCCTTGGCCTCCGCCACTTCTACGATAGCTCCCGGAAGTTTTTCAACTTCCGAGAGATCCCCAGACTTTGCGGGAAGATACTTGTTGATGAGCAACATCCACGCAGCTTTGATCGCGGTGAATACTTTCCCGAAAGCTCGTAGTTTCTCAATCCGAGTAAGTGCTGGGTCATCTCCTGTTTTTTCAGACAAACGAGTAAAGGGTTAGTGAAAAAGCAGAGAAAGAAATCAAAACATGGAAAATCCGGTAAAAGTAAATGACTTACCGAGGATCTTATCCATCTCAGATCCTTCCTCCAGGTGCAGGGTCAAGGCATTCTCCAAATCTCGGATGGTTGCCTTGTCCTTGTCAGCTTGCTGGGAGGCATTGGACTGAGCAATGCCAACAGCCAGCTGGCTGGCCTCCAGCTCCTTCTGAACCCTCATAAGATCCTTATGAAGGTCCAGGTTCTTCCGGCGGAGGTTCTCGGCATTGCCGGCATCTTTAGCAATTTGTTTGGCTTTCGCCAAAGCAGCTGAAAAGCGAGAAAAAATATCCGGGTTAGAAAACTCGGAAAAATACTTAGGAAAAAGATATGGACAAGAAACCTCAGAGAACTAAAATACCTGTTGTTTCCTCCAGCTGTTGCTGGACGATGCCAGCTCTGCTTCCTTAACGTCAAGAATAGAAAGAAGGGTTCTAACCTCTTTATTCTTGACGGTAAGTTTGCTGAAAACTTCCAGGTTTATTGTCTCAGCGGTTTGGTAAAACACGGAAATGTAAGCAAACGCTTAAGTTAAAAAACAAGCATGATACAGTTGAAAGCATTAAGTGAAAAGCAGGCATTTGACTTATTGCTTGGGGGCTAGAGATATTACCTGGCTCATCCGCTGCAAACCTGACAAGTTCTCGTTGAATTCCTTTATATATTCAGAAAAAAGAACTCCAACATGATGGAGGCCGTCTTGGATGACCTGATGAGGTGAAAACACGAAGTTATTTCGGATAATTAGCCCGCCATGTGGCCAAGGACGGATCAGGGGAGCAGGAGCGAAGAACTTCTTGGTTTCCGGACGAATGTATCCGAGATCGTCAAAAGGTTCTTCCTTTACCTGGAAATCCTTGTCAAAAGTAGGGATAGGCTCGTCTTCTCCAGATGTCCGAGAAGGTCCGCCCATCTCTGGTTCCGACCTTTCCCTCGCATCCAAGTTGGAAGCAATAGGCTGGCTGGACGGCTGGAAATGTTCGTCCGGGTTTGTGGTTTTTTCTTCCCCACCGAAAGTTGTTGGAGTAGGTGGAGCGGCAGCTGAAGGCGGCATTCCCTTACCAGCACCGGCCTTATGTTTCTTCAGTTTATTTGACTTCAAAGGAACTGGAGCAAGGCTGAAAAGGAAATATCCGAGAAGTAAGTACCTCGAAGAACCAGAATGGAATAATAAGTAAAAACTCCAGAAAAATACCTGCATGTGGCGATGGGAACTCCGTCAAGATTTATCACCTCCTCGGTGATCAATTGCCTCTTGCGTTTACGACCGCCATAAAAGCTGGCGTGCAATTCGTCGAGCTCGGCGTCGGATGCAAGATCTGCTCCCGAGAGATTGTCAAACTACGAAGAAGGCAAAAGAACCGACTAAGTTAGGGAAAGGAAGCAATCCGAGAGAAACCCAAATCAAGGAAAATAAAAATACCTTAGGAATTGGGTTCTCCTCGTGATACATTCCCCAACTCTCTTCGTATTGGTCGCGAGTAGCGACCAATTGGTTGACTCGTTTCTTGAAATCCCTCTTAGAGTAGGCTTTTTCCGTCGCTCTCATTTCATCTTCTGCCCCTTCATATTCGCAAAGAAGTCGGGGGCGGAAAGCGAGAGGTTGAATGCGGTGGCCGAACCAACACAGAACAGTATCTGTTCCGGTGAGAGGAGGCTGAGAAGAAGTAAGTTTGGCGATACGCCGCTTTATCTTCATCAGGTCTTCCGGCAAAGTTTGCAGCGCCCAACTCTCTTGTGGAATGGCTGCGGAATTGATGAATGGAGGAACCCCATTTTCTTTTTCGGGAAACGAGACGTCGTGATGATAAAAGAAAGAACCCGTCCAAAATTTGACGGATTCCGACGTTTTTATCTTTGGATACCAGTCTTCCCTAAATCACCGGAGAGTGAAAGAAATGGTCCCGCAGATGGGAAGAACACCTTCTGTAGGGTTACGCTTCACTCCAAAGTAGTATTGCCAAAAATCTAATCTAGGTGCTATTCCTAAATACCCTTCGAAAAGGGCTTGGAAGCCGGCTAGATAGAGAATGGAGTTTGGTGGAAGATTATGAGGTTGAACACCGTAATGGTCAAGGACTTCTAAGGAAAAGGCGGACGGCGGAAAGCCCATACATCTCGCGATGTGGGAGGTAAGTAGAAAGCGTTCACCGTCTTTTGGCGCCATTTGCCTTTCAGCAGCAGCCCCTTCTTTTCCATTGTCGAAAGGAGGGAAGGCGGAATACTGCTCTGGCTCCAATTGCCGGCAGTTTCCCCTTCGTCTTCTACCCCGGCGGCGGCGGACGCCGCGGCCGCGAGCTCGTCCCCGACGAGGATGATTTTTTCCTCCACCGTCTCGGGTGCGAACGGCGGGGATGGCGCGGTGGAGGACCCCGCAAGATCTGTGGCGGCGAAATGGATTTCCTCGCTCGCTGCGCCGCTGGCCGCTTTCGTCGGCTCGTCGCTGGTTGCATGCAGTGAGGAATCCACTGAGGGATCCATCGTGTTGATAATCTCGTCGATCTCTGCCGCGACGGAGCGTGCCGGAGAAGAGCTCGGAGATGCCATCTGTGGGCGGCGCGAAGGAATTTTCGGCTGCTCCGGTGAGGTTTCGGGCGGCGTTTCGTTTGTGCGTGCGCTCGGGAGGTGGCTCTGCTTACGAACTTGGGCACTAGGAATGGTGTTGCGAGTGAGAGCGGAAGGTTTGCTGGGGAGGACGGAGACGGCTATTTATAGCCGGAATCCCGTCGCGATGCGTGCTAACGGCTCTTTTGACCGTTGGATGATCGACGCGTGTCACTCGCCGAAATTTCCGGGAAATAAAACGATGGGTGATTATTGCTATCTCCTTGTTTCCCGCGAGAATCTGTCAGAGATATGTTTCGGGGTTTCCCGCTCGAAACCCAAACGTCCCTTACGTCAGCATGATTAAAGCGCTGATGTAGGAAGTTCCTTCTTCACGAAGGATCGTGAAAGAAAAGCCGGATTTTCTGGATTCCGAGTTTTTGCGTTATAACATCCTTTTGAGGAGAAGAAGAATCAAGACCGCGAGCCGATATTTCTCGGAAAATACCTATTTGGCGAAAGACGGCGGATCAGAGTCTTAATCCTTCTTGGGGGCTACTGTCGGATATATACTGAATAGGGGTATATCATATGGTAGTCTAAAGTGCCGGGTTACCAGGGTGGCCTAAATGGTAGTGGGCTATGGTCCATTAGGGGGCCCAGTAAGCTGACGCACAGAAGCCGGATTCTAGAAGAACCCGGATCACGGTCCACGTGATCTGGCTTGGAGTAGAAGCGGATTCCTTACTTTCTAAGTTAATAGTTACCATAGTATTCTAGGTTTCCTTCTCTGTATGTCCTAATCCGGCTATTATATAAAGCCGGACGGGAGGTAAGATAGATAGACAAGAAGCTAAAGGCTAACTCGCCGAGAGGTTGATCCTTGACGAGCAGCTAATAGAACCTCACATTGTACCCTGTGTTTCCAGGCTTTAGTCCTGAATAGTGAGATTGCAGGAGTAGGAACGTCGCATTACTGTGTCGTACCGAACCTGGGTAAAAACCCTCTGTCATTGTCCATCGTGCAATCACGTCCCCCACTTCTCTATTAGTAGTCTCATGGCACCCCCGTCTATGAATTCTACTACGATGTCTCGACAGTTACAAACCCTAGTTTTAGGTCGGTTACAAATTTCCTTCTTGACCCGCAAGTCCTTGCGGGTGGGCTCCTGCTGGGTCTTCTAGAACTATAGGTGTCGTGGTGGTGTCACGGCAGATGCCATAGGATGGCTAAAGTTGTGGGGACGATGGACGCTGGAGGCGCTCGGGGAGGGATCACGCAGCGAGTAGCCGCGTGAGTGTGAAGCTAGCACTGCAAACAACAAGATCTACCCAGGTTCAGGGCCCTCGTGTGGAGGTAAAACCCCTACTCCTGCCTTTCTCTCTTTATATTCGGGTCTCACCGAGTAGCCACGGTACAAGTGTTTTTCTCTACCGAGTAACCACTCTTCTCTCCAAGCTACTGTAGTCCTTAGTCGTGTCGTCCCTCGCGCAGGAGGAGGCAGGGCACCTTATATACTGGTGCCCAGCCGGATACAGCCAAGGTGTCGACATTATGTGCACACTGTGTACTTCCGGGTTCCCGCTGACACCTTTACACCTTTTGGCTTCCTGGGTTGTCTTCATGTGCAAAGTCGTTCCGCAGAACCGAGGAGCTGATCTGTTATCACTGCCACGAACACAGAGTAGGTCCCCCCTATCCTGCGACGCCCTGCTGACACACTGTCACGGTCAGGCACGCGCTCTGCAGATGAACAGTGCCGTGAACAGTGCCAAGTACGGACCCGGGATACGCGGGATCCTGTGTCAGAACGGCTCCTTTGACTTCTGGCCCGAGTAGGAGACCGCCATTTCTACTCGGACCACTTCCTCTACCCGGAGGAGAATAACTTCCCTGATTCTTCCTCCTGGCTTTCAGTGCGTACGGCCGAATAGCGGACGACCAGGTAGCGAGTACCGGGTAGCCGCTACTCTGCCAAGTTTCTCTTCTGATCTTGCCCTTTAGTACTTGCCTTTACCCTACTCGGGGGTATCCCCCCGACATTAGTCCCCGAAGCTGGTAGAGTCCTGCGAACTTGTTCACTGGGCTCTGCCAGCTTAAAAACCAATCTTGACTTTGAGCCTTAGGTTGCTGAGTAGAACCTCCGAGTAGCTCTGTATTCTGTCTCAAGTTTCTTCTTTTTCGAATAGGGCCACTTCTCTTCCCTGTCGCCGAGTAAAATGACTTGGTGAGATTTCCAATCAGAATCTCTGCGTGGCAGAGCGAAATGCGGTTTTCGGCAGCGCAACTGAGCACGTGTCGCGTTCCCGTACCCCCGACGCCTCGGTGCCCGGGATCTGACAGGCCACGCGCCCGGTTTTCACGGTCCGGGCCCACTAGCCCGTTATGTCCCATCAAGCGCAGTTATTACCCACGATCACGTCGTGGGATCAATTGTGGCCGTTACGCACGCGTTCTGCGCTGTGTGCGTTTCTAACCGGCCCACACACCCCACGCCGCACGATCTCCGGGCATAACTGATCCCACTAATTCCAATCGTAACGGCAACCCGAGGGGAGGTATAAATACCCCCTCGGTAACTCCCTTCTCCTCTTCCTGCCTTCACTTTCCCCTCGCCTCTTCGTTTCTCTGCCGCCGTCGAGCTCTTCGCCGCCGTGCCCCTCGTAGCGCCGAAAGGCTGATCCTTTCCGCCGAATTCCACCAAATCATCACCAAATCTCCTCCCCTGCTCGATGGCTCGTGACGACGGCGCCCGCGCCGGGTGGTCTGGATCCACCGTCACTGCAGAGGAGTGCCAGTGGCTGGTGAACACGCGGCGAGTTCCTGCCGGCGTCCGTTGCCGGCCTCCCGCTGGCGAGCTCGTCCTCGCTCCGGAGGCGGACGAGCATGTGGTCTTCCTCGCGCACTTCGCGCAGGGATTCGGGCTCCCGGCATCGGATTTCTTCTGCGGCTTCCTCGACCACTTCGGGATCCTGCCCACCTGCCGCCGAATGCGGTGGTGATGCTCGCATACCACGCCGTGGTGTGCGAGGCATTTCTGGGCGTGCGCCCCACGCCGATAACCTGGGCGCGCTTCTTCTTCTTCCGGAAGCAGAGCAAGGCCAAGCCGGGTAGCGCGGAGAGCAGCCGCGGCGTGACCGGGACCGGCAGCGCCATGATGGTGCAGCGCAGCGGGACCAACCACCCGCGCATCAAGGGGCTTGACTCGGTGCGCAAATGGCAGAGGACGTTCTTCTATGTGAAGAACATCCCTGTCAAGAAGGACGAGCCCGTGGTCGACCAGATCAATCTTCCCCGATGGACCAATTCGCCTCCTACCGGGCAGAATTGGGGATTCAAACCCCCGCTAGATGGCGACATCAAGCAGATCAACGCGCGCTTCGCCAAGCTAAAGGAGAGCGGGCTCAAGGACGACGACCCCATCGCCTGATCTCCAGGCGAGTGCTCCCGCTCCAGCGCCGCGCACACCTCATGTGCTACATGGGCGGCAACCGAGACTGCACTCGGACGACCACATTCGAGATCAGCAACGCGGATGTGGCCGTCTGGGCGCGCTCAATCATGAGCACCGGCCTCAGGGACAACTGGCAGTACGGCTCGTGCCGTACAGCCGCACGAAGCCGATCAAGCGGGTTAGTACTCTTCTCCTTGTTTCCTACATACAGATTCCGAGTAGATAGCTTTCTTAGCTTGGGGTGCTTAGTACCCGCACTCTGTGCCGAGTAGGACACTTAGCCGTATTGCTTAGGCTTCATGTGCTTTATGTTTGCACGCCACGCCGAGTAGGACACTTAGCAGTATCGCTTAGGCTCTATGTGCTTTATGTTTGCACGCCACACCGAGTAGGACACTTAGCAGTATTATGCTTTCTGTTAGCGTCCCGCTCCGGGTAGGATCCCTTATGTTGCTCATCTGATTCGTGTTGCCTGCTTATATCTTCAGCGCCTTTCTCGCCAGCTTGCTGAGAGCGAGGAGCGCTTCGAGGCCAATTGGCACGCAGATTGGACAGAGGACGACGAGGTCTCCTACGACACCGCGGACAAACTCAATATTCCTCATGTCGCCCAGACGGATAAGCATCACGTCGACACGTCCGTCCGGGATTGGTCCGAAGACGACGCCGAAGGTGATTGAGTTCACCTTTATGGTCGCGAGTAGCACAACCCAATTTCCTCCTGTTTCCTAACTGTTTTCTTCTTCTCAACTCTACAGAAGATGCTGACGCTGATGCTGATGCTGAAGAGGAGGGCGAGGACGAGGACGAGGAGGCCCTTGACGCCGATCCGCTTGCAGTTGCTGCTCCTGCCACTCGCAAGAGGGCGGGTAGCGGTGCTCAAGAGCCCCCCAGCAAGAAGCCCAAGCAAGCCGTGAAGAAAGTCAAGCAGGGGAGACGGCTACCCCCTTCTCGTGCCGGGTAAGCGATTTTCTTCCAAGTTGCCATTTGCTGTTGCTGCTTTCTCGAAACTCCTTATTCTGCTACTGCTTCTCGATTTTTTCTGTTTCCCACACTCTTCTTATGAACTTCTTTCTTCTCTTCAGCGCCCCCTTGGATGCTAATGCTGCTGCCGCACCCACCAAGTCCAAGTCCAAGAAGAGATCCGTCATCGACGTAGATGCGCTCATCGATCTCTCTGAAGAGGACGAGGTCGCTGCACGGGACAGGGTGCGCTCGCCCTCTCCTGTGAAAGGAGAAGATGAGGACAACGCCCAGGATATGGATACTGGTGCCCGCGATGCTGACCAGGAGCAGCAGGCCCGCGCAGAGCAGGAAGCGCGGGATGCTGCTCACGACAATAGACCACTTTCTCCCCCAGCTGCCGCAGCCGGGGAGGACGCAGAGCAACAAGAACATGCCGCCCTTGAGCGGCAGGAAGAAAACCAGGAGCAGCATGACTCTGACGCTGCTGCCAAAGACGACCCCGCGGCCCAGCCGCGGGTAGAAGGACAAGAAGAGGCACAACCAGATCCTGCTGCCGAGCAGCAGGTTGATACAGTTGACATGGAGCAGGACCTGCAGAGCCACGCGCAGCCGGACGCTGCGCCAGGTAGCGGGCCCTTGGTGCCGCCTACCCAGCAGGGCACCTCATCCACCGCACCGAGCTCCCCTCCGGTGAAGAAGACCAAGGTTACAGCCAGCCCTCCAGCTAAGAAAGACGCGGCCGAGAAGAAAGCTGCTGAGAAGAAGGCTGTCGAGAAACCAGCCGCCGAGAAGAAGGCCACCGAGAAGAAAACCGCCGAGAAGCCAGCTGCTCAGCCAGACGCTGCTGTCTGCAGGAATCCTCCTCGTGGCGCTGCGCAAGATTCTGCCGCGATGCCGCCACCTAAACCAAAGGCGAAGCCTGCCGTGAAGAGTGCGCAGCTCACTATTGGTGCTTCCGGCAGCGCTGAAGGCATTCCTGCTGGATCAAGCCTTCGCGATCCGCCTGCCTACCCGCCTTACATGTTACAGACGAGCAAGCAGTACAGCATCCCGCTAAGCGCGGCCGAGAAGAAACTTGCTATAACCAGAGGAAAACAGGTCTAGGCTGTGGACTCCAAGCCGCCAGCCAAGAACAAGGACATGGCCCTTTCAATTTCCTCGCGCGAGGTCCAGGAGACCGAGGTGACGTCCAAGGGGCTTGAGCAGATGATCGACCGGGTAGGCTTCATTGAAGATGACTAGGACAGCACCGTCCTTGGCAACGATCCCTGGCACGGCCTTGCCTTGGGCAAGCTGGACCACTGGCGCACTGACTGGAACAAGGCGGACATGGGCTACAATCCCATGACCATCTCGTCCTCCACCGGTACGCTAGCCGCGAAGTTGTTCGTCCACCGCAAAAATGCAGAAGACATCGAGCAAACCTACGCGGTAAGTTTTGCTTGTCTGTTCCGAGTTGCTTTTTTCTTCTCTTCTACTCTTCTCCTTCTTCTTATCCACCACCCAGTCCCCGAGATTCGGGCCGAGTAGACGGATACTCAACCGAGTTGCCGTCTTCTCGGGTTGAATCTTTTAAAATATTGTCTGATTCCTTTTCTTTCTGCCTCTCAGAATAGCCTCTTGAAGAGAACAAATCTATACCGGTCGCTGCTCTGGAATCACAGCATTGCAAGAAGGCGCCTTGAGGCCCTAGAAGCAGAACGCAAAAGCGATGCTGCGACAGAGAAGGAGGCCGTGGACCGTACTCTCAAGATTTCCGAGATCAAAAGTAAGCTTTTAGCTACACGGTTCATGCGTTTCGTGTTTACGCCCGCTTATGCTTTCTGCTTTAACCGATTTCACCCTGCAGGTAAGTTTAAGAAACTGGAAGATGAGCACCAACACTGCCATGTGTTTGTTGAGAACGCTGAGACCACCATCAAGAAAATGGAAGGTGAGTTGCCGTCTTCTCGGCTTATCTTTCTTCTTTTGTCTTCGCTACTCTGCTAACCTTGTTCCTCCCTCCACAGAAGATCACAAGAAATTTGTCGAGGAGCATCTCGACGTCCTCAAACCCGCCGAGGTGCAGCAGCAATTGGCGAGCCAGGCTGTAGAGCTGAAGAAAGAGCACACCACCGAGATGGAACCTCTCCAACTCCAGCTGCGAACCGCCCTTCAAGATGCCCTCGATATAACTGCCGAGAAGAACAAGATAGCTGCCGAGAAGGTCAAGATCGAGGCAGCAGCCAAGGCTGAGAAAAGGGCTCTTGAGCTGGAGTGCGATACGCTAAGGAAGAGCAACTCGGATCTCATGCTTCAGCTGGCCCAGTTCCGGAGGGTGGAAGAAAGGCATGTTGCTGATGAGGAGTCATGGGAGAAGAGGCTGCTGCCGCTACTTTGCGAGCTGAATAGTAAGTACCCGCTTCTCTACGCTTCGATGTCTCCTTTTGCTTCTCTGCTGCTTGGTTCGCTTCTCTTCCCTGCCTCTGTCTCTAATCTTTTTGATAGCTTTTTTCAGAAATTTTTCCCGACCTCAGCTCGGCTTGCAAACCTGCTCTATCCAAGGCCCAGGCAGCTCGCACCGAGAAGGGCGAGCCTATGGACACTAAAGCCTCGATCGAAGACAGCCTGACCAACATGCAGGGGCATCTCCAGCGTCTGAGGGGCGTGGGCACCGATCTGGTGCGCACTTCCTTCAAGCTCCATGACTTGTTTTGGCCCCGCGATTCTGCGCCAGCAACCATCCGCGGGCTCGCCGAGAAGCTGAATGGCGTCAAGGCCGAGCTGAAGAAGTGGCGAGCATCCGGAGCTCGGGCAGGCGCGGATATGCTGCTCCTCTTCATCTGCAGCTGGTATGAGAACCTCAATCTCAATATCATCCTCGAGATGCGCCGCGATTCCAAGTGGGAGAAGGAACCCGAGTGCGTGGCTCGCCGTCAGGAAGTCGCGTGGGAGATCGCCTCCTACGCGGATACCGCGCACTACATCGAAGGCCTCCCCGAGCCTGACACGGATGTGGAAGGCGAGGGCGACGACGAGGATGGAGATGATGACGAGGAGGCCACGGTGTCAGACGGGCTGAGCTTCTTCGCCAGCACCGATGAGAAGTCCGGGAAGGGCAAGGGCACGGTCGTCGAGGATAGCGACGAGGAAGCCGAAAGCGTGGAGATGACCATCGACACCGCGGCCCTTGAGTTCGGCACTTCGTCAGGCGCAGCCCTTGACGACACGGCGCGACTCCGCGCTCAATCGGCTGCCTCCACTTCGATGACGGACCCCATCTCGGTGGCCACGGCCACCTCTGACCAGGCTGCCACCAATCCCGAAGCAGATGCTGCAAAGACTGACGCCGCCAACTCGGAAGCTGATGCTACCAAGGCCACCAACGACGCTGACGCTGCCAAGGCCAACACCGAAAGCGCTGCTACTTCCACTTGATTATGTCCTGCCACACTTATGCTTGAAACCTTTATCAGATCCCTGGAATGCCGGGTGCAAATGTACTGAACAATTTACCTTCCTGTGGCTACTCAGTTTTATCTTATTTGAAGTTTTTATACTTAGTAATTTGAGCAGCTTTGGCTTGATGCCGGGTTGCGTTATCATGCGAGTCCCCGAGTTGCATTTTTCATCCACCTTTCCTTTTTATCTCAGCTCTTACCTGCAACTTGTTGCTTTTTTGGTATTCGAGTCACAAGAGTTCAAAGTTGAGGTTTCAAATACTTAGCCACTTAGGAAACAGTCATAGTAACGCTACCCACCACATAGCCGAAAAGGATAACAACAGACAGCAAAAAACACTCTACTCGGTTTCCACACGCTTCCTTCCCTTTGCAATTTTTCATGTGTTCATGGACTCTTTGGCTTGTTCTCTGGCTTGCCATGAAGCCGGTTTGCGGACAGCAGCAGAGTCGCAGAGTGTTCGGTGAGTATAAACACACTACTTCGTATGCTTTTGAAATTCTAAGCGCAGCAACCGAGTAGACAAAGAAACAACAGAGTAGAAACACTTAGAGACATTTTGGACGAGGGCAGTCCCCGAGTTCAATTTCATATTGCATAGTAGGAGCTTTTACTCGAATAAGAGAGTACATACACACTTTTGCTCATGAATGAAAGCGACGAAGTAGAGCCACATTCCAGAGACGCTTAGACTCCTCTCCAGCTTTATCCGCCCTGTTCTCCTGTGATGGACGCACGTCGACGAGGTAATAGGCATCATTGTGCAAAGCTTTGCTCACAATAAATGGCCCTTCCCACGGAGGGGACAGCTTGTGCATCCCGGCTGTGCGTTGCACAAGCCTTAGGACCATGTCTCCTTCTCGGAAAACCCTTGGGTTCACTTTTCGGCTATGATAACGCCTCAAGTTTTGCTAGTAAACAGCCAAACGTGACAGAGTAAGCTCTCTTGCTTCTTCTAGCAGGTCAACATCGTCTTCTCGAGCTTCTCTCGCCTCCGCCTCTGTGTAGAGGGTTACCCGGGGGGAGTCATGCTCTAGGTCGATTGACAACACGGCTTCAGCCCCGTAAACCAAGAAGAATGGCGTGTAGCCGGTTGACCGGTTAGGGGTAGTCCTTAGACTCCACAACACCGCTGGCAACTCGTCTAGCCAACACCCTGGTGTTTTCAGCAGCGGCTCAATCAGCCTTGGCTTTATGCCTGCAAGCAGCATGCCATTTGCTCTTTCCACCTGTCCATTGGACGCGGGATGCGCGACAGACGCGACATCTAGTCGGATGTGCTTATCTCTGCAGAATCTCACCATGGCTCCCTCAGCAAAGTTGGTGCCGTTATCTGTGATGATGCTGTGCGGGTAGCCGTATCTCAGGATCACATCCTTTAAGAATTTCACGGCTGTAGCTCCATCGCACTTCCGAATAGGCTTCACTTCAATCCACTTGGTGAACTTGTCCACCATGACTAAGATGTGTGTCATGTTGCCTCTAGCTGGCTTGAAGGGGCCAACCATATCCAAACACCAAACAGCAAACGGCCAAGTGATGGGAATGGTTTTCAACTCGGAAGCAGGCATGTGGATCTTACTTGCGAATCTCTGGCAACCGTTGCACTTTCTCACGATGTCTTCAGCTTGCTGCAAAGCAGTGAGCCAGTAGAAGCCATGCCGAAAAGCCTTCTTGACCAAAGCCCGAGAAGAGGCGTGATGCCCACATTCTCCTTGGTGTATCTCCACCAGAATTTCCTCTCCTTCTCCCGGGTCCACACAGCGTTGCAGCACGCCAGTGGCACTTCTCTTGTGCAGCACATCTCTGAATATGGTGTAGCCCTTGGATCTTCTCTGAATCTGCCTAGCAGTCACCTCATCTTCTGGCAGGGTACCGTCCCTTAGAAAGGATAATATGGGCATGGCCCAACTCGGCGTCTCCCGCGCGGGAAACACTGGTTCATCCACTTCCATTGGAACAGGCGCTGTTGCATCTTTTTCTGCGTTCGGGTTTACTCTCTGCAGCCCCGAACGGTTTGCCAGGACTTCTTCAAGGAATGCAACAGTCCCTGAGCTGAGAGGGGCAGTCCCCGAGTAAGGAGGAGCAGTCCCCGAGTAAGGAGGAGCAGTCCCCGAGTAGAGAGGGGCAGTCCCCGGGTTGCAGGCGCCAGTCCCCGGGATGGAGACGGCAGTCCCCGGGTCTCCTTTTGCACCTTCCCAGTCAATCTCCATTGGAACTGCTTCCTCATCAGGCAGAGAAGGAACGAAGATGGACTCCGAGTTGGGGGATGGCTTGATGGATGGCTTTCTCAAATGCTCCAAGGCAATCCCAGCCGGGATGTGCTGCCGAGAAGATCCTAACTTGGACAGCTCATCAGCTGCTTCATTCTCTGCTCGGTGGATGTGCTGGAACTCGCAACCTTCAAAGAATCCTGTCATGGTTTGAACCAGGAAGCGGTATGACGCCATGTTGGCATCCAGAGCATCCCAAGTGCCAGAGACTTGCTGCACAACTAGATCCGAGTCGCCATAGCATATGATGCGCTGCACGCCCACTTCCTTCACCACCTTCGAGCCGTGCACTACGGCCTTGTACTCTGCAACATTGTTGGATGCCTTGAAGTGGATTTGCAGCACATACTTGAGTTGATCTCGCTTGGGTGACGTAAGCACTACGCCAGCACCAAGGCCTTCTTTCATCTTGGAACCATCAAAGTGCATCTTCCAGTAGTTGGACACCGGAGTGGGGGGTTCATATTGCACCTCAGCCCAATCCACCAGGAATTCTGCAAGGATCTGAGACTTGATGGCTTCTCTTCTCGCATACGCGGGAGCGTACGCGGCTAGCTCGATTGCCCACTTGGCTACTCTGCCACTTGCTTCCTTGTTACCCATGATATCCGAGATGGGAGCTGAGCTCACCACTGTGATGGGGTGTTCTTGGAAATAGTGCTTCAGCTTCTTGGCGCCCAGGTACACACCATAAGTCATCTTCTGGTAGTGAGGGTAGTTCTGTTTGGAGCTGGACAACACCTCACTGAGATAATATACTGGCCGTTGCACACTTTTGCCTTCCTCTTCTCGTTCTACCATGATCACCACGCTGACTACTCGGTTAGTGGCAGCTATGTATAGCAGCATTGGCTCCTTGGGTAGCGGGCTAGCCAAGATGGGAGCGCTACCCAGCATTGCCTTTAGCTCCTTGAATGCCACATCCACTTGCGGTGTCCAGACAAAGTTGTCGCTTTTCTTCATCAATTGATACAAAGGCGGGGCCTTCTCGCCCATTCTGCCCAGGAAACGGCTTAGGGATGCCAAGCACCCAGTGAATTTTTGCACATCCTTCAAGGATCTCGGCAAAGACATGCTCTCAATAGCTTTTATCTTTGAAGGATTGGCCTCAATGCCCCGACTGGATACCGAGAAGCCGAGTAGCTTGCCACCCGGGACGCCAAAGGTGCATTTACTCGGGTTGAGCTTCATCTTGTACTTGCGCAAGTTAGCGAAAGTTTCCTCAAGGTCACTAAGCAGAGTATGTGTTTTATTCGTTTTGATGACAATGTCATCTACGTACACCTGCACATTTTTGCCGAGTTGATCATGCAAGCATTTCTGCATGCATCTCTGATAAGTGGCACCCGCATTCCGCAACCCGAAACACATGACACGATAGCAATAAGCCCTGTACGGGGTAATGAAAGCAGTCTTTATTTGATCAGCAGGATTGAGAGCTATCTGGTGAAAACCAGAGTAGGCATCTATGAAAGACAGCAGTTCACAACCAGGAGTGGAATCGATCACCTGATCGATGTGAGGTAGCGGAAAAGGATCCTTGGGGCATGCCTTGTTCAAGTCGGTGTAGTCGACGCACATACGCCATGCGGTAGCAGCCTTGGGATCCTCCTTCTTCTTCTCGACCATGACCGGGTTGGCTAGCCAGTCCGGATGCAGCACCTGCATGATGAAATTGCTTATCAGCAACTTGGTGATCTGGTCACCTATGGCCTTCCTTCGCTCATCTCCGAAACGGCGCATAGCCTGTTTCACTGGTTTGGCGTCAGGACGCACATGTAGCGAGTGCTCAACCAACTCCCTCGGGACACCTGGTAAATCCTCATTGGACCAGGCGAACACGTCCCGATTCTCACGGAGGAAGTGGATGAGCTCGCTTTCCTATTTATCCCCCAACCCGGAGCCAATGATGGCCACACGGTCGGGGAACTCAGGATCAACCTGGATCTTCTTTGTTTCCTGAGATGCCTGGAACGCTGTCCGTGCTGGGAACTCGGCACGCCCTGCGCGCCAGCTTGCGCGGATTGCGCCATATCCACCACCTCGTACATCTTCTTCTTCTCGGCAGCAATCACCATGGACTCCGCCAACTAAGAACCAGCAGAGGCACACTCCATAGACTTCTTGTAATCACCAGAGATGGTAATCACGCCATTGCGACCAGGGATCTTCATCTTCAGATATGCAGTGTGGGTAGAGGCCATGAACTTGCTCAGAGCAGGCCTGCCGAGTAGAGCGTGGTAGGGGCTCTGGTGATCAACCACCTCGAACTGCAGGCTCTCTGTGTGGCAGTTCTCCCTGGTGCCGACTAGCACATCTATCCATACTCGGCCAATCGGGTTGCACGAGACTCCCGGCACAATGCCATGGAAAGTGGTTTTGCTAGGTAGCAGCATGTTCTCGGCCATACCGAGCTTCTCGAGTGTGTCTCTGTACACAATGTTGATGCTGCTGCCGTTGTCGATCAGTACCTTGCTGAACCTCACATTCTTCTCGGGACCCAAGAAGGTAGGATCCAGCACCAAGGCGTAGCTACCCGGGTTGGGCATCACCTTGGGATGATCTACTCGGGACCACGTGATCTCTTGGTTGCACCAATGCATATAGTGAGGAACAGCAGGGATCACAACATTGACCTCCATGGCACGCCTGTGCTGGGATTTCTTGTCGACAGGCTCAGAGGTGAAGATCATGTAGCTCTCGTGGTGCTCCTGGTACCGATTGCGGTCTCCGCCACCATTGTTGACGTCGTTGTTGTTACCTTGGTTCTTGTTGTTGTTGTTGTTGTTGTTGTTGCCTATGTTGTTGTTGCGGGTGTAGTAGTTGTTGTTGTTGTTGTTGCGGTAGCCATCATTGTTGAAGTAGCGGTTGGCTCCTAAAGCCCCTGGTTCACATTCTCTCTTCTCGGGAAGGCTGGAGGCCGAGCAGCAGGTGCGCGGGCAGGCTGTACAGCGGCATTCGCAGCTGGCAGTGGAGGAGGGGGAGGCATGCCCTCATTCTTGATTTCTTCCCACCAACTGCACTGCCGAGTAGTGTGGTTGGCGGGTCTTGCGGGATGCCGAGTGTGGAAGCTGCATGGGCCATCCTTCATGTCCTTGAACACGAAGTTTGGAGCAGGACCCGAGCTGACGCTACCCTGCTTCTTGTTGCCTTGGCCCTGATTCTGGTTCTGCCCGTATGGAGCTCCAGCAGTTTTCGGCCTCTGGCTACTCCCAGCTCCGGTAGCCACTGCATTCACCTCCTCTGGGTCGTACCGGGTGTCGATCCGGTCACCTCTGCGCTTGTTGCGGAACTCATTGCGCTTGCTGCTGTTGATGGTGTAGTTCCTTCTCGGCTCAGGAGCATCAAGAAGGGGCTGCGTCGGGTCGCCGAGTGCGTACTGATCTGCAATCTGGATGGTCTCGGCAAGAGTACTCGGCATCTCCCTCTGGAGCCTTTGCCACAACATGCTGCCATGTCTGCAACCCTGCGCAAACCAAGTGATGGCCTGGGCCTCATTCACACCCTCACAGGTGTTCCTCAGAGTGCTCCACCGAGTAAGATACTCACGGTTTGTCTCCTCTTCCCGCTGCCTGCAAGCGGATAGCTGCTGCGGCCTATTCGGCCTCCGGTAGGTGCTGGTGAAGTTGCTGGCGAATGCCTCCGCGAAGTCAAGCCAGCAGTTGATGCTGTTCTTGGGCAAGTTGTTGAGCCAGGTTCTTGCTGGTCCCTCGAGCATCTGCGGGATATACCGCACGGCCCACCTCCGGTTACCACCTGCAATGTGCACGGCTGTGACATAATCATTGAGCCAATCTTCCGGCTTGGTGCTGCCGTCATAGCACTTGGTCCCCCTTGCGAGCTGAACTGCTTCACGGATGGCTCCGTCATGATACGGGGACCAAAGCACTCTGGGCCAGGCGGCCCCTTGCTCTCGAATTGCGCGGATAGAGAAATCCGGTCCAGCTTGTGCCTCGCGTCACTGGGCTCCAGCATGCGCTCACCCACACGATCCAGGATGTCATAGCCAGCCAACCCCATGGCCGAGTAGCCATCATCATATCTGTCCACCTGCACGACTGCAGGCTGCTCCACCGGGTTGGCGGCTGGCGCGGCTGTGGCCTCGGCCGAGTAGGCTGAGCAGCCTGATGCCGAGAAGGTCCTGGGCGCTCTCCATCCCGCGGCTGGCTGTGAGCTTTTTGGGCTTGATAGCCTGCTCCTGCAGTGTTGTGTTTTTGACCGGATTGTCGCGGCACAGCGAGCTGTTTCGCAGCGACAGCCGGGTCGTACACCTGCATCTGCCTGTCTCTGCTGGAGTGCCCACTTCGGTCCCTCTCGCGACTAGGATGCGGAGATGAAGCCTGATCGTTAGATCTAGCCGCATGCGAGTGCACCACCTGAGAAGCTCTAGCACCCGGATTGGCTTTCCGGAACTCCTCATTCTGCCTAGCAGCCTCTAGCACCAGCTCGTTGAGCATCTCCTGCTGCCTAACGCGCGCGTCGCCGTCGGGATGCGGCAACTCTGCAGCTACAGCCTCAGCAGCTCTAAGGGTTTTGGCGGGGGTACTGTATCTGGGTCTGGTGGAGGTGTTTGCGGTGGCGGACTGACTGGGAGCCTCTACAACCGTTGCCATCTCGGCGCCTAAGTTGCGGCGCGTAGCACCTACTTTGCTAGCTCTCCTAACAACCGGTGTAAAACCGTGAGCCTTGTTGTACTCGTTCTGATCTAGACTAAGCTCTAGCCTAATCTTCTCCAACTCCGCCTGCTCGGCGAGCAACTCCTGGCGCTGCCGGTCGAGCTGAGCCTTCATGGACAAGAGCTCAAGATCGGTGGGAGGCGGCATACCCATCCGTACGGCGGAGGTAGGTATTCTCGGAGTAGTGGAGGGAGGCAGGTTGCAGTCCTTCTCGTAGGGCTTGTGCGTCTTCCCGCCAGCACTCGGGCCAGCGAGATCCTCGATGACGCACGCGGCGGTAGCAGCCGCACCCTTCCCGGCGTCAGCAGCAGGGCCGGTCATCATCACCTCCGCGACGTCTGCAGAACGGCCCAACGGCCTCCCGCGTGCGGCGATGACAGCAGGTGGATCTTCCGCGACATGCACCAGCTCGGGGTACTTGCGTTCGATGACGGTGGCGACGTGGACGAGGTGTGTGCCGAAGGAGATCACCGAGCCTCCCTCCGGCATGGCCCTGCCGCCGAAATCGCCGGCGTTGTCGGTGACGAAGTCGAAGGAGCCGAATATGTGGACAAGGCCACAGACCACGCGCTCTCCGGTAGTAGAAATCGATCCCGTCCGAACGGAAACTCCAGCCAGCGCCGCTGGTTGCCCCACGGTGGGCGCCAACTGTAGTGGTGGTGTCACGGCAGATGCCATAGGATGGCTAAAGTTGTGGGGACGATGGACGCTGGAGGCGCTCGGGGAGGGATCACGCAGCGAGTAGCCGCGTGAGTGTGAAGCTAGCACTGCAAACAACAAGATCTACCCAGGTTCAGGGCCCTCGTGTGGAGGTAAAACCCCTACTCCTGCCTTTCTCTCTTTATATTCGGGTCTCACCGAGTAGCCACGGTACAAGTGTTTTTCTCTACCGAGTAACCACTCTTCTCTCCAAGCTACTGTAGTCCTTAGTCGTGTCGTCCCTCGCGTAGGAGGAGGCAGGGCACCTTATATACTGGTGCCCAGCCGGATACAGCCAAGGTGTCGACATTATGTGCACACTGTGTACTTCCGGGTTCCCGCTGACACCTTTACACCTTTTGGCTTCCTGGGTTGTCTTCATGTGCAAAGTCGTTCCGCAGAACCGAGGAGCTGATCTGTTATCACTACCACGAACACAGAGTAGGTCCCCCCTATCCTGCGACGCCCTGCTGACACACTATCACGGTCAGGCACGCGCTCCGCAGATGAACAGTGCCAAAGTACGGACCCGGGATACGCGGGATCCTGTGTCAGAACGGCTCCTTTGACTTCTGGCCCGAGTAGGAGACCGCCATTTCTACTCGGACCACTTCCTCTACCCGGAGGAGAATAACTTCCCTGATTCTTCCTCCTGGCCTTCAGTGCGTACGGCCGAATAGCGTACGACCAGGTAGCGAGTACCGGGTAGCCGCTACTCTGCCAAGTGTCTCTTCTGATCTTGCCCTTTAGTACTTGCCTTTACCCTACTCGGGGGTATCCCCCCGACAGTAGGTGGCACCTCCCTCTGGGCTCGAGTCTTGGGCCTTGGACCGGGTAGCCTCACCTGATAGGTCCAGGATTCTTTCCCACGCCAGTAGCCCCCGAGTGTTTACTCGATTGAGAATCTATCGGGTGGACACTCAAAGTTCATTTTGATTTCACCGTTCAATCACCTGTTTTTTGAGGGTGTATACCCTGTGTGCGACGCGCTCATGTACTTGAGCATTGAGTGATAAATGTGCCTTGTGTTGGCGGTTTTCGCAGAAGGATGTGGCTCAGTCGCTTGGCTCTCCCGAGAGATCAGGGACAATTAATTGCACCTACGGCAAAAACGGTTCTGGCCTACTCAAGTTCGAGATCTCCGACTCGAACTTGGTGAGGTGATCGTTGCGACTGGGCCGTGGAGGTATTACTGAGTCGAACTTAACCTAAAAGGGGTACCCGGCACGTCCGCTAGAATTTTTCTTCGTGTTGTTGACATGGAAATATACCGGAGGACGCAGCTTGAGTGCGATTTCAGACCCACAAGAGAGATCTTTGGGTCTTACCTTCGTACTCGAAAGAATACGGCATCTGGATGTGCCTAGTCGGCTGAACAATCCAGGATAAGGATACGTAAATACATCGTGTGGTAGAGTAGCGGGAGCCGCATACTCGTGATTTTACCCTAGTCATCTTCTTACGAATCCTCGAGTAAAGAGATCCTCTTTCTTTGTTGATCTTATACGAAAGAGATTTCGCGTTGTCATTTTTACACGAAAGAGATTTCGTGTCAAGGTGCTTGTGCAAAAGAAATTTCGCGTCTTGATGAGCCCATACGAAAGAGATTTCGTGTTAGGGATGCTTATGCAAACGAAATTTCGCGTCTTGATATGCCCATACGAAAGAAATCTCGTGTTAGGGTACCTATGCGAAAGAATTTTCGCGTCTTGATGTGCCCATACGAAAGAAAATTTCGCGTTTAGGGATGCTTATGCGAAAGAAATTTCGCGTCTTGAGATGCCCATACGGAAGAAATTTCGTGTTAGGGTGCTCATCCGAAGAAAATTCGCGTCTTGATGAGGTATGCAGTGATGTCATTGCACACTTTGTTCGTTCTGGCTGCCCCCGATGGGACGTGACGAAGCGGAGCAGAGCGCGCGAGCCCACCTTGTCAGCTTTTTGACCGGAGACGATAGGTCGTGTCCAGTTTTCCCGTTGGCCACGCGCTGTAAATGCGCATGATCTTCTGTAAAGATCGTTCCAGAGTAACTGTTTTCTGCCGCTTCGTTTCTGCTTCATGTGACGCCCCGAGATCGGGCACTATGCAGATTTCAGCATTCCCGCCAAAATCCACATAATAACCGATTCCAGGTTGCCACTTGTGATAACATTACAATAGTGCACGAATAATCCACAACAACAACAGAAACGATATATACAAGAAGACTGAAACGAGTCAGGGATACAACTGATACAATACAAAGATCCAAATAACAGCGGAAGAAACAACATAGCGTCCGACTACGGACAACATACAAATTGGACTAAGAGTCCTGAAGATAACCGAGAGCGTCCAATCCCTGCCCAGGCCAAGCCGGAGGGATTCCCAAGCTAACGTCGTCAGACTTCAAACCTGTTGACTGCAATATTGAATATGCAGCCACGAAAAAGATTCGTGGGTCAGTACGGTTAAGTACTGGCAAGTGGATAAACCATACTCACAAGATACCGGCGTAGCCAGTCATCACAAGATACAAATACTTTGGGATCAACGGGAAGGAAGGGATCATTGCAAATAAGCGGCAGCGGGCTGCACTAACCAACTACAGAGACTTGAAACAACTTCCGGCTAAAAGAGGGGGATAAGATAGCGTATCGAAACCAACTACAACTACTCACCAAACAAACCCATCCAATGTCACCCCCTACTAAGGAAGCAACCCAAGGATACTCACCCTGTTGGATTAAGGAGGGATCAAGTTATTGTGTCAATAAGACTATTACTAGTCAGGTTATCATTAGTTAGGTGTAAGTTGTTCTGAGTACTTGTTAGCCAGTACTTTCACCAAGTCAACCATAACCGCGGAAAACACGGCTTCTCGAGAAGATTTAACCCTGCAGGGGTGCACCAATTTGGCCGTACACGTAAGAATAACCCGCCATACGGGGGATCAACCCACCAAGCGAGGTACTCAACACAACCCAACTCTGCTTCGCATCAAGCCCAAAGCACCACGTGTTGTGCGTGCGCGGCTAATCGAGCCCCCACGAAGAAAAGGGGGACCCTCATAGCACTGGAAGACCACGCCGCCCTAAATGCCGACTACAAAAGTTCCACCCTGGCGCCAAGGGTTCGTACCTGCTTATGCGTGCAGCAAATGGAAAGCCCGAACTAAGTGTGGTGATTTGGACGAGATGCGAATCGAATCAAGTTGAGGGGGGCGCCCATACTCGCTTCCCACATGCGGTTAGTGCGCTCATCATGGATCAGTAGACAAGACCCTTTTCCTAATTAGGGTCGACACTAGCAGGCTTCAAAACCACGCCGGGCCTCCTGCCGGTGCCTTATCATCAAATTATTATTACCCAAAACATTAACAGGTTGTTGATTGAATTGAAACCCAGCTATCAACTAAACAGGTGATAGAACAAAAGGACAACAGGACTAGAGCGCAAACAACACTAAGCATGCAACTACGACACGAGGGCCAACAGGGTAAACAAACAACAGTTAATAGGAAGTGGAAGGAAGGCTATATCATGGCTGCAAGGTAAACATATAATAGGATCGAGACACAAGCATCGTATCAACAGGCTAGAATAAGAACAACGGAAAGAATCGGTAACAAGTGATGAAAGGCAGCCATTTGTCAGCAAGTGAGTATACTTGCCTGAGATCCAGCAAGTAGAGGTACATCCACAGAACTTGTCGTTGCTCACATCATCTCAACGTCCTATCCGGGAAGAAGCAATGAACCTCGAACAAACACCGGATGCAACAATTACTACTACGGCAAAAGATCCAGCATGATCAAGATATGGATGCATGACAATTTAATGGATGCATAGAAATAACTAGTTGACATGATAGCATGTTTAAATGGACCCATATGCAATTTGGATTGCATATGGAAAAGCCCATGAATTATGGTTGAAACAATTGTTTTACAACTAACCAACAGGTGAAAGTGGATTAGCATGATGCATGGATGATGAAAACAGAAAAATAATAACAATAGAACCAATTGGAAATAAGGTTTACCCATTTTGAAATTCACTTATTAAGTTTTGGAATTTTGGTTACTTAAATGTGTCACACAAGCATTTGTTGTTTTCATCAGGTTAAATTGTTCAAAACAGATAACAAAGTTCATATTTGATTAGAACACAAAATTTTAGGTGGATTACATGTTTCAATTATTGGAAAAGGGATTACAATGATTTAATTATGAATTAAACAAAATTAAACAAGTTTTAATTGAATTTAATTCAAGTGTGAATATTATTTGAATTTTATTTGTTCAAAACATAAATTCAAATTCATATTTGACAAGGTTATGTTTTTCTGGTTTGAAAACATATTTTATATGTTCAAAAATAATTTAATTTGAGCAAGTTATTAATTTAGCAATTTTAAATGATTTAAACAAGGTTTAAATTATTCAAATCATGAAACAAAATTTATATTTGAAAAGGTGGTTTAAAATAGCATGGAAAACATATTTTATTTGTTGGTAAAACAATTTCAAATGATTTAATTAAGCATGTTACCAATTTAATTGCATTAAATAAGAGATGAAACAATTATTCAAATTAATTGTTGCAAACCAGAAAACAAAGTTGATATTCAAGTGTGGCATGGGAGTTTGGATGAAATTCATGTTTTGAGTATTTAATTTGGAGCAACCATGTGAAAGTTATTAATTATGCCATTTAATTTGTCATTTTTAAGGATTATTAAATAACATTAATTTCAATTGCCCAAATTGCAAAACAAAGTTGATAAACAGAAAGTACATTGAATTTGGACTGAAAACATATTTTATATGGGCCATTTGAAATATATTTGAATTTGTTATGGATTTAGTCAAATTCATAAAAGTTATTTGGATTTGAATTTTTTAAATTATTTGGAATGTTCAAAACAGTGCACAAACTGCATATTTAGAAAGTACAGGAAATTTGGAGTGGAATACATATAAAGTTTGTATTATTTGGATTTATGAATTAGAAATTATAGCCATTTGAATTTTAGGGTTATTTCTGTAAATAAAACAGGGGCTGGAATCTGAAAGAAATAGGGGAACAGGGGCCTCGCTGTGAAACCACGCCAAAAAAAACGGAAGTGCACCGAGCCACCAGTGACCCTGGGCCGCTGCCAAGCGGGCCCAGGCCACGCTGGCTCACCCGGGGCGCGGTTGGAGGGTGACAGGGCAGGCACGGTCTATGACCAGTGGGCCCTGCTGCGCGCGTAATTGACAAGAAAAAGGGGTGGGCTTTTATCCCACCGCGGGGATCGAACCTGGGGTCTGCCCGTTGCGCGCAAGGGAACAGGCCAGTGCGCCTAGCGTTTGTTTCGTGACAGAGTACAGTCGCGGGGGAGGTTAACATGCAGTGATTGCGCTAACCTGAATTTTTCTGTTGCAGGTTCAGTTACAGCGACAGAGCAAACGATCGATCGAGAGGGGGGGTCGCCGGCGGCAACTGCTTGTTGCCGATGCGCGCGGTGCGGCTGGGCTGCCGTGTGGTGGCCAGGTGCAGGTGGGGCCACGAGGGCAGAGAGGAGAGGGAACGCGGGAGGGGGAAAGATGCAGAGCGCACCTGCTGCTGCTGTCGAGGGCGCCGGAAGCGGCGGAGAAGGTGGCGTCACGGCCTGCTCGCCGGCGGCTGTCCGTGGAGGCACGGGGTCGTCCTCGGGGTTGCAGAGGTAGAGGACCTCGCGGCAGCTCCGTTCCCGCGGTCGGCGGCCCGTGACCTCTACTCCTTCCCCGGCGCCGTGGCGTTCTACCTCCTCCGGCCATGGCATCTTGGTGGTGGCAGAGAATTATTCAGAGAGAGAGGGAGGGAGGTGGAGGCGATGGGAAGGTGGCGGCGGCGTAGAGAAGAGAGGGTTAGGGTTGGAGGCATCCTCGGCATCTTCTTGTAGAGAGGGAAAAGGAGCAGGGCACATGGGGGGGGAGTGGGTGGTGTTGCTGCTTTTTGCAGAGGAAAGCGACAGAGAGGGAGGGGGACCGTACGGAGGTTGGGGGTGAAGTGGCATGGGCTTGATGGGGTGGGCTGTGGGTTGTGGGCTGCATCTCACAGCTCACCCCTCTCTTTTCTTATTTTTTTTCCTTATGAACATTTTTTGGAAAGGATGAAAAAGGAAATAGGAATAGAATTTGGGGGGGGGGGGGTTTTTATAACTGTTTTTATTTGATTTGCAAAACAGCAACAACAAGGTGGTTTACAAATATTTTCAACAATTTGAAATTATTAATTGGATATTAAATTGTTAGGTGATTTTTCAAATAGGGTTTGGTTTGGAAGTTTGGAAATAAACAAATTTTATTTAATAGGTTCAAGCAATTATGCAAACATTATTAAAGTTAATTTGTTTGCAAGATTTTAACTTTTAAACTCCCATTTGAAATATGCCAAATAGGATTGATTTGATTTGAATTCTGAAATTACCACTAGGGTTTTCAACAAAAGGGAAATTTTTTTATTAACAAGCCATTTGAATAAATCAACTTCAAACTTGTTTTTGAAAAACAAATGAGTGGTTTAATTGCAACTTTCAATTGGAATTTTTAGACAGGTGTGAAAGTTTAAAATTGGGTTTGAATTTTTCAATGGTTTTGAAAACAGGATGCAAATGCATATGTGATGCATGTGATGCAAGAAAAAGAAAACAAACAACTCCCTATTTAGGGTAACACCCCAGGTGTTACAGACGACACCACTAACAAGGGATTGCGCCCTCGCAATCCACCTGCTAACCCGGGAGGGGAAAGAAGTTCGACTATCGATTCTTCGTGCTTCCAGTTGATCTCCTCGACACCACTAACAAGGGCTCCTCGACACCACTAACAAGGGATTCTTGCTCGGAGTGACGACGATGTTCTTCCACCAGGAATCTTCCGATGATCGAACCTATTAGGTTAAAGGCTCAGAAAACGTCCACCCACGTGGGATCCTAACGCTTTGAAAGGTAAACAAGGGGGGAGACTCCAAAACAAATAAGATGGGAGGGGAAATAGAATAGAGGTAAGGAGAAAACAAGAATCCTATTGAGATGTTTTCCAAAATAGTTTAGCAGAAATAATTTTTGACACTCTAGAAACAACGACCGTTAGCGAGGTTATCCTACTGGCTTTGCGGACCCGTTGCTTCGATAACCATTCGTATCGAAACAATCTCGGGAATCGGAACCAAGGCTCTGATACCATTTGTGACGCCCCGAGATCGGGCACTATGCAAATTTCAGCATTCCCGCCAAAATCCACATAATAACCGATTCCAGGTTGCCACTTGTGATAACATTACAATAGTGCACGAATAATCCACAACAACAACAGAAACGATATATACAAGAAGACTCAAACGAGTCAGGGATACAACTGATACAATACAAAGATCCAAATAACAGCGGAAGAAACAACATAGCGTCCGACTACGGACAAGATACAAATTGGACTAAGAGTCCTGAAGATAACCGAGAGCGTCCAATCCCTGCCCAGGCCAAGCCGGAGGGATTCCCAAGCTAACGTCGTGAGACTTCAAACCTGTTGACTGCAATATTGAATATGCAGCCACGAAAAAGATTCGTGGGTCAGTACGGTTAAGTACTGGCAAGTGGATAAACCATACTCACAAGATACCGGCGTAGCCAGTCATCACAAGATACAAATACTTTGGGATCAACGGGAAGGAAGGGATCATTGCAAATAAGCGGCAGCGGGCTGCACTAACCAACTACAGAGACTTGAAACAACTTCCGGCTAAAAGAGGGGGATAGGATAGCGTATCGAAACCAACTACAACTACTCACCAAACAAACCCATCCAATGTCACCCCCTACTAAGGAAGCAACCCAAGGATACTCACCCTGTTGGATTAAGTATGGATCAAGTTATTGTGTCAATAAGACTATTACTAGTCAGGTTATCATTAGTTAGGTGTAAGTTGTTCTGAGTACTTGTTAGCCAGTACTTTCACCAAGTCAACCATAACCGCGGAAAACACGGCTTCTCGAGAAGATTTAACCCTGCAGGGGTGCACCAATTTGGCCATACACGTAAGAATAACCCGCCAGACGGGGGATCAACCCACCAAGCGAGGTACTCAACACACCCAACTCTGCTTTGCATCAAGCCCAAAGCACCACGTGCTGTGCGTGCGTGGCTAATCGAGCCCCCACGAAGAAAAGGGGGACCCTCATAGCACTGGAAGACCACGCCTCCCTAAATGCCGACTACAAAAGTTCCACCCTGGCGCCAAGGGTTCGTACCTGCATATGCGTGCAGCAAATGGAAAGCCCGAACTAAGTGTGGTGATTTGGACGAGATGCGAATCGAATCAAGTTGAGGGGGGCGCCCATACTCGCTTCCCACATGCGGTTAGTGCGCTCATCATGGATCAGTAGACAAGACCCTTTTCCTAATTAGGGTCGACACTAGCAGGCTTCAAAACCACGCCGGGCCTCCTGCCGGTGCCTTATCATCAAATTATTATTACCCAAAACATTAACAGGTTGTTGATTGAATTGAAACCCAGCTATCAACTAAACAGGTGATAGAACAAAAGGACAACAGGACTAGAGCGCAAACAACACTAAGCATGCAACTACAACACGAGGGCCAACAGGGTAAACAAACAACAGTTAATAGGAAGTGGAAGGAAGGCTATATCATGGCTGCAAGGTAAACATATAATAGGATCGAGACACAAGCATCGTATCAACAGGCTAGAATAAGAACAACGGAAAGAATCGGTAACAAGTGATGAAAGGCAGCCATTTGGCAGCAAGTGAGTATACTTGCCTGAGATCCAGCAAGTAGAGGTACATCCACAGAACTTGTCGTTGCTCACATCATCTCAACGTCCTATCCGGGAAGAAGCAATGAACCTCGAACAAACACCGGATGCAACAATTACTACTACGGCAAAAGATCCAGCATGATCAAGATATGGATGCATGACAATTTAATGGATGCATAGAAATAACTAGTTGACATGATATCATGTTTAAATGGACCCATATGCAATTTGGATTGCATATGGAAAAGCCCATGAATTATGGTTGAAACAATTGTTTTACAACTAACCAACAGGTGAAAGTGGATTAGCATGATGCATGGATGATGAAAACAGAAAAATAACAACAATAGAACCAATTGGAAATAAGGTTTACCCATTTTGAAATTCACTTATTATGTTTTGGAATTTTGGTTACTTAAAGGTGTCACACAAGCATTTGTTGTTTTCATCAGGTTAAATTGTTCAAAACAGATAACAAAGTTCATATTTGATTAGAACACAAAATTTTAGGTGGATTACATGTTTCAATTATTGGAAAAGGGATTACAATGATTTAATTATGAATTAAACAATATTAAACAAGTTTTAATTGAATTTAATTCAAGTGTGAATATTATTTGAATTTTATTTGTTCAAAACATAAATTCAAATTCATATTTGACAAGGTTATGTTTTTCTGGTTTGAAAACATATTTTATTTGTTCAAAAATAATTTAATTTGAGCAAGTTATTAATTTAGCAATTTTGAATGATTTAAACAAGGTTTAAATTATTCAAGCAATTTTAATTATTCAAATCATGAAACAAAATTTATATTTGAAAAGGTGGTTTAAAATAGCATGGAAAACATATTTTATTTGTTGGGAAAACAATAGATTTAATTAAGCATGTTACCAATTTAATTGCATTAAATAAGAGATGAAACAATTATTCAAATTAATTGTTGCAAACCAGAAAACAAAGTTGATATTCAAGTGTGGCATGGGATTTTGGATGAAATTCATGTTTTGAGTATTTAATTTGGAGCAACCATGTGAAAGTTATTAATTATGCCATTTAATTTGTCCTTTTTAAGGATTATTAAATAACATTAATTTCAATTGCCCAAATTGCAAAACAAAGTTGATAAACAGAAAGTACATTGAATTTGGACTGAAAAACATATTTTATATGGGCCATTTGAAATATATTTGAATTTGTTATGGATTTAGTCAAATTCATAAAAGTTATTTGGATTTGAATTTTTTAAAATTATTTGGAATGTTCAAAACAGTTCACAAACTGCATATTTAGAAAGTACAGGAAATTTGGAGTGGAATACATATAAAGTTTGTATTATTTGGATTTATGAATTAGAAATTATAGCCATTTGAATTTTAGGGTTATTTCTGTAAATAAAACAGGGGCTGGAATGTGAAAGAAATAGGGGAACAGGGGCCTCGCTGTGAAACCGCGCCAAAAAAAACGGAAGTGCACCGAGCCACCAGTGACCCTGGGCCGCTACCAAGCGGGCCCAGGCCACGCTGGCGCACACGGGGCGCGGTTGGAGGGTGACAGGGCAGGCACGGTCTATGACCAGTGGGCCCTGCTGCGCGCGTAATTGACAAGAAAAAGGGGTGGGCTTTTATCCCACCGCGGGGATCGAACCCGGGGTCTGCCCGCTGCGCGCAAGGGAACAGGCCAGTGCGCCTAGCGTTTGTTTCGTGACAGAGTACAGTCGCGGGGGAGGTTAACATGCAGTGATTGCGCTAACCTGAATTTTTCTGTTGCAGGTTCAGTTACAGCGACAGAGCAAACGATCGATCGAGAGGGGGGGTCGCCGGCGGCAACTGCTTGCTACCGATGCGCGCGGTGCGGCTGGGCTGCCGTGTGGTGGCCGGGTGCAGGTGGGGCCACGAGGGCAGAGAGGAGAGGGAACGCGGGAGGGGGAAAGATGCAGAGCGCACCTGCTGCTGCTGTCGAGGGCGCCGGAAGCGGCGGAGAAGGTGGCGTCACGGCCTGCTCGCCGGCGGCTGTCCGTGGAGGCACGGGGTCGTCCTCGGGGTTGCAGAGGTACAGGACCTCGCGGCAGCTCCGTTCCCGCGGTCGGCGGCCCGTGACCTCTACTCCTTCCCCGGCGCCGTGGCGTTCTACCTCCTCCGGCCATGGCATCTTGGTGGTGGCAGAGAATTATTCAGAGAGAGAGGGAGGGAGGTGGAGGCGATGGGAAGGTGGCGGCGGCGTGGAAAAGAGAGGGTTAGGGTTGGAGGCATCCTCGGCATCTTCTTGTAGAGGGGGAAAAGGAGCAGGGCACATGGGGGGGAGTGGGTGGTGTTGCTGCTTTTTGCAGAGGAAAGCGACAGAGAGGGAGGGGGACCGTACGGAGGTTGGGGGTGAAGTGGCATGGGCTTGATGGGGTGGGCTGTGGGTTGTGGGCTGCATCTCACAGCTCACCCCTCTCTTTTCTTTTTTTTTTTCCTTATGAACATTTTTTGGAAAGGATGAAAAAGGAAATAGGAATAGAATTGGGGGGGGGTTTATAACTGTTTTTATCTGATTTGCAAAACAGCAACAACAAGGTGGTTTACAAATATTTTCAACAATTTGAAATTATTAATTGGATATTAAATTGTTAGGTGATTTTTCAAATAGGGTTTGGTTTGGAAGTTTGGAAATAAACAAATTTTATTTAATAGGTTCAAGCAATTATGCAAACATTATTAAAGTTAATTTGTTTGCAAGATTTTAACTTTTAAACTCCCATTTGAAATATGCCAAATAGGATTGATTTGATTTGAATTCTGAAATTACCACTAGGGTTTTCAACAAAAGGGAAAAAAATTATTAACAAGCCATTTGAATAAATCAACTTCAAACTTGTTTTTGAAAAACAAATGAGTGGTTTAATTGCAACTTTCAATTGGAATTTTTAGACAGGTGTGAAAGTTTAAAATTGGGTTTGAATTTTTCAGTGGTTTTGAAAACAGGATGCAAATGCATATGTGATGCATGTGATGCAAGCAAAAGAAAACAAACAACTCCCTATTTAGGGTAACACCCCAGGTGTTACACTTCACGCGTGGCAGCCGCGATGGGTGCCACGTTGCTAGATCTACAGTTTGGATCAGCCCAGCTTGTGTATAAATATTGACCCTTAGGAGAGGGGTAAATCTCCCGACCCTTTGTTCACCTTCTTCCTCCTCGCGCACACCTCCTTCTCTGCAAGCACAAAAGAGCTCCAATGGCGCCGCCGTGTCGTCCTCGAAGGATGTGGCGAGTGCATCCGCGCCGCCTCTCATGAAGACAAGCGATTGGCGCGCCGCGAACACCACCAGGAAAAGCATCACCAAGATGCAGCGGGAGGGGTTGCTCCCGGAGGACCGCGTCCGCTTGTCCAAGAAGGAGGAGGTCCCCAACCCCCTCGCTAATGAGCGCGTGTTCTTCTCTGAGCACGTCTCCCGCGGCCTTTCTCTCCCTCTCCACCCCTTCCTGCTCGGTCTCCTGTATGTGTACGGCATATAGTTGCATGACCTCCCTCCAAACGCGATTCAGCACATATCATGCTTTATCGTGCTTTGTGAGTGCTTCTTGGGGATCAGCCCGCACTGGGGCCTCTGGAAGGCTATCTTCAAGGTGCGGATCTTCCGGGAGAGGGCGCAGCCAGGCGAGAAGGAGGGAGAGCCGCTGCGCACCGGAGCCTTCGGGATTTAGGCAAATAAAGACATCCCCTACCTGGAGATGTACTTCGTCGACTCGGCGCAGGGGTAGAGGAAGAAGTGGTTCTACGTCATTGACACCAGCGCGAATGGAGCTCCAGAGTTCCAGCCATTCGCCACTCTGAAGCGGCGGAGATCCAGGCTGCACAAGCTCATCGTCGAAGAAGGTAAAATCGTTGCTCCCCTACTCGCGAAGGTGGCAAACTTCCGTAACAGGGAGTCGGGAACTCCGTTGAATGGGATACACCTGTCGGGTGTGTTTCTTCGTCGGAGGATCCAGCCCCTTCAGGAGAGGCCATCCGCCAGGTGGGAGTACCAGGGCACCCAAGACCCCAGCCGTGTTTGCGAGGATATTCTCTCGAATGCTGAGTTCGAGAGGAAAATCGCGGCCGTCACCAAGCTGAAGAAGGGAGAGGTCTGCTCAGCGTGCCCTTCCGATCCATTCGAAGCTTTGAATCCTCCTCCGGTTGAGGTGAGTTTTCTTTTTCTTCTTTCTTGCTTTTGTTTCTTTTTAGTTTGGATTTTCATCGATTGAGAATATTTTTCTCCTTCTTCCCTTCTACCTCCGTAGAGCTTGAAGGTGGCGACGTGCTACCCGCCAATTTCCGCGGAAGATGCCTCGGATCTTTTGGCGAGTAACGTTGAAGCCCCTCTCGAGACTAGTGTCATAGAACCTGACTCAAGCTCTGAGCGCGACTACATGGACGACGAGGAGGAGTCGGTCATCGACCAACTCCATCACCGCAAGCGCCACACGCACGAGGATGACGAATTCACTTCAAAGGATAGCTCCTTGGGTGATGGGTCCACCAAGGCGACTGAGCCTCTCCAGGTGGCTCCCCTCCGTGCGCTTCCACCTATTGGTCGTCCGCCGAAGGTTTCCACCGCTTGGAACCCGGACGTTCTTGATGATGATGACGAGGACAGGTAAGTCTTTCGCGTTCCGTTCTTAATCACAAATTTTCCTTCTTCTTGTTTTTGTTCTGATTTTGCCTTCAATAGCAGCCTTGCGACTATCAGCCCTGGCCGGTTTGCTTCTTCGATTATTTCCGTGAAGAGGAAGGAGGCTGCCTTGGATCCTGCTCCAGCTGATAAGGTTGCCCGAAGATCTCCAAGCCCCACAAGGGCAACTGAAACCCCGGAGTACGGGATGCCCGGCTTCGCGGGTGGAGCGTCAGCGAACAGGGAAATCTCGGGTAGATCAGCAGACCCTCTATCTACTGCCCAGGGCAAGGTAAGCTTGTTCATCTTCTCGCATTCTTGCTTTGCTTGATCGAAGTTTTTATCGGTGCACGACAGTGCTCTCGATGGGAGTAGCCCCCGAGTCTATGGTTAACTACTTGCAGTTTGCCATGGACTCAAGTCAAACTTTTCTTCTCCAGTAGTTTTGTTTAGCTTGAATTCTATCGGGTGCACGGCAGTGCTCCCGTTGGGAGTAGCCCCCGAGGCTATACTCGACTATGCACAGTCATGTGTAGCTTCAAGTGATACATCTTTTGAGTTGGATTTTTTCCTTGGGTTTTTTTGCAGGCTCTCCTTGATTCCCTCGCCGCTTTTGGACGTCGAGTGCTTTCGGCTGAAGCGGACTGCATTTCCCTTAGGGCGGAT
The DNA here is from genome assembly GCA_028641055.1 of Alopecurus myosuroides. Classification (NCBI taxonomy): domain Eukaryota; kingdom Viridiplantae; phylum Streptophyta; class Magnoliopsida; order Poales; family Poaceae; genus Alopecurus; species Alopecurus myosuroides. The sequence goes on along the minus strand of CM054063.1, from coordinate 162,682,454 downwards.
CGTGATCGGCTTGTCCAGGATGGCCGTTCCCTTCAAGGTAGGCTAGTGCGTCTTTGTTGTTTTTATCGCTTCTTCCTGATTGTAATTTTTGCTCCAACCGTATCTTTTTCATTGCAGATGAGGTTACCCGTCTGAAGGCTGAGAAAGCGGAAGCTGTCTCTCGAGTGAAAACTCTTGAGACACGACCGGAATCCTCATGAAAGGAGTTGGAGTCCGCCCGCAAGTGCTCAGCCGATCTTGAGGGGAGCCTGTCGGGAGCTCAGGGGGCCCTGAAGCAGCTGGAAGAGGCGGGTGCGAAGCGTGACAGCGACCTTGTCGATTCCATCCACCCTTTGGCTCAGAAGCTCGCTGGTAAGCTGTGTTTCTCCCTTCTTCGATTGCGGCCTTTATTTGCCCTTCTTCGTTGATGACTATTTTGTCTTTGTCTCAGATGTTCTTGGGGTTGGGCTGGAGCTTCCCGGATATCAGCGACTGGACGCCCTTACCGACACGTGCGCCCAGCTCCAAGAGCATGCGAGCAGAATCTGCTCCCTTGTTGGTGATGCCACTCAAGTGCTGACGCAGTTCCACGAGCGCCTGTTCGTGGATGCGGAAGTTCCTCCTACCTTAGGCGGTCTCCTGCAGGTCTTCCTGGGCGATGAGGATCTCCCCGGCAAGTTTTAGCTCGCGCAGACTGAGTGCAGGGTTAAGACGGCGATCCAATTTGCTCTCGCGCATGGAGTCTCGGGTGACCTGGACAAGGTGTACTCAGAGCTTCCACGCGACTCGCTTGGCAAAAAGGTAGCGATCCGTCCTTTTGGCGAACGTGTTGAAGTGCTCGCGAAGATGCTCTCTGGGGTACTTTCCCGTGCTAGTCGCAAGGGACAGCCTTCCACGAGTGTGCATCTCCTTAGGATAGCTTTTCATTTTCTTGTGCTCTTGATGTAATGAATCTTGGGATGTATTCCGATACTTTATTTTGCGTAATCGTAGTATTTTCTGAAAGCGTCGGTGTTTGATTCTTGCGCCTTACTTTGTATTCTCCCGATGGGAGTAGCCCCCGAGCACCCGAGGTCTGGGTGGTATATTTTCGAGTGGGATCCCGGTATGTTTCTGAACCTTCTTTGTTTTCTTCCAGGTAGTGGATTCCGTTGTAGAGTCTTCGAGTGGGTCTGCTCCGCAGATTATTTCCTTGGTTGCTGATGCCAGCGCTTTTGCATCGCTCTGTGACCATGTCGCGGATGGTGAACATAAGCTGAAAGCTTTGCGAGGTGTGGCTGATGTTGCCAAGTTGAAGCAGAAACTTGCGGCAGAGCGCGAGCAGTTTGTGATGGAAGAACTGGCGGTTGTTTCCAAGGGCATGCTCTATAATTTTGCGAGCCCCCGAGTACTTGTTGCTAGTCCCTGACTTTGTTTTGACGCGTTTGTTGTCCTTGCAGTTGTTGAACCTGACGAAGTCTGCGAAACCCATTGGGTGGACAATCACATAGTTCACGAGTCAGGTAGCCCAAAACCTCATGCGAATGAATTTTGGTCTGGACGCAATCGAGGTTTTATCATGTCTACCCTGAAGTATCGGGCGAGCCAAGCGCAGATAATCGTCGAGTCTTGTCGTGAGGCTCTGTCTTCTGTCCATCGGGCATTTTACCCTTTGGGTGTTGTCCCGGATAGCTTGAGTGGTTTGCTCAGGATGTTCCGTCGGGTGGGGGAAGTTCGAGAATGTGTGCGTCAACAACTTATCAGTGGATCTCAAGTGGCCCTCGCCTTTGTTCGAATGTGGCATCCTGAGGTCAACTTTAGCTCGGTAGCACGGCTTCCAGACTTGAGGGGTCCTCCGGTGGATCTTTCTCCTCACTACGCGGCCGTGCGTCCTGCAGCGGAGCAGATTATTTGACTGATTGCGGAGGAGATCGATCAATTGCTTGCGGATGCGGCTGCTCGCCGTTAGGTGTAATTTTTAAGATGTAAATATCTTGTAAGGTGTTTGAAGGTGTAAACCTTGTGACCTTGTATATTTTATTCGATATATTTAAGGTGTTTATAAGGTGTGGACCTTGTGGTACCTTGTATTGTTTTATCGAGTTACAACACTCGAAAGTATGTGATGATGCTAGTTAGGCGTAGCCCCCGTGCGTTTGGGGTGTGTACCTATCGTTTTAGCATGTAAAGAGAAAAGTGCAAGAGTCTTTGTAGCTATGGTTGCGAAACCATGTTTTTATTGCTATGGCTGAAAAGCCATGTATTTGGTCGAGCTACAAAGTGGCTGGTACAGCCTTATTTCTTGCGAGTAGGAGATCAGAAATCCTAAGGGTAAAACTTGCGGAGGTGCGCCACATTACACGGGTTGAAGTAGATGTCGCCGTTCTTCGGGTTCTTCAAGCGATATGCGCCTCCTAGGATGACTTCATGTATGATGAAAGGTCCTTCCCATGGTGGATCGAGCTTGTGCCCCTCCTTTTACTTGAGCCGCAGCACCAGGTCTCCTACCACGAAAGATCTGTGGCGTATGCGGCGACTGTGGTAGTTGCGCAGCGACTGCTGGTAGACTGCATATCTTGCGAGTGCGATGTCCCTGATCTCATCCAGTGCGTCCATGTCTTCTGCGAGTGCCTTGTTTGAGGTTTCTTCACTGTATGCAACGACTCGTGGAGCACTGAATTTGACGTCTTCGGGTAGGACGGCTTCAGCTCCGTATACCATGAAAAATGGCGTGTATTTTGTATATCGATTTGGTGTTGTTCGTAGGCTCCATAGTACTGATGGCAGTTCTTCGGCCCAGTGCCCTGCTGCTGGGTGCAACCGATCCAGCAGTCGTTTCTTTAGGCCAGCCGAAACTAATCCATTAGATCATTCGACTTGGCCATTAGTTTGCGGGTGAGCCACCAAGGCGAAGCTGAGGGTGATTCATTTTTCCTCGCAGAAGTCCTTAGTTTCCTTGGTTGTGAAGTTACTGCCGTTGTCCGTAATGATGTTGTGCGGTATGCCGAATCTGCATACGATGGAGTCGAGGAATCTCATAGCGCACTGGACGTGCGCGGAGGTGACAAGCATGGCTTCTATCCATTTTGTGAACTTGTCGACTGCCACGAGCAGGTGGGTGTATCCTCAGGTGTTGACTTGCGCAGTGGTCCCACCATATCTAGCCCCCATTGAGCGAAGGGCCAGGCGATAGGGATCATACGGAGCTCTGTGGCAGGGGCGTGTGGCTTGGGCGCGAACCTTTGGCAGGCGTTGCATCTGTCGACGAGGTCTTTGGCGTCCCTCGCTGCTGTGAGCCAGTAGAATCCTGCCCTGAAAGCCTTTCCCACGATGGCTCTCCAACTGGCGTGGTGCCCGCAATCTCCTTGGTGTATATCTCAGAGCAGTTCCTTGCCGTCTTCGGGTGCTATGCATCTCTGCAACACTCCTGATATACTATGCTTGTATATCTCTTTGTTGATCACCCGAAAGGATTTGCTGCGTCGTACTATTTGTCGGGCCTCGCAAATGTCTGCTGGGAGCTGTTTGTTGGACAAGTAGTCGAGGTATTTCTGCGTCTAGACTGGCTCGACCAGAAAAACTTGCCTGGAAATATTGTGGATGAGCTCGATCATAGCAAATTGCGGGCTAGCATCTATTTCCACTGTTGCAGATGTTCCTGCTGGCTTTCTAACTTTGACTGATCGCTTGATTATTGGTTCGAAGTAGATTCCTGAAGGGATGGGGGCGTTTGTTGACCTCATGTTGGCCAGCTTGTCTTCTTCCTCATTTATTGATCGTGCGATGTGCTTCATTTCGCACCCTTTGACACTTCCTTCGAGTAGATTGTACATGTCATGATAGGCGACCATATTATCCGCGATAGCATCGCACTCCTTCATCATCTGCTGCACGATGAGATTTGAGTCTCCATATATCATCAATCGGGTGGCTCCGCAGGCGATCGCCATTTTCATGCCGTGTAGGAGGGCCTCGTACTCCGCGTCGTTGTTGGACGCTGGGTCATCAGGAGGAAAGCCCAGTCGCAAGACGTACTGCAACTTGTCTCCTCGGGGAGATATAAGAATAACTCCGGCTCCGGATCCTTCATTTCTTTTCCACCTGTCGAAATACATGATCCAGTTGCTCGTGTATTCTGGGGGTTCTGGTGTTTGTAGCTCCGTCCACTCGCTTAGGAATTCCACGACGACCTGGGATTTTATGGACTCGCGCCCTGCGTATATTATGTCCTAGGCGCCTAACTCGATGCTCCACTTCGCGATTCTTCTATATGCCATGGGGTTGTTCATGATAGTACCGAGTGATGCGTCGTTTAGCACCGTGACGGTATGTTCCTGGAAGTAATGCTTGAGTTTTCGGTCTGTGAGGACTACGCCATACGCGAGCTTCTAGTAGTGAGGGTATCGCTGCTTGCACGGCGAAAGCACCTCGCTGACGTAATATATTGGCCGCTGGACGTCGTACGCCTTGCCGTCCTCTGGCCGCTCGACGACAATAATCATGTTGATGACTTGATTTGTTGCGGCTAGGTATAGGTATAGGGGCTCCCTCTCATGTGGTGTTGCCAGGACGCGCCTGCTCTGCAGTGCTCTTTTTAGGTCGATGAAATCCTTTTTTTTTTTGCTTCGGGCGTCCACTCGAACTTGTCTGTTTTCTTCAGCAACGCATAGAAAGGCAGTGCCTGCTCGCCTAATCTTGCGATGAATCTGCTCAGAGCGGCTAGCCTTCCCGCGAGCTGATGTACGCCGTGAAGATTGCTTGACTCCTTTATTGTTAGGATTGCTTGAATTTTCTCCGGGTTGGCTTTGTTCCTCGGGCGGACACCAGATACCCGACAAGTTGTCCTGCAGGAACACCGAAGACGCATTTTGTCGGGTTAAACTTGATCATGTACGCGTTGAGAGCGTCGAATGTCTCCCTGATGTCCTCGAGGGGCAGAGTTTTTATGACAATGTCGTCAACGTATACTTGTACGTTCTTGCGAATGAGCTTGACAAGGAATTTTTGCATGCAGCGCTGATATGTTGTGCCTGCGTTTTTTAGCCCGAAGGGCATTATCGTGTAGTAGTAGACACCGTGAGGTGTAATAAATGTTGTCTTCTCCTCGTCCTCCGTTTTCATCCTGATCTGATTATAGCCCGAGCAGGCGTCCAAGAAGGAGAGGCGCTAGCAGCCTGCAGTGGAGTCCACGATCTGGCCGATCCGTGGTAATGGGAAGTTATCCTTAGGGTAGTGTTTGTTCAGCGACGTATAGCCGATGCACACACGAAGGATGTCGGTGTTTTTCTTCGGGACCATCACCGGGTTTGCTAACCAGGTGGATATTTTGATTTCTCTGATAAAACTTGTGGCGAGTAATCTATTCACCTCTTCTCCGAGTACCTTCTGTTTAGGCTCGGAGAATCGTCGGGTTGTTTGCTTGATAGTCTTGGCGTCTTTGAATACTTCGAGTGAGTGCTCGGCGAACTCCCTGGGTATCCCTGGTATATCTGAAGGCTGCCAGGCAAAAATTTCTTAGTACTCACGGAGGAGTTTGACGAGCGCGCCTTCCTATGCGGGCGAGAGGGTGGTGGACACCATCACCGTCTTCGCGGGTTCTGTCGGGTGCACTTGATGCTTTTCAGTGTCGCTGTTTGCACTGAACTCAAGTTCGGGAGCATTCTTTTTGGTGAGCGGCATCACGGAGTGGTCCGTGCTCTTTGCCAACTCTTCCAGCTACTTCTGCATCCCGAAAGATTTCGCGATCTCGTTGGACTCAATATAACACTTGTCAGAATTTTGGAAGTCGCCATCTATGGTGATGGTGCCGTATTTCCCTGGGAGTTTGAGCTTCAGGTAGGCATAGTGGGGTACTGCCATGAATCTCGCGAACGTTGTCTGGCCGAGAATTACGTGGTACTGTGAAGGCCAACCAACTACCTCGAAGTCGAGGAACTCCCTCCTTTAGTTTCTCGGGTTTCCGAGCACCACTTCCAGGTTGATTGTTCCGAGTGGTCGTACTGCTTTTCCCGGTACTATTCCGTGGAAGGATGTTTTTGACTCTGCGAGTCCGTCCAGGTTCTTGTTCATCTTGCAGAGTGTGTCCGTGTAAATGATTTTTATTCCGCTGCCGCCGTCCATGAACACTCGCGCGAGATCGTAGTTGCCTATCTACGCCTGAATGACGAGCGCGGCGTGTCCCGGTCGGTATATCCGAGGAGGATGGTCTTCTTTGGAGAAAGTTATCGACTGGTCTGCCATCTTCATGCATTCTGGTTTGGACAGCGGGGTTTGTACTGCCATGAACACTTGGCGTGTGTTTGTCTTCCGGACCCTTCGGGAGGGGCAGACCTCTGTATCATTCCTATGAGTCCCTGGGGGTTCGGGTACCCATTGTTTCTCTGGTTTGCATCGGGTGGCGCTGGCAATGCGGCCAATACCGCATTCTGATGTCCTGGTGGAAGTAGAGGCTGTGGCGGCTGGAATCCTCCTCAAAGTTGCGGGTATCCCTGGTTGATCGCGGCTCTGTTCTTCCTCGTGTAAGCCTCGTGGATGTCCTGAAATTTTCGGCAGTCCTTGAGGAGATGCGTTGCCTTGGTCTTTCCTGTGCGCTTATCTGTGAATAGATGTAGCGTATAGTAACCGTCAAGGTCTTCCTCGGGAGTTTTGTCATCTGGCTTTGGCTTCCATTCACGATTTCCACGAGGCCCGCTGTCGCGGTTTTTGGTGAATTCTGTTGCCACCAATTCTTCTCGATCGTCGTGGTCGTAGTGTCTCCTTTTCTTCTTTCGACCGTGGCGATCTTCCTCAGGCGCGGGTGAGGATACTTTCTCATTGCGCACGGAATCTTCACTGTTGGCCCATCTGTCGGCTATTGCCATCAATTCCCCGATGGTTTTGGGCGCAGCTCGTCCCAGTTCTTCTCGGAAAGCAGCACGCCGAGCTCCTTTGGTGAAAGCCTCGACCGCAACTTCTTCAGATATGTTTCCCGCCGTATTCTTGAGCGTGGTCCATCGCTGAATATATTCTCGAGTAGACTCGCCACTCTTCTTTCTGCACGCCCGCAGCTCCTCTATAGACGCGGGTCTTTTGTACGTTTCTTGGAAGTTTTTGCGGAAGTCGTAGGTTAGATCGCCCCATGATCCATAGCACGCCCGCGGTCTTCCTTCGAGCCAGCTGCGTGCAGCGCCTACGAGGTGTAGGTTCAGGTACTGCATGACCGTTGTCTTATTCCCACGTTGACATTTTACTGCCGTGAGGTAATCTGATAGCCAGGACTTGGCTCTAGCGACCCGTCGTACTTCGGGACTTCTGTCGTAAGTTTGAACCTTTTGGGCATCGGTGCCTCGCGGATGTCGCGGGTGAAGGACAATGCGCCACAGGCCTCCTCGTCGGAAGATGCGGATAGAGATCGTGCGCGGTTCCTGATTGCTCGGGCCCTGTTGACTTTTTTCTGCGTGATATCGTTTCACGCGTCGTACTCAGGACGGTTGCGATTATCCTCCTTCCGCGGCTCCCTGATGCGGTGTCGCGAGCGACTGCTGTGATGTCGTGGACTCCGATCATGATCTCTCAGGCTATCATCGCTGCTACTCGGAGTATCGTCACGGCGCCGGGCTTCTTTCCCTCGGGCGCGACGAGGTGATCCCTTCCGTTTAGGCGACGTGCTCCCGCGTCGGCGGGGTGTTTCCTTGTCCTTCCGAGGGGTTTTTTCAGTTTCTTGCGCTGTCGCGTGCCTGCGGGTTTGGGCGGCGATTCTTGTGGCTGCCATGCCTAGCCCCTTTTGGACTTGCCGATATTGTTCTGTGGGAGGATCATTCTCCCCCGGTTGGTTCGCCTACAGGTACGTGGCTGCTGCTAAGACTGCGGCGCCAGGAGTCGTCTGGGGCACGTTGACGTCGTCGTAGACGTGCATGAGGGATGTCTCGAGTGTCTTGCTGATTCCGCTGAGGGATTCGCGATCCATGGCGGCGGTTTTCGAGACATATCTCTTTTTCGAGGGAGTGTTCCCCACCGAGCGAGTTTGGGAGAGGGCTGCACGACGCGCGCTCGACTCATCCGCCACTTTCTTTCGTGCTTCCAGAGTCATGCGAGCTTCATTGATCAGTCAACCTGCTCGCACCAGATGATAGTGGTACACAGACAGATCCTCATGGGGAGCTCCTTCCGTGTGTGGCTGGCCTTGGTGTACGGCCTCCTTTGCCCTGTCCCAGGCGTCACGCGAGACTTTGATGCTCTCTCGCTTCTTCCGGCTTTCCTCAGTTTCCTCGGGTGGACCAGCTGGTCCTGCAATGCAAACCTGGGCCAGATATGGCTCGCGAGTCCTAGACGTAGGTTGACAGCTTTTGCCAACCCGATAAGGTTCTTCAGCCGCGATAGTGTGGAAGTTGCAGATGCTGGGGCGGATGGATCCACCACTGGGCGCTAGGTCGCGACCAGTGTCGTGGGGTGACGTGTTGAGGGCTGCCGGGCTCAAGACAGACTCGGAGTCCGATTCGCCGAGACCGATCTGCTCGGGGAAGTGAAAAATCCCTGCCTTGTTGGCGTGGAAGCAGAGGCCCCCGAACGTAAGGCTGACGCTTTTCTCCAACCCGTTGAACGCCGGGCGCGATTCCGGCGAGTCGGGCGTGACGTTGATTGACCCTAAATGGATTGGTTCCGCTAGAGTCGAGGTTCCGGGGCTCCAGCTGAAGGTTGGTGACGATGAGGCCGAAGACGCCGTAGATCCAGCGCCCACCGTTCCCACAGACTGCGCCAATTTTCGATTAGTCATCTCAACAAGTCCATCAGATGATCCGGTAGGGTTTCGATTAAGAGAACGTATGGACGCTGGTGACGATCGTCGGCTAACAGGGGGCATGATTTACCCAGGTTTGGGGCCCTCGTAGAGGTAAAACCCTTACTCCTGCTCTTTCGATCTGTATTATGAGTAGATCAGTTACAATGGGGGGGGGTGCTCAAGCCGAGTGTATGGTCTCGAGCTTAAGTCTTTGATGGTGAGAAGTTCATTAGATCCCCTCCCCGGTGGTTCTCCTGGCCTTATATAGGTGGCCAGGTCTCAAACCGTCCCCGAGGGGGTTACAAACCCTAGTTTTAGGTCGGATTTAAATTTCCTTCTTGACCCGCAAGTCTTTGTGGGTGGGCTCATGTTGGGCCTTCTAGAACTGTAGGTGGCACCTCCCTCTGGGCTCGAGTCTTGGACCTTGGACCGGGTAGCCTCACCCGATAGGTCCAGGATTCTCTCCCACGTCACAGCCTTTATTAATTATTAAGTTTCGAAATATCTCAAAAGTTAATATGTCTAAAAAGAGCTCACAAAGAGGTAGGCCTCCCCCAGAACTAGAAGCATATAAACAACACTACAAAAGTCTATTAATATGCTGCCAAGTATGTCAGGAGAAAAAATCCTGTGCCAACGTAAGCGGTCGATTGCATCCATCCACCATAAGTTCTCTCTGGTCCGAAGGAAGCATGAAAACCCATAGTTGAATCCATTGCACCGCCATATAAATAACCTGTAAGACATGAAAGTGCTTCTTCCTGTTAAAAACAAGATTATTCCTATAATTCCACAAAGACCAACAAATAGCCGAGACGCCTATACGAATTCTATTTTTGGTCTTTTTGTCCAACCCATTAAGCCAATTACCAAACATATTAATAACATTGGATGGTGGGGTTATATTGTAGATACAAAAAACTACACGCCAAACAAGTTTGACAAATTGGCACGAGATAAATAAGTGGTAAATCGTTTCCTCGTTCCCACAAAAGGAATAATGGGTATCACCTTTCCAATTGCGCTTAGCAAGATTATCCCTAGTAAGCAAGACTTTCTTGTTTAAAAACCACATAAATATTTTAATTTTGAGAGGGATTTTCAACTTCCACAAATAAGATTTCAGAAAAACAGTATGACCATTCATAAGATCTTCATACATAGACTTAACTGAGAAAACACTATCTTGAGAAAATTTCCAATGAAAACAATCAGGATTGGGATTAAGAGAGACCCTCATTAAACGAATTCCCAACAAGATTCCTCCTAAAACGAATGTTAAGAGGTGGAGCGTTGTGAAACACTTCATACACCGAAACATGTTTATGTTGCACAATGTTAGAAATTACTAGATAACTGAACACCCCAACAATTCAAAGCTTCAAAACTTGGGGATTGATCACTTGTTGTAAATTGCATGAACCGCAGCAGGTTTCCTGGATCCCATGGAAATATGATTGTGGTGTCGGAGTCAAGCTCTAGTGAGAATATCCCAATAGTACACGAGCACCATTTGCTTGCAAACGAGTGTGCCCTTTTGACATCCATGGTCGGACAATAAAAGTTGTCCTCTTAGTAATTCATATGTATCATGTTGTCTAGGCTAAATGCAGCCATGTTGCCATTAGAGCCGAAACTTAGAACATCTCCAGAAGACGCGCTATATAGGCGCCCCACGGGCAAAACCGCCGAAATACAACGCGTAGGGCAGAAGCAACGGCTCCAGCGGGCGCGCTAAAATCCCACGCGGGAAAATTCTCGTCCAGCGTGCCGAGAAACGCTGAAGCCGGCGCCCAGAATCTTGTGCGTCTCCTTCCGCGCGCTGGACGACCGAGATCGCGCACGAACTCTCAATCGCCGCGTGAAACTTTCCCGCGCGCTCGCACCATCTGTCATTCCTTCTCTTCCTCGATTCTACCCCTGCTCTTCGGGCGCCCGAATCTGCCGCCCCCGCGCTTCCGCCTAGCCAAGCTTTCACCGGCGCGCGCCCACCACCCAGATGGCTGCTGGCCCGACGCCGGCACGGTAAAAGCGCCCTCGTCTAGCGCCAAATCTCCTCTCCATCGTCGAAGCTTCCCGCCGTTGGCGCGACGTTCCCCCCGCCGCCGATTCAAGCAGAAGGCCACCATGCCTGCGCACCAACGCCCGGCGGCAGCATAGCAACCACCAGACGGAAGGTGTTCGACGGAATTCTGCAAAGGTATACGCCGCCGCCAGTTTGACCTCTCCATGGTTGAAAGTGCAATATGGTCAACTAGAGGGGGGGGTGAATAGGTGACCTACAAATTTTACTCCTTTTTCACTTTTAATGGGGCTTTTAAGAAAGTAAATGCTTGATTACCTAAATGTGCAACTAAGTGAAAACCCTAGGTGATAAGAAGCAAGTAGCAGCGGAAATAAAGGAACGGTACAAGATAACAACAAGTGAAAACACGGAGACAAGGATATGTTTCCCGTAGTTCCTTCTTAAAAGAAGTACGTCTACGTTGGAGAGGTGGGGAGCCACCTAGGCGCTCCTCAATAGCACGGATGTGCACACCTTGTTCTCCTTGAGCTTCTCCGGTGAGGGAGATTCTCGTTTCCACTATGAGGTCGACTTGAAGGCGTTGACCAAACCTTTACAAGGGGTTGAGGCTACTCCACAAGTGAGATGGAGGCTCTCAACAATCGAAGCTTCTTGCTACAAGGTGGAAGCTACAAGCACTAGGGTTTCCCTTGGATGACAAAGCAACCAAGAGATTACAAGATCCCAAGAGTTGTGGTGTGGGTACACACGTTTTGGCTTGGTGGAAAGGTAGATCTAGACCTCCTCCATGAGATCCTTGAAGGGCATCGAGTTTGGTTGGAGGAGGAGGGAGATCGGGGCGATTTGAGCTCTACAACAATGGAGGAGAGAGAGGAATGGACGAGCTACCTATCTAGAGGAAGAAGACAGCTATTTATAGGCTCCTCCAAAATCTGACCGTTGCAGTTCTGCGGGACCGGAAATTTCCGGGCTAAAGGCCGGAATATTCCGGTCGGAAGTGGCCGGATATTTGAAAAGTCCGGGGGGCGGATAATTGAAATATCCGGGGGCGGAATTTTCCGCCCCAATATTCCGCCCCCATCTCTGTGCGCAGGCACCAACACATTGATGAAAAACTGCTAAGGACCAAGGGCCGGATTTTTGCTACGGAAATTTCCGGGGCAAATTTCCGCCCCACCTTCTGTGCGCGGGCATCAACTTCAGATAGAAAAATGGCTAAGGACTTTGATGCCCGGAATATTGAAATATCCGGGGGGCGGATAATTGAAATGTCCGGGCCCGGAATATTCCGGACTGAATTTCCGCCCCCATCTCTGTGCGCGGGCAATGCGAAGAAGACCAAATTCTGCTAAGTCCTTGAAGGCCGGATTTTTGGCCCGGAAATTTCCGGGGCAAATTTCCGCCCTGGCTTCTGTGCGCGGGCATGAAAATACTTAGTCGTTTTCGTGGAAGCCAGAAGAGTGGCCGGAAATTTCCGGTGAGGGGCCGGATAATCCGCCCCATAGGATCCGGAATTTCCGCCCTGTATACTGAAAAATCCGGTGGCTGAATTTCCACATTAGTGATCTTCTCTTTGATCTTTTGACGAGGATATATCGATGATCATCTAAAGTAATAGCTGCACAGGCTGAACCACATTGTTAGATAGGAGATATCCGTGTTAGCATCATCACCAAAATCATTAGAGGGATCATGAGCTTTCAATCTCCCCCTTTTTGGTGAATGATGACAACACGGGTATTTGCAGGGAATAAAGCTAACAATGCAGAATATAGAAACATCACACATAGCATATATAGGAGACATGCCTCCCAATAATAATAGTTCAACACAAACGACGAGTACGGTAGAACGGAGTTCGAAAAAGACGCACGAAAAACGGAAAGGGCACGAAAGAACGAAAGAGAAACCCTCCCAAGCAAATCCCCACGATCATCTAAATCTTCTCCCCCTTTGGCATCAAGACACCAAAAAGAGAAAAGAGAGAGCTACGTCCCATGGAGCACACTCTAGGCCTGGGTGTCCTCGTCGTCCTCTTCAGCTTCACTGTCGGTGGCAGTCTCCATGTCCTCATCTTCATCAACACCAATATCCCAGTCAACATCACGGTTGTTCCAGTTCCTGTAGGCAACCCGAGGAGGAGGAAGTGATGGCACAGAGGGAGTCTTGAGTGCAGTCATGATGTGATGCTGATTCTCTAAGATGGTGCGGCGTTCCACATAGGCTGCGTAGTTCTCCTTGTGGAGGCAAACAGTCAAGCTGAGCACCTTCTCAACAGCACGAGCAAGCCACGAGCGCTTCTTCTTTCCAGGAGGAGGAGGACGCATGCGAGCATCCCTGTGGCCCTGTCCAGATCCACCAACATCATGAGCGGCCTGCTGAGTATGAGCAGACTTCTTGTAGAGGTTGACATCCTTGTGATCCTCACAATCCAACTCCAAGTCTTCTCGGAGCGCCTCAGGATAGCGTGCCTTGATGAGCTTCATGATATAGGGGGCATATGGTGGCACCTTGCGATGGAAGAGAGCATAGTGGATCTCATTGAAAATGAAGTCCATGACATCAACCCTGTGAGCCTCCATATCAGTCATATCAGTCTCAGAGAAGGTCAGGAAGGCATGGTGCATAAGGTTGACCAACCCACCACGAATAGCATCATTGTTTCCCGCGCTTGGAGCAATGGACTCCCTGAACATGCGCAGGAGAATATCATAGACTGCAAAGAGGCCTTTAGCCGAACCAACTGTGCCTCGAGGACCATAGAGCTCAGCAAGCCTGTTCTTCTGGTACTCTTCCCCATGAATGTGCATACGGTGGCCCTGAGGAGAGTTGAGGCCAGCAAACGGATAGGCAAGAACAGTGGCAAAGTCATGGAAGTTTGCAGTCAGCAGGTGAGGGCCAGACATCCAGGACATCCCAATATCTTCAGAATCATCAATGACAAGAGTAGCAAAGAACTGTTGGATGTAGGTGGTGTTGTAAGAGCAACGAGTCTCCATAAGCTGACGAAGACCAAGGACCTCCACAAGCTGAACAGAGTTGTTGAAGTACTCGGGGTTGGCAGCTAGATGAGCAAAATTGATAACCTTCATGGGGCAAACTGGTTTGCTCATAACTGTGTAGACCTGCTTGAAGAGAGTCTCCTGCTCGACGTGCCAAAAGCACGAGTCAATCGTGGGGTCCTGAGGACCCTCCGTGTACCAAGCCTTCTTGCGCCATTCCGAAAAGTCAGCAATGGGCATAGTGCCCACATTGAGAGGTGCCTTGCCTTGCTGCCTACCAACTCTGCGAGCAGCCCGATCAGCCTCACGTTGTTGCTCATAAGCTCGCTGAGCATCTCGTTCACGCCGGCGAGTTTCATTATCTTCCACAAAAGTTCCCTCCTCATTTTCTGTCAGATGGCGGAGGCGTTTGCGGGAACTGAGCAGCTTGCCAGACCTAGAGGTGGAACCATCTGCGAGAAAAGCAAAAGAAAGCCAAAGAAAAAGCAAACAAACATCAAAAACGGGGGCTCACGAAATGAGGAATGGAATTGGGAAGTTCTGGTGCAGAGTCAGTATAGGCCGGAAATTCCGGTCATAGAGACGGAAATTCCGGAGGACGGAAATTCCGGCCTCAGGGCAAATTTCCGGGGTGCGGAAATTCCGGCCCTGGGCGGAAAATTCCGGCCTGCGGGATTTCCGAATCCAGATCTGAATCTGGGCCTATAACGAATCTGGAACCAGGGATCTAGTACGAGGATGAGTATATGGTGCGTTGTGGGAACAAGGCACCATGCGAGAACAGGAACAAACCCTAGATTGATAATGCATCTACTCAACCCAAAAATTTGCGGAGAAAACGAACACGTACCGGGATCCATGGAGGAAGGGACGTGCGGTCTCTTAATCCGCAAAGGAAGAGGAGAGGCAGAGGAGGGAGGCAAAGGGGCCTCCCGGAAGGCTCGGAGGCGGCGGCGGCTGGCTGGGGCGAGTGGAGAGACGAGGGGAGGAAACAGTGCGGAACCGTCTCCTCCCGTCGCCCTTATATAGCCCCAGACCAAGGGCACCGGAAATTTCCGGTGTTAATACCGGATATTCCGGACCCCGGAGATTTGGGCCGGAATATTCCGCCCAAATATCCGGTGTGCCTTCTGTGAGCGGGCACGCTGGATAGGTGGGGGGATTATTCGAGTCCAAATCTCCCTCCGGAAATTTCCGTGGCTTAGGGCACGGAATATTCCGGGGTGCCAAAACCAACCGAGTTTGGTGGAAAAGGGATCAAATCGTGAGCCTCCAAAGATGCAAAAAGGACACAAACTAACTCAAAACACGAGAAAAACATCAACAAAGAAATCCAAAGAAAAGGTTGGTGGCCGAAGCCACCGTGTTTGAGGGATACCAAGGAGCCGCGAAGATGTATCTTGGACTCAAAAGTATAACTCACGTTTAAAGCACTATAAGTCACAAATTGACTAGATATGCATGACGTTTTGGTTGTTTTACGCATGATAGGTGGAGTGTTGGTCCATGAGTTGAACTACGCTCCCCCTATGTCCATGCCTACATCTAGACTAGATAGCATATATAATGAAGGTACTTATGCAAGGGTTCAAGAGAAGTTAGACGCATCGATCACATTTAGTTCATTCCTCAAACCCCGAAATCTTGGTTCGTCAAGGGCCTTCGTGAAGATATCCGCGAGTTGATCCTTGGTCGCAACATATGAGAGGTCAATATCACCCTTCTCAACATGATCCCGAATGAAGTGATGTCGTATCTCAATGTGCTTCGTCTTGGAGTGAAGAACGGGATTGTAGGCGATCTTGATGGCACTCTCATTGTCGCACAAGAGAGGAACATTGTCGAAGATGATGCCATAATCTCTCAATGTTTGCCGCATCCAAAGTAATTGAGCACAAAAACTCGCCGCGGAGATGTATTCGGCCTCAGTGGTGGAGAGAGCAATGCAGTTTTGCTTTTTGGAAGACCAACACACCAATGAGCGACCAATAAATTGACAACTCCCGGATGTAGATTTCCTATCCGTCTTCTCTCCCGCATAGTCCGCATCCGAATACCCAATGAGCTGAAAGCTTGAACCCTTGGGATACCAAAGACCAAAGTTTGGGGTATGAACTAAATATCGAAAGATACGCTTAACCGCTTCAAGATGACTTTGTCTAGGGGAGGCTTGAAACCTTGCACATTTACCAACGCTATACATAATATCGGGTCTAGATGCACAAAGGTAAAGCAAAGAGCCAATCATGGAGCGGTATACCTTTTGATCTACCTCTTTACCATTCGGATCGGGTTTCAAATCAACCGTCGTGGACATGGGAGTCTTCATAGGTTTAGCATCATGCATATTGAATCGCTTGAGCATATCTTGAGTATACTTGGCTTGCTTGATGAATGTGCCTTCGGGATGTTGCTTGATCTCAAAGCCAAGAAAATACTCCAATTCTCCCATCATAGACATCTCGAACTTGTCCGTCATAAGCTTGCAAAACTCATCATTGAATGCAACGTTAGTGGAACCAAAGATGATATCATCCACATAGAGTTGGCATATGAACAAGTCGCCTCCGACCTTTTTGGTGAAAAGGGTGGGATCGATTAAACCAACATTGAACCCACGATCTACCAAAAACTCTTTAAGGTGCTCGTACCACGCACGTGGAGCTTGTTTAAGCCCATATAGCGCCTTATCGAGTTTGTAGACATGATCGGGGTGGTTGGGATCTTCGAAACCCGGAGGTTGCTTGACATAAACCAACTCATGGATGGGACCATTCAAGAAAGCACTTTTAACATCCATTTGTTGCAATTTGAAGTTATGATGAGAGGCATATGCAAGTAAGATGCGAATAGATTCAAGACGAGCAACGGGAGCGAATGTTTCACCGAAATCGACACCTTCGACTTGAGAGAAGCCTTGAGCAACCAATCTAGCCTTGTTGCGGATGACGATGCCGTCCTTGTCTTGTTTGTTCTTGAAGATCCACTTAGTGCCGATGACGTTCTTGCAATCTTTGGGCCTTGGAACCAATTTCCACACTTTGTTGCGCTCGAAATTGTTGAGTTCATCGTGCATAGCTTCAAGCCAATCTTGATCTTCAAGAGCTTCATAGACCTTCTTTGGCTCAATGTGCGAGACAAATGCATGTGCTTTGCTAAAGTCCGCTAGTTGCCTCCTTGTGACGACCCTTCCACGAACTTGTCCAAGAATCATATCCTCCGTATGGCCGGCACGAGCAAGATTATCGAGCCTTCTCTTTGCTCTACGAGCTAGCATCTCCTCCAAAGTTTCCTTGGATAGGACTTGATCATCACCTTCATCATCGGAGACATGTCCACCTTGGTCTTGATCATTGATGGGAGGTGGATCCCTAACGTGATGAGTTGCATCATCACCATGTGTATCTTGTTCTTCATTATGAGCTTGGCCTTCATCATGAGCTTGGCCTTGATTGTTTGCTTGGCCTAGTGGTGAGGCATGAGGGCTTGGTGCATCTTGTTGGGTAGCAAGGTTATCAATGGATGTAGTCAATGGCTCCACTTGAGTAGAGCATAGTCCTTCTCCCTCCGTCATCCGGTTTTCCTCAATGGGGATTATTTCACCAATCCCCATTCTTCTTATGACGATGGGAGGAATTTCATCTCCTACAATACCATGATCTATACGGCCCCCTTGGGACCCATTATCCTCATCGAACACCACGTCTATAGCTTCTTCAACTTGTCCGGTGGATTTGTTGTAGACTCTATAGGCGTGAGAGTTTGTGGCATAACCAACAAAGATACCCTCATAGGATTTAGTCTCGAACTTAGACAAGCGTTTCCCTCTTTTGCGAATGAAGCATTTGCATCCAAAGACCTTGAAGTATGAAACGTCCGGCTTCTTGCCCGTGAGAATCTCATAGGGGGTCTTGTTCAAAATCTTGCGGAGATATAATCGGTTGCTAGCATGACAAGCGGTGGAGACGGCCTCGGCCCAAAAGTTGTAAGGAGAGAGAACTCCGCAATCATGGTACGAGCCGCATCCATAAGAGTCCGATTCTTTCTCTCCGCCACACCATTTTGTTGAGGAGTGTAGGGAGTGGAATATTGATGAGCAATGCCTTCCTCACTAAGAAATCCCTCAACGGTGTAGTTCTTGAACTCGGATCCATTATCACTCCGGATCGCCATGATGCTCGTATTATGTTGTCTTTCCACCAAAGTGATGAATTCGATGACCCGCTTTTGAGTCTCACTCTTTCTCTTGAAGAAGTACACCCAACAATATCGTGAGTAATCATCCACAATCACCAAGCAATACTTTTTGCCTCCAAGACTATCATATGATAGAGGACCAAAGAGGTCCAAGTGAATGAGCTCGAGGATTCTTGATGTAGTGATGTTCGTCTTGGTGGGATGTGCTTCTCCATGTTGCTTTCCTAGAACGCAAGAGCTACACACACGATCTTTGGCAAACTTAGCATTTGTTAGTCCTAGAACGTGATTGCCACTTTGAAGGTCATGCAACGTCCTCATATTGGTGTGGGCTAACCGGCGATGCCATAGCCAACCCACATCAACTTTAGCCATTAGGCATGTCGCGGCACACGTGTCTCCTTTGGAGAAGTCCACTACATACATGCCGTTCTCGACATGCCCAACAAAGGCTACTTTAAGAGTCGTTTCCCAAGTGACAATCACATTCTCCTTATTAAAGAAAGAGGTAAAACCACTTTTAGCAAGTTGAAGAACCGAGATGAGATTGTAGCCAAGGGACTCAACAAGAAGAACGTTCTCAATTGACAAGTCATTTGAGATTGCTACCTTGCCTCGTCCCAATACCTTTAGTTCGGAGTTGTCACCAATAGTGACGCAATTGAGATGAGGTAGTGGAGGATGAATATCACTCATTGCGTCATTGCTTCCGGTCATATGTTGGGATGCACCACTATCCACCGTCCATTTGCTCGTACCGGAAGCACTTCCCTACAATAGATTAGTTGCTTGATTTAGGGACCCATCTTTGAATGGGTCCTCTCATGTTAGTGACAAGGGTCTTAGGAACCCAAATACTCCAATGATAATCGTCACCATAAGAAGTACCAACATATTTGGCATATACATGACCATCTCTAGATTTCATAAGAACATAAGATGGATTATATTTCCCGGCAAAGTTATTGTGAGTGGTGCTGCCCCTAGAGGTCTCACCACCCACAATGGTGTTGGTCTCCTTCCCTTTGGTCACCTCTCCCTCTTTCACAAATCTTACTTCTTGTGAGGAGGAGGTGACTCTCTTCTTGTTCTTCTTCTTGTACTTCTTCTTTGACTTGTCAATATAGCCAAGTCCCTCCTTTCCATTGTTGGCATGATGAGAAGCAATCTCATGGAAACTCTTCTCATTTCCTACAAGATTAGTTGTACCACAAGCATTGCTAGACAAGACATTCAAGCTAGAAGGTGAAGTGGATACTACTTGCTTGTTTGATTGTTGAGCTAGAAGATTGTCACGAGATTTGGTTAACTTGTCATGAATTTCCTTAAGAGACATGAACTCTTTTTCAAGTTTTTCATAACGAGTGCCAAGTTCCTCGTGAGCAATTCCTAGCTTTAATTCTTCATGCTCAAGAGTTTTAATTAAGGCAAGAGATTGTGCATTTTCCTTCCTAAGCTTAGAGACACTTATGGCAAAATTTTCTTCAAGACAAGACAATTTCTCCTCAAGTGAGGCACGAATGGAACGCTCATTATCAAGAGCTTTTTCAAGCTCTTGCTCATTGCAAGTATGACCTCCATGGCTTTCTAAGGTCATGATGATCTCCTCCTTTTCATCAACAAGAGAGTTAGCCTCATCAAGTTGCCTCAAAAGGGAGTTCACCTTTTCCTTAGTCTCACCCTTAAGGCTAGATAGCCATAAGCTTAACTCATTAGACTCACTATCCTCCTCACAAGCATTTTCAACACAATCCAATAACGAAGGAGGGTTAGTGACAATGGTCTTAGAGTTGGGAGAGCATACCGAAGTGGCTTTTGCCATAAGACATGTAGGTCGGGTTGCCACATTCTCATTGGGGGATTCGAATAGAGAGATCGAAGGTGATGATGCGGTGGCCTTGGCGATGTGAGCTACACCTACCACCTCATCTTCTCCTTCATCTCCGGAGATGTAAGTCTCAAGAACCGCCCCTTCTTGTACGTAGAGAGCTCTTGGAACCTTCCTTGCAAAGTTCTTGTTTTGAGGAGGCTTGGTCTTGTTCTTGCGAATGAGCTTGCCTTCGTTCTCTTCTCTTGGCTCAAAGGGGCACTCCTTCACGAAGTGGTTAGCGCTACCACAATTATAGCATGTCCTTGAGCGCTCCCCCTTCTTCTTGTAGTTCTTGTTTCGTGGAGGCCTTGGAGATCCAGCCTTGTGAGCTTCCCATCTCTTCCAATATCCATGCATAGCAAGGGCAATGCACTTGTGAGCTCCTGTGTAAGTATCTTCATAGTCTTCCTCATCATCATCATCTTCTTCACTTTCATCGACTCGAGCCATTGCTTTTGACTTTAATGCAAGGTTGGGGGACTTTCCCATCCCTCTAGAGCGAGCTAGAGCATCATCCGCACTCTTGTGAGAGAGAGAGATTGCGATGAACTCACTAAGAACACCTATGGAGTTGAGAGTATTGTAGTCCGCTCTAGTCCGGATGCTAGTGGCAAGATTCTTCTCGAAGGGTGTGATAGCCTTGACAAACTTCCTCTTTATCCATTCATCCGTGATCTCTTCCTTGCCAAAGTCTCTCAGTTGATTGGCGAGCGTGACAACTCGTCTATAGAGCTCTTCAGGAGTCTCATCCTCTTGCATAACAAAGTTCTCGGAGTTGTCAATGGCCACATCATACTTGGAGGACTGAATACTAGCATTTCCTTGAAACAAGGTATCAAGTTTGTCCCAAGCTTCCTTGGCGGTCTTGCAACCGCGAATGTGAGTGAGATGCTCCCTTGGGAGAGCCTTCTGGATGATAACAAGAGCAGTTTTGTTGAGTTGAGATTCAACATCCTCCCTTGGAGTCAAGTTGCTTGGATCATGAGGATGAAACCCATGGATCACGCTTCTCCACAATGCCGTACACGATCCTGAAATGTGAGATTCCATTTCAAACTTCCAAGAGGAAAATTCGTTAGTGTTAAGGATGGGTGGAACTCCAACATTAAGGATGTGTGGCATGGAAACGATTGGGTGGATGGAATCATAGTTTTGCGGTGGTGGAACTTTTGAATTGGACCCCGAACCATTAGCCGTTTGAGACTTGGAGCCACCTTCACTCTCCTTAGCTTTGGCTTTAGCCTTTTGAGCGGCTTTAGCCTTAGCTTTGGCAATGTTTGCTTCGATTTCGGAAATGTCCGGATTTGTTTCCTCATCCGAACTATCCTCGTCGGTGACATGGGGAGAGTGAGACGGCTCCTTGGTTCTACCCATCATGTTCTCCAACATCTTCTTGATGGAGGAGACCTCCGAGCCCACACTAGAGCTAACCTTCGACAATTGGGTTTGTATGGTACAAACCGTTGTCTCAAGGTTGGCTATAGTGTCGGCCATTTTGGAGAGCTCCTCCTTAGAAGTTTCGGGAACATCCCCGTTGACCATGTTTACTCTTAGGCGGTTAAGCCCGATACAAGAGCCGAGGCTCTGATACCAATTGAAAGTGCAATATGGTCAACTAGAGGGGGGGGTGAATAGGTGACCTACAAATTTTACTCCTTTTTCACTTTTAATGGGGCTTTTAAGAAAGTAAATGCTTGATTACCTAAATGTGCAACTAAGTGAAAACCCTAGGTGATAAGAAGCAAGTAGCAGCGGAAATAAAGGAACGGTACAAGATAACAACAAGTGAAAACACGGAGACAAGGATATGTTTCCCGTAGTTCCTTCTTAAAAGAAGTACGTCTACGTTGGAGAGGTGGGGAGCCACCTAGGCGCTCCTCAATAGCACGGATGTGCACACCTTGTTCTCCTTGAGCTTCTCCGGTGAGGGAGATTCTCGTTTCCACTATGAGGTCGACTTGAAGGCGTTGACCAAACCTTTACAAGGGGTTGAGGCTACTCCACAAGTGAGATGGAGGCTCTCAACAATCGAAGCTTCTTGCTACAAGGTGGAAGCTACAAGCACTAGGGTTTCCCTTGGATGACAAAGCAACCAAGAGATTACAAGATCCCAAGAGTTGTGGTGTGGGTACACACGTTTTGGCTTGGTGGAAAGGTAGATCTAGACCTCCTCCATGAGATCCTTGAAGGGCATCGAGTTTGGTTGGAGGAGGAGGGAGATCGGGGCGATTTGAGCTCTACAACAATGGAGGAGAGAGAGGAATGGACGAGCTACCTATCTAGAGGAAGAAGACAGCTATTTATAGGCTCCTCCAAAATCTGACCGTTGCAGTCCTGCGGGACCGGAAATTTCCGGGCTAAAGGCCGGAATATTCCGGTCGGAAGTGGCCGGATATTTGAAAAGTCCGGGGGGCGGATAATTGAAATGTCCGGGCCCGGAATATTCCGGACTGAATTTCCGCCCCCATCTCTGTGCGCGGGCAATGCGAAGAAGACCAAATTCTGCTAAGTCCTTGAAGGCCAGATTTTTGGCCCGGAAATTTCCGGGGCAAATTTCCGCCCTGGCTTCTGTGCGCGGGCATGAAAATACTTAGTCGTTTTCGTGGAAGCCAGAAGAGTGGCCGGAAATTTCCGGTGAGGGGCCGGATAATCCGCCCCATAGGATCCGGAATTTCCGCCCTGTATACTGAAAAATCCGGTGGCTGAATTTCCACATTAGTGATCTTCTCTTTGATCTTTTGACGAGGATATATCGATGATCATCTAAAGTAATAGCTGCACAGGCTGAACCACATTGTTAGATAGGAGATATCCGTGTTAGCATCATCACCAAAATCATTAGAGGGATCATGAGCTTTCAATGGTTGAACTCGTAGTTGTACTCAAATAAGTGCCATTTTTTTATAGATGAGTTCATCTTACGATTCGTCCGAGGAAGAATGGGAGATCAAAGAGGAGGAGGACATAGCCATTCTTTTGGCATTGCGCGGTAGGAAGAGGCGGGGGCATGGGGGCTCTACTGTAGGTAGAGAGAGGTTGTGGAAGGAACGGCTCAATGGGCACAACAAGTTGATGCGCAACTACTCTGTGGAGAAGCCTATCTATCCCGAGAGATACTTTCGGCGTCGTTAATGGGCACCGAGTTGTTCAAGCACATAACGGAGGAGGTGATGAAGCATGACCTTTTTTCCGGCAACAGAGGAATGCCGCCGGAGAGCTTGGGCATAGCACTTACCAAAAGGTGACAGCCGCGTTGCGTATGTTGGCATATGGTACTCCGGCGGATCTAGTTGATGGTCACTTGACAATGGGTGAAAGTCAAGCTATCATGTGCGTGAAGCGCATTGTGGTAGCAATTGTGGATGTGTTCGGTACTGAATACTTGAGATCCCCCAATGCTCAAGACACGACTAGACTTTTGGAGTTCAAGAAAGCTCGGAACTTTCCGGGTATGCTCGGCTCTATTGATTGTCTACACTAGAGTTGGAAAAATTGTTCGATGGCATGGCATGGACAGTTCAAGGGAGAGAAAAAGGATTCTACCGTAATCCTGGAAGCCGTGCCTGATTATGAGACTTGGATTTGGTATGCATTCTTTGGAATGTCTGGATCTCGCAATGACATCAATGTTCTTCATCGGTCATCATTGATGAACCGAATTGCTAACGGTGAAATGCCATCGGCCCAGTTTGAAGCCAACGGGCATACGCATAACTACGCCTACTATCTTGCGGATGTCATCTACCCAGGGTGGCAAACATTCGTGAATCCGGTCAATAAACCGTAAGGTAACGAACAATGTGCTTTCCACAATGCACAAGCTATGGCTAGGAAAGATGTGGAGAGAGCGTTTGGAATTTTGCAATCCCAATTTTCTATTGTGAGAAGACCGGCTAGATTTTGGGATCAAGAGATCCTTTGGTATATTATGACCGCTCGTGTGATCATGCATAACATGATCATAGAGAACGAGCATGGACAAGATGTAGATTATTCCATCTACGGGTTGATGGGGCAGCCGGTGCGGGTGAGAAGGAAAGAGAGAGAGTTGTCCACTTTATTGCATCGTACCATGCCATTCGTCACAACGAGGTGCATGATGATCTTCAAGAAGACATCATGAAGGAGTGGTGGAAATGGTATGGACAACAAGCCTACTAGTTTGTTTGTATTGTTGATGGCCAATCTGTTGTATTGTTGATGAACTATTTGTTGTATTGTTGAACTATTGTTTGTATTTGTATGAACTATTTATTTGTGTTGTAAATAATAATAAAATGACATTTATCTTTATTTTTGTATGTGTGTTTGATCTGTTTTGATCTATGTAGTTGGTTGTTTGGGGTTTGTGTAGGCGCGCGTGCACGCCATTTTGCGGCGCCTGTAAAATTCCCAACCAACACAGCGCCTAATTTTGGCGCATCTGGAATAGCTGCCGCCGAGCGCGCGCTGCAAACTATTTTTTATGACTAATATGGCGCTGCAAACCAGTTTTACAACGCGCAAGTTTAACACGACTGCTGGAGATGCTCTTACGATGCCACAAAGCTGATGAGTGAGCATGGTACCGGAAAGCTCTACACTCTCAGTCTGGACCGAACTCCAAGAAAAGTGACGAGCCTCCCACGCAAGTGAACACATCATCAGCAAGCTCTGTTAAAGCTATTTCGGACAATGTCGCCTCTGCAGGTTCCACCCAAAGCTCAAGGAATAGAGATACGCCACTAACATGAGTATCGTCCCAATGGATATCAGAGTACCACGGCCCGTCTGATGCGGCCTAGTCCAATTGGTGCATGGCAGCCTCCACAAGGGTGCTTAACGAGGGGACTCTTCCTCGACGAGACATTCACCCCTCTCGAGATACCGCCAACAGGTGGCTGGCCTCTCCGAAGGGATGCAAACCATCTTTCCTCGGAGAGGAGTTCTACCTCAAGCTCTCTGCCTCCTCTCTAGAGGGTTTTTCTCTTAAGAGGAAACACACCATGTGCCGCTGACGCACACATTCATGTGCGCTGACGAAGGCACCACAGTGCGGCAGAGAATCTTTGGCAAGAGTTTCCATTCTCGTGTATAAAACATGGACGACAACTGCCCTCGCCAAAGCGCCGCTCAAAGCTTTCCCCTTCGGTGTAAGAAGACCAATCTGGCGCTACAAGACGAAGGAAACGTCATCAAGAACCCCGACCATCCTGCCATGGATGGCGGTGCTGTCTCCCGAAGACCAAGACCGCCAGAAGCTGCACGGCACGCTCTGCCATCTACAAGTGTGCATATTTCTTCCTTTCCTCGTACTCACTGGCCAACTCCAACTTCAACTGTCCAAACTGCAATTGGACGCGTTCTGAAAGTTGAACCAACGTCGGCTCGGCAACTGTGACCACCACCTCCTCGAGACTCGCATGCAAACAACTATTGGTTGTGTCGGGTGGGATGTCCGCGCTAGCATGAACAACACTACTCGCATGAGAAGCCCGGAGCATTGTTGTCAATGGTGGAAGATCCCTAACACCAAAGTGTGCTTCAACATCGTTGATGAACTCAGCCCAAGCACCAACCACTTGACGTAGTCTGCATGCCTCATACCACTCCTTGGCTTTACCATCCATGTGCATTGTTGCAGAGATAACCCACATGCAGTTATGTATATTGAAGTGAGTGAAGTAGGTGAGACACTGAGTTCGCAAGAGGCATGGATTGGTACCATTAAAGCGAGATAAGGAGGTGCCACACAGGTCCGTATTAACAGGGTGAGCACCTGCAGCAGAGCCGGTGAGAAAATGCGTCGAGCAGCCTGCTGGCCCCCAATGTCGAACACCTTGTGGGCATGGCAGGAGCGTGGAGGTCATCCGCGTGTAGAACACCAACAACCCCGACCCCATGCGTGGAGATGTGTGAGGGAGACGAAGGCTTGGTCTCCGACTTCTCCCGTACTCAATCCTGCATTAACATCGGTGTGGTCATGATAGCCACCTGCCCTTCCTACTCCTTGACCCCCAAGCGTTGCGCAGAAGAAGCCAGCAACATGAGAGATTTGTTGAGGCTTGCCATGGCTCCTGCTAGTCTCAACTCAGTGGTTTCCGCCGCTCCCACTCCCACTCCCACCAAAATTCATAAGACGGCTTATGCATAAGTATAAGATCAAAAGAAGTCACCCATAATTTCTCGTGCAAGCGAGTTATCCGGCCACTCCGGCTCCATAGTGGCACCATCTCCAATCGTAACGCTTCCATCTATTGCTCTCCAAGTCTGTAATAGATCTCGCGGATAACTTGTAATCGACATACTAGTATTACTCATATTAAGAGATGTGAGAACAGTGATAGTCATTTTTTTTGGCTATTATGCTGGAACGAATACTCATACATATTCATATGACATTGTGGATCGCCTCTGGACCAGAGGGTTTACTAAGCACATGTCGTAGAGATTGCAATTCCTGATGTTTTTGAGTAATAGAAGTTCGTTCCCGCACAAAAAAAAGAGTGGCAAGACTGTAAACCAACAAGATCTAGAATAGATTCAAAATAATATGGGTTGACAAAGAAAATCCCTCTGAGAAACCGCTCTCGTGTCTCTCCCCAGGCGACGCGGGGGTGAACCCAGCGCCGCGCCGCAAACTCCCTCGCCTCCGCTGCCCCCCACCGCCGCTGCCGCTGGCCTGTGCCGCGGTGGCGGCGGACCCCCTCTCCCAAAGGGGACGGGTGGTGTTGTGCTCGTCGGTGGAGGTCGCCAGGTGTGGGGCCATGGCGGCCTGGATGCGGAACCTGGGCGGCGGCCCAGTGCCTTTCGCCGCGGCGGATGCGGCAGCAGACCGGTGGGCTTGCTGCGGTGTTGAAGTGGCCGGCGGCTGCGTGCGCCCTGGCATGGTGCCAGTCTCGATCTGGCCGCGCGGGCCCGATCTAGGTCGTGCGGGCCTCGATCTGAACTTCCCGGCCTGTTCTGGGGCGTCCGGGCCGCGATTGACGTGCGGGTTGCTTGTCCTTGCCGGCCGGCGGGAGTAGGGACTCCTCGGCCTTCCTAGCCCCAGCCTCCCCTGCACGCGATGTCTCGCCCCCACCTTTGCCATGGCCAACCTTGCCTCGCCTCTTTGTCCGGCTCCGCCGCGGGGCTCCGCTCCTCCCCGTGGTACGCTCCTCCGCCCGCATTCCTTGCGGCCAGCAACCCTGCCCCACTCGGGTGTGCGGGCTCTGCCAGATCCATGGGTCGATCTGAGGGGTTGGTGGCCCGGGCGCCGCGGATTGGAGACATCTCGGTGGTGGCGCCGCGCCCCCCGACGCGCGTCGTGACGGAGAGTCTGATGGCCAGAGGCTTGCGGCCGTAGGTAAGATGGATTTCGGCACCATCGGGTCGATGGCCAGATCTAGGTTTTGGTGGTTTGCGGTTGCTGTCGACTGACGTGCGTGCCGCCGGTGTGGCCGGTAGGGGTCGGGCCACCGCGCTCCTTTGGCTGGGAGGTCGAGAGGTCTCTTATCCTCGGTCGTCTCCGCGTCCCCATGAGGGTGGCCAGCTCTCTGTAGGAGAGGCACACCAGCGAAATCTGTGCAGGTTCCCCTGCCCATGACGACGACGCCGGTGCGCGCCGTCTACCCTCTTGGGGGCGTCATGTTGATGCCTTCCTCTTCCGATCTGCTGGATCACGTCTCTTGTGCCCGCTTGGTCGTTCGTTCGTGCTCGATGGGTCACTGGTCTGGGACATGGCGAAAGCTTTGCATGACCTTGGTTTGTGCCGCCGCCGACGACGCCGCTTGGCGCCGTTCCCCTTCCTGGAGGCGTTGCTCGAAGCCCCTCTCCGACGGCTCTATCTTGCCTGTTACGTGCGTGTTGTGGATTCAAGTGGGGTTTGCTGCTTTCGATCGGAGTCGATGCCTCTCGCGTGCAACTGAAGACAAGGCTACATCTCCGGGTTCAAGCGAGCTCCTTATTAGCTTAAGTTCGTGTTGCTTGTTTCCTGCATCTTTTGCAGTCTTTTGAGTTGTACTTTGTGCCTGTATGTGTAGCTGGGTTGTAATTCTTGTACTCCTAGCCGGTTGTTGGTTTCGTTAATTCAAAGCCGGACTCATTTCGAGCCTTCCGTCTAAAAACTGTAAACCAACAACGCACTCTGAAATATGTCATGCCGTCCAGATCGTCCATAACGTGACAAGTAGTCCAAGAGCCCAAACTCAGAACTCAGGCAGGAATCGAAAATTTTAACCCAGATGGGTCCTGCTTGCTTCATGAGGGCCCGACTTGGACTGAACTACAGCCCAACAGGCTTTAGCTGGTAGCCCAATACCACAACTCCACCAGTGCCGCCGCTTGTGCTGAGATAGTGCCACGAGCTTTCATTCACATCCATGGCGGCGGCAGCGGCACCGCTGCGGGCTCAAGACCGGCGCCACCTCTTTCAAATTCACATCATCATAATAAGGTATGCATAAGAATGTACGATCCTTTCATCCGATTTTGTTTGTTTACTAGGTTTTGATATGTGTTGATGCAGTCATGGGGCTGATTATACGATACAACAACAGAGCTCGGCGGCTGTCAATGGTCGCGGAGGGCCGGAAGCCGAGGGATCCGCGGGGCACTTCTGGGTACTTGGATGAGGAGCGGGAGGCCGGGGTGGGCGAGGCCATGCCGAGATGACCACAAGTGGGCCGTGGGCGCGACCTGGGCGGAGCCTGGCGGCGCGGTGAGGTCGATCGACGGCCGCGACAATCTCTCCTCTCTAATCACGCGTTTGCTTCTGAATTACTTACACATTGCGAGTTGGTTAGTCATTGTTTGCTTCTGAATGCTCGCTGCTCCACTCATATGCTACTAGTAGAAGGGAGGAAAACCTGCGGTTGCTGTTGCTGCTGGGTCTGGCAACTGAAAGCATACAACACGCGTTGGATTGATTTGCTGGTCTACCTGACGTACACCACATAGTACTATTCTACTCAATATTAACATGTGGGCATTGACTAGTAGTTTTTTTTTTGACAATGGGTATTGACTAGTTAATTAAGGTCGCTGTCATACTAGCTTTGCTGTCACCCTGCCATCTTTGCCACGGCCGTCGAGTGACCTGCTCCTCAATTCGTGACCGCCAGCAACCTCATTGGTGTATCTCTTGATCAGGTCGCTCCTATCTTTGTTTTAGATCAAGAATAATGGTGCATGGTTACTTCTTCCTATCCAGCTAGCTAGAGATGTTGGGCAATTGTGATACTGCTCCAGTTATGTTTATCCTTTGCTTTGCAGTCCATTATCTCGACTGTGGTGTACACCTTTGATATTGATGTTGCCAGAATCATATCATTGGACGATTTGCTTGACTTTCATTTCAGCACATGCGCATTCAGTTTTCTGAATTTGCACTGTCTAGTCAACTATCATCCAACTGGAGGAGCTAGCTGTTAGTGTCTTACCCGACCCTATGTACCGATGATCTATGAATACTCTTACTTTCTCTCATAACTATGCGTATGCCTCATAATTCTTACGATACTGCATATCTGTAACTGGTAGCCTTGTAATTCTAATACTATTAGCAATGCCACCTATTTATTATTAGCTTAGCTGCATGGTGTAACCTACCTTTCTTGCAGGTAACCAAGCGTTTGCTTCTGCATACTGCTCACTGCATGTGTGGTCGTCGTAGTCGTACTAACTTGATAGTTACTGGAAGGAACTTTCTGTTGCACTCTGTCAACGCTCTAAGCAAATTGGCCCATGACACATTGTTTTAATGCAACATGTGTTTAATTGATTTGCTGGTACATCTGACGCATATCTATTGCTGGGTCATGCTTGTTGACTAGTTGATCTTGCTAACATATTGTTACCTGCAAACTATACCCCCTGCCAGACACCGCATAGATCCATCGATAGAGGTGTCTACATACTGCACGTTAGCGGTGAGCTTGCTCCTGGATGCTACATCAGCAATGAGATATTCGTGCATGGGGCCAACCAAACCTCCTAGCTTGTTTTAACTATGAGTGTGTGTACCAGGCAATCTCGATATATTATACTGTATACATCAATTATAGTGCGTATACACAAGTAATTTGATGTCGATGACATGATGTTATGCAGAACAATATCATTTGCCGATTTGTTTGACTTTCATTTCAGCACATGCAAATTGTGTTTTGTTTCCTTATCCAATCCTTCCATGGACCTGGGTGAGACGAGTACCTCCTCATGTTTTTCTTGACTTTCTGGGCTACATTCTCAGCTGATCAACTCTCCTCGTTCCAATCAATCTATTCTGTCATTACTTCACTACAAAAGCGATACATGCTCAGAAATCAGAATGCATACATGATCTGCAAAAATATGTTAACATGCACGGAAATATATTTCGTCAAATAAACACATGCATTTCTGGTTTAGGGAAAAAAGATTGTCCAGTTCAGCAATATATGCTGCTCTGCTTAACTACTACTCTTCAGATCTCAGCAACATTTTATTTAAAACACATTCCCAATATTTTCAATCAGTTCTGTCCCTATCAATTGATATGTGTTGTTCTTTGGTTTTGACTATGCGCAAAGTTTTCTGAAATGGTCAATTGATCACATGTCTATAGTGATATCAAATCAAAGAAGTTCTACATTATTCTTTCTAGTTTAGTTTCTTAAAACATCGACCATGAAAAATAATTTTCTCCCAGGATTGCAAATCAAATTTCTATCACTTCAATAATATCTGTGTGGACGGTTCTTGTTAACAAGTGTAACATTTATGTCGATTAACTCATATCTAGGTTTAGAAAGTTCTTAATTCAACATTATAGCATCTATAAAATCATGTCTATGGAGCCAAAATCTAACAGGCAACTGAACTAAACAAAATGAACTATAAACTCTTTGTAAGTTCATTTCTTGATCTACCGTGCTTGTTAAATTGCTGAGTTAATATTGTGTTATCTCCATCCTTAGGTTGACGTGCCAAAAGGAATATATTATTACGAAAAAATCCGTTCTCATAATATTATTTGTGTGCTTATGTATCATACATTTGTTACTTGCAGAAATCATGGAATAAGAGGCAATTGAATGTTGCTATCAATTAGTAAGCTCACTGCACCAGATTGTTTCTTCCATTAACATAATATATGAAACTGTATCCAAAAATATTTCTAGGATCTTACTCAAACCATAAATAAGTAATCTCTCTAAATTTGGGCATAGTTAATCTTGTCAAATCTGTATATGTATGCTCCCAATCCTGCCATTAATTGCACAAAATGCACTAAAATTTGGCCTCATATATCACATATATTTCTTCCATCAATATCATATATGAAACTGTATCCAAAAATATTTCTAGGATCTTACTCAAACCATAAATAAGTAATCTCTCTAAATTTGGGCATAGTTAATCTTGTCAAATCTGTATATGTATCCTCCCAATCCTGCCATTGATTGCACAAAATGCATTAAAATTTGTCCTCGTATATCACATACGTTTTCTCTATATAAACACACGCACATACCCCTTTTCTCATAGCCAAACCAAGACCTATCGCTCCAACCATGGCAAGTAGCAATCTGCTTGAATGGCCAGAAGCCATTATACCGGTGCAAACTCTTTCCATTTCTGGTATGAGCACCGTGCCACCACAGTACATCAAGCCTCCATCCGAGCGTCCTAGTGGTAGCACAAATGACCCTAACCTTAAAATCCCAGTTATTGATCTCGCTAGCTTCTCAAAAGCTCCTGACCATCACCAAGCAATGCTAGAAGCAGTAGCCGATGCATGTAAGAACTGGGGATTCTTCCAGTTAGTGAACCATGATGTGGACATGGATGTTGTGAAGAGGATGAGAGGTGCATGGAAGGAGTTCTTTGATCTCCCCATGGAAGAGAAGAAGGTATATGCAAACTTACCAGTAACATACGAGGGGTATGGGAGCCGCCTTGGAGTTGAAAAAGAGGCAATCTTGGACTGGAATGACTATTACTTCCTGAATCTCTTCCCAAGTGATATCAGAAATCTTGACAAGTGGCCAAAGATTCCTACTGACCTGAGGTTGGTAGATCTACATCAGCTTAATTGATTATTTTTTTCAATTTACCATCGTTCTTTATTACATCAGCTTAATTGATTATTATTTTCATTTATATGTTCTGCTACATACTTTTCTAATTAATTTATCCATGCCTGATTTTGTTTTTGTATCTACGCAGGGAAGCCACTGAGAAGTATGCATGCCAATTGATAAGTCTCTGTCAAGTATTGCTCAAGGCTATGTCCAGTAGCTTAGGATTGGAGGAGGACTACCTCCTTAGTGCTTTTGGTGGCAGTGATGGCATATCGGCTACCATGCGTGCAAACTACTATCCTAGATGCCCACAGCCGGAGCTCACTCTTGGTCTCTCCTCTCACTCTGATCCTGGTGGTATAACCTTGCTCCTCACAGATGATAACGTTGAAGGGACACAGGTACGCAAG
The DNA here is from genome assembly GCA_028641055.1 of Alopecurus myosuroides. Lineage (NCBI taxonomy): Eukaryota > Viridiplantae > Streptophyta > Magnoliopsida > Poales > Poaceae > Alopecurus > Alopecurus myosuroides. The sequence goes on along the minus strand of CM054063.1, from coordinate 162,650,210 downwards.
GGAGATGCGTGGGTCACTGTGCAACCAGTTCCAGGTTCCTTCCTCGTAAACATTGGAGATCAGATTCAGGTGATCGATGTGGTCTATTTACCTTCTTTTATCAGTATGATGTAATATATATTTTCAATATCTTGTCTAAAGTCTCATTACATCCAACCACTATTATTTGTGCTCATGAAGCTAACACGTGAAATTAATGGCATTTTGTTTTTCATCTACAAGGAGTTCGAGAGGACTACATAGTGTTCTTGGCTTCTTGTAAAGATATACACCCTCCGTCCCAAATTAGTTGTCATGGATTTGTCAAAATATGGATGTATGTAAACATATTTTAGTGTATAGATACATCCATATTTTCATAAATCCACGACAACTAATTTGGGACGGAGGGAGTACTATATAATACAAGGAAATAAATAATTTATATTGTACGAAGCTAACTCTATGTATGCAATTGATTAGTTCATCTTTTGTTGTTTGATTATGTTGGCAGCTGTTATTTCAAAATCGAAGGCTTTGAATTTAAATTCCAGTGACCAGCATACATACATTAAATGTGTACTTATTTAAGGCATCGCGATGAATAATGGGTAACAGACACTGTTACATGCTGCTATGTGCCCAACTCTCATGGTTAAAGCAATACATGGCATCCTTTGATTTCGTGGGAGTGATAAAAGATGGATGCTAAAAGAAAGAGAAAATGCAATATGTTAAACCTTGCAATCTACTCCCTCCGTTCAACAATACTTTGACTTCCATTTGTCCAAATATAAATGTATCTAGACATGTTTTAGTGTATAGATACATTCATATTTGGACAAATGGAAGTCAAGTATTGTTGAACAGAGGGAGTAGCTAGCTTGTAGGTTCTTTCTGAAGTTTGAACATACATATCTGAACTATTGGACCGCTTCACTGATCGATATTACTATTATGCTAGATGTGACCCTAGCCAGCTGCACTTAGTTTTGTTTACTGGAAATTGGCATGCATGATCTGGACAGACGCACCAGAAGGTGCCAGTCACACACACAGTAGCATGCCATGCAGCTACACGTCCAGATATGTGAAAAAGATGATGACATGGATGGATGCATGCATGCATACAAAAGTTGAATGAAAGAGACAGTAAAGCCTATGCAAACTGCTTAATCTGAAGCTTCTAAGATATCTTGGTTGCATGATTTTTCAGATTCTGAGCAATGGGCGGTACAAGAGTGCGGAGCACCGTGCGCTGGCCAACTCCGATGGGGACCGCCACACCACCGCCTTCTTCTGCAACCCTCGTGGAGACCTCCCCATCGCCCCAGCCAGCGAGCTGATCGGCCCGGAGTCACCGGCGTTGTACCAGAAAGCCACCACTTTCAGCGACTACCGCAAGTACATACGCACCAAGGGTCCCAGCGGCAGGACGCAGGTCGAGTCCATCAACAGCACCATGAAGCCAGAGCCTGCAGCTTGATTCATCTCTGCATCCTGCATAGATGCATCATCTGGAATAGTATCAACAGCATTTCAATCTGTTAGGTTGCCAGTGAGCAGATATTACCACATTATGCTTGTAATCAGTTTCTATGATTTGGAACCTCGATATATCTCAGTATGTACTTCCATATTGTTTAAATGTTTGTCATACATATGCCGTGATCACCTGTCACCTTGATATATCTTAGTAAAGTCAGGAGCAACTGTTACAGGCGAGTAATTGGAAGTTCAGAGTAAGGGTCATGGATTCCAGAATATCAATTTGGATAATGATTAATCAATTTGTTACATAGTTCCACATTCACCAACTTGTAAAAACTGAAACAACATCTGCTAGAATTGGAGAATGCTAACACTAATCAATGATCTCCATGCGTTCGGTTTCAGCAGGAAGCCCTTTCTGCTTATTCTCAGCAGGCTATGATATCCCTCTCTATTCTCTATCAGGCATTCTTCCTTCAACAGTAGTAACTTCAGTTTCAGTTTTTTTTAATCACTTGTGCTTGTCAGTTCCGGTCCGGTTGTCGCCGCTCAAGCTGGGGTCAGTTTGGTAGAAGACGACATCTCCCACGTCGCTGACAAAGTGATCAACTCTCAAGCTCTTGAGGAGGACGCTGACGAGGTGAACTGGGAGCGGACCTGACGTCTCTGGCTCCCGGTAGTATCTACCCAGAACTGGGCTCGCTGCCTTGGTCTGTTTTTTGTTTTCACGGGACAAAGGTGGAAGTTGCAAATTTAGTACTCAAAAGCAAGTAGTGCAGGAAGTGTACATATGTATTTGGCAGAGTAGGTGTTAGTAGTGAACTTACTGCTTCTACTAGGTGGTAGTGAGGTATTTGGGGGAAGAGGTGGTGGATGACATGGGTGCCAATGTCATGGTGGATGTTGTTGATCCAGCCGTAGTCCCGGTCCACGGTCGTCAGGCCACCACGGAGGTAGCTCCATTCCTGTAACAGTCATTGCAGAGAATTGGTTGTTGGTAACATGAACATCAAACAGCAGAGAGATGGTAAAACCATAGTAGCGCATAATGTACCAATAAGGCAGCCATAAGAGTGTGGTCAGCAATTTTATCTAGCTAAGGTTTTCTTCCAGTGGATATAAGTAACAATAATACTAGCTAATGTGTTCAGAAACTGATATAATTCTATTTTCCTGCAACTGCGCCATCTCCCATGACAATTTAAGTAGAAACTGAAGGACATGCAGACTGCACCCAAGTGTAGATGATCTCTTCTTCCCTGTACTTGTAATGAACTATTACATGAAGCAAACAAAGTGTACCTCGCCGCGGTACCATGGGAGATCGTCGTGACCATGGTGGTGAAGGTAGGTCACCAAATCAAGCCACATCACAAAGACCTGTTTCAAACGAGAGGAGATGTCGCTGCTCGAGTTAGTTGTTCAGTACAAGTTGCTTAGAAGCAAGCACAACTAGAACAGTTAAGAGTTGCAGATTCTGTATGGTTGCTTACAACGTATGGAACCCCGTAGAGCTTCAGCACCGGTACCGGGCCGAACACGCACGCCATGCCGATGAGCAGCGCGATCATCGTGAACCAGCAGGTGGTGGAGATGATCACGTCTTGCCTCTCCTTGGGGCTGAACAGACCGCTGCTCGGGTTGAAGTGCGAGCCGGTCTTGCCCGGGCTTCTGTACCACTGGAACATCCGGGGAGACTCAGTTCAGTTTTCAGTTGAAGCTGCAGACCCATACAGTAAATAAATAGCAGAATAACAACAGGATCTTACGAGGTAGACAGGGAAAGCCAGAAGCGGGAATGGTAAGGAGAAGCGTAGTTTCTTGGTCCGTGCTTCCAGTTTCTCGTACAGCCTCTGGGTGATCTGCACAATTCGATTGCGCATCAGTTTTAAGACCAGCTAAGCAGATAGAACTAAATTACAGTCGATCTGAAGGATTTCGAACTAGAATTGTGATTCCAGTCCACACTTAGTCTCAAGGGCGACTGTTTCGTCAAATGGTGCACATGACATGTCGTAGGCGCATCTTTGGTCTGTGATGATTACTTTTCATTCAAGTAGAAGCAGATCTGGGAGACCCTAAAGTGTTACTACTATCTAATTAGAATTGTACTAGTTGCAGTCCGCAGTTGATCTAAAGCTTAATTGCATCGCGACAAACACGGAACGACAGACACAGATATGCTTTGATTCTGAAATGGGCAAGGCCGACCTAGGTGACAACCAAGATGCCATGCCAAGGAATATATGCACCGTGGAATGCTGCTGCTTGGTAGAGTTAAGATTCGATGCGCATCTCTGGTGACCTCTTGTTAGCATGATTTTTTCTCTCTCTCTAACAAAAATCTCTGCTTAGGCTTAGCAGCAGATCTGATCACGTGAGGGACATGAATAGATCTACGACTCTACTAGCTGTCGCCGCAGCTGCTGCTGCTGCTGCTAGTTGTGCTTGGCATTATTACCTACGGACGGACCACATCACCTGTTTGTTGGATCTTAAATTATGCAGACTCTTTTCTTTTGCTGCTGCTGCTGCACAACATGTCAACATGTGGCCGCCTCTGCAGCCGCTGAAAAAGCAGGCAGGTGCGTTGTTTCTTCCTTCTGCTAGCTATCATGCTTCATGCAGCCAGTTGCAGAGTTTGTTTTGACATATTTACTCAAATCTGCCAAACTCTGTAAAACTTTTACTACCTAGTGTCAATATACTATAATGCAGAGTAGAGGATCCTCAAGAGAATATCTGCCCAGCAGTCGAGCTACTCTGTTTTTTCTTTCTTTGTTTTAGTGAGCAAAGCTCTCCTGATTTTTCTTCTTAGCTTAGTGGGCAAAGTTCTCCTGAATTTTCTTCCCTTTTTTAGTGAGCAAAGCTCTCCTGAATTGTAGTGACAGGGACATGCTAGGGAAAAAAATATATATGTGCATGTAGACTGCGGTGTACGGTAGTGCTAACCGGGTGCCATGACTCGTCCTTTTCGATGTGGCCGTGGTTCTGGTGGTGCGTCCTGTGGCTGATCCTCCTGCACACACACACACACAGATCAGTTAATCAGATTCAGATCGGGTTAGACACAACTAATTACTGCCAGATTGGTGCTACATACTCCAAAAACCAAATATATATCGCAAAACTAATTCAGATGCTCATGGCATGGGTGTACGACAGAGCATGCATAGGGCCGCCAGCTAGTAGCAGTAAACAACTCAAGCTGTTATCGGCAGTGATTCAATAGATGAGCTTTTTCCAAGAGAAATTCTCTGCATGTAGCTGATTTCATGGGTGGCCGTGAAACAGACATGCCTCACAGGCAACAGTTGTTGTAACTGTGAAGATGCCCAGCCAAAAAAGCTGGCACGTACGTACTCTACAACAGTAGCCACAAGGAAAGATACAAAACCAAAACAGGCTTTTTTGTTCTTAGTTTTTTCCATGCATACTATTGCCCTTTAGATGCAGATGGTTTTCTCAACAGAAAGTTGCAGAAATTTGTTCTAGGAACTGATTGATACTACAGTAGGTAACTACACATTTGCGACGGCACTGAGCGAGTGTAAAATGTATGTGGAGTAGTACGAAATTGTTACCAGCCATTGTAGGGGACGAGAATGAAAGTGTGCAGCAGGTGGCCGACGACGCTGTTGAGCGTGCCGCTGTCGGAGAAGCTCCCATGACCACTGCAACCAGACAACGCGTACGCGTATGTATCAGACCGACGAGCGTAAGCGTATGTATGCGTATCCGTGCCCGTACAAATGTGGCACGCACGCCGTGCGCATCGATTCTGGGTGGGTTTCGGAAACGTACCAGTCGTGGCCGAGGACGAAGAGCGCCCAGAACATGGTGCCCTGGACCGCCCAGTAGAGCGGCCACACGGCCCAGCTGTCGACCCGCCAGGCGGCGGCGGCCAGCGCCGCCACGACGGCGATGTCGCGGGCGACGTAGGAGAGGGAGCGGAGGGGGCTCTTGCGCCAGCAGTGCGCCGGCACGGCCGCGCGGACGTCGCCGATGCGGAAGGGCGGCGGCTTGGCGGCGTCGAACACGGAACGGTGGTCCTCGGTGGCCTTGCAGCTGGCCTCCTGCTGCTGCCTCATTGCTGCCGCGGCCATGGCTGGATGGATCTGCGTGGGGGTGTGTTGTAGGGAGGGGAGGCAATGGGAGGGGAGGGGAGGAGAGAGATTCGGGGCCTGGCTTGGGTGGCCGCGGATACACCTCCTCCTCCTCTCGTCTCGGCTCCGCTCAATGGAGGGAGGGGGCTGGGTGGTGTTCTATTTATAAACCATGCTTAATTGCCATCACTGTTTACAACCTACGAGCAACCTCCATTAGCTCACTACTGTACCGCCCAGTAAACCAAATTGAATTGAAGTGGCCGGTGCACGTGAGACGAGCAACAAAGTTTGCCGTCCATCCCACGCTTTGTGGGACCGTTTCCTCCTTTTCCCGTAAAATTCGTGAAACTGAAATAACGGCTAGAAAAAGACAGACTTAACAAGCCAGGAAAGATGGAAAAGGAGGGAAAATGTACAAACCCGTCAAAATGAAGAACAACAAAATATTCACCCATTTCCTCAGTGTCCAACGAGCGACACTGTGTCCCATGTGCACAGCCGAAAAAAAAGCCCAACAACAATCATGCGAAGATACCCACTTCCAACCCGCACAATAGTTTCAGTGCTTCGTCGCACCAAAAAATAAGTCCGGTAAGGGCCCTCGCTGGTAGCATCTCAACTCCGCTAGGAGCACTGTCAGCTCCTTGTAGCACCGTCGCCGACCCATGGTAGCATCGCCGCCCAACGATGGCAGCACCGCCGCTCGTCCCGTGTAGCACTTATGCCCTTCCTTGGTACCACCAACGCTCTTCCTAGGTAGTACAGCGGGCCACGTATGGTAGCATGTCAACCTTTCTTGGTAGCACTAACGACCACCAATGGCAGCACCTTCGCCCATCAATAGCAGCATCGCTGACCACCCCTGGTAGCACCGTATAGCACCACCTACAACATCTCGACTCTGGAACGCCACCACTACTCGCAGCACGGGGCACCCACGACGAGGAATCGATGGCAGCATCGCCACCTGTTAAAGCAGCAACATACGTCACCCCTCCAGCACGTCGTCTCGATGTCGGTAGGCCCCCGCGTGGAAAATAATCAAGACGGGGAGTAGCGGGCAGTTGTAAGTTCCATAGCCCAATCTCCACAATGTTAATGTCTTTGTCGTCACCCTGCTCGAGCTTGGGGGGCTATGACGAAAGACAAGGAGATGACGGGTTAGGGCTCGAGCTTGGTGAGGCGGGGCACTTGGCGGTGCCATGGGTCGACATTCCAGCGCATGAAGCTGCCCAACTTGGCGCTCTAGCCAACTTTGACTACCTTCCACGACATCGTCCTGGGAAGGAAATCACGTACACTTGGACGAGTCATCCTTGACTTCACCTTTGGAACCAACAACAACTATCACATTGATAAGATCCCTTTCGTGGTGGTAAATTTCAAAAGCTTGTATAATACGATCCTCGGACCCGCTTTTGCCAAGTTAACGGCCAACCTGTGCTACACATATCTCAAGCGGAAGATGTTGGGTCCTAATGGCTTCGTCGGTGTATCTAGAGATATCAACAAGGCCAATGAGTGTGAGAAGGCAAACACTATATTTGTTGAGTTAGTCATCGGTGCAGAGGAAATCGAGAAACTCAAGACGACGGTCGACCCAAACGACATAGGCGTCGAGAGGTGGTGGAGGCGAAATCGAGTTGACCCGAACGACATAGTCATCGCTGCAGAGGAAATCGATTCACCGCTGCTTTGTTTAACTATGCTCATGTGTCCTTTGACTCCATATGTGGATGATATGTATCTCTAATAAAAATGTCTTGTGTTATGCGCTGAGAATTTCTTATATTGGGATTGGGTTTGCTTCTGCAGCCTTTGCACATTAATCACTTCACCACTGCCAAGGAAGCTTGGGATGCCCTCTCTTATGTGTTTGTTGGAAATGAGAGCATGAAGAGAAATAGATATGATGCTTTGACCAACCAAGCCGAAGGTTTCTTTATGGAAGAAGGTGAGATCATGAGGACATGTATCGAAGACTCGAGACCATTGTGATATGTTCCAAACGTATCTATAATTTTTTATTCTGCATGCTTGTTTCCTACATGTTTTCTCTATGTTTTTATTTTTTTTCTATTATCTATTGGACTAACCTATTAATGGTTGCAAAGTGCACAAGTTCTTGTTTTATACTTTGATGTGTAGGAATTATTTGGATAATGGCAATAAAACACAAAAGGATTCTTGTTGGAGAAGGACTCTGACTTTTCTGAAATTTGTCCAGCAACATTTTTTAGAGATTGTCACTTTGACCCCCTAAGACAATGTCAATTGAAGATAAAATTTCCTACAAAGTTGTTGGCCATTTTTCTACCTTTTTTTTAAAGCCCAAGAACAGCCCAATCCGAGTTTTTATGCGAACTGTGGACCCGTTTTACTGGAGGACAAATATCCGATTACGGGATTACGAGACTCGGTCACGTGATTGAGTCCAAATCCTACCATATTTGATGGATTCAGCCAAGCCACGACTTTGGAGACTCATGGGGGCTGAGAGAGATCTTGGGAAGCCACCAAAAGCCACGAATTTTTCCTCCCCAATAGACTCATCTCCATGGGGAGGGCTCATCTACGGCAACAAGAAACCATGGAGGAAGGGGCTAAGGGGTGTCACTCCCCCATGATGGCCGTCCGGTGCAGGAGGAGCCCCCTGCACCGCCGACGCTGCCATGCACCTCACGTGCTGCCTCTGTCCTCTCCGCCATGATGCCGCCTTCACAAACACCTCCATATTCATATCCTCCATAACTACGGAGATCCACTCTCCCGCAAACCTACGTAATCCCCTATATAAATGTGGTGTTTGATGTTATAAATTATTTGCAAATGATCTATTGCATCTATGTCATGTTTGTGCAGTTCCCTTTTGTCATATGATTGATTATTGAATCTCTATGATTGGTTTGAGATTTACGGTCCTATGGTGACCATAATATGTTTATGCGTGCATGGATCACATCATAGGGTTTGTAGTATGTGGATAAAGCTAGAGGGAGGGACGCTTGAGTGACAGAAACATGATCTTCATTCTAGTGATCGTAGCATATGGGATAAAGAGGACCGTTTGATCTTAATGCTATGGTTGGGTATTTTTACTTTAATGTATCTTCTAATAGTTACAGATGTTTGCTAGAGTTCCAATAATAAGTACTTGCAATCAATGGATAGTGAGAGCTTGTTAGCTTTTCCTCTCCCACATAAAAGAGGAATATCAACCTTGTATTTGGCTATTTGATCATGGAGAATTTCATAACACGTTTCACCACTTTTCCACACTCATACTTTTGTTACTTTAGTATTCTTCATTGCTGGAGCAACTAACATTTATTTTATTTTTCGTTATTGTCTTCAAAATCTATCCTTTCATATTCGTTTTGTTCCCATACTTTTATTTTCTAGATAGAGCAAATGTTCGGTGTGCGTAGAGTTGTATCAATGGTTGATAGAACTTGAGAGAATACTAATCCTAATCCTACCTTTAGCTCCTCGTTGGTTTCGACACTCTTACTTATCTAAAAGGCTACCACTTATACCCTACAATTGTGGTTTATCAGTTACCCAACGAGCGTGTGATCACGTCTGCATCACGTTGCCACCGCCTTTAGAGACCGTGGTGCCACGTATGTGGGTGATTCTTGGGTCAAAAGGAAGTATGTGTGTGCCCTCATGCCATTTGAACCTACCGACTTGAAGATTCTCCAAGTAAGGCACAACTACCATCTCATGACTTCCAATGAAGTTATGCAAGAGATGCAAGCCTTCAAGGTTGCAGCCAAGAATCCTCAAGATGCCCGTTCTCGGGCACTAGGGATGTATAGATGAGCCTCACTTGCTTTGAACGCCAAAGTTGTGGAACAAGAAGAAGATCAAGGAAGGGAAGGGAAGAGTATGTGACCCCATTAGCCCCCAAAGAGTTCAATTCTACATGGACTTTGTGACAAGGACCTTTTGGAAGAACCCGACCAAATCCAAGGCTCAAATGGAACAAATTTACAAATCAAGTGGTAACAAGGAAAGTGCCTAAAAAATGAGGACTTGCTTCAACTGTCAAGATAAGTTCCACTTTGTTACCGAGTGACCGTATGAGAATAGAGAAGACCATGGAGGAAAGCTTGTCCCTCGAGGATAAATCAAAGATCCTTTGCAAAAAGCCTTTCTTCATGAAGAACACCTCCAACAAGAAACCATCTTCAAGGATTGTGTTGGTAACACAAGAAGATTACTCATCTGGGGATGATGAGGACAAAGAAGAAAACACAAGTGAGGTGGATGAAATATCCATTGCTTCATCAATACCTCCTTCTCTCTTTGAATCCCCCAAGGAGAACGTCCCCATCCAATCCGCAAAGTGTCTAATGGCCAAGGGCTCGGAGGTATCATCTTCCCATCTCCTAAGATTACAAACAAAATGCATTATCTTACTAGTATTAGAGTAAAAGAAGAAATTGTTGCTTTCAATAGTTTCATGACTAACTTGAAGGGTGAAAGCAAGAAACACTTTGAGGATCTAATGAGTAAATATGGCGAGGCACAACATCTTATTGAGAAGAAGGGAGAAAGAGAAAGAGAAACAGAAAGAGAAACAAAAGATGATCTTGAAATATCTTGCCTCACCATTACTCTTGAGGAAGAGCAAGAGCTCCGAGTTTCTCTTGAGGAGAAACTTGATTCTATTGAGGAGTCAGATAATGAAATCATTTCCAAAATCATTAAGGAACATGACCATGCTATTGCTAAATATAAAGTGGCTAAAAAGGAAAAGGTCGAATTTGGTGTTGGTCATGCTATACTAGCCGAGGACCTAGAAAATCTCACCAAGGCTCACAAGGCTTTGTAGAGTGATCACTCTACCCTCATCCAGTCTCATGACCAACTTCAAATTCAACCATCTAAAATTGACATGCCTAGTTCCTCTACTCCTTCTTCTGATCATGAAAATATTTTTGAGGAAAATGTTAGGTTGAAGTATGACCTTGTCAAGGCCATTAGATCCAAGGGAAAGAGTCCTATTGATGATCCTTTTCAAATGCAAAGATCACACAAATGGGAAAGAGGGCCTTGGTTATGTTGCCAAGAATAAGAACAAGAATAAGAAAAGGGACAAGCCCGCACAAGCAAAGAAGATTATAATTGCGAGTGGTAATGCCACTAGGGGCGAGACCTCTTGTCGTGACTTTGCGGGAATTACTAACCCTCGTTGAAAGATCATCTTCTATTTTGATAATTGATGACAAGATAACTATCAAACTAATATCTATTGAAGAGAATTTGTAGGTTTTATTTGATATCTATGAAAATGCCCAGGTTCTTCAAGTACACATTCTCAATGGGTTACAGGAATTATTCTAAAGGAAAGGGCTCGAAGAAACAAAGTTGGGGTGCTATTTTTACAAGTAGCGGAGGCTCCGGTGAAACCACCGGAACCTCCGCCCCGTTCATTTTCCCAGCTACTCCCAGGCGCCATCCTCCAGTGCAACCTCCGGTGCCACCTCCGCTAAAAACACCTTCAGGTGCATAAGAGCGGAGGCTGCAGCGGAGCCTCCGCCAAAACCACCGGGGCCTCCACTGCTTCCACTGACCTACTGTGGGGCTACCCTCCGGTGCTACCTCCGCTCAAAGTGCCTTCGGGTGCATATGAGCGGAGGCTGGGGCGGAACCTCCGGTGGGCGGAACCTCCGCCAACACCACCAGAGCCTCCGCCACAGAAGAAACCAGGAAGAACGAAAAGAGCCATGTTGGTGCGTATAAGTGAATACCACCGGAGCCTCCGGTGGAAACACCGGAGCCTCCGGTGCTGCGTGGGCTGTTCAACGGTTGGATTGAGGAAGGGGTATTTAAAGCCCTTCCCCTACCTCATCAATGCCAAGATTTTCCCACTCTCTCTCCTAGCCATTAATGAAAGCTTCAACCTCCTAGATCTCCCTCTCCAACCACCCAAACGCTCCAAGACTTTGTGGAGAGCTAGAGGAGACATAGATCCGTGATTCCACCAAAGGAATTTCAAATCCATCCACCACATCCTAGTAGATCTAGAATCCTACTTGAGGCCTAGAAACCTTAGTAGATCTTGTGCTTGTATCTTCCACCTTGTTGCAAGAAGCTTCGGATTCATTGAGATCCTCCATCCATCTTGTGGAGTGTCCTCAACCTCGTGTAAAGGTTTGGTCAATGCCTTCAAGTCGACCTCATAGTGGAAACCAGAATCTCCCTCACCGGAGAAGCTCAAGGAGAATAAGGTGTGCACAACCGTGCTACTGAGGAGTGCCTAGGTGGCTCCCCACCTCTCCAACGTAGACGTACTTCTCTTGAGAAAGAACTACGGGAAACATATCCTTGTCTCCTTGTTTACACTTATGGTTTATCTTGCTACCTTTCTCTTTACTTCCGTTGCGTATACTATCTTGTATCACCTAGGTTGCGCACCTAGTTGCACATCTAGAGAACCTTGTTTTATATTCTTTAGCCATAACTAAAAGGGAAAAGAATAAAAATTGGTAGTCAACCTATTCACCCCCCCTCTAGTTGACCATAGTGCACTTTCAATTGGTATCAGAGCTTCGGCTCTTGCTAAGGGCTTAACCGCCTAAGAGTACAATGGTCAATGAAGGTGACCCCGAAGGTTCTAATGCGGAAATCACCAAAATGGCCAACACTATAACTAACCTACAAGAAACGGTTGGAACCATCCAAACCAAATTTTCCAAGGTTAGCTCTAGTGTTGGTTTGGAGGTTTCTAGCATAAAGAAGATGTTGGAGGCCACGATGGGTAAAACCAAGGAGTCCGAGGAAACACCTCTCACCGCCGAAGATGTTAGCACGGATGATGAGTCCATTCCGTACATCGGCGAAATGGAAGCTAACATTGCTTTAGCCAAGGCAAAGGACGATAAAAAGGCTAAGAGCGGTGGGAGCTCTGAAGGCTCTAAGTCTCAAACGGCTAAAGGTTCGGGGTCTAACTCAAAAGTTCCACCACCTCCCAACTATGAATCTATTCATCCTATTGCTACAATGCCACACATTCTAAATGTTGGACTTCCTCCCATGCTTAACACTAACGAATTCTCTTCTTGGAAGTTTGATATGGAGTCTCATATTTCAGGGTCTTGCACCGCCTTGTGGAGAAGTGTTCTCCATGAATTTCACCCTCACGATGCAAGCAACTTGACTCCAAGAGAAGACGTTGAATTTCAACTCAACAAGACCGCTCTTGTCACTATCCAAAAGGCTCTCCCAAGAGAACATCTTGAACACATCCCCGGTATCAAGACTGCCAAGGAGGCTTGGGATAAACTTGACACCCTGTTTCAAGGCAATGCTAGCATCCAATCCTCCAAGTATCATGTAGCCCTTGACAAGTCCGAGAACTTCATTATGCTTGAAGATGAAAGTCCCGAGGATCTATATAGAAGAGTTGTCACCCTTGGCAACCAATTGAGGAACTTTGGAAAAGAGGAAATCTCCGATGAGTGGATCAAGAGGAAGTTTGTCAAGGCCATAACTCCTTTCGAGAAGAATCTCTCCACTAGCATTCGAACAAGATCGGACTACAACTCTCTCAACTCCATTGGCGTTCTTAGCGAGTTCATAACTATATCCCTATCTCACAAGAGTGCGGATGATGCTCTTGCGCGCTCAAGAGGAGTTGGGAAGTCACCCAACCTTGCCTTGAAGTCTAAGGCGATTACTCGGGTAGAAGAAGTTGATGAGGCTGATGAGGATGAAGAGGACTATGAAGATACATACAAGGGTGCTCATAAGTGTATCTCTCTTGCCATGCACGACTATTGGAAGAGATGGGAGGCTCATAAGTCCAGTGCTCCTAGACCTTCAAGAAACAAGGTCTACAAGAAGAAGGGGAAGCAGCCAAGAACGTGCTACAATTGTGGAAGTGCAAGCCACTTCGTCAAAGAATGTCCTTTTGAGCCAAGAGAAGAGAATGAAGGAAAGCTTGTTCGAAAGGACAAGAACAAAGCTCCACAAAACAAGAACCTCGCTAGAAGAGTCCCAAGGGCTCTATATGTTCAAGAAGGGCCCATATTGGAAACATACTACTCCAGAGATGAAGGAGAAGATGAAGTCGTAGGTGTGGACCATGTCGCCATCGCTACAACTTCCCCTTCATTGGTCTCTCTATTTGAATCCCCCAATGAGAAGGCATTGATCCGACCTACATGTCTCATGGCAAAAGCCACCGCGGTAATATCTTCCACCTTGAAGTCTATTGCGACTAGTTCTCCCTCATTATTGGATTGTGTTGAAAACATTGTGGATGATGAGGAGGCCAAGAATCTTGGATCTTAGTTATGTAGTCTTGAAGGTGAAACCAAAGAAAAGGTAAAGGCCCTCCTGAGGCAACTTGATGATGCTAACTCTCTCATAGATGAGAAGAGATCATCATGACTTTGGAGAGTTATGGTGGTGGCCATGAGAACAATGGAAGTGAGCTTGTGGAAGCTCTTGATAAAGAGAGATATTTGAGAGCATCTCTTGAAGAGAGACTATCTGGTCTAGAAGAGACTTATGCTATTAGTGTTTCCAAACTTAGGAAGGATAATGAAAAATCTCTTGCTTTACTTAAAATAATTGAAGAAGAAGAGTTGAAGCTAGGAATAGCTCATGAGGAACTTGTTGAGCGTCATGGAAAACTAGAAAAGGAGTTCACGTCTCTTAAAGAAATCCATGACAAACTCACCATGTCTCGAAATAAGCTTCTAGATCAACAATCTAATAAGCAAGTGACATCTTCCTCTAGTAGTATTGTTATCATGCCTACCTATTGTACTACTACTAACATTGTAGGAAGAGAGAAAATTCTCAATGACGCCATAAGCTCTCAAGGATCTAAGAAAGTGAAGGAAGGGCTTGGCTTTGTTGCCAAGTCAAAGAAGAAAACCAAGAATGTCACCTCTTCCTCTCGGAATGTTGTATTTGTGAAAGAGGGAGAGGTGACCAAGGAGAAGGATACCAACGCCGTGGTGGGTGGTGATACCTCTAGGGGGAGCATCACTCACAACGACTTTGCCGTAAAATATAACCCCTCTTATGTTCTCATGAAATCTAGAGATGGTCATGTTTATGCTAAATACGTTGGTACTTCTTATGGTGATGATTATCATTGGACTATTTGGGTTCCTAAGACCCTTGTTACTAACAAAAGAGGACCCATTGAAGGATGGGTACCTAAATCAAGAAATTGATCTCTTGTAGGGAAGTGCTTCCGGGTCGGGTAGATGGACGGTGGATAGTGGTGCATCCCAACATATGACCGGAAGCAATGACACAATGAGTAATATTAAACCTCCATTACCTCATCTCAATTGCGTAACTATTGGTTACAATTCCGAACTTAAGGTATTGGGATGAGGCAAGGTGGCTATCTCAAATGATTTATCAATTGAGAATGTTCTCCTTGTTGAGTCCCTTGGTTATAACTTGATGTCCGTTCTTCAACTTGCAAATTGTTGTTTTACCTCTTTCTTTAATATAGAGAATGTTATTTTCACTTGGGAAACAAATCTTAAAGTAGCTTTTGTTGGGTTTGACGAGAAAGGCATGTATGTAGTGGACTTCTCTAAAGGAGACACGTGTGCTGCAACATGCCTAATGGCTAAAGTTGATGTGGGTGGCTTTGGCATCTCCGGTTAGCGCACACCAATATGAGAATGTTGCATGACATTCAAAGTGGAAATCATGTTCTAGGACTAACCAAGGCTAAGATTGCTAAAGATCATGTGTGTAGTTCTTGCGCCTTTGGAAAGCAACATGGAGAACTTCACCCAACCAAGACTAATATCTCCACCACAAGAATGCTCGAGCTCATTCACTTAGATCTCTTTGGTCCACTATCTTATGATAGTCTCGGAGGAAAGAAGTATTGCTTGGTGATTGTGGATGATTATTCAAGATATTGTTGGGTGTATTTATTCAAGAGGAAGAGTGAGACTCAAAAGAGAGTCATCGAGTTCATCACTCTAGTGGAGCGCCAACACAATGCTTCCATATTGGCCATCCGGAGTGATAATGGCTCAGAGTTCAAGAACTATACTGTTGAGGGTTTTCTTATTGAAGAGGACATTGCTCATCAATTTTCCACTCCCTATACCCATCAACAAAATGGTGTTGCGGAAAGAAAGAACCGGACTTTGATGGATGCGGCTAGGACAATGATTGCGGAGTTCTCTTCTCCGCTTGTCATGCTACCAACCAGTTATATCTCCGCAAGATCTTGAACAAGACTCCTTATGAGATTCTCACGGGCAAGAAACCAGATGTATCTTACTTCAAGGTCTTTGGTTGCAAGTGCTTCATTCGCAAGAAAGGTTAACATTTTTCGAAGTTTGAGACCAAATCTTATGAGGGTTTCTTTGTTGGCTATGCCACAAACGCTCACGCCTATAGAGTCTACAACAAGTCCACCGGACAAGTTGAAGAAGCTATAGACGTGGTGTTTGATGAGGATAACGGCTCCCAAGGGGGGCGTATAGATCATGGTGTTGTAGGATATGAAATTCGTCCCATCGTCATAAGAAGAATGGGGATTGGTGAAATAATTCCCATTGAGGGTTACCGGATGACGGGGGGAGAAGGACCATGCCCCACTCAAGTGGAGCCTTTTACTACACCCATTGATACACAAGCTACCCAACAAGATGCACCAATACCTCAAGCTAATGATCAAGGTCAAGCAAGTAATCGTGGCCAAACAAGTAATCAAGGCCAAGCTAATGATAAAGGCCAAACTTCTCATCAAAGTCCCATCATTGTTGAGAGAGCTCAACCTAGTGGTGATCTTTCACCCATTAATGATCAAGGCCAAGATGAAGATGGACATGTCTCCGATGAAGAAGGTGATTCTCAAGCAATATCCAAAGAATCTTTGGAGGAGATACTAGCTCGTAGAGCAAAGACAAGGCTAGAGAATCTTGAACGAGCGGGTCACACGGAGGACAAGATACTTGGGCAAGTTCGTGGAAGGGTGGTCACTAGGAAGCAATTGGCTTATTTTAGCAAGGCTCATGCTTTTGTCTCTTTAATTGAACCCAAGAAGGTTTATGTAGCTCTCGAAGATCAAGATTGGCTTGAAGCCATGCATCATGAACTCAATAACTTCGAGCGCAATAAAGTGTGGAAGTTAGTGTCAAGACCCAAGGATTGCAAGAATGTTATTGGCACCAAATGGGTGTTCAAGAACAAGCAAGACAAAGATGGTATCGTCATTCGCAACAAGGCAAGATTGGTGGCTCAAGGGTTTTCCCAAGTCGAAGGTGTTGATTTCGGTGAAACCTTTTCCCCCGTAGCTCGTCTTGAATCCATTCGCATATTATTTTCTTATGCATCTCATCATAATTTCAAGTTACAACAAATGGATGTTAAGAGTGCTTTCCTAAATGGTCCCATTAGTGAGTTAGTATATGTCAAGCAACCGCCGGGTTTCGAGGATCCCAACCACCCCGATTATGTCTATAAACTCGATAAGGCACTCTATGGACTTAAACAAGCTCCACATGCGTGGTACGAGCACCTTAAAGCGTTTCTAGTGGATTGTGGGTTTAATGTTGGTTTAATCGATCCGACCCTCTTTACCAAGACGGTTGGAGGTGACTTGTTCATATGCCAACTCTATGTGGATGACATCATTTTTGAGTCTACGAACACTTTGTTCAATGAAGAGTTTTGCAAGCTTATGACCGATAGGTTTGAGATGTCTACGATGGGAGAATTGGAGTATTTCCTTGGTTTTGAAGTGAATCAATATCATGAAGGAACTTTCATCAAACAAGCCAAATACACTAAAGACATGCTCAATAGATTCAATATGCATGATACCAAGCCTATGAAGACTCCCATGTCCACAACCCATGACTTGAAACCCGATCCCAGCGGTAAAGAGGCAGATCAAAAGGTATACCGCTCCATGATTGACTCTTTGCTTTACCTTTGTGCATCTAGACCGGATATCATGTATAGTGTAGGTAAATGTGCAAGGTTTCAAGCCTCCCCGAGGCAAAGTCATTTGGAAGCGGTTAAACGAATCTTTCGATATTTAGTTCATACCCCAAATTTGGGTCTTTGGTATTCCAAGGGTTCAAGTTTTCAGCTCATCGGGTATTCGGATGCGCATTATGCGGGAGAGAAGACGGATAGGAAGTCCACATCCGGGGGTTGCCAATTCCTTGGCCGCTCCTTAGTGTGTTGGTCTTCAAAGAAGCAAAACTGCATTGCTCTCTCCACCACCGAGGCCGAGTATATCTGCGCGGCAAGTTGTTGTGCCCAATTGCTTTGGATGAGGAAAACCTTGAAGGATTGCGGTATTCATTTTGACAAGGTGCCTATTATTTGTGACAATGAGAGTGCTATCAAGATCGCCTACAACCCCGTTCTTCACTCCAAGACGAAGCACATTGAGATCCGTCATCATTTTATTCGGGATCATGTTGAGAAGGGTGATATTGATCGCTCATATGTGTCAACCAAGGATCAACTTGCCGATATCTTCATGAAGGCCCTTGATGAACCAAGATTTTGAGCTTTGAGGAATGAACTAAATGTCATCAATTCATCCAACTTCACTTGAAACCTTGCATACATACCTTCATTATATGTGTTATTAGGTTTGGATGTAGGCATGGACATAGGGGGAGCATCACTCAACTCATGAGTCTACACTCCTCTTATTATGCGAAAATCAATTCGTCATTGCATATATAGTCATTTTGTGACTCATTGTGCTTAATTGTGAGTAGTACTCTTGGACCCAAGATACATCTTCGCGGTGCCAAAGTACACACTCAAACATGGTGGCCACTACCACCGACCTCCTACTCACGGAGTTGTTTTTATTTTGGCTCTTTCACGCACATACTATTCCCCCTTGAAAACTTGTGCGAGTTCGGATTTTATTCCTTTGCATCTTGGGAACTCACATCAAGTAATATCTCTCGTATGACAGTTACAACTATCCAACCCAAGCTCCCTTTTCCCAAAAGACCATTTCCATCTAAATGCTCTCGTTTTTCTGATCTTGGTGTGCTGAGACTGGGTCTGGCGGAACCTCCGGTGAAACCACCGGAGGCTCCGCTGCGCCTGTCCACCGGAGCCCACCGGTACCTCCGCTGGTGCGAATCTCTCCCAGCGGACCCGTATCGAACCGCACCGCGTGGACTGGGGGCGGAACCTCCTGTGAAAGCACTGGAGCCTCCGCCCGCTACGGTTCCGCGGGGATAAGGGTAGGGCGAGCGGGTCAAAGAGATCCAAGATCTCATTTTCCCACTCGCCCCCACTCCTTCTCCTCCAAACCCCCGCCGCCTCCTTCGTCTCCGCCGCCGGGGAGAGAACCCCACCGCCGGGAGGACCTCCTCCTTGCCTTGGATTGCTCCGGGATCTTCTTCCTCCTTCACCTCCCACCATGGATGCGGGTATGTAGCTCTCTCTCTCTCCCATCTCGTTGACGGATGGGGAAGCACTCGGAGCCACATGTTCTTCACATCTAGATGAATGGAGTTAGGTTTTGGAGTAGGAAATCATGAGTACCAACCCTAGAAACCTAGATTGTGAGTATTAGGCATGAATTACCTCGGTTCATAGGGTGGATTTGGTTCATATGCCCTACCTCGTTGTTATTCATCCCTAATACTCCTCATATCTTTGTTTCTCGGATTTGTGCGTCATATAAACTTGAGCATTATCTCTTCTTCATGCTTTTCTCGCTATATTTCTTTCATAGATGTAACCGGTTCCAAGGGAAGGGCCCTCGCACCAAGAAGATGGGCGGTCGCAAGGCACCAAGATTTGATGAGATTGAGGAGATGTTGGATACATCTCAGACCAAGCGCAAGCCAAGATTCCCGGCCCCTGAGAATACATTTTCTCGCAAGGATAAATCCGCCTCTCAAGTATCCGAGGGTGTGTTCTTGGAGACTCGTCGTGAGAACCCGCACATTGTTGACCGAGACCGCTTGATGCCACAGTTCCGGGGAAGGGACACAAGATTCCACACCGTGTTTCAAGCTCAAATCTATCATGAGATCCTTATGAGGAAGCCCAAGGAAAATGTTGCCCCTCAACATTCTATCAACTTTGATCATATGGAAAGGAAGCCCGACTACTTTGGAGAAGCCCTAGGAATTGTTGATGCCTTTGGTCTTGCTCCCATTATGCAAGTTCAACAAGACTATGATGAGGGTTTGGTCTGCAAGTTCTTGGCCACACCGCATCTTGCCAATGAAACTGAGCGTCATCTCATTTGGATGACAAAGGGACATAAGCTCACTATCAAGTGGTCCGAGGTTGGAGTTCTTCTTGGTGGCTACCCGGATCATGGACCTTTTGCTGGTGGTCCCGAGTTTGACCGTGAGAGGTTCTGTGTGCACACGCCCAATGCATCTTCCAGCTCCAAGGATCAACTCTCACCTCTCTATCACTGGAACACGTTTGTTGTTGGTTTTGTCAAGGGAATCTACCCCACCTATGACATTATGCTTCGCATCTATCGCAAGACTATCAACCCCAAGGCGGGGAACATTGATGAGATACAAGGATCCTCAAGAACCTCATGCTTCTTACTCATGAGAAGCGGCTATCCGGTCTGACTCAGAAACTTGATGTGCTTGACAATCTTTGGAATGAACTGTGGCATGTCATTGTGCAAAGGAAGAATGCTTGCTTTAGGCCTTTCATTATGAAGATCATATTTCATGTGTGGGAGAACAAGTTCCCGGAAGATCCTCTTGATGACACTCATTGGATCCCCCACACGGAGAAACGACTTCTTATCAAGGACCATTCTGAGCCTGTTGTGCATCCCACTCCGGCTGCTCGCAAAGGCAAGGCCAAGCCATGGGTCATTGTTGACGAGGAAGACAAAGAAGAATAAGTTGGTTCCTCTCGTCCTCCTCCTTCTGACAATGATTTCAAGTGGATGGCTAGGTCTCTTAAGAAAGTGTTCTGAGTGAACAAGAAGATCGAACAACATAAGTGGGAACTTCATTATGACAAGGAACTTAAGCACCGCAAGGCAACAAAGGCTGAGAGACAGCTTAGTCGTGATGGTAGGGAAACTGTGGAGTCCCCGGAGCAAGCTAGCATCACCAACTGGGACAAGTGGCAAGCAAAGGACTCCAAAGGGAAGATCATTGAGTGGTCTTACGAGGAACCTGGAGAAGAGGTCACCAGCTCTCGCCGTCGCTCCCGTCCTCCTAGCATGGACAACTCCTCCAGTGATCCTTGGGATGTTAGCATCGGTCTCTTCCCTCTTTTGGTATCTTGATGCCAAAGGGGGAGAGATATCTACTTAGGAGCGTTGGGGAATTTATATGGGTTCTCTCTCAAGTTGTGTTCTCGATTTGCGTCTTTCGTCTTGCTTGAGAGAGTTGGTTATTTGAAAACTTCGTTTGTTTAATTATTGTTCGATCTGAACTTCGTTATGCATTATGTGAGCTTGTGAACCTAGTACTTTAATTATATCACATGTTATGTGCTCCCTATTCTGTTTGTTTAGCTATCTCCCTTGTTTAATTCCCTCAACATGAAGGGAGCATATCTCTAGGGGGATCTCCGTCCATGTTGTTCGTGTTCTAGCTATGCAAATGGTTATGTTGTCATCAATTACCAAAAAGGGGGAGAATGAAAAATCATCTTCCGTTTTGATAATTGATAACCACATAAATATCGGACTAATATCTATTTAAGAGCATTTTCAGGTTTTATTTGATATCTATGAAAATGCCCAGGTTCTTCAAGTACACATTCTCAATGGGTTACAGGAATTATTCTAAAGGAAAGGGATCTAAGAAACAAAGCTGGGATGTTGTTTTTACAAGAAGCGGAGGCTCCGGTGAAACCACCGGAACCTCCACCTCGTTCATTTTCCCAACTACTCCCAGGCACCAGCCTCCGGTGCAACCTCCGGTGCCACCTCCGCTAAAAACACCTTCGGGTGCATAAGAGCGGAGGCTGCAGCGGAGCCTCCGCCAAAACCACCGGAGCCTCTGCTGGTTCCACTGCCCTACTGTGGGGCTGGCCTCCGGTGGCACCTCCGGTGCTACCTCCGCTCAAAGTGCCTTCGGGTGCATATGAGCGGAGGCTGGAGCGGGACCTCCGGTGGTCGGAACCTCCGCCAACACCACCGGAGCCTCCGCCACGGAAGAAACTAGGAAGAACAAAAAGAGCCACGTTGGTGCATATAAGTGAAGACCACCGGAGCCTCCAGTGCTGCGTGGGATGTTCAACAGTTGGATTGGGGAAGGGGTATTTAGAGCCCTTCCCCTACCTCACAAATGCCAAGCTTTGCCCACTCTCTCTCCTATCCATTAATGAAAGCTTCAACCTCCTAGATCTCCCTCCCCAACCACCCAAACACTCTAAGACTTTGTGGAGAGCTAGAGGAGACCTAGATCCATGATTCCACCAAAGGAATTTCAAATCCATCCACCACATCCTAGTAGATCTAGAATCCTACTTGAGGCCTAGAAACCTTAGTAGATCTTGTGCTTGTAGCTTTCAACTTGTTGCAAGAAGCTTCGGATTCGTTGAGAGCCTCCATCCATCTTGTGGAGTGTCCTCAACCTCGTGTAAAGGTTTGGTCGACGCCTTCAAGTCGACCTCGTAGTGGAAACGAGAATCTCCTTCACCGGAGAAGCTCAAGGAGAATAAGGCGTGCACAATTGTGCTATTGAGGAGTGCCTAGGTAGCTCCCGACCTCTCCAACATAGACATACTTATCTTGAGAAGGAACTACGGGAAACATATCCTTGTCTCCTTGTTTACACTTGTGGTTTATCTGGCTACCTTTCGCTTTACTTCCATTGCGTATACTATCTTGTATCACCTAGGTTGCTCACCTAGTTGCACATCTAGAGAACCTTGTTTTATCTTGTTTAACCATAACTAAAAGGGAAAAGAATAAAAATCGGTAGTCAACCTATTCACCCCCCTAGTTGACCATAGTGCACTTTCACTCGTCACATTACTTGTGCTGATTATTATGGTGATCTTGATGCTAATGAAAATATTTGTCCTCGTGAAGGTTTCATTACACGTTCTATTTGGGTTCCTAAGACCCTTTTGGCTAAAAAAAGAGGACCCATATGAAGATGGGTACCTGAATCCCAGCAATGATCTTTTGTAGGAATATACTTCTGCTGCGTCAAAATGGGTGCTTGATAGTGGTTACACAAGTCATATGATCGGAAGAAAGGAGCTCATGACGAAGTTGAGACCAAATACAAATCAAACAACCATCACATATGGAGACAAATGAAAATATGAGGCAACAAGTCTTGGTAGGGTGGTAGTTGCACCAAATATCACTCTTGTGAATGTCATGCTTGTTGAGACTCTCGGTTATAATTTACTTTCAGTTTTTTCATTAGGGAATATGGGTTTTTCCGTCTTATTTCAACCTAATCTCGTGGCCCACTTGTGGAGCAAGACTCTAAAGGTCGCTTTCGTTGGGTATGTCAAAATGAGTTGTATGTGGTGGACTTTTCGGGGGTCAACCACTACTCATGCAATGTGCTTATTCAGAAAGGACGATGTGGGATGGTTGTGGCATCGGCGCTTGTCCCATGTCAATATGAGAACTTTGCAAAGCCTTCACAAGGGTCGTCACATCCTCGGATTAAAATAAAATGTTTCCTTAGCTAAAGAACGTGTTTGTTGGGCTTGTGTTTAAGGAAAAATGCATGATTCTCCCCACCCAAGAAAGACCATCATTTCATCAAAGAGAATATTGGAACTCCTTCATGTGTATCTCTTTGGTGCCATTCCCGAAGCTAGTCTTGGTGGGAAGAAGTATTGTTTGGTGATTGTTGATGACTATTCAAGATTTACATGGGTTTACTTCTTCAACTTGAAGAGTGAGACCCAACAAGTCGTCACCGACTTCTCCAATGAAGTTCAACATCAACAAAATGTTCCCATATTGGCCATTAGAAGTGACAATGGCTCCAAGTTCAAGAACTGCACCCTAAATGAGTTTCTTAGTGAAGAGAGAATTTGTCATCAATATTCCGATGCATATACCCCTCAACAAAATGGTTTACCTGAGAGAAAGAACCAGACTCTTATGGATATGGAAAGTTCCATGTTGGCGGAGTTTAAATCTCCTTCCTACCTATGGACAGAGGCTATCTTCACGAAGTGTCATTCATCAAACTGGCTCTACCTCCGCAAAGTCCTGAACAAAATTGCTTATCAAATCCTCACTAGAAACAAGCCAAATATTTCCTACTTCTGGGTGTTCGGCTGTAAGTGTTTATATTTTATAAAAGGAGTTTGTTTGTCTAAATTTCAATCTAAATCACTAGAGGGTTATTTTGTTGGTTATGGCGCTGAATCCCACATTTATAGAGCCTTTGACAAATCCTCACGGATTATCATTGAATCTAGTAGTGTGGTGTTCGGAGAAAATGATGGCTCCCAAGTGGCGCAGTTTTATGTTTTTTATGTAGATGTTGAAATACTTCAAGATTTCATAAGAAGAATGGGTGTGGGATTCTTCTGCCCCATTGAGGGACACCTTTTGGCGGATCGAGAAGAACTATGCTCTGGTCAAGTGGAGCCCTCATCTACATAAGAAAATCAAACCAATGTAACAACTGATGCACCAACCCAAGAACAAGTTCAAGACCCTCCTTCTATTAACCAAGTAGGTATGCAAGAGCCAGATTCATTTGTTGCTAATGATATCCAAGATCAAGACCAAGATCATCCCTTTTCTTCACTTGATGAAGCTACACCTAATTATGATTAAGGTCAACCTTCTGGTAAATAAGGGGACTCAAATCGTAAATATGATCCCTCCTTGCTCCAATGAGGAGATCGAAGCCCGTCGTCGAGCTAGAGTTGCAAGAACCATGGAACTTAGAGAACACACTCTTGACAAGGTTACTGGTGATGTAAGAGGGAAAATCTCCACTAGGAAACAATTGGCAAGTTTTAGTGAACATCAAGCACATATTTCCATGGTGGAACCAAAGAAAGTATTTGAAGCACTTAAGGATCAATATTGGTTGGCAGCCATGCATGAACAACTCAACAAATTCAAGCGCAACAAAGTTTGGAAGTTAGTCGGGAAGCCCAAGGAGTGCCGCAATGTTATGGGCACAAAATGGATTTTCAAGAACAAGCAAGACGAGAATGGAATTTTCATAAGGAACAAGGCAAGATTTGTAGCACAAGGTTTCTCTCAAGTTGAAGGCATTCATTTTGAAGAAACTTATGCTCCTGTGCGTCGCCTTGAGTCCATCTGTATCCTTCTTTCATATGCATCACACCATAATTTTAAGTTGCAAAAAAGGGATGTGAAAAGTGCATTTCTTAATGGTACTTTAAAGGAGTTGGTATATGGTAAGCAACCATCGGGTTCAAGGACCCAAACTTCCCTAACCATGTGTACAAGCTCGATAAAGTTCTCTATGGACTTAAACAAGCACCATGTGCATGGTATGAGCACCTTAGAGAGTTACTGAAAGACCGTGGCTTTGAAGTGGGGCAAATCGGCCCTACCATTTTTACAAAGAAGGTTAATGGGAAGCTTTTCATATGGCAACTATATATTGATGATATTATTTTTGCTTGTCTAATAAAGATTTAATGATGAATTTTCAAAACTTATGACTGATAGGTTTGAGATGTCAATGATGGGAGAATTGAAGTTCTTTCTTGGCTTTGAGATCAAGAAATTGAGAGAAGGAACTTTCATCACTCAAGCCAAATATATCCAAGACATGCTCAAGAGATTCAACATGCAAGATCTAAAAGAGAAGCCCACTCCAATGCAAATAAAATGCCATCTCAAACTCATTCCCGATGGTAAACATGTGAATCAAAAGTTATATTGCTCCATGATTGGTTCTTTTCTTTACCTTTGTGCATCTAGACCCGATATTGTGTTGAGTTTAGGGGTGTGTGCTAGGTATCAATCTGCTCCTAAAGAAATCGACATGGTGGCGGTCAAAAGGATCTTTTGAAATTTGGTTCATACCTTCAAGTATTGTTTGCGGTACCAAAAGAACGCAACTTTCACTCTTTGTGGGTACAGGGATTGTGATTGGTATGGTGATCAAGATGATATGAAATCAACTTCTAGGGCATGCAAATTCCTTGGCAGGTCCTTGGTGAGTTGGTCTTCTAAGAAGCAAACTTATATATCTCTACCACCGAATCTAAGTATGTGGCAGCAGCTAGTGGATGCACTCAATTGTCATGGATGAGGCAAACTTTAAAGGAATATGGTGTCATTTGTGACAAAGTGCCTCTTTTGTGTGACAATTAAAGTACTATCAAGATTTCCTATAGCCCGGTGCAACATTCAAGAACGAAGTATATTGCGATTCGTCATCACTTCATTTGAGATCATGTTGCCCATGGATATATTGAGATATCTTATGTTCCCGCCAAAGACCAACTTTCCAATATATTCACGAAGCCACTTGATGAAGCAAGATTCACTTATTTGAGGAATGAGATAAATATCATTGATTCAAGGAGCTTGACTTGACTATCTTGCATACATACCTATATTTGGACAATTTATTTGGTTTAGGTGTAGGCACAGAAATAGGGGCAGCGTTTTCCTAATTAATTGGGCTCTCCCTCCCCATTATGCCGATAGTAAAAAATTCACTTCTATCTCTATTTTCATTTCATGAATTGTGAGCTTAAAATGTTGAGTATTGGTTATGCACCCAAGATATATCTTCACGGTTACATGCCACACTCTTACATGGTGGCCAAGGCCACCGACCTCTTCTTTATGAAGAGTTGGATCTTATTAGTTTTATTGACTATCTTTTGGTTATATGGAAAACACACTCAAACTTGGGTTTTATGCTTGTTTGATTTTTTTTTCAAGTATGAGTGTGAAGTACCGTCATCAGTTTGGATGTCCTAACCTATGCCTATCTTTCCCCATAAAACACCTCTAAATTTTGCACATGTTCGACATCTTGACACTTGAGATCGAGAAGGGAGCTCCACTAGTACTACGGGGGAAGGGCCGGTACGACCGCATGTAGGATTGAAGGAGAATTTAATTTTTCTAAAATTCATACGACCGGCACTGCTGCTCGGGCCCTAATACTACTGGGCCAGCAGATTAGCCTACTTAAAGGTACCATCCATGGTGGAGGGTTATTCCCCAATCCGCATGTAACAACTCCACCGCCTCCCTTCTCTCCTCTCCCCGGCCAATCGTAATGGTGCCGCCGCAATCCGCCCTCTCGGGCTAGATCTGCTCCTTGGGAACCTTCCCCACCCCGATCTCCTCCAATGTCCTCCGGTATTTCTCTCTTCCTTGCCCCTTTTGGTTCTCCATTTTGAACCCTAGGCGCCCTAGAGAAAAGTATGGGTAGCTCCGATTTTGCTCCATTAAAATTGGTATGAAGATCGCTCATGGGTTAGGTTGCCATCTACTAGTTGCTTTTTGTGATTTTTTTTGGTTAATTGCTAGATTTTTTTATCTCTTTCGGTCGAATCGGCCCAGCCAGTACTACCGGACAACGTCTGATACTACCGCCCGTACACATCTAAGAAACTCAACTTATTTTTACAATTGAAAAATAGTCTTGTTCTTCATTTCTGTTGAACGTGTGCACTTATCTTTGTTTCCCTACCCTGTCCTATTTCGTATCACATGTAGCCATGGTAGTTAGGGAAAGGAACCTGTCATTTACTCTTGTTCCAAGAGAAAGGCTCCGGGAAACAAGAAAGGAAG
The DNA here is from genome assembly GCA_028641055.1 of Alopecurus myosuroides. NCBI lineage: Eukaryota > Viridiplantae > Streptophyta > Magnoliopsida > Poales > Poaceae > Alopecurus > Alopecurus myosuroides. The sequence goes on along the minus strand of CM054063.1, from coordinate 162,622,913 downwards.
GGTTGAAGAAGATGACATTCCAGAGGATTTTGAGGAAGAAGCTGAGATTATGCCAGCTAGGACCACAACAAGAACTTGAGGTGGTGGTACAGGGCAACACAAAACCGTGACAAAGAAACACATGCACAAGCAATTTCAAAAATGTAATCCCAAAGCCTATCAAGAATTTCGAGAAGATAATCCTTATGATGAATATAGATCTCTGTTGGTCAATCCTCATTTCTACACCAAAGACCAAGAGTTGGTCTACAAGAAAATATATGTGCACAAGGCATACTCGATCACACCTCAGCACACCATTGACATTGAACACAAGAAGCTCCCAAGGTACGAGGGCTATTTTGACGAGACACTTGCCATGTGTGAGGAGTTTGTCCTCATTCCACTCATGAAGATCAACCAACCACTCATTGAGTACTATATCATGCAATTCTTTGCCGTAGTTCATTTTGGTCAAGATGATAAGAGGACTCTGAGGTGGATGACTAAATATAGGATTCTTGAGGCCACTTTGAAGTAGTCTGGAGAGCTCTTAGGCTATGAAGATAAGGGTGTTCATTCTCCAAGTGGTTGGAGGAACCATGGGAATGAGATCTCAAGCAACAAGGATGACTCCCAAGTGCAGGAGATCAATTGTAGTACCTTTCGATAAGTATTTGAGTGTCGAACCCACGAGGAGCTGAAGGTAAGCTATCTATTCTCTAAAGCCCTATAACCCTCTTATATGGCTGTTTATGCAAAGCAATAAGTTTGACTAAAAGGAACTAACTAATTAAAAGCAAGTGACGTGGAGTGTGGTTTGTCTAGTAACTAGTGAAGCAAGTTTAAAATGCAAGTAATCCTAGAGCAAGTTTCTAAAGCAAGTTTCTCAAGTAGCAAGCAGCAAATATCTCAAGTATCTCAAGGGAGCAAGTGTTCTAGCAATAGGTGTTTCGTTCGTGTGGTTGTCACAATTAGTGAAGCACATGTTTTAGTCTTAGTTGTTTCTTCTAGGAAGGAGCCATGAATAGGTATAGTCAAGTAAATGATCTACAACCCCTTATGATGGATCATGTGGCCAAGTAAATGATTGCACAAGATTTATTAAGACATAAAGTCCCACCATAGCCTTACGTTCTAAGGTCCCCTATATATATCCCCCAATAACTTAACTTTGTGGCTCGGTCTCAGGTTACTGTCACTCCCAAGTCACCACCACTCCATTATGCTACCGGTGATCACCTTACATGCATTCCCCAACATATGCGTGCACTCATATATTGTACATAAAGACAATCATAGAAGATAACAAACTTGTATGCAACCAATCAACGAACTATTTCACCATTGCCAAGAACAATTCACTACTCAAACATAGACGGGGAGACACAATACATCAAGGGAATATAGTATTGCATCATACATCGTGTTTGCCAAGAGATTACAGTGGAGAGATGGAGCTGATCTTGCTGTATATGTTGATGATGAACACGCCGGAGGGGGGTGGAGCCCTCCGGGGGTGATCCCGGCGGCGTTTCCCCCTCCGATCTTCTCCAGCGGCAGCCTTCTGTCTCTCTGTTTTGTGGTTTCGTCTCTCGGCGCCGCTCCCTCCTCGAAAAGGCCAGGGGACCCTTTATATAGTCTTTTTTAGGTCACGAGACACTCGGGAGAAGAAAGATCGACGGCATCGGAGCCACGGGGGCAAAAAGGGGGCCTCTCACGCGGCCAAGGAATCTGGCCGCGTGGAGGGTCCTCTTTGCCACCTGGTTGGCCTTTTGGCCCTCTACTTTGGCCCATGGTCTTCGTCTCGAAAATTCTGAATCGTGCTCTTTGGCCTTGCCCTTTTTGGAGTCCCGAAGCTCCCAGAAAGTCTGAAACACTAAAAAGTACGTTTTCTGGAAAAACAGGGCTAGAACCAAAAGAAGGGGGTTGTTTAGAAAATCCCCCAAATCATTATAAAACATGAATATAAGTTGCTAATATGTAGGAAAAACAAGTAATAACATGCAAAGTTCATGTATGCATTTTACATGCATCATGTGGGTATAAGGGCTAGTGGAAGGTTAGCTGGCTCTCTCGTGGCTGAACAATCATGGTTCAAGAAATTTCATATCAAGGCCAAGATAGCTTTTTTCTTCAAGTTGGACCTTGAGGAGCGCATGTATCAGGCTCATGTGTATCACAAGAAGATTGTTGCACGTTAGAAGGCTATGACGGTGAAGATGGAGTTTCCCGTGTCCCCTGGATCCGAAGGAGAGATCACTCCTCACGAGGAATGGAAGTCCAAGAATGGATATTGGAGTGGAAATGATTCTCCTTCCACTTCCACCCACCACGGCCAAGGCAGAGTGTGATTCTCCATGGGACATTTAGCATCGCTCTTCTCCCTTTTTGGCATTTATGAAAAAGGGGGAGAAGGAGTTCTATTAGGCTGAGCCGCAGATATTTGCCTGGGAGGAAACACAAGCGTTGTTCTCTCGTATGTTTATTTTCGCTTGTGTCTCCAGTTTATTTGGATATTTTTTATTAAAACTTTCCCTAAGTGTGGTGTAAGACATGCAAGTACCTTATGCTTAAGGATTATGTTGCTACCTTGCAAGTCTTTCATTATAGTCTTTATTTATAAATTCCTCCTTATAAACTTGCTAAAATTAGTGTGCCTTTATTTTACAAATCTTATGCTCAATATTGTGTTGTCATCAAACACCAAAAAGGGGGATATTGAAATAGCATTTCCATACCTAAGTGTTTTGATGTTTCTTGACAACATAATGAGAATCCTAATGTGTGTAAAAGTGATGCGGGTGATTTTCTTATGAGCGTTGTTGTTTGAATAATACTTTCCATAAAAACATGCTCTGAGAAATCTTGTTGATTCTGGGGTTTCTGCCAAAGCCAGTACTACCGGGCTCAACAGGTACTTTCGTATTTTCCAAAAGGGGTACTCGATGCCGAAGGAAATGGAGGAGCAGTACCGGCCAGGGCCGATAGTACCGCTCGATCAGTACTACCGGGCTAGGCCGGTACTTCCAAAGATCCCCGAAGTAGTTTTGGATGGGGCATGAAAAATAGGAGCCTCGCTCGGTACTACCGCCTCCATCCGGTACTACCTCTTGTTGCATATCCCAGGAAAAATTGTGAAGCATCTACATTGACCAAACGTTTGGCAGTCCAAGGCCAGTATTTCTGGATGTTGTTCGGTACCACCGGACGACACAGAAATGTCTCCAACGGGCAGATTTGGTGGATACTATTTATACCTTTCTCCTAGCTTGGGAAAGGTATCAAGCACAAGAACTATAAGCCTGCCAAAGCGATTTATATTTCCCCCTCATTCACTTGAGGGATTCGTGCCTAGGATTTCCTTTAGGAAAACTTACGCCTCTGCTGCTTACTTGTTGTTTCTTGTGACAGATTCACGGTGATTTGGAAGCCCTCAATTAAGTTGTGGGTGGGTGCCCGCAAACTAATTGTAAAGGCTCCGGATTCTGTCTTGAAGGATTCCGATAGTTGAAAGTGAACCCAGCATTTCGTGGCAAGGCTCACAGGAGAATAGGGTGAGTCCTTTGTGGCATTGAGAAAGGTTGTTGTGGCGAAGCTCACACCCCTCCAACGAGACGTACTCCCCTCAAAAGGAGGAACTCGGGAATATGATGAGGACGTGATCACACGCTCGTTAGGAGACCCCAAGCAGAAGGTATGATGTAGTCTATAGTAAGCTTTCCCCTAGTATAGAAACAGGGTTATCGAACCAGTAGGACTTCATAGTCTTGAAGAATATTACTTTATCAACGGTGCTAGAAAATTACTAGTGTATAGTTGACGGGAGCGTGGAACCTGCAAAAAACACAAACTCTCTCTTCCCCCAACTTTCCGGAAGGTTGTCAATCTTCCGGTCTTGCTGAAAACAGGAGAATTAAAGGTATAGAGTTTTGGAAAACAATAAAAGTAAAAACGGAACAGCGAGGAAACAATTATGAAAGTTCTTAAAATAAGGTTTGAAATATGAGGAAAATAGGACCGGGGGCCATAGGTTCACTAGTGGCATCTCTCCAAAGAAAACAAACATGCTAGGTGAACAAATTACAGCTGGGAAATTGATAAATCATGAACATATACCAATACTATTATGACGAGATAAAGTTCACGGGTTCTAAGATTGTAGGCATTACGTCAGGCATATGGACCTCTATCGAGCATGCATCCATATCTAAAAGTACACCTCAAGAAAGCTATCCAGAAAATCGCTTGGTATTAAGTTGCAACAACAGAGTGATTGATATGTGTGCAAAAAACAAATGAATTAAGATCAATGTGTAATGTAAGAAGTGGTTCCCATCTGTAGACAAGAGCATCGCTATTTTCTCCCTAGTGGCAATAGCACATCCTCCCCCGGCATGTTTCTATCACTCGAGCGCAGGCAACAAGGAGGCATGAACCCACTATCTAGCATATAAACCCTCTCTTGGAGGTGAAAACAACTACGTGGCCAAGGTAGTCATAAACACCGGAGAGCATTGCAATACAAGATTAAAAACTCTCTACAAATATAAGTGAAGCATCTCAGATTGACATGAACAAAATAATCATAACCTCATGGTTCATCGGATCCCAGCAAACACAACATGCACAATTACATAACGATGGTCTTGATCATGTGAGGAGGCTCACGAGACTCTAAACATGGAGGCATAGGGGAGAGAACAACCATCTAGCTACTGCTATGGACCCGTAGTCCCGAGATGAACTACTCACACATCTGTTCGGAGACGATCATGGCGATGTGGAGGCCTCCAATGACGATCTCCCTCTCTGGCAGGGTGCCGGAGCAGGACTCCAGAAGCTCTGGATTGGACTTGCGAGGTGACGGCGCCTCTCTATATGTTTCGTGGAAAATAAATGTGTCTTCGAAGTTTTTAGGGTAAAAGGCAATTTACGGGCGAAGAGGGGACGTGAGGCGATGCCGGGGGCTCCTAGGGGCCCACCAGGCACGGCCTAGGGGGTCGCGCCTGGCACCCTCCTCGCGTCCCCCTGGCTCTCCTCAGTCTCTCCTTTGGACTCCGTCTTGGTTCTGGGTAAAAATTGATCTTCGTGGATTTTTAGCCCTTTCCGAGAATATTTCCTTAAGAACTTTTCTGAAACAGAAAAACAACAGACAAAAACAACTGGCCTGGGGCATCTTGTTAATAGGTTGGTCTGTGAAAACATCCAAAAAACGATAGAAAACATGTGGAAAACAAAAGGTATTGGATAGAAAACAAGCATGGAGCACCAAAAATTATAGGTACGTTTGCAACGTATCAGCATCCCCAATCTTAACTCATGCTCGTCCTCGAGTAGGTTAGTGAGAACAAAATAATTTTTGAGGTGACATGAAGCCAACAAAAATCTTGATCAACGTTATGTAAAAGCATTGGAAAGCTAAGATCCAAGTACTTTAACAAAGGCATGATAAATATTATTTCAAGTAATGTAAACTTAGCAACCATGTTGCACATGAAAAGTAACACAAACAAAAGAAATTAAAAAATGAAACATTGAAAGCGATACGGTTGTTTCAATCATGAAGAAAAACAGAATAAAGTGGTATCCAGCTAGTCCTTTCTGTGGTAGCAAAACATAAATGTCAGGACACCTTCAAAGTTTAAATGGTAACTATATACAAATAATTTGGGAGCAAACAATACAACAATCATGAATCAATCAATAATAAATTTTGGGACTATACACATTATACTGAGAATGAAAACTATGTTCTCGTAGCTGGTGCATAAAGTAAGAAGATGAAGACTCGGCATAAAAGTTTGCAGAGGGACACGGGGATTACTCAAGTGTTAGAGCTCTTTATTTGATAAAATAGAGGTAGTGAAAACAATTTTGAGAGAGGTGTATGTCTATGTCAACAAATGATAATGAAAAACTTATCATAATCCATGTCAAGCAAAGTGTTTAGACTTTTGAGAGAGGTTTCCATTGTTTATTAGTTTGGCACTTCCCCCCACCTTTCTTTCACAAACCAAGGCTAGTCGTGTTCACGGGTACCCACCAGCTTCATCAAACCATGGGGAAGTGCCCTTTTGTTATTATTTGGCACCAGCTCTCTGCAAATTTAGATGAGCACATATTCCATACTCATCGGGTGAAATAAGGAAGAAGAACTTTGCTTGACACAAACTATAATAAACTTTAAACTACTTCCTCATGAGCTAAAACAAGAACACAAAACATGTTATAATTTTGAAGGTTTAAAGGTAGCAGACGAGAAATTTACTTGGAGTGGCGGTTAAATACCACATATAGGTAGATATGGTGGACACATTTGGCAAACTTTGGTTTTTGGGAGTTGGATGCACGATTAGAGCTCATACTTAGTACATGTGAAGCCTAGCAAAATACTGGGAGTGACCAACTAAGAGAGCAATAACGGCCATAATCATGCATAGCGACAAAACATCATTAATCATAGTTGTGATATTATAAGTAAAAAAATTAAATGATCACCAAGGCTAGAAGTGACTTTGTTTGTAGTCATAACATGGTGTGAGCATGCGCCAAGTCAATCCAGATAAAGAATTCAAAGGAGAAATATCACAATGCCATGCTTCAATATGAGAGAACAACCCATGATTAAATTCAATGGCACATTAAGCAATCTCAGATATTTGAGACTAGTCATGATACATCATAAATAAATAAGAACACAATTAAAATAACATCTAACATGACAAGCCAAAGCCTATGCCACAGTCAAAACAAGCTCCATATTGCACCACTATATGCATGAAACAATTTACTCTTCTCTTACACCAATTAACTTATTCGAAACAACTCTCAATGAAAAAAAAAATTAAAGACCGGAGAGATAATAAAATATAAATAAAGCAAACCAACAATCTCTAAACAAAATTAGAGTGACAAACAAGAGCTAAACGAGTACTAGCAAAAACTGAACACTCATATAACAATAAGAGAGAAAATTTCTAGGCAATGAAAATGGAGTGTGTCTCTCCCAAAATAAAAGTTCTAGGATCCAACAAAAAGCTAGAGAAAATAAATGAAAACGAACTGAAAGCAAAATAAAAATGATGCTTCAAGAATAACACATATTATGTGAAGCAATAAAAATATAGTGTTTTGAAAAAACCCTGATATTTTTGTTGATGAAGAAGGGGATACCTTGGGCATCCCCAAGCGTTGACGCTTGTACTTATTGAATATGTCTTGGGGTGACATGGGAATCCCCAATATTGAGATTTTGTCCATCCTTCATCTCATCACATCATACTTCTCTCCCTACACTTGAAAACATCATCCACCTAAAACTTCTCACAATCTTCATTAGCAACGTTAGTGTAATCAAAATAATAAATCCACTTGGTTCAGTTTCAACACAAATCTTACATTCCAATTAAAACATTAGCTACTTTCACAACTTATTTAAAATTTGTTCCCCTCAAAAGAACACAAAAAGAAAGAGATTAAGATGCAAATGCAAATATTGGCAGAAATCTGTCAAATTAAAATAGTTGGTAAAGATGATTTTTTCAAAAATATTATTTTGCTCAAATCAAAAAGTGGGAAACTAGTTGAAGTTAGATAACAACCTGAGGCATGCATATATTTTGTTTCAAAACAATCCAACATTTTGGCTGAGAGATATGAAGTTTTTGGTAACAGCTCGAAAATATGTTTCAGAACAGCAACTTCCCCAAATCGCACTACCTCTCTATTAGAGGTTACTCTTGGCACAAAAACGAAATAAAAAGGATAAGGAGCGGTCTCTACAGAGGTAAAAACTTCAAAAACAGAAAAAATAACAAAAGAAAACAGAAGAAAACAAAAGTAAAACGAAGGAAAACAAAGTTGGTTGCCTCCCACAAGCGCTTTTCAAGTATTATGAATAGAATCATGGGTAGTCCTCGCAAGGAACTTGAAATTTAACATCATTCTTTTTCTATGTAAATGTTCCATATCCTTTATAAGGTGAAACTGAAATCTTATAATTCCCTCTTTCATATAAATAATTGCACGAACGATGCGAAGAAAAGGTCTCCCCAAAATGATAGGACAAGAAGCATTGCCTTCAATATCCAAAAAAAGAAAAGAAAATCAACGGGGACATAATTATCATTAGAAATAATAACAACATCATAAATCCTTCCCAAGGGTCTTTTAACAGTGGAGTCTATATGATGCACTCCCAAAATACTCTCATCCAAAGGTTTCAAATCAAGCATATCATATAAACTTTTAGGAATAATAGAAGAACTTACACCAAGATCACACAAAGCATTGCAATAAAAATCATTCACTCTTATTATAATATTGGGATCCCAACCATCTTGTAACAGTGGAGTCTATATGATGCACTCCCAAAATACTCTCATCCAAAGGTTTCAAATCAAGCATATCATATAAACTTTTAGGAATAATAGAAGAACTTACACCAAGATCACACAAAGCATTGCAATAAAAATCATTCACTCTTATTATAATAGTGGGATCCCAACCATCTTGTAATTTTCTAGGAATAGAGGCTTCAAGTTTGAGCCTTTCTTCTCTAGCTTCCATGAGAGCATAAGGATATTTAGCTAATTTTTGTAAGAACCTAATAACATCAGAGATGGTGCAATTATTAAAATAAATTTTATCATCCTCAAACATGGTGGGAAAATTTTCTCCTAAAGTCATATTATCCTCAAGCCCACTTGCAACAACTTTCTCACTAGAAGTATTTTTAATCTCCGAACTTTTGGGACTCCTTCTACCTAAAGTCATCACATCTACAATACCATTTGTTTTGACATAAAATGTTTAGAAGCATTAAGATACTCGTTGGTACCGAAAGTTTTAACCTCCTCAAAGGTTTGGATGGTATAGATTATAACATGCTCACTTTTAGCCATTTTTCAGCAATTTCAACTTCTGTTTCTCTTCTAGCACGTATTTGAGCTAACATTCTCATGTTCTAATTTATTTGAACCTATGTATAATTTATAGGTTCGGTTTTCTTGGCCTCAAGAGGTGTATTCCTAATTTTTAAAATTTCTAGATCATGAGCAAGACTATCAACTTTCAGCACAAGATTATCTAGTTTTGCAATCCTTTCATCAACAGTTTTATTGAAATATTTTTGTGTAGTGATAAATTATTTAACTATGTTCTCAATATCAGAGGTGGAACTTTTAGGATTGTTGTAATCATTTCCATACGAATTCCCATATGAATTTCCATTGTTATCAGGATATTCCCTATAGTTGTTACCACCAAAGTTATACTTGTAAGCATTATTGTTTAAGTTGTTTCTAGCAATCAAATTCACATCAATTTGATCATTACCATTAGGAACAAGAGTTCAAGGGAACATTATTAGAATCTATTGGCACTTGTTTAGCTATCAAAGAAGCAAGCATATCAATTTTATCACTCAAATAAGAGACCTCCTCAAAAGAATTTACCTTTTTACCCGTTGGAGCTCTTTCTGTGTGCCATTGGGAATAGTTTGTCATTAGATCATTTAATAACTTGTTTGATGAGCCTAAGGTGAGGTTCATGATCGTTCCTCCTGCAGTTTAATCTAATAACTTCCTTGAAGGAAAATTTCATATTGCATACAAAGTTTGGACAACCATCCACGTAGTTAGTCCGTGTGTGGGACAATTCTTAACCATAATTGTCATTCTTTCCCAAGCTTGAGAAACATGTTCATTATCATTTTTTATAAATTTCATAATGTTACTCCTCAGTTGTATAATTTTTGCAGGTGGATAATACTTCCCAATAAAAGCATCTTTGCATTTAGTCCAAGAATCAATGCTATTTCTAGGTACAGACAATAACCATTCCTTAGCTCTTCCGCTTAAAGAGAAAGGGAACACTCTTAATTTCACAATATCACCATCTACCTCTTTATATTTTTGCATGTCACATAACTCAACAAATTTATTTAAATGAGAGGCAACATCTTCTCCAATACCAAAAAAAATTGATCTTTCGTCAAAAGATTCAAAAAAGCAGGTTTAATTTCATAAGAATCTGCTGTAGAAGCAGGTGGAGCAATTGGTGTGCATATGAAATCATTATTATTGGTACTAGTAAAGTCACAAAGCTTGGTATTATGATTGGAAGCCATGCTTGCAAGATAACACAAACAAATGACTAGAAACTAGAGAACTATTTTTTGGGGGTTTTCAATAAAAAAGAAAACAAGACTAAACAAAAGTAAACTATGCAAGAACAAAACACAAGAAAGAGAGTGGAAGTGTGAGACTCCCCTTGCAGAAAGCTAGAAGTCCCCAGCAACGACGCCAGAAAAAGTACTTGATGAGGACGTGATCACACGCTCATTGGGAGACCCCAAGCGGAAGGTATGATGTAGTCTAGAGTAATCTTTCCCCTAGTATAGAACCAAGGTTATCGAACCAGTAGGACTTCGTAGTCTTGAAGAAGATTGCTTTATCAACGGCGCCAGACAAGTACTAGTGTGTAGTTGACGAGAGCGTGGATCCTGCTGATGCGCGTGTAACACACGTTCGTTGGGACACCCCAAGAGGAAGGTATGAAGAGCACAGTAGCAAGTTTCCCTCAGAAAGAACCCAAGATTGAATCGACCAGTAGGAGAAAGAAATCACTTCTGAAGGTTGATGTAGCTGATGTTGGCAGGGCGCACAACCTGTTCAGAAGCAAAGTGGAACCTACACAACACAATCAAATCACTTTGCCCCAACGAAGCAGTGAGGTTGTGAATCTCACCAGTTTTGTTGAAAACAAAGAGGTTAAAAGTATGGTGTGGAAAACAGTACTTGTTTGCAGTAGATGAAAAGAGAACAGTGATGGCAGTAGGAAAACAATAGTAAAAGAATGAAAACAGTGATTGAAGTGGTTGTATTATCAGTATAAAGGAAATGGACTAGGGTCCACAGTTAACTAGTGGTGTCTCTCTAGAGCAGATAGATAGCATGTTGGGTAAACAAATTACAGCTGGGCAATTGACAGATATAAAGGCTGCACCATAGTGCATATGCATGACATGATGATTACTATGTGATTCATGCGGGCATTACAACAAGATACATAGACCGTTATCCAACTGCATCTATGACTAATAATTCACCATCAGAATGTCATCCGAGCAAACCTAGTTGCAAGCAACAGATAGTCGCATTAAGCAAAATGTCTAATGTAAACAGTGTAAACATCGTTGTTTTCTCCCTAATGGCAACAACACATCCCCCACCCATTACGTTTCTGTCACTCGAGCGTGAGTAAAAGGGAGGGATGAACCCACTATCGAGCATAAATACTCCCTCTTGGAGTTACAAGCATCTACTTGGCTAGAGCATCTACTAGCAACAGAGAGATGCAAGATCATAAATAACATCCACATGAAAAGAACATTATAGATTGATAATCATTGGACATAGCATTCAACATTCATCGGATCCTGGCAAACACAACATGTAGCATTACAATAAGATGATCTTGATCATGGTAGGCACCTCACAATATCTAAACATGAGGCATAAAGAGGAGAGAACAACCATCTAGATACTGCTATGGACATGTAGTCCAAGGTTGAACTACTCACGCATCACTCTGGAGGCAGGCATGGTGATGAAGAGCCCTCCAGTGATGATTCCCCCTCCCGACAGGGTGCAGGGGAGAGCTCCAGAACCCTCTCGAACTAGGGTTGATGATGACGGCGGATGTGGATGTTTTTGGTGGATAAGGCTCGGGTATTTAGGGTTAACCTCCCGAGAGGTATAAATAGGCGTAAGGGCAACGTCGGTGGGCGGCTAGGGGGCTCACACCACCCCGGGCGCAGCCAGTGAGGGGCGCGCCACCCTATGGTGTGGGGCCCCTGTGGCCCCCCTCCGGGTCCCCTCTAGACTCCGTGTTAGCTACAGATTTCTAAGACTTATGGTTTTTGAATTGTCCAATTCCCAAAATATTTCCAGAACTACTTTTCTGAAATAAAAAACAACAGCAAACATGAACTGGCTCTGTGGTATCTTGTCAATAGATTAGCCCCAGAATATCGATAAAAATGGCATAAAGTGTAAAGGAAACATGTAGCATATAGTATGAAAACAACATGGAACATAAGAAATTATGGATACATTTATGACGTATGAACATCCCCAAGCTTAGTTCCTACTCGTCCTCGAGTAGGTAAATGATAAAAACAAATAATTTCTGAGGTGACATGCTACCAACATAAACTTGATCATCATAAAGTAAAAGCATATGTACGTTGAGATCATAATACTTTAAACACAAGCATGATAGATATAATTTTAAAAATAAAACTTAGCAATCACTTTGCATCATGAAAAGTAACACAAATAAAATATCATGAATAATAATGCACCTGAAAGTTATACGTTTGTTTCGAGCATAAAGAAAACATATCAAAGTGATATTTCGCTTGTCCTTAAGAGTGGGGCCAAACATAAATGCCAGGACACCTTCAAAGTTCAAGTGGATGACTAGAACAAATAATTTGAGAGCAAGTAATAACACATCATGAATCAATCAATAATAATCTTTGGGACTGATGCACATTAAACTCAGAATGGAAACTACGCTCTCTCAACTGTGCATAAAGTTAGAAGATGGAGACTCAACATAAAAGTATAAGAAAGGCCCTTCGCAGAGGGAAGCAGGAATTAACTCATGTGCTAGAGCGTTTTATTTTATTAAACAGATGTATTGAAAGCATTCTTTTAGAGAGGTGTATGCTTATGTCAACGAATGGTAAACATACAATACAGTACGTCACAAGCCAACTAGACTTCACAAGAGAGGCTCCCATTGAAGGACGCAACTGGGGTCGGAAGGTCATCCCTCTTTATCTTTTGTTTACACAATTATGCTTTGACTGATAAATCAGGGGCAAAAATAGTGAAGAGAATTTTATAGTAACCAATTTTGGGGCTGGGCACCCCGCTGCCAGCTCTTCTATAATTTTGGATAAGCGGATGTGCCACTAGTCCATGTGTGTAAAGTCCAACCAACAAGTGAGATAAATATTCTCTATTCACGCCCTCATGAGCTAAAACAGGGGCGCAAAACAGGAATAATTTTGAAAGACTTAAAGGTAGCACATGCAAAATTTTCTTGGAGTGGCATTTAAATACCATATGTAGGTAGGTATGGTGGACACATTTGGCAAACTTTGGTTTTTGGTAGTTGGATGCACGAGTAGAGCTCATACTAAGTACAGGTGGAGGCTAGCAAAAGACTGGGAGCTACAAATGAAGAGAGCAATAATGGCCATAATCATGCATAACAACAAAAACATTATTAATAAAAGCATAAAGGGTATTACAAGTCAAAAACTAAATAATCATAGAGGCTATAAGTGACTGGTTTGTAGTCATAAACATGGTCTAAGCATGCGCCAAGTCAACCAAATAAAGCATTCAAAGGAAAACACCACAAATTCTTGCTTCAATATGATAAAAATAACTCATGATTCTTTCAATGGCACATTAATAACTCTCAGCTATTTGAAACAAGTCATTCTACAATAACAACCACTAAGAATAGAATCAAAATAACACTTAGCATGACATGAAAAAGTCTAGCCACAGTCTATACAAGCTTCTTTTTGCGTCGGTATAAGCACGAAAATTGTACTACTGCTTTCCAACACCAATCATTTTATACTAAACAAAAAAATCTCCAAGATATATAGCAATGAAACAAAAGAGTACTAAAACTACTCTACTAGAACTAACAGCTCTGAATAAGACATGCATGAAAAACATGAGCTAAAAGGATTGCAGCAGCTAGAAGAAAAACTAAGAATACGAGCATGGAAGAAAACGAGTATTCATATGAAAAAGCGGAGCGTGTCTCTCTCCCACACAAAGAATGCTGGGTTACAACATATTTATTGCAGCAAGGAAAACAAAAGAAAAGAAAATAAAACAAAAACAAATAGACGCTCCAAGTAAAATGCATATGATGTGACCGAATAAAAATATAGTTTCACTAGAAGTGACCTGGTAAATTGTTGATGGACAAGGGGCTGCCTTGGGCATCCCCAAGCTTACACGCTTGAGTCTTCTTAGATTTTTCTTGTATGAACCACTGGAGCATCCCCAAGCTTTGGTTTTTCACTCTTCTTGATCACATTATATCACCCTCTTCTCTTGACCCGTCAAAACTTCCTTCACACCACACTCAAAGTAATTCACATTAGAGGGTTAGTGCACAATCAAAAATTCACATTTTCTGCATGGATACAAGCGTTATTAATACTTTTAAACATTAGCTACATCCATTTATGTTTCGTGAAGCAAAGAAATCCACTCGACATAGTAAAAGAGAGAATGCAAGTAAAAAGGCAGAATCTGTCAAAACCAGAACAGTCTGTAAAGACGAATTTTTCGGGGCACTTATGTTGCTCAAATCGAAAAACTTAAAGTTAGAAAAAGTTGCGTAATTAGCTAAGGAATAAGAATAAGAATTGGCAAGTCATTTTTATCTTTCTTTGATTTATGCAATTTTATACGATGGACAGCAGAAATTTGTTTCCTGGCAGAAATCCAAATCTACCCTCAACTTTCACTAGAGACTTTACTTGGCACAACAAATGTGAGAAAATAAAGATACAAAGGAGTTGCTACAGAAGTATACACCACCTTGACTCAAAGAAAAGATAGAAAAACAAAGCAAAAATAAAACCATGGGTTATCTCCCAAGAAGTTCTTTTCTTTAACGCCTTTTAGCTAGGCCCAGAAAACTAGAATCAAGTATTTTCAAGTGAAGAAGCATCCAAAAAGAAAGTATAAAACAAATTTAAGTATAACCCACTTCCTATGCATTGGAATATTATAAATAAACCAATTAAAGAAACTCAAACTAGAAATCATGGGAAGGTAGAACAAGAGCAATTTCAAAACTTTCATAAAAAAGAGAGCTATTTTAGTAACATGAAAAATCCAACAACCATATTTTCCTCTCTCATAATAATTTTCAGAAGCATCATGAACGAACTCGACAACATAATTATCACATAAAACATGTTTTTCATGGTCGAAAAGCACATAATTCATATCAAGCTCAAAAATAGTGGGATCAAAATTAAAAATAAAGACCTCTTCTTTCCCACTTTTAGCATTAGCAAAACAAGATGATTGGTCACTCTTAAAAGGCATGGGACACATTATATAAATCCTATTTTCAGTAGCATTATAATTTATAACATCAAGTAACATAGTACCATCATCTAGAGCATTATCATATAAATTTTCTAAACAAACTTCCTCATTATCATGCATATCAATAGTTAGAATAAATAGAGGATTAGCATAAGATTGATCAAAGTAGCATGGATTATCATAAATAACAGTAGCAATATCATTCACACAAGTTTCATTCATATTAGTATCAAGGTCACAAGTATAGCAAATATCAATTTCATCAAAAAGGGATATTTTAAAAGAATCAATAAGATCATCACAATTATCAATAAAACACTCATCCTCCTTTGTTAAGCATGGAGCGAAATCAAATAAGGTATGAGTTAAAGAGTTAATCTCATTGAGAGGTAGACATGGGTAGCTACTCCATTCTTCCTCCCTTGATCATCACTCTACTCCTCTTTTTCATCCAATTAGCTTCTATTTTCAGAAATCCCTTCTTCCATAGGTTCCTGCAAGGCATTAGTCTCCTCCTTTGGGGGAGAACATCTATTAAGATATTTAATTATGTAGCAATTACAATCCTTATAATTATCAAAGCAATATTCAAGTATAGCATAAATCTCGTATTTATAAGGTGCATCATCAATACTTTCAAGCAAATAAGCAATTTCGAATGCACCCTTTCAAGCAATAAATTCCTCAATTTGTTCCACATCATAAAAGTCACAATTTCCCTTCACATAAGAAGATACAGTAACATTATCATTATAATCACATTGAAAAGGGAGGCGTTTATACCTCCTGCAGCAACAAGATTTATCAAAGCAATAAGTAACATTATAAGTAGAGCACAAGTTTTTAGCATAGTTATGCAATTTATTAATTTGCTCCCATAAGTGTATCCCTTTCTGTGACAAGCGGTGTTCCTTATAATATTTTTTTTGTTCATCCATGAACCCACCTTGCCAATAAGATCTAGTTTCAAAGACATTAAACATTGCTAGCAAGCATGATAAAGCAAGTAACAGGCAAAACAATAACAAAGTAAAAATGATTGGAGGTGAGAGGCTCCCCTTGTAGAAATCCTCTTCCCCCCGGCAATGACACCAGAAAAATGGCTTGATGCGTGTGTAACACACGTTCGTTGGGAGACCCCAAGAGGAAGGTATGAAGATCACAGTAGCAGGTTTCCCTTAGAAAGAAACCAAGGTTGAATCAACCAGTAGGAGAAAGAAATCACTTCCGAAGGTTGATGCGGCTGATGTTGGCAGGACACACTAGCGGTTCAGAAGTAACGTGGAACCTACACAACACAGTCAAATCAGTTCGCCCCAACGAAGCAGTGAGGTTGTCAATCTCACCGGTTTTGCTGAAATCAAAGAGGTTAAACGTATGGTGTGGAAATCAATATTTCTTTGAAGTAGATGAAAAGAGAACAGTGATGGAAGTAGGAAAACAGTAGTAACAGTATGAAAACACTGATTGTAGTGGTTGTATTATCAGTATAAAAGAAATGGACTGGGGTCCACAGTTCACTAGTGGTGTCTCTCCAGAACAGATAGATAGCACGTTGGGTAAACAAATTACAGTTGGTCAATTGACAGATATAAGGCTGCACCGTAGTGCATATGCATGACATGATTATTACTATGTGATTCATGCGGGCATTACAACAAGATACATAGACCGTTATCCAACTAAATCTATGACTGCTAAACCACCCTCAGAATATCATCCGAGCAAACCTTGGCATTAAGTTGCAAGCAACAGATAATCACATTAAGCAAAGTGTCTAATGTAAACAATGTAAACATCGTTGTTTTCTCCCTAATGGCAACAACACATCCCCTACCCATTACATTTCTGTCACTCGAGCGTGAGTAAAAGGGAGGGACGAACCCACTATCGAGCATAAATACTCCCTCTTGGAGTTACAAGCATCTACTTGGCCAGAGCATCTACTAGCAACAGAGAGTGCAAGATCATAAATAACATCCACATGAAAATAACATGATAGATTGATAATCATTGTACATATCATTCAATATTCATCGAATCCCAGCAAACACAACATGTAGCATTACAATAAGATGATCTTGATCATGGTAGGCAGCTCACAATATCTAAACATGAGGCATAAAGAGGAGAGAACAACCATCTAGATACTGCTATGGACCCGTAGTCCAAGGATGAACTGCTCACGCATCACTCCGGAGGCAGGCATGGTGATCAAGAGCCCTTCGGTGATGATTCCCCCTCCCGGCAGGGTGCCGGGGAGAGCTCCAGAACCCTCCCGATCTAGGGTTGACGATGACGGCGGCTGCAGATGTTTTTGGTGGAAAAGACTCGGGTATTTAGGGTTAACCTCCCGAGAGGTATAAATAGGCGGAAGGGAAACGTCGGTGGGCGGCTAGGGGCCCACACCACCCCTGGGTGCGGCTAGAGGGGGACGCGCCGCCCTATTGCGTGGGGCCCCTGTGGCCCCCCTTAGGGTCCCCTCCGGACTCCGTGTGCACGACATATTTCTAAGACTTCTGGTTTTCAAATCGTCCGATTCCTAAAATATTTCCAGAACAAGTTTTCTAGAAAAAAAAACAGGAACTGGCTCTGTGGCATCTTGTCAATAGGTTAGTCTCAGATAATCGATAGAACTGGCATAAAGTGTAAAGGAAACATGTAGCATATAGTATGAAAACAACATGGAACATCAGAAATTATGGATACGTTTATGACATATCACCTGCACACAAACACAAACTCTCTCTTGCCCCAACTTTCTGGAAGGTTGTCAATCTACCGGTCTTGCTTAAAACAGGAGAATTAAATGTATAGAGTCTTGGAAAACAGTAAAAGTAAAAAACGAATAGCGAGGAACCAATTATGAAAGTTCTTAACAGAAAGTTTGCAATATGAGGAAAATAGGACCGGGGGCCATAGGTTCACTAGTGGTGTATCTCCAAAGAAAACAAACATGCTAGGTGAACAAATTACAGTTGGGCAGTTGACAAATCATGAACGCATAACAATACTATTATAACGAGATAAAGTTCACGGGTTCCAAGATTGTAGGCATTATGTCAAGGCATATGGACCGCTATCCAGCATGCATCCATATCTAAAAGTCCATCTTAAGAAATCTATCCAACAAATCCCTTGGTATTAAGCTGCAGCAACAAAGTGATTGCTATGTGTGCAACATACAATTGCATTAAGATCAATACGTAATGTAAGAAATGGTTCCCATCTGTAGAAAAGAGCACCATTGTTTTCTCCCTAGTGGCAACAACACATCCTCCCCCCGCACGTTTCTGTCACTCGAGCACAGGCAACAAGGAGGCATGAACCCACTATCTAGCATATAAACCTTCTCTTGGAGGTGAAAACAACCACGTGGCCAAGGTAATCATAAACATCGGAGAGCATTGCAAGACAAGATTTAATCTCTCTACAAATATAACTGAAGCATCTCAGATTGACATGAACAATACAATCATAATCTCATGGTTCATCGGATCCTAGCAAACACAACGTGCACAATTTCATAACAGTGGTCTCGATCATGTGAGGCAGCTCACAAGACTATAAACATGGATGCATATGGGAGAGAACAACCATCTAACTACTGTTATGGACCTGTAGTCACGAGATGAACTATTCACACATCTGTCCGGAGGCGATCATGGCGATATAGAGGCCTCCGGTGATGATCCCCCTCTCCGGCAGGGTGCCGGAGCAGGACTCCAGAAGCCTTAGATTGGACTTTGGAGGTGACGACGCCTCTCTGTATGTTTCATGCAAAATAACTATGTCCCCAAAGTTTTGGGGTAAAAGGCAATTTACGGGCGAAGAGGGGACGTGAGTCGGTGCCAGGGCTCCTAGGGCCCACCAGGCACGACCTAGGGGGGCGCGCCTCGCACCCTCCTGGTGCCCCCTGGCTCCCCTCTGTATCTTCTTTGGACTCCGTCTTTGTTCCGGGTAAACATTGATCTCCGTGGATTTTCATCCCTTTCCGAGAATATTTACTTTAGAATTTTCCGAAATAGAAAAACAGGAGAAAACATCAACTGGCCTGGGGCATCTTGTTAATAGGTTAGTCTGTGAAAACATCCAAAAAAACAAAGGAGAACGATAGAAAACATGTGGAAAACAAAAGGTATTGGATAGAAAACAAGCATGGAGCATCAAAAAATTATAGATATGTTTGCAACGTATCAGAATACATCCTTGTCTCCGTGTGCTTCCATTTCGGTTACTTCTATCCTTTAGCTTTTACTTGTATCATGTATCCTGCTTAGTGTTAAACTTGTCATATAGGTAAATTCACCTTAGTTGCATATCTAGAGAATTTACCTTTGCGTCAAGCCTAAATCAAAAAACTATTAAAAATGGGTGTAGCACCTATTAAGCCCCCCCTCTAGGTGCCCATATGATCCTTTCGCACTTGTAATCCATGTTGTTGGCATGTTAGCTATAGGTCTTGGGCCAATTTGACTCGCATTGTCATATTTGGTGCCTTTTATTTTGAATTTGCCCCTTCTTTGCCTATTTTGAATGGCTAGCTGGAGGTTGTTCTTTTTTATGTTATAATGTGTTATTGTTTCCTTGTATGCTTTGTACTACTGAAATCTTATGATTTTATGTCCATTTAACTTCTTAGTTGGATGTTGGAACTCATACTGACCACCATTGTCCATCTAACATCTGTAACTTGAGGTTTCTGTACTAGTGCTCGTAATGCCATCTTGGTTTGGCTCTTTGATTGCTTATTATTAATGTTGTGGATGTAATCTTGGGCTTCTGTTCCTTGAAGAATTTTAAGTCTTTTTGAAATTCTTAAGTACATGATCTTGGTCACTTTCCTTTTGTGACTTCCTATTTATGAATTTTGAACTCTCATATTTTTCCCTCTAGCAACAACAACTTGATCAACCAGTTGTTGATCAGGTTCTAGCCTTCAAACACGTCAAAATTCCACGCCCAAAGTGTGATGGAAACATTCTAACCCTAACCCCCCTTTATTTTGTCTTTGATCTTGTGCAGGTACTGAAATTTTCTTTGGGAAAAGCTTGAATATTAGCCTAGGGTTTTAGATAGGATTTTCTTTAATTTTCTTTTTTGGAATTATTCCATTGTAATATTCCCATGTAAGAAATAGTTCGATGAAATAAAATGTTATTGATTCCAATTCAAACTCCTTCTGCATTTTATTACTTTTTTCTTTGAATTTACCTTTCCAAATTCTTTAAATCATTCTTCACAAAATATTAAGTAAATTCAAAGAAAAAGAAGTTTGAACTCATACCTTGAAATTTAAGATATTAATTGTGAGATTATAGATAAGATAAGTAATAATAATTTAATATCGAGTAATATAATGAAAGATTCACACTACAGAAATTTCAAATCAAAACTTTGGGTATTGGATTATTTCAACCCTTGTCGACTAAATTGTCTATGATCTGTTGCCAAATCCTACGAGAACATCAAGAGTTGATCAACTATACTCCCTTTGCACAAAAGCGGGAAAATACCCCCTTTTCAAATGCATGAATGCAAAGATGCAAATATTTCTAATTCTACCCACTCATATTCTTAGAACTGTGGGTTATCATATAATATAGCCATAACGTATCTATGAATTTTGAAGTTTATTACGTAAATAAATTTTATATTTGCAATGATTATTGTTCATATAATTTTTAATTATTTACAAGATCTCCCACGAAATATCATTGTTTTGTATTTCATTATGAAAGACCGGAAACCCCTCTTTTTGTATATTCACGTTTCAGGAACCTTCTAGAACTCATTTAATTTAGGGAGACATCTAGTGCATCTATTTTCGAAGAAAAAGAGAACCAACACAATATATACCTTGCAAGCCCAAGAAGATCAGCTAGAGGGGCCATGGTGGTACCCCTCCCCCCTAACATTTATGTCAATTTGTTAACCACCGCCTTTATGTTTACCTAAAACCATCTATATATACCATCGAGGAATTTTTCTCATGATGGTAGGAGCCCGAGAGAGAAATAAAATAGAGGTTGCACAGTCTGTCTGCTGGAGAAGAATTGGAGGGGGATCATTATTCTAATCGCCTTGAGTCACATATCCTCCACCGCCATCATCTTCTCATAGATCTCCACCATGAAAAGGGATCATTCAAGCCCTTGGACCATGGGTTTGTGGTAGTATCTTCATCATATATCTCTACATGCTATCACTGTTTTAGACCATATGAGCGGCCCTACATGATTCGACATTGTTTATGTAATTTTTGTGGTGGGTCCTTGTATTATGAGATGATTGATTCATATGCAATATTGTCTTCGAAATATTATAGATCCATATTTTTCTATGTTGATGTTAGGATTGGTCACCAAGTTTCTAGAGCAGTAGAGGGAATGATATGCATTATATGGAGCAGATCTTGTAGTGTGTTATAATCCTACGACATAGAGGTTGGAACGCTAAATATTTTTAGCAACTTTCTCGTGAAACAAAACTAGGGATTTAAGGATAACAAAGTCTTGCTGCCCATCAAAAGCAGTGATGCATTTAGAAGTATTGTTCTTCCCGACTTCATGCAATACTCTATTTTGTTCTTACTTTGATATGTTACATATCGCTTGACTTGTTGGTTTACTTTGCTAGGGAATATATTGGTAAAGCAATGCACCCCCTGGAACAACACTTTGCTGGCACTTTTGCCAATATAATTGTCTTGTTTCCTTTTAGTTTACTGCATAGAAAATAAAAATTGTGACACTCAAGTTTCAGAGAATAAATAATTGTAGCGCCCTACCTTTTAATAAAGATAGAACACCTGTGTAACATGTTATTCCCGGGATCACTGATAGCATACACATGACAAAACAAAACATTCATTGCAATAGCATCATTCTACATCATTGATCCAGTGGATAAGAAATAAAATAGTCTTACAATAGGCATAGTCATCATGGACTAGCCCTAAATAACAATGTTTCAAAGCAAACACAGAGGAAATAAATCTTCAATGAGGCTCCTTCACTTCATGTGCCACGGGAAGACATGTTGGAATGTAAGCTCAAGATCATAAACCATCACTCATCATCAGAATGACCTGCACGTTGGAATATGCAGCCCACACGGGGAAGTCAGTACAAACAATGTACTGGCAAGTGACACTTGTATGGTGGCATTTTTGAGGAATAAACTAGCTACATGATACTTGAATGGTGGAGTTTGGGGATATTTTCATAAAGCCAGTTTTGTCCTATGTTGTTAAATCATTTTAAAACTTTGAACACATTGGTAGAACCATCATGGCAAAATCCACCATGAAGTTTGATAAATCATCATGGCTAAATCCACCATGAAGTTTGATAATGGCATCATGGCTAAATCCACCATGTGCAACTTAAAGGGGTTTCTACCATATTTTATTTCATTCAGAAAAGATGAGGAGATCCTTCGGCACCAACCCTGTTTAGTATCTCAAATTGCCCATAACCGGGGACACGGCTAAGATCTTAGTTTTTAACTCTACAAAGGTTGTGCACTTTCACCTTGAGACTCATCCTCCTCGAGATAAGAATGAGACAAGATCATTGGGAAGAGAGATTCACCCATACCAGGAAGACTCGACGCTCCTAAAATTCTACCACCCAATGTCTTACAACAGGATAAACCCCTACAACTTAATCAATCTTGGCAGAGCCCATATTACCTCAAGGCTACACTGGAAGCTAACTAAAACAGTGAAGACCTACAAATCTATTTGTTCCTCGGTGGCAATCCACAAGTGTACTCTTAGGTGACAACCACCACATTCATGGCTAAATCCACCATGAACATGGCCCTGAGTAGCCACTCAACATAAACCAAGCAATATCAATGCACCCAGGTGTTTCATTATGGTTGTTAATTTTCAAGGTTTCATAAAATCTCAACCAAAACGAAGCAACAGCATTTGTGATAGTAGTCAAGTACAGCTAAACAAGTACCTAGTAGGGGTTTCAGGATGGCTACACGCTACTAGGTGTTCTGAGCATAGCTTATACTTGGAAAATAAATAAAACCACCTATAATGCATACTACTAGAAAACACTAATGCAATTAGAAAACAAAAGTGGGACATGAAGTATCCCTTTCCTTGTGGAAGTTAGTATAGATACACTCTCTTTATAAATAGAACATTGATCTCCATACAATCTAAACAATACAAATAAAGAACAATAAACAAGCAATTCACCAACAAACAAACAAACAAATAGAACAAAATATACAATACATAAGCATAGCAAGTTATTCAACTTGATTGGTGTTAACATGGACAAGGTTTTGACACATAATTCAATATGCAAAAATAATTATGATGAGATGGTTATTGTTTGGTCTTTTATGGACTAGTTCAAAGTTTATTACAATAATTCAATTTATAAAAGGAAATATAGTGGTTTGAGTTAGGTTTAGCACATAATTCAATTTTACAAAAAAAAATATGGTAAAAATGGTTTAGGGATAGCTACTAGGGAATGGGTTGGTCAAGGTTTAAGTTTAAAATATTCAAACACTAGTGGATTCATATTGCCAAGGAGGTTCCAAGAGTTCACCAAAGGGTTATCATATTTACTTCAATATGATAAAGGAAACAATGGGGTAGGCTTTAGTACTTAATTCAATGTGCAAAAAGAAACTAAGTGTTTGGGTATGGGGATTGCCACATTGACAATACAAACTTGTTCCAAGAGTCCTAGGGTTGGTCTAAGGGTTTTAGAACACAAATCCATGATCAACATAATTCATTTCATGACTTTGGGTACTAGGGTTGAAGCAAATCACAATATGACTTGTAAACTTGCAAAAGGTCTTGGGCTAGAGGTTTATCATCCAAAAGTTACTTTCACATGTGGTTAACATATAATTTGGTTTTGGTTTGATCAAAATGATAATACCACAATTTTCCTAAAAGGGGGTTTCATCAAACAACAGTTAAAGTATAATGATTGACTACTATGGGTGGTTTATATGACAATGATTACATGGAATGGGTTCTCTGGTCACAAATAGTTTGTGTACTGGTTTTTCTGGTCTAAGGTTACTAAATGGAACAAGTTTCCAGAAGAAAACTAATTAAAATTATTTATAGAATTTAAACTAGATGCAAAATACTCAAATGGTTATTTAAATTCTAAACTCCATTTTAATTGGCTCAAATATTATTTTGGGACAGTGGGTATGAAGGTACACATCTTAAGGTTTCCAAATATATTTTATTTGTAATTTTTGGATTTGTAAAATTAGAATTATGCCAAAATTCATCAAATAAACATATTTGAATTTGAAACAACTTAAGTATTCAAATTTGAATTTGGACAGTGCTAATATTTTCTACATGTTTAGGGGATTTTAAAAAGTCCAAGTTTGTTAAATTTGGCTAAGTGGATCAAACGTTATGATGATTACAAGTTACAGGGTCTTTTCTATAAAATTGTCAACTAATTTCTGTTCGGTATAAATCAGAAAAATGGCCAGGCCATGTGGCTGGCTGTGGTTGGTCCCAGAGGCTTACTGGGTGCTTGCATGGCGCTGACGGGACAATGCTGACGGGGCAGTTTCATTAAATCTTGGGCGTTGGATCTAGATCCAACTCGGGCTTACCCCTTCGGGCCAGATCTAATCCTAGGCGTCCATCTAGATCTAACGGCAGAGGACGAGAGGGAAGCTCACCTCACCAGCGAGCTGCCGGAAAATGGGTACGCGGTGGCTGGAGAAGCAGACGCTCGATGGCGGTGGTGGTCCGGGGGGTGCCAGGGCTCGGAGAGACCACGACGACGACCAGAGCAGCACAACGAACTCGAGGGTGGCCACCGCGTGCTCGGAGACGGCCTTGGTTCACGGCGGCATGCAAACGTGGGCGGCGCGGCTCCGGTTAGCCTCGGGTGAAGATGACGCGGCCGATTTGCTGCACAAAAAATCGTACAAAGGGCATCAAAAGGGGCACGGGGTCTCGGGGACTAGGATGGACCAAGAGATGGCGTCGGGGATGGGCTACCTTGGTCGGAATCCATCTCGCACGGTGGCGGATGGGCACAACTCCGGCGAGCTAATTGGAAGACCAGGGGGCACAAAATCGAGAGGAGAGAGAGGGAAAAGAGAGAGGAGGAGCAGGGACACGTATAGAGGGGGTTCAAGAGGCGTGGAAGGTCGCGGGGTGAGGGGAACATACCACGGCCGTTCGGCCAGATCGTGGCTGCGGGAAAAGGGGAGAAGGTGGAAGACGACCCTGATGAGGGGGTCCCACCAGTCAGTGAGGGAAAAGAGAAGGCCACATGGTGGGTGTTGGGTTCCTAGTGGGCTGCCGCTGGGCTCCTACGCACTGCGCGCTGTGGCAGGTAAGGAGATGGGCCGGCTCGATTGGTCGGCCTATTCTGAATCCTTTTTTTTTTGTTCTGAGTCCTTTTTCCTGTTTTTATTTAGCAATTCATAATTTTTATTTTATAATTCCAAATTGCATCAAACCAATTTCTAAATACTTGTAAAACCTTTATCTTCCAAACGGAACCATGTTTGTGTTGTTTTCAACACTTTTAAATTTTTATTTTTCAAAAGGGGGTTCAATTTTTATGGAGTACTTTATTTCTATTTAAAAATAGAGTTTAATAAATCCCTTTTGGCTTAAATAAAATTTGTAAAATATTACATGTTATAATATTAAATGTTGAAACAAATCAGCATTGTTTTATTACTAAATAAAAATATTTCTGAAAATAGTTAAAATCTTTAGAGTCATTTTTAGAAAACATAATTTACTTTTGGTCTCTTAAAATATATATTTTTGACGCCTAGAATATTATCAAGATTGATAATGCCATGAAAACTTTTGAAAATAAAATGAGACCACTTTATAATTTTAAATACTGGGAAAAATATTTATTCTAGAAACAATTTTGGGGTTTAATGAAATACATGCCAAAATTGGATTAGCAATCTCCCTTTGGAAACGATATTACTTTTGTGTTGTGTTTTCTTTGTCTTTGGTGACTTGCATTAGTGGAAAACAAAAGTTCTAAATTTTTTCGATTTTTGAGTTTCTCCAAAAATCAGGAATGTTACAATAACTTTACCTTCTTGCTCCTGAGTATCGATCCTCTTACTTCTATATTGATAGGTGTTACAACAATCCCCTACACTAGGGGATTATCACCATGTTACATTAAGAATCACATGATGGCACCACTCCAGTTAACGCGCCTAGGGACATGCTCAAGATTTACCTTTTCCTCATTGTGCCCTAGATCTAATAAAGAGAGACAGGGGAAAGAACCGCACATAACTACTCCATTGGATGATAATCGGATAGCTTTATGGAATTCCGTAAGGTCAAGGGTGTGTTTCTTACGAAAAGTGGGAAAGTGTCCACTAGTGCAAACATGTTGTTCGATTTCACTAATGCACAAGAGATGGTTGATCACTTATTAAAAAAACTATTAACACTGTACTTCTCCTCCTTCTCCTTTTACTTCTCCTAATTCTTGGGCTTGGCAAAACCAATTATGATGTGATTGGGATTTCCACGATTTTACTAAAACCTATTAGGCTTAGATGGGTGCCCCTTGATACATTGACCTTTTCAGAAAGGCTTGAACCTCTTTATCAAAATTGACAACACCTTAAAAAGTTGATATAAGTTGCTATCATGGAAAACTCATTCTCCCTCTTGGTCTAACAACAATATTGTCTTTCTTGTTTGATCTAGAAAAGTCTTTGGTCTCATTTGCGGTCTTGATCACGTGGTCATGGGTGAAAAGCATGGAAAGCGCGTTGTTGGGAGTGAGGATGTGGAAGTCGAGTTCTTGTTGGATGGAGAATACCATGAAAGTTTGAGGGATATATTTCTTTGAGGAACTTGTCCACGACATACGCATTTCCATAGTATATTTGCACCACTTCGTCGCAACCACGATCTTGTTGAGTCTTGAGTACATGGATTAAGGAGTTTCATCTTAGTTTCAATCAAAACCACTGAATTTTCTTCTCAACAATGCTCAACTAGAACGATTGATTCCCGCGTTGCCTTCATGCATGCATGACTTCAAGTGCATCCCAGATATCTTTGGCGGTGGTACATGTGAAATCATGAGGTAACATGGTATTTTGAAGCATATCAAATGCGTGTGCATTGATTTGTCCATGTCATTGTTCTTTGTTGGTGAGATACTTTTCATTTATGGGCTCGAAAACTTATTCTACAATTTATCGAAGAAGAAGCTGAGCACTATTAAGATGAGACCTCATAGGCATTTTCCGGTCTGCATACTTTGAGTCATCTAGTTGCATGGCTGGGATTGTGAATATGTAAGGAGAGAAGGAGGAAAGACATGACCACACCATTGATAAGAAGCCACCACTGTCAACATGGCGTCCTTTCTTAAATTCTCAAATACTTTTTTCACACGTGTGTTTAAGAGCTCCTCGAAGAGAGCCTTCTTATTGACCTTGTCTCCAATGTTAAGGCGGAACCCCCCCTAAATAGTACTAAGTGAGCGACACTTTTTATGGATCGGAGGGACCAAGGGAGTACTTACTCTCTCATACCAATTGAAGAATCGGACTAGATGTTTAAAAATATTTTCCATTGATTTTAGGGGAAATTTGGAATTTTTAATCCTCTCAAAATGCAACTAGGTAATACATGGCAAGGAGATAACACCAACACCAGTTGTGGATTATATATGAGAAAATATAATCATGCATTTCCCCAATAATGCATGCGGTTGTTTGCTACCGTGGATTTCAGCCACCTTGAGCTAGCGCGGGACACCTGGTCTGGCTCGGACCTGGTTGGCACAGAGGCCCCCCGCCACCTTGAGCTAGCGCGGGACACCTGGTCTGGCTCGGACCTGGTTTCGGAGGCTGAGAACAATAGGTTGCTCCTGACCTTCTCCGAGGCTGAGTTAGAGGCCGTAGTCTGGGACATGAAAGTGAACACGGCACCAGGTCCGGACGGGTTCCCGGTGGCCTTCTTCAAGAAATGTTGGCCTCTGTGTAAGTTGGGAGTGCTTCATATTCTCAACGACTTCGTCCTAGGGAGGATCGATGTCTCTAGGTTGAATTTTGGGATCCTCTCCCTCCTTCCTAAGGTTCCGGGGACGGACCTTATCTCGCAGTTTCGCCCAATCGCCCTCATTAATGTGATATTCAAGATCATCGCCAAAGCTTTTGCCTCGAAACTCGATCCGGTGGCCAACCGGATCATTAGCCCGACTCAGACAGCTTTCTTGAAGGGAAGATTCATTTTGGACGGGGCGCTTTCTCTGATGGAAATCGTGCACGAACTGAAGGACAAAGCGCTAGGGGGCGTTCTGCTGAAGTTGGACTTCGAGAAGGCATACGACCGAGTTAATTGGTCCTTCCTCCTCGAAGTTTTGCGTCGGAAGGGGTTCGACGCAGGGTATGTCCATAGGATTCATCAACTAATCTCGGGAGGCCAGACTGCGATCTCAATCAACGGCGAGGTCGGACCTTATTTTCGGAACAAGCGAGGGGTGCGGCAAGGGGACCCACTCTCGCCGATCCTGTTTAACTTTGTAGTCGAGGCCCTCTCGGCCATGCTCTCTGCGGCCAGCGCGGCTGGCCATATTAGTGGGGTTGTCCCACACTTGATCCCCGGGGGGATCTCGCACCTCCAGTATGCGGATGACACCCTGATCCTAATACAGAATAATGACCTTCAGCTGGCGAATCTGAAATTCCTGTTGCTATGTTTCGAGAACATGTCGGGCCTGAAGATCAACTTTCATAAAGGCGAGGTGTTCGTTTTGGGACAACCGCCGCAGGAGCAAAAAAGGGTTGCCGACATGCTTAACTGCAAGCTGGGATCATTTCCGTTTCTCTATTTGGGTCTTCCAATCTCGGACCGCAAGCTCACTGTTGAACAATGGAATTTCCTCGTAGCCAAGCTGGCTGCCCGGGTGGAGGTGTGGATGGGCAGAATGCTCTCCTCGGGTGGACGACTGATTCTATCCAACGCCTGTTTGGAGGCGCTCCCCACCTTCGCTATGGGTCTGTTTCTCCTTCAGGACGGGGTTCACGCCAAATTCGATTCTATCCGGGGCCGTTTCTTTTGGGAAGGAGCCGGCCCCAAACGCAAGTTCCACATGGTCAATTGGCCAGCTGTTTGTCGCCCCAAGGACTGCGGGGGTCTCGGGCTAACAAATACGAAGCTCATGAACAAGGCACTTATGCTGAAGTGGGTTTGGAAACTCTACCAGGCGGACAGCTCCCTGTGGCACAGGGTGATTAGGGCCAAGTACCCCGACGCGGATGACATCTTTGCTGCTCCCGCGCGGGGGGGTTCTCAGTTTTGGAGAAGTTTGCATAGAATCAAACATCTGTTCAAGTTGGGGGCCAAGCACTCGGTGCGCGATGGGCAGCGCACTCGCTTCTGGACTGATTGGTGGGACGGGGAGGGCCCCCTCTGTGATAGATTCCCTGGTCTCTACGCCATAGCCGACAATCCCTCCATCCTGGTGGCGGATGCCTTCGCAGTGGATGGTCTAAGGTTCAGGCGAACCTTTGACGTGACCTGCTCGGCTCAATGGGAGGCGCTTAATCTGGCTTTGGCGGACGTCGAGTTAGGTCACGAGCTAGACGTGATACGCTGGGCTCTAGAACCGTCTGGCTGCTTCTCGGTGGCGTCTATGTATAGACAACTCTCGCAAGGGGCGACAGTTGCCCATGCTACGGACCTTTGGGCTGCCAAATTGCCGCTCAAAGTCAAAAAAAATTCTTGGCAACTGGCCCTGGACCGTCTCCCCTCGCGCAGTCTGCTTTGCGCTCGTCGGAACCAAGGAAGTGGTAGCTGCGCCCTCTGTGGGGCCCTTGAGGACGCCTCCCACATTTTCTTCTCTTGTCCGCTTGCGAAACTTGGTTGGAGCGTGCTTAGAGAGGTGCTGGGCTGCAGTTGGTGCCCAGCAAATTTTCCCCAATTTTTCGCTATCTTAGATTCGCTCCTTGGCCAGCATAGGAGAATCAGCTGGGTGCTGTTTTCTGCCTTGTGCTGGGCTCTTTGGCTTACGCGAAATAAAATGTCGATCGAGTCGATATTCCCTAAACGTCCGGCTGACGTGGTGTTTAAAATGATGTTGTTTGTGCAGGCTTGGTCCGGTCTCGCAAAGGCGCATGACAAGGAGTTGCTGCTGAACTTGGCGCAAAGGCTGAAGGACGTCTTCGGTTCCTTCCCACCTGTGCTCCCCTCCGCCACTTAGCTCTCCGCGCTTACCTCTTCGTTTGGTTGCTTTCTAGTTCGGCTAAGCTGTATGCCCAGCATGTGTTTATCTTCATGTTCTATTGGTCGGCTAAGCTGTATGCCCAGCTCCTGTATTAACGCTTTGTGTGGTCTCACCGTACTTGGTGCTTTATTAATTTAAAGCAGGGCACAAGATGCCTTTTATCTAAAAACCGTGGATTTCAGCACCCGTAGCACAGGTACAGCTGTACCTCCTCACATTGCAAACACACGATTTCCCTCGAAGTGGTAGGATATGAACCACATACAATTGCAGTGGTAGGAGTATGCAACTCCACATGCGTCCCTACCAATGTTATCAGCATAGATTTCTCGTACCAAAAAGCTAGGTTGTTAGGTAGGTCCACTAGCGGCAAGAGTTCGTAGGACATCTGCAACGTACAGGGCCAACCGCATAGTCACAAATTTGTAATGTACTAGGGAGCATGCAACTCCACACATACATCTGTCTAGATCAACGCTATCACCGTCTATAATTTGTCTACATTCTCCCAAATGGTATTAGAACCTCTAGCCGTCTAGCGCTGAATGTTCCTAATACTTGGGGCTATGGCATCTCTGGTGTATAGAAGAAGAAACCTTGAGGTTGACCTCCAACATTTGGACAAACCTAGCTTGAGGTCAGGCTCAAGCCTCCGCATTCAGTATGGTCGTCGACTCGTCGGGACGCCGGTTGGTCGGAGAAGGATTCCTCGGTTGCGCGATGTCATCACATCTCGTGTCCTACGGTGAAATAAGCACTGGAGACAGACACCCTTAGATACAACGAGAACGTGTTGTCTGAAGAAAAGGCAGAGTCTCAATCTCAAGTTGATCTACAGCCGGCTTTCTTCTGGTAACCGTCATTATCAGCATTCACTACTGTACATGCTAGCTACAGTATATAGCTAGCTCAGAAAAGCAAAGCAACTGTCCACTGAACAACGCATGACCCGATAGGCTATATAACCGATGACACTAGCCCTAATCGCAGATGTGATGGAAATCTGAAGGAAGTCATCACGCAATCAACAACAAAATCTTCCGTTCCGTGGCACCTCCTTGGCCGCTGATACTTTAATTATGCACTTCCGCAAGGAACATTAAGAGCTCATCCAAAGAATTTCTCAGCCACATGAGAAGGTTAATGTACACGCAATTGTTTAGTTAATTACTAGTAGTAAGTACAGCAATGAAAACCTATATATATGTTGACATTTACCAAATACCTCCCCTTTTGTACAGATCGCACAAAAATTGCAACAGCAGGGAAGCAACGAAAAGTTCATCCAGGATTGCACATGATGGTTTCATTAGCCAGGTTCTCTACCCTATAAGGTGGACAAGAAGACGTGTGTGTAAGCATAAGAACATATTCTTGGTCCTATATGGCCACCATTGGCTCTTCCAGACCGTCCAGTCGATCGATCTCTGGAATGGAAATAAACTATATTGGCAATTGATCTTCTTCCTTTATTTAATAATAACTTCTCTCTTTTTTTTGCGAAAAGAATAACTTCTCATGTTGAAATGAAGGCTTTCTGTGCTTCTCGTTGCTCCTTTCTGTCAGTGCGTACTACATTGCACATGTATTTTTTTTTTGTACAGGGAGGGCCCCCGAAGGGGCAGAAGCCTCATACATTACATACGGAGGGAGTACATTGAAAAAACAAAGGACCCCATAAAATATGAAATTATACATAGGTCCCTCGAATAAGCAGAAGAGCCCTTGTCTAAAAATCTAGAACTGCAATCAAGCCCTTCTCTTTCCCCTCCGTCAAGCAAGAAGATGAAGAAGCCAAACTTGCCGTCGCCGGGCACCGTCACGGGGACATAGCCACTTGCTTCGATGTCGGCGAGCACCACGGCAGCAGCTGGCTTCGAAAAGGGCCTCACATCGGAGGTAGCAATTGCGCTGGAGCACACCAGCGATTTCCGCCGGTCCTCATCAACCAAAACAGATGAGCTCGAGTAGAAGAAGGCTTCGACACTCCAGACTCGCCGCACGCCACCCATCACTGCATCTTCATACCTCCCTGCCATATCCACGATGGCTAGTAAGTCGAAAGATCCAGCGATCGCCAGCGGCATAAGAGCCAAGATTCTCCACCTCTGCTCTTTGATAACAAATTCGCCATCAAGACTCCAAAACCTGCCACGGAATGGAGGAGGCAAGGCAGAAGAATAGCAGCAGCAAGGGATCCGATAACTACGCTTTATTCCAGAGCCGATACCATCCTCCTCCCACCCCTCCTTCCACCTCGGAAGAACAGCTGGAGGATATGGTATCAACTGCTCGGCACAGCGCAGGAACACCGAGGCAGTGAAGCTCAACACATCCTTATTTGCAGAGATCGCCATAGCTTGCAGCTTCAACTTCCACCCCTCTCGCCACCAAAGGAGTCGTCCGAAGAAGAGAATCCTAGGAACGCCATGGATCTGGCTGGAGGGATCCAAAGCACTACTCCAAAACACCACACAAGAACAACACGAGCTAAACCTAATCCTACTATCTACACTAGAAACTCCCGCGCATCTCCTCTGCCATCTCCGGCCAGCAGCGCCGCCGTGAGAGGCTCGGGATCTTCCCGGCCAAGCACGAGAGACTCTCAAAAGAACTGTAGCTCTGCTCTATCCCTCCACCGCTTTCCTAGTTCTTCGTGATCACTACATTGCACATGTAAAAACGTAAGAAAAACCCCATATGCAACAGTACTGTAAGGGTACAACCAATTTATTTTTATTTTTTATTTTTTTTAGGCAAAAGTTTTTCCTTTTATATTGATATAGGAGAAGCAAACAGGAAGGATGAGGCCTAAAAAATAAAAAAGGTTACAACTCGAGTTGACGACCACGTCGCCCTAGCAACCATAGCCTCCACTACCACGGCGGAGGCAACCTCACGCAAGACGAAACCCCGGAGCCGTCGCTCCAACATCCACGCCGGCCCCAAGGACGCGCCCCAAACTAGTCGACAACCATGTCACCCACGCAACCAAAGCCGATACTAAACACGGCGGAGACAAACTCAACGCAAGCAGAGCCACCGTTCCGACCTCCACGCCGGCCCCAAGGTCGCGCCCCTAAACTAGCCGACGACTAAGTTGCCCTAACAACCAAAGTCGACACTAAACACGACGAAGTCAACCTCAACGCAAGTCTTCCGGAGCCGCTGCTCCGACATCCACACCGGCCCCGGGGCCGCGCACCACCTAACCGATGACGAAGAGTCGCCGCCGCTGACCACCATCACTCCACAGCTCCCTTTGGCTAGTGGAACATCCAAGGCGAGGCCCCAAGAGGCAAGCAACACACAAGCGCCGCCTCGCCCGATCCGCGAGGGGTCTAGGGTTTCCCCACGAAGAAACCGGCTTGGAGAAACGAGAGCACCGCCTCGATGACGCCTTCAAGAAGGGAAACGGCGCTCGGAGGTGTCGCCGTCGTCGGCCCGGCCGAACACCGGGAGCAGGGCTTTCGCCCGGCGGTGCATCACAAACCCCGCAAACCGCCCAGTGGGGAACGGCCAGACCACCAAACACCGCCAGTCGCGTCACCTGCGACACCTCCCGCCCCAACCGCAGCTCTGGGGCCACCGCCCCGGCTTCCTCCTCCCCTACCCGCACCACCATCCACCAAAGTTTGGGCCCTGGAAACCGTCGATTCCGCACCCGGAGCACCGCACCGCGCGGAGGCACCGTTTGGAGCGGACGGCGCCTCCCAGCACCATGCCGGCAGGAGTTCCAACACCACCAAGCTTCGGCCACCATCGGCAGCCACCTCCGCATCACACGCCGACGACCCCACCTCTCAGATTCTTTTTATTATTATTTTTTTCCACCGGCCTTCTTCCCGGGGCCGCCGCCCCGGCGTCCTCTTCCCCGGACGGCACCATCGACGCCCGCAGCCACCCGCCAACGCGCCCGAGCCCAGCAGAGGCGCCCAGGACGCGGCGCCGCCGTCCTCCGCCCACCGGCCCAGATGGGGCCCTCCGAAGCCCATCGGGCGCGCGAGCACGCCGCAGGGGCAAAGACGTCGCCGCCGCCGAGACCACGTCACCCCCGGCCTCTCGTCGGCCACCGCCCGAGCCCGCTGGGCCTCCCCCGAGCCCGCCGGCTCGGCACCCACCTCCCAAGCCGCCTCCGCCCCCACGGTCCGGCCTACCACCGGCGCGGACTGCCCTCCCCCGCGACCACCTTTGGCAACGGCGGGGTGCCGCCACCGCCGCGGACAAATGCCGCCGACGGCCGGGCAGGGGTTGCGCGGCTGGGAGGGGCTTGCGGC
Source organism: Alopecurus myosuroides (assembly GCA_028641055.1). Taxonomy (NCBI): domain Eukaryota; kingdom Viridiplantae; phylum Streptophyta; class Magnoliopsida; order Poales; family Poaceae; genus Alopecurus; species Alopecurus myosuroides. The sequence continues at coordinate 162,588,224 of CM054063.1, read as the reverse complement.
GGCGCGGGATGTCGCCCCTGGCGTCGCCTGGGGGAGCGACGCGAGAGGCCCTTTCTCTGGCTCTAAGGACCATTAGGGCGCAACCAATTAAAGAGTGTAAGTTTAGTAAAGCTTATTTTTTTCACATATCATTAGCCTTGCATCTTTCAGACAAAAAATAAATCTATGTGTACACGATGTAAATTATATACATCCCAGGTGTGCAGATTTCAAGAACTTTAGTCATATCCTGAACATATATCATCACATGGTGTAAAGCTTTCTCAAAGAAATAGCTCAAGTTACACTAAACCTCAGCATCAATAAAGATATTAAGTGCTTGTACAAAAAAATAAAAATAAAGATATTAAGTAAAGAACCAAATTTCACAAATCCATGTAAAATGTTTGGTGCGCGTGCACTAGAAAATGTTATCAGATAAGGAAGCCAGGGAAATCCCAAGTTAGTTGCTTTCTAAGCATCCAGTTTTCTCCTAGTCTGTGATAATGGTCACTATCAGTATCATGTCTCACTCCAAAAAGGTACTCCCTCCGTTCTATAATATAAGATGTTTTAGGGGTTACACATGTTGTCTATATTTAGACTAAAATGAGTGAACATATACACTAAAACATGTCTAGATACATGTATATGTATGTGAATGTGAAAAATGTCTAAAACATCTTATATTGTGGAAGGAAGGAGTACCTGCTAACCAGCTACTCCCTCCGTCCATACATACATGTATGTGGACTAAAATATGTCTACATACATGCATGTTTGGACAAATGAAAGCCATCTATTTTGGAACGGAGTGCGTACTCTATTGTTGGGGTGGGAAAAACTAGGTCGGCAACTTAGATAGATACAATTAACAACAATTATATAGCCCCTACTCAACCGACTGAGTACATAAGAACTATTGTGCAATTTTGTTAATCCTAAGTATTTGTTAACCAGGCGGAACTGTTTATCATATGATCATCGATAGGTCCATGTCCAATAAAAATGTGCAGTAGCAGGAAAGCAACCAAAACCATGAACCCGAGATAGGCACGCAATGGCTGCTTTCTGGATTGTTTGTGAAAAGAAAAGGATGCAATCATGAACTCGAGATAGGCACGGCATTGTTCAGCCACTGCTCCTAGTACATCCCTAATGGTCACAACAAAGAGGTGGAGAAGAAGACGTGTCTGTATGCACCAGAAAGGGTAGAACAAACACCATATTCTTGCTATGTTATGGAAGCCATTTGGGCTATCCCAGACTGAATAATCCATATCTAGAAACAAAATACTTTGGCAATGGATCCTTACCTTTCTCAAATATGCTACCTCTTGGCGTGACACTTCTATCCGCTTGTAGTTTCTGTCTCTGTGAGTGCGTAATGCATCTCCCTGTAGTAATCTAATCTTTCTCAAAGAAATACCTGAAGTTGCAATAAACCTCATCGTCACTAGAGAAATCTTTACCTAATAATAAGAGCGTTACGATTTCCTTGGTTGGTTGGTTGGTCGGTCGGTCGGTCCGTTAATTAAATTGCCATCCAATTTAATAAAAATTACCCACTTAACTGTCCGTTTCATTGAGTTTTTTCCCTGTCCGTCCAGTTTTTTGCGCGATGGCTACAGTTCCGGTAGCTACTTTTATTTGTGGGATACCGATTGCTAGCTGGGTCAAACCCCAAAAATAATCAATTGTACGCGAGTATTCGGATGGGCCAGGCTGATCTCTATCCACGCCGTTGTCTGTTCTCTCTTACTCTCTATGGCTCATTCTTCTTTTTATTTTCTTGAGATTCTCTATGGCTCAATCTAAACGCGTGCGTGTGTAGCTAAGCTCAAATCGGAGTCCAACATGAACACGTTACACCAATGCACCGCCTTGGCCTTTCCTTACTCTCTGTATAAGACAAAGCATCCGAAGAGACAATCTTGCAGGTTGCCCAAAGAAACAACTCATGGAGGCGACATGTCGGTCATGCAGATAACTCGACGAAACAATATCGACGAGATATTCTGGCCGACAATATGGAAGAAGACGATAGCCTTCGGACTGTATGGAAGGAGACGATCTCGCCGTATTTGCTAGAAGAAAAAAAAATCCCTCGACAGTGCTGCTTATGCGATATTCGGCTCCGCCCACGATGAGCCTCTACCGTCGCGGCGGCGATAGCCTGTGGACTTTTCGAAGGGGACGATCTCGCAATATTTGCTGAAAAAAATTATCCCTCGAGAGTGATCATGGCGCGATACTTGGCTCCGTCCGCGGATTGCAATCGGCCCCGACTCTATGGCAGCGCGGTCTCCTCTCCGCTTGCCGGCAGCAACTCCCAACGGAACTCCAGAGCCTGCGACGGGATTCCTCGACGAGCCGGGTGTTGGGTCTAGATCCCCGTGACGTGTTGACTGCTTAATATAAGATTGTGCACGTTCAATCAGGTCTAGGCAACGACGGTGTCGCATACTGTGGATCACAGCGGCCAAACCGGCGACCAAAAGCTGCGGTGGAGTCGGCAGCCTGGCGGTACATAATCTAGCCCAGCGAATCATGCCGTTGCAGGGACTAGAAGAGCCACCACCATTTTTTTTTGCATCTTCAGGCGGACGCCTCATGTACATGTACATAGGTCAGGTGCATTGGCTGAAGGTAAATTTTAATGCCCATGTTGGTACTGAAGCTCCGGCCATGCTGAGTAAATCATCGTCCTTGAGTAGAGTTATCCGATCCATGAAACAAGCAATGTTTTGATTTTTTTTTGGCAAGACATGAGTAGTAGACACTTTATTTCTTTAATTTTTTTACTCAGGGTCTGTTGGCTACCAGCGATTCCTTTATTAGTTGTGCCAGTAATAAACTTACATTGTTTTAGCTAAATCGCTGGTTCAGGTCAGATTACTTATTGTTTTTTCTTTTGGAACTAATTTTTCTTTGTAGCTACCATACGGATGGCCGCAATCCACCATCCAGCAGTGTGGTTGATAATCGAAAAGTACATGCGATTCAGCTATTGTATATATTGACTATATTCTGAAGATATAAGGTGCACAAAAAAAATCTAATGCACTGACAGATGTGCTCTTGGCATGATGTATCCGTTGATTTTTTTTATTTTCTAAACTAGGTCCGGAGTTTCTTATCGATGAGGAAATTCGGGCATGTGCTCTAAATGTATTTCTTTACAATACATGTGCTCTGAATTTTTTTATTTCACAATACATGTGCTCTGAAGAACTTGATAGCTGAGAGGTGGCATTAAGATTAGGTCTTAATGCTTTTAACACCCCCCTCCTCCCCGAAAAAATAGATTAGTTCTTTGGTGTGCTATGTAAATTTAGCACAAATACCTTTGCATTAGCTTAATATATGTTTATGAATTATGAGTGCAAGCTACTGGTGTGAAATTTAAATACAGATTCTTTCATGTTGATACCACAAATGTGACAAAATTGTTGTCTTGGATAATATTTTACATGTCATAATGTTATCCTAAAAAGTCTTTTCCAGAATATATGTTTATAGTTACCATGAGATAAATTAAAACTCTCCTTATGTCATTATGTCTAAATCTATTATTCCGTAGCAACGCACGGGCATTTTCACTAGTTTCTTTAATTTTCTTACTCAGGATCTGTTGGCTACCAGCGGTTCCTTTATTAGTTGCGCCAGTAATAAACTTACATTGTTTTAGCTAAATCGCTGGTTTAGGTCAGATTACTTATTGTTTTTCCTTTTGGAACTAATTTTTCTTTGTAGCTACCATATGGATGGCCGCAATCCACCATCCAGCAGTGTGGTTGACAATCGAGTAGTACATTCGATTCAGCTATTGTATATATTGACTATATTCTGAAGATATAAGGTGCACAAAAAAAATCTTATGCACTGACAGATGTGCTCTTGGCATGATGTATCCGTTGATTTTTTTTATTTTCTAAACTAGGTCCGGAGTTTCTTATCGATGAGGAAATCCGGGCATGTGCTCTAAATTTATTTCTTTACAATACATGTGCTCTGAATTTATTTATTTTACAATACATGTGCTCTGAAGAACTTGATAGCTGAGAGGTGGCATTAAGATTAGGTCTTAATGTTTTTAACACCCCCCTCCTCCCCGAAAAAATAGATTAGTTCTTTGGTGTGCTATGTCAATTTAGCACAAATACCTTTGCATTAGCTTAATATATGTTTATGAATTATGAGTGCAAGATACTGGTGTGAAATTAAAATACAGATTCTTTCATGTTGATACCACAAATGTGACAAAATTGTTGTCTTGGATAATATTTTACATGTCATAATGTTATTCTAAAAAGTCTTTTCCAGAATATATGTTTATAGTTACCATGAGATAGATTAAAACTCTCGTTATGTCATTATGTCTCTATTATTCCGTAGCAACGCACGGGTATTTTCACGTTTCTTTAATTTTCTTACTCACAATCTGTTGGCTACCAGCGATTCCTTTATGAGTGGCGCCAGTAATAAACTTACATCGTTTTAGCTAAATCGCTGGTTCAGGTCAGATTATTATTGTTTTTTTTTCTTTTGGAACCAATTTTTCTTTGTAGCTACCATACGGATGGCCGCAATCCACCATCCAGCAGTGTGGTTGACAATCGAGTAGTGCATGCAATTCAGCTATTGTATATATTAACTATATTCTGAAGATATAAGGTGCACACAAAAAATCTTATGCACTGAGAGATGTGCTCTTGGCATGATGTATCCGTTGATTTTTTTTATTTTCTAAACTAGGTCCGGAGTTTCTTATCGATGTGGAAATCCGGGCATGTGCTCTAAATTTATTTCTTTACAATACATGTGCTCTGAATTTATTTATTTTACAATACATGTGCTCTGAAGAACTTGATAGCTGAGAGGTGGCATTAAGATTAGGTCTTAATGCTTTTAGCACCCCCCCTCCTCCCCGAAAAAATAGATTAGTTCTTTGGTGTGCTATGTCAATTTAGCACAAATACCTTTGCATTAGCTTAATATATGTTTATGAATTATGAGTGCAAGCTACTGGTGTAATATTTAAAATACAGATTCTTTCATGTTGATACCACAAATGTGACAAAATTGTTGTCTTGGATAATATTTTACATGTCATAATGTTATCCTAAAAAGTCTTTTCCAGAATATATGTTTATAGCTACCATGAGATAGATTAAAACTCTTGTTATGTCATTATGTCTAAATCTATTATTCCGTAGCAACGCACGGGTATTTTCACTAGTTAAGTAAAAGAACCAAAGGCCAAAAATCCATGTAACATGTCTTGTGTGCGTGCACGAGAAAATGTTACTCCCTGCAACTAACTTGGGAGTATTAGATAAGAAAGCCAATGAAATTCTAAGTTAGTTGCTTTCTTAGCATGCAGTTTTGTCCTAGTCTATGATAATAGTCACTGTCAATATCACGTCTCATTCAAAAAGGTGCACGCAACCAGCTACTTTTAAAGTAGAAGCTAAGAGAAACTCCAATGCGCCGACCTAAATCCGCGCGTGCTCCGTTTTCGTCCATTTGAGTCGAAAATCGGAGGTCCATCCGGACCATGTCCGGCAATTCGTGGCCACTGAACCCAACGTGCCGACCCATTTGGTCAGGACGGGGGCTGGTTTTTCAAGTTTGATCATTTCAGAAGAAACACACGTACAATTTCGAAATAGATAGAAATATAATGTTTTTACAACCAAATTGTACGAAATAAATGAGTCATCCAAACAAATAAAATGTATTACAACCAAATCGAAATAAAATGTTTCAAATAGATTGATGGGGGCAACTAGTTGCTCCCCAAGTGAGCCCACATGTGCTCAACCAAATCATTTTGAAGCTGTCTGTGAAGATTCCTATCACGCATGTCACGATGAAATTCGGCGAATTCTTCAAATGATTTTAATCCAGGCTGGGGCTCAACCAGCTCTCCCCCGAACTCCCAATTCTGATCAAAGAGGGCCTCATTGCGCTCATCCTCGACGATCATGTTGTGCATGATGACACAACAAGTCATCACCTCCCACATGACCTAGAGGCTCCATGTCCTAGCAGGGTGCCGAACAATAGCCCAGCGGGTTTGGAGTACCGGAAAGCTCGCTCCACATCATTCCTAACACCCTCTTGTTCTTGAGAAAACATTGTCCTCTTCTCACCGACACTTCACAAATGTAGACCATTGGGGGTAGATACCATCAGCGAGATAGTAGCCATTGGTGTATTGGTGGCCATTGATCTCAAACCTCACCTCTGGTGTATCGCCTTCGGAGAGTCTACCAAATACCGGTGACCGCTGAAGCACGTTGATGTCATTGTGCGTGCCAGCCATCCCGAAGAACAAGTGCCAAATCCATAGGTCTTGTGATGTCACCGCTTCGAGCACAACCGAGCATGCCCCCAAATGTCCCTTGTACTGTCCCTTCCAGAAAAATGGGCAATTCTTCCACTCCCAATGCAGGCAATCTATGCTCCGAAGCATGCCAGGGAATCCTCTTTGCTCGTTAATGGCCAAGAGTCGGGCAGTGTCTGCAACAGTTGACTCGCTTAAGTACTCCAGCCCAAACACCGCAATGACATCCCTACAGAACGAGTACATTGAGTCGAGGCATGTGGACTTGTTCATGCGCATGTACTCGTCAACGAGATCTCCAGCAACCCCATATGCAAGCATTCGAATGGATGTCGTGCACTTCTGGTACGATGTCAAACCAAGCTTACCAAGGGCATCAGGCTTGCAAACGAAATAATCATCATATGCCATCACACCTAGCCAAATGCGGGGGAACACATGCCTCGCCATCCGGAACCGCCTCCGAAACTTATGAGCTGAGTATATAGGTTTCGTGGGGTGAAAGTAATCTTTATAAAACTGGGCATGGTCGCCTGCTCTGTCACGGTCCAAAGACGGGTAACGGCCGGGAACCGAGCCTCTATACATCAACTGCAGCCTCGAAATGTGCTCATTGACGAGGAGTGTAGCAACCAAATCCTCGAAATCATCGGACGTCAGGACGCCGGACTTGAGGAGGGGCGGCTGGACGGGGGAGCGAGCGCGAGGGAGCGGAGGCGACGACGGAGGCGGCGTCCGGGAGGGGTGGCGGGTAGGAACAGGGCGGTCTGGCTAGGGCAATAGAGAGGAGGCGATTTGTGTCCCTGGCGTGCGGGTCATGCATGCACAAAGGGAGGGCTCCGAATGCGTCCGTGCGCATCTGCGCCGACGCATTTCCATCCCATATTTGGGCCGGGAATGGGTCAAAATGGACAGAAAACCGGGCGTTTGTCCGGAATCTCGAAATGGTTCGCGCGTGTTGGGCCGTGTTTTTGCCCCGTGCGGATGGAATCGGACGCGAACGGACCAAATGGGTCGACGCGTTGAAGTTGCTCTAATTCCCAATGAAAGCGAAATACATGCATATAATAACACTATAGTACTGTTGTACTAGCTAGCTCTATTGATGAATGGGATGGGAAATATTAAGTCAGCAACTAATAAATGGTTTAGCTGAATACAATCAATAAACTTTCTATAGCCGCCCTCCTCAATCGGCTGAAACTTTACGCACGCACGTAATAACTAACGTGCCGAATTTTTTAATCCTATAAATGATGCGGACTTCTACTGGCTAGCACGCTAAGACAATAAACTACGATATATAATGTTTAAGTCCGGCGAGCCGCATATTTTGGCTGAGCCTTCTAAACGGGCCGGTTTGTATCCAGTTCGAGTCTAACTAGGTTTAGGTTCGAGTTAGTTTCGGTTTAAGTCTGTCCAATCGACTAGGGGCTGGCCTCCTATATAAAGGGAGACATGGCCTAGGTTTTAGAGAGAGATTGAAAATTATGTTGAACATTGTGTTCAGGTTACCACCGTCCCTAGGGGATCGGCGTATAGACGACGTTTCGGACGTTCGTCGGTTATCTTTGCAAATAAAGGCATGAGTGTTTTTGTATTTGCCAAGGGTTATCGTGTGTGGCGAAGGCTCTTGGATCTGCCAAGGGATGTCAAGCTTGGCATGAGGCGTGGTTTTCATCAACTTGTTGCTCGCCAAAATCTATCAAGTTCTTCATGTTACGTGTATTACGCGTGATTGGGAGAATAGTTATCATCGGTGGTTTTTGCGGTGAAAGATCGAGCAAACAGTTCGTATCATCTTGGTATCAGAGCGTCAGGTTGATCACCGCGAGATTTTTCTAGTTCAAGATTGGTCTAAAGGTTTGCAAAGATTGTCAGATTGAACCACCTGGGTGGATTGGTAATGCGGGGCTGTTGATAGTTGAGTGTCTCCCCGAGGGGAGTTCACTTGAAGGAATGCCACCCAAGAACAAAGTGATTATAATGTTCCCCAAGTTTAGATTGCTTCCAGTGCAGCCTTTAGTCATATGGGATCTGTCTTGATCAACTAAGTTGCGAGGATTCAGCTTGGGCTTGACAAACATATGTAGCATAATTATAGGTGGAACGGGTCATGCCATTAGGTTGAATTCTTGCTTCTAAAAGATCTCTTCTCAATCTTATCCTTTACTTAATGCACTCAGAGTGTATATGATGTTTGGGCTGATTTGAGTCTGAAGGTGAAAGTGCACAAACTCTGCAGAGTCAACAAACTAAGATCTTAGCCGTGTCCCCGGTTATGGACAACTATGAGCAGCTGGACAAGGATGGACGGAAGAATCACATCACCATTTTCAATAAGTAAAATTTGACCAAGTGAACAGTAGTTATGGTACTTGGGTTTCAGTCCAATGATGCCACCCCTTGAAAAGGAAAGTTTGTTTTACAAAAGTGATAGGAGAAAACTGGCTTTATGCAAAGTTAGCCAAAACTCCACTCAGCCAAATAGGCATGTAGTATTAGTCTTGCCATTTATATCCACCATAGTGTTACTTGCCAATACATTAAATTGTATTGAATCCCTTGTGGCTGCATATTCCATCCTACAGATGATTTTGAAGACGAGTGAGGATTTCGTTTAGGATCTCGAGACTATCGCCAACATGTTTTGCCTATGGAATATGAAGAAGATGGGCTCAATGTTGTAGTAAGTTTTTCGATGTATTTCTTTGTTTTCTGCTAGTCTTCTATGACTATGCAAGTTGTAATACTATTTCGTAAAGACTGGATCATGCGATGTAATAAAATTTGATGCATTTGCATGATATTTCATCGTGTACTGTGGTGTTAGAAATTGATCCAGGGACTAGCACAATAACACAAATGTTTTTACATTATTTAAATGTGGGAACGCTACAAAATGGTATCAGAGCATTGTGTTGCCTGTAGGATTCGAGACCCTAAGTTTGGAAAAGACCCTAGGTTTGAAAATTTACTATGTTCAAACTTTCTAGAAACAAAACATCTCATCTTAATCTTTCTCATATCCTCTTATCTATTATTCACCTTCAAAATTTCATTCTCTTGTTCTAGATGACCTACCTCTTGAATACCCTCAAGGGAAGATTGTTGATGACCATACCATGAAGTGCAAGAAGTATTTTCACCACATGAATACCTACACTCAGGACAATTGAAGAAACTTGGAGATATACCCAGACTTCACAACAATCAGGAACACCTCAAGACATTGAGAGAAGAATCTGAAGAAAAATTCAAGAAGATATAGATGAGACCACCAATCTAGTTACTTTGTTAGAACAACATTAACGTGTTAGAGTATTTCTCATACCAATGAGTGAGGTGTGAAAATATTAGTTTGTTTTCTAAAACCTTATTGTTTGGTGTGATGAATGTTTGTTAGATGTTTGTAAGATGAGTTTCCTTGATCTGTTGTGTTGGAATAGGAACCTCTTTTAGCTATCTTTCTAATCTCTACTCATTCATGCTAAGCCAAACCAAATCCCATACCCATTAACCAACCCTAGTGAACTAGAGTATGAAGTGAAACAACAAGCCTTTTCCCCAAGAATGCCACAACCAGTATCCTGCCAAGACACAAGCCATCCTAGTTAAGAAGGATAGCCTCAAATTATTCTTTTGTGTGAAGGAACAATCACATCCACGATGAAGCCAACTGTATACCAAGGAGCAACAAGACAAACCAACAAGTGAAGATGAACAAGTGGACTCAAAGTTACATGATGCTATGAAGATTTTGAAGCTTTTCCCTACACCAAGAGAAGAAACAATGAAGAAACCACCACTATCCAGTTGGTGTTTAAGAGTTCTACGCAACCCCACTAGTGCAAGAGCCTATAGTTTAGCTCAGGTCTATCTTATGGATGGGAAACCTTTGGTTAGACAAGTGAGGCGACATGGTGTTATTAAACAAGATTCACCAATCCAAGTACAAGGTAATGATTGAGTGCCACATGGATTGGACCCCATGATGACTACTCACATTATTCGATGTTTCTATGAGGAATGGTAAATCTAAGTGACATACCTATTATAGAGACGATGATGTTAACCCTGAACCATAGAATGGTATAATAAAACCATAACCCTATGTTAGACAAGTATTGCCGAAGCGTACAATTTTCGGTGAGGATCAAACCAACCTTGGAGATATCAAGCAATGGAAGATTTTGCCTACCATGAGAGTTTCTTTAGAAATAGCATGGTGTTTACCTTTAAGGATGACAACAACAAGATGGAAGACTGCCAAGGATATCAAAAATACCAAGTCGAGAGGAACCCAAAGACTTTTGATTGACCCAAAGAGTGACCCCTCAGTGTCGAAGGTAGTTCAACATACCTATGTTGGTCTATAGCTCTACCGCGAAGGAAAATTCTACTCAAGCCAATCTCAAATCAATCTACGCTCCAATCTAATAAGAATAGACTACCCACAAAAGTTTCTTTTAACGGTGTTAGCCCTTCGAGTTGTTCTGGAGCCCAGTTATCCAAACCTATCTTTCTTTCTAGCCTTCCCAAATCTCGGGACAAGATTTCTTTTAAGGGTGGTAGTCTGTAACATCCCTAATTTTTTGGAAAGTGCAAAAATCACTAAAAATTGAAACTTTTTGTTTTCATGTTATGCAAGTCACCAAAAACCAATGAGATGCAAGAAATAAAAGGAAACAATACATAACTCAATGAAAATTGAAATTAAGAATCCATTATACCTCTATTCCATAAACCCTAAAAGCCCATTCAAAATAAATATTCATTATTCAAAAAATTGTTTCTATTAGAAGACCTTATTTTATAACATGTTTTTCAAATCAACTATTACTTGGAAAATGTTTTATAGCCTTTGAAACCAGAGAATTATTACCTCTTCAGAGTTTATATGCCTCAAAATTATTTTATGGGAATAACAACTATTTATATTGATATACAAATGATACTCCAAGTTTTAAATATAAAGGTGTGAAAATAAAATGCATTACTTTGAAAATAACATAAAAGAGGACTTAGAAAACAATATTATGACTTATGGTTTTTCCTCCAAATTTTATTAAGCCACTTTAATAATTATTAAATTTTCCCATTTTAAAAATGGCATTAAGTTACTATTCGTGTTCACTCATATTTTAAAAATATAAAAATATGAAAATGTGTTGAAAAGACTTTCAAAAATATCATTTGACAAGTAGAAGGTATTTGTAATTTTATAGAACCCAATTTCCATTTATTTACATTTTCTATTTTAAAATTTGTATTAAGTACTATTAGTGATTTAATTTTAATTACAAAATATAAAAATTAATTTGTGTTGGAAACATCAAAATACTGTTTCTATTTGGTAGATAATTTAATTACAAATTTTTAGAATTTTAAATGAGGTTGTTTGGATTTATAAAACAGAAATTATAAGAGAAATAAGAAAAAAAAAAGAGGATTGATGACGTCACCTCGTCGTCAACCTCCCTCCTTCCATTTCTAACCGAATTGAAGAGAAATCAATTCCTTGATTGCGGCTGTTTCCGATCATCAAACGCTGTCCCGTTTGCTTCCCCTTAAAGACCACCACCTGCCCCTCGTTTCCCCTCTCCCACCTAGTTCGATTGCGCCCCCAGGTAGAAGGAATTCATCGTCGGAGATAGCCCTATCCGCCGGTGTCCATCGTCGTTTTCGGCAGCCCCCGTGAGTCTCCGCTGCCCTCGCCTGTCCCATTAGCATCCCCGCAACCCCGCCTCCCTCCCTGACCAAGTTGCCGATTGTTTTCGCCACAGGAGCTACTGCGCAGCAAGCACCCGAGCTCGCCGGAGAAAAAAGCCTCAGATCTCCACATCGTGGGCAAACCTGGAAGCACGAGCATGCGCCGTGGCCACCATCTGCTTCACCGTGCTGTCCCGCACCCCGTGGTCACCTCCGTTGAGCAAGGAGGACACGGGAAGGCGTCTCTGGCGGGATCCGGAGCACAGCGCCGCCACGACTCCATTTTCCGTCGACCAAGTCCGGCCAGAGGTAACCCTAGCCGTCCCTAACCGTTAGATCTGTTCTATACGACCGTGATTAGATGGAACAGGTCTTGCCATTAGGTTGAATTATTGCTTCTGAAAGATATCGTCTCAATCTTCTCTTTTCCTTAATCCACTCAGAATGTATAGGATGTTTGGGCTGATTTGAGTCTGAAGGTGAAAGTGCACAAACTCTGCAGAGTCAAAAAACTAAGATCTTAGTCGTGTCCCCGGTTATGGACAACTATGAGCAGCTGAACAAGAATGGACGGAAGAATCACATCACCATTTTTATAAGTAAAATTTGACCAAGTGAATAGTAGTTGTGGTACTTAGATTTCAGTCCAATGATGCCACCCCTTGAAAAGAAAAGTTTTTTTTACAAAAGTGATACGAGAAAACTGGCTTTATGCAAAGTTAGCGAAAACTCCACTCAGCCAAATAAGCATGTAGTATTAGTCCTGCCATTTATATCCACCGTAGTGTTACTTGCCAATACATTAAATTGTATTGACTCTCTTGTGGCTGCATATTCCACCCTACAGATGATTTTGAAGACGAGTGAGGATTTCGTTTAGGATCTCGAGACTATCGCCAACATGTTTTGCCTATGGCACATGAAGAAGATGGGCTCAATGTTGTACTATGTTTTCCGCTATATTTCTTTGTTCTCTGATAGTCTTCTAAGACTATGCAAGTTGTAATACTATTTTGTAAAGACTGGGTCATGGGATGCAATAGAATTTGATGCATTTGCATGATATTTCATCTTGTACTGTGATGTTAGCAATTGATCCAGGGACTAGCACAATAACACAGATGTTCTTACATTATTTAAATGTGGGAATGCTACATTCTGTCACAATGATAATTTCCTGAAACAAATCTCAATAACTCAGATGTTGTCAAGTCTGTTTTTTATTGCCAATATAACATAGTGATTACAATGATGCTATGTATAATATGGCCTTAACTGGGCTATGTTCCATGTTATTCCAGTTTCTTTCTCAGATGTTCGTGATTTATCAGCATCACGCATATCAATGAGGTAATACAACCCATTATGTAGTTTCTTACTTACTACAAACGGTCCTTCCCATGGAAGACTTAGCTTGTGCATCCCGTCCTTTTTCTGGATCAGGCGTAACACTAAGTCCTCTTCCTCAAAACTTCGAGTTTTAACCCTGCGGCTACGATAGCGACGCAAGTCCTGCTAATATATGGCTGACCTGGATGCTGCAAGGTCACGTGCTTCTTCTAAAGCATCGAGCGAGTCTTGACGAGCTATCTCATTCTGGGTTTTCACATAAGCAGTCACTCGTGGTGAATCGTGACAAATATCACTTGGCGAAACCGCCTCAGCTCCATAAACCAGAAAAAATGGTGTGTAACCCATTGATCTGTTTGGGGTAGTTCTTATGCTCCATAAGACAACAGGTAACTCTTCGACCCAACATCCAGCAGTTTTTTTCTAATGGAACCTGGAGCCTAGGTTTGATACCTTTAAGTAATTCCTGGTTAGCCCGCTCTGCTTACCTGTTAGACTGTGGATGTGCCACCGAAGCAAGGTCTATCCGTATATGGTTCTGTTCACAGAACTTCTGCATTGCTCCTTCTGACAAATTTGCCCTATTAACTGTTATAATCCTGTGTGGGTAACCAAATCTGAAAATCAGCTTTTTTTTAAGAACTTGACTGTTGTAACCGCGTCGCATTTACTAATTGGTTCTGCTTCTACCCATTTTGTAAACTTGTCAATTGCCATCAGTAGATGAGTCTTTTTATCAGCTGACCTTTTGAAAGGCCTACCATGTCAAGTCCCCAGACTGCAAAAGGCCAAGTTATGGGAATCATGCGTAAATCCTGAGCTGGCATGTGATCCTGCCTTGCATATCTTTGACATCCTTCGCACGTTCTTACTATATGTTCTGCATCAGCGTTTTTGGTTAACCAGAAAAATCCATGCCTGAAAGCCTTATTGACCAAAGATCTAGAACTTGCACGGTGGCCGCAATCTCGCGAGTGGATTTCTCTTAAAATTTGACACCCTTCTTCCGGAGAGACACACCTCTGAAAGATTCCAGCCGCATTTCGCTTATGTAACTCACCATTGATAATTGTATATGACTTGAACCTTCTTATTACCTGACGAGCGATAACCTCGTTCTGCGGGAGTTCGCCTCTCATAAGGTACGCCAGGTACGGTTCAGTCCACTCTTGGATTGTATGCAGGGCGGCTACCAATTCTGACTCCGGATCTAGACTTGCCAGGTCTTCCTCTGTTGGAACTTTAACTAACGGGCTATGAATTTCATCCAGAAAAACATTTGGTGCAACTTGTTTTTTCAGGGAACCTAGACGAGCCAATGCGTCAGCTGCTTCATTGAGACGTCGATCAACATGATCAACCTGATACCCTTGGAAATGTCCAGGCAACTGGGTAACCGCTTGCCTATATGCTACCATAAATGGGTCTTTAGAGTCCCAGGTTCCTGTAACTTGTTGAGAAACAAGATCGGAATCACCCAAACATCGAATCCGGGTTATGCTCATCTCTTTCGCAATTCGAATCCCATGAAGCAAAGCTTCATACTCTGCTGCATTATTAGTGCACTTGAATGAAATTTGTAAGACATAGCGAAATTTATCACCTCTTGGGGATGTTAATACCACACCAGCTCTTGAACCTTCCAGTTGTCGAGACTCATCGAAATGCATAGTCCAGTATTTAGTATCTAGTTTATCCAGTGGAATCTGTAATTATGTCCAGTCATTTATGAACTCGATCAAGGCTTGGGACTTTATTGCAGTCCTTGGCTTATATTTGATATGATATGGCCCCATCTCAATGGCCCACTTTGCAACTCTCCATGTCGCTTCTCTATTCTGGATAATATCGGACAAAGGTGCTGAACTAACCACAGTAATAGGATGTTCCTGAAAATAGTGTTTCAGCTTACGACTAGCCATGAACACTCCAAAAACCAGCTTCTGCCAATGTGGGTAACGCTGTTTAGACTCTGCCAGAACCTTGCTTACATAGTAAATCGGCCGCTGGACAAGGCCTTCTTTTCCTTCTAGTTTACGTTCCACAACCACAATCGCGCTGACCGTCCTGTTATTTGCCGCAATATATAGTAACATGGGCTCTTTCTTCTCAGACACAGCCAATATAGGTGCGTTGGAAAGTTGCTTTTTCAGGGCCTCCAATGCCTCATCAGCTTCTTGATTCCACACAAAGGTGTCAGTTTTCTTCAAGAGTCGGTATAAAGGTATAGCCTTTTCGCCTAGTCTGCTTATAAACCAGCTCAAGGCAGCAACACAGCATGTTAGCTTCTGAACGTCCTTCAGGCAAACCAGCTTTTTCAGGTTATGTATGGCCTGAATTTTTTCCGGATTTGCTTCAATGCCTTTCTCTGAAATAATGAAACCCAGTAATTTCCCAGCCGGTACTCCAAAGACACATTTTGTTGGATTGAGATTCATCTGATATTTGCGTAAACTGACAAACGTTTCTTCCAGGTCTGAGATCAAAGTGTCACCTTTTTGGGATTTGACTACTATGTCATCCACATAAGCGTGCACGTTTCGCCCAATCTGGCTTTCCAAGCAATTCTGGATACACCTTTGATAAGTCGCCCTGAATTTTTTAACCCGAAGGGCATTGACGTATAACAAAATGCTCTAAAGGGTGTAATGAATGAGGTCTTCTCTTGATCCTCTTCCTTCATTTTGATTTGATGATAACCTAAGTATGCGTCCAGGAAACATAGCAATTCACAACCAGCCGTAGAGTCTATAATCTGATCGATACGGGGTAAAGCGAACGGGTCTTTGGGACATGCTTTGTTCAAATCTGTGTAATCTATGCACATTCTCCAGGTTCCTTTCTTCTTGAGGACGAGAACTGGATTAGCTAACCACTTTGGGTGCAATACTTCTATTATGAACCCTGCTGCGAGTAACCTGGCTATCTCTTCTCCAATCGCTTTCCTTCTCTCATGATGAATAGGTTTCAGGTTAGGATCCACACTTAAACTGTGCTCAGCAAGTTCCCTTGGGACACCAGGCATGTCAGAAGGTTTCCATGCAAGGATGTCCCAATTCTCACGGAGAAACTTGATGATCGCGCTTTCTTATTTTTCTATCATGTGAGCCCCCACGCTGAACTGCTTAGATGAGTCACCGGGGGTAAAGTTCACCAGCTTGGTGTCTTGAGCAGACTTAAATTTTAACTTGGACTCAGCTGATGGTTTTTTGAGCGAAGTCATGTCTTCTGGATCAACTTGCAGTTTATACAATTTCAACTCCTCTTCCGCACAAGCGATCTCTGCATATGTTGCATCACCTTCCTCACACTCCAAAGCTATGTCTTTGTCACCATTGACAGTAATATTTCTATGGGGACCTAGCATCTTCAGCTTGAGGTAAACGTAGCAGGGTCTGGCCATAAACTTGGCATAAGTTGGCCGTCTGAACAGAGCATGGTACGGACTTTTGAACTTGACCACTTCAAATGCTAACATATCTGTCCTTTAATTGTCAAATACTCCAAAAGCAACTTCAAGGTATATTTTTCCGATAGGTTGTGCAGACTTACCAGGTACAATCCCGTGAAAAACAGTTGATGATGGCTAAAGTTGTTTCTCTTACAGGTTCATCCTCTTGAACATATCATAGTAAAGGATGTTTATAATGCTTCCTCCATCCATCAACACTTTGTCTAACTTGTATCCTCCAACTTGTGCAGCCACAACCAGAGCCACTCCTCCTGGATTGTCAACTCGTGGAGGATGATCTGCCCGACTCCAGGTTATGGGTTGTTCTGACCAATTGAGTCACCTAGGAACAGCAGGAGCTACTGCGTTGACAACTCGTTTCTGCACCTTTCGTTCTCTCCTGCATGAACTGGTAGTGAATACATGATACTGGCCCGAGCTTAACTGCTTTGGATTTGTTTGAAAACAAGAATTTCCTCCTTGGTGACTAGCACCCGGGTTAGTTCCCTGGTTACCCTGACCATGGTGACCTGGATTATGATTTTCAGGTCCAGAATTGCCAGCTCCCGGATGTCCACCTCCCATATTTCCTGGGTTTCCACCTCCATTGTTTCCTGGTCCATAGTTGTTACTTCCGCTAGGTCTGATACCCTGCATGATGAAACAGTTTTCCTAAGAATGATTTGCTAACTTTCCGTTTTTGCTGTGTCGAAGACATGGTCCTTTCAAAGCCTGCCGAGTCTGTGCAAAGTTGTTTGGTCGAAAATTTTGATTTCCTCTGAAATTGTTACCCTCGCGATGGTTTCTGTAACCTGTATTCGTATTTGCCACTAGATCCGAGGCCCCTTCTCCATTTTTGTGCTTGTTATTACTCTGGTTCTGAGGGTTGCTGTTGCTCTGATTCGGGTTCTGGCTACCCTTGGTCCCAGTTTTCTTTCCCTTTGCAGACTTCTCATCATCCGAGTCTACGTCCTTTGTTTTTTTCAGACTCCGCATACTTGGTCATGGCATCCATCAACTCGCTCATATCACTTACGTATCACTTGATACGTCCCATCTTATGCTTCAACGGGTCAAATCTGCAATTTCTTTCCAATGCTCTGACTGCCTGCTGAGCGGTGAGTCTGACAGATGAATGTATAATTTCTGCGACGCGCCAAGACCAGTGCTGGGAAGACTCCCCTTCCTTCTGAACACAGTTTTCCAGGTCTGTAATAGTCGTCGGTCGTTTACATGTTCTCTGAATTTTTTTGATGAACTGGTCATTCAACTCCTGCCAGCTATTAATTGAATTTGCGGGCAAGTTCTTTAACCAGGACTTCGCAAGTCCTTCTAACATCACGCTTAACTACCACGCGCATACTGCGTCGCTTACTTCCAATATCTCCATGGCCATCTCATATCCTTCTATCCAATCTGCAGGCTCTATGTCTGACGTATAGTTTACAACTCTGCGAGGTCCTTTAAAATCAGTAGGTATTCTCTCGTTCCTGATTGCCGGACCAAGACACTGAATGCCAATCCTGCGAGACCCAGTCGGGGCGGGGTTTGAGACTGCATTCTGAACTGGGGGTTGAACATGACCCGGATTTCTGTTTTCTGGTTCCGCAACTCTGTGTCTTGTATTTATAACTCCAGACGCATAGGATACGGTCTGCCTGGGTGGGATAGGTTGCTGCCGGTTTGCGTTACTAGAGCCGCCGGAACCGCTGAATTTCCATGGTGACTTCTTGGCAAGGAATTCCTGCTATTGTAGGGAGTTGAGTGTATCCTATCCTGGTTACTGTAATTCATCTGCTGAACCACTGCTGTTTGCAACATCTCGATAGCCCTCCGAGCTTCAATTCCAATAGGATCATTGGGGTTGACTGGAATCCGTGCCAGACGATTTGTTGTTGCCCAAATGTTATCCATAGGATTGTTGAAATGACCTGGTGGTGTATGAAACATTTCCTGTAGAGGTTGTTCCGGGACCGGAACAGGATTCGGGTTACCATGCAGCTGGATAGGTGGCTGGAAACGCGCCGGATGAACTGGAACCGGACCGACTGGTGGGTTCATAGGGTGAACCGGCAGAGCGGGGTTAGGTGCCCCAGGCGTCCCAACCGGGGACGCGAACATTGACTGAAGGTTGGTAGGTCCCAATCCTGCGCTGAATTCATTGTTCAACCGAGTATGATAACGCTTGTTCTGTATTGAAGCTAACTCCCTCTGTCTGAAGTTTAGATGAATCCCCTCTCTTTCTAGACGTGTTGCTTCCTCCAAGACTTCTGACCGAGCTTTGTTTATACATGTTACCTCTTTCTCGATCTCCCGACGGGCCCGACTTATTTCCCGTCGAAGCCTCTCAATCTCTGCGTTACGCTGCACCTAGTTCTCCGGGGTAATCGGAGTAGCCAAGACTTCGTTTAGTGAATCCAGCGCGGCTATCAGCTCGAGCCTTGGGTTATATGACGCGGGCGCTGTTAAGTCAATCACTGTCTCTGCCGGCCCAGAGTTCGTCGGGCTGGGTCCTGTTGAACGCGCTTCTGTCGGTCCGACTGGGGCTACCGTTGGTCCCGTAGGTGCTGTTCCTGGGCCTCCCGTTCCCCCTAGAACTGGATTCGAAGTTGAAACAGTATATGTAATTAAATTACCACTCGCGTCATGCCTGGGCTCCGTAGGTCGTGCTGGTCCAGCCATGTAAACAGTTGCATGATGAGTTGTTTCCGTTAGACTATGCAGATCTGGCTCAAGGTCTCCTCCCAAACTGTCTTCAAAGAGCTGGTGGATGGATCCCGTTTCGTCACGGTCATCATTGTTTCCAACTGAAGATTCACCATCAGGGTATATCATTGTAGCTTTCTCCGAGACTGAGTCTGACTGCTGGTCTGGGTCTGGCCCGTTCCTCCTACGAAGCCAACGAAAACGTGGATGCCACTGAAGGGGACTCAAAATCCTGACTCCACCGATGCGAACTCTGGACCCCACGTGTCATGGTTGTAATAGTTTCCACTCCGGCTCCTCCTGAGCCAGCCTATCGCGAGCTTCTCGATCCCATGTAAGGCTCCTTCCAAAAAAGACGACACTTCCGCGAGCAGGCGCCAACTGTCGTGGTGTTGTCACGGCAAGTGTCCTCGTGCGAGAACTAGATTGCGAGGCCATTGCTACTGAGCGAAACTTCGAAAGGGTTAAGGCGAAAAGGAGAGACGCGAGTTTACCCAGGTTCGGCCCCTCGATTGAGGGTAAAACCTACTCCTTCCTTCTTACTATCAGGAAACAAGGTCTCGATTACAAAGGGAGATTCCGGCTCTCGATGTCTCGAGTTACCTTGCTATTGACTTAGAACTTGTTCTTCTACGTCCCAGGATCTCGCCTTATATAGTGGACGAGACCTCCGGGTTATAGAGGTATCTGGATTACTCCCGTGGTCGGAGTCCTAGATCGATCCGGCTCCTAAAAGCTTCATCCGGTTTATACCCAAGGCCCTTGCGCTCCATCCGGCCTTGGGCAACTCCTTAGGTCTTGGGCCTCCGGGTCATCTAACCCGGCACATAGGCCGGCTCCTCAGCCATCCGGATCACGCTTAAGGTGATCCGGGTCTTCTCATTCCTGCTGACTACTTCATAGCTTTCTCTCTTCAAACATAAACCGGATAGTAGCATTTGGAAGGACCGGAACATTTGCCGGTTTATGTAGGCAGTAGGTAAGGTTCCCCCTTACCTATTCCCCCAACAGACGTGCTCAAGATTTACCGTTTCCTCATTGTTCCCTAGATCTAATAAAGAGAGAAAGGGGAAAGAACCACACATAACTACTCCATTGGATGATAAGTAGATAGCTTTATGCAATTCTGTAAGGTCAAGGGTGTGTTTCTTACGAAAAGTGGGAAAGTGTCCGTTAGTGCAAACATGTTGTTTGATTGCACTAATGCACAAGAGATGGTTGATCTCTTATAAAACAACTCTTAACATTGTACTTCTCCTCCTTCTCCTTTTGCTTCTCCTAATTCTTGGGCTTGGAAAAATCAATTATGATGTGATTGGGATTTCCACGATTTTACTAAAACCTCTTAGGCTTAGATGGGTGCCCCTTGATACATTGACCTTTTTCAGAAAGGCTCGAATCTCTTTGAGAAAATCGACAACAACTTAAAAAGTTGATATAAGTTGCTATCATGGAAAACTCATTCTCCCTCTTGGTCTGACAACAATATTGTCTTTCTTGTTTGATCTAGAAAAGTCTTTGGTCTCATTGGCGGTCTTGATCACGTGGTCATGGATGAAAAACATGGAAAGCGTGTTGTGGAGAGTGAGGATGTGGAAGTCGAGTTCTTGTTGGATGGAGAATACCATGAAAGTTTGAGGGGTATATTTCTTTGAGGAACTTGTCCATGACATACACATTTCCATAGTATATTTGCACCACTTCGACGCAACCACGATCTTGTTGAGTCTTGAGTACATGGATTAAGGAGTTCCATCTTAGTTTCAATCAAAACCATTGGATTTTCTTCTCAACAGTGCTCAACTAGAACGATTGATTCATGCGTTGCCTTCATGCATGCATGACTTCAAGTGCATCCCAGATATCCTTGGCGGTGGTACATGTGAAATCATGAGGTAACATGGTATTTTGAAGCATATCAAATGCTTGTGCATTGATTTGTCCACGTCGTTGTTCTTTGTTGGTTAGATCCTTTTCATTTATGGGCTCAAAAACTTATTCTACAATTTATCAAAGAAGAAGCTGGGCACTTTTAAGAGCTCCACGAAGAGAGCCTATCGACCTTGTCTCCAATGTTAAGGCAGACCCCCCCCCACCCCGCCCTCATAAATAGTACTCCCTCTGATCCATAAAAAGTGTCTCTCATTTTATAGCAAGTACAAATTTTGTACTAAGTGAGCGACATTTTTTATGGATCGGAGGGAGTACTTACTCTCTCTCATACTCTCTCCGTTTCTTTTTACTCCGCGTATTAGAATTGTCTGAAGTCAAACATTACAAAGTTTGACCAAATTTGTAGAACAAAATATCAATAGATATAATACCAAAGCGGTATATATTGAAAGTATATTACATGATGAATCAAATGATACAAATTTGGTATTATGAATGTTAGTAACTTTTACTATAAAGTTGGTCAAACTTTAACAAGTTTGACTTTAGAAAAACCTAATACGCGGAGTAAAAAGAAAGAGAGGGAGTACCAATTGAAGAATCAAGGATGGTGGACTGGATGTTTCAAAATATTTCCCATTGATTTTAGGGGAAATTTGGAATTTTTAAGCCTCTCAAAATGCAACTAGGTGATACATGTCAAGGAGATAACACCAACACCAGCTGTGGATTATATATGAGAAAATATAATCATGCATTTCCCCAAGGGTGGTTTCTAGTAGTACTATTATAACATGAGAAAACACACTATATATGCATGCTTAGTTACCGTGGATTTCAGCACCCGTAGCACAGGTACAGCTGTACCTCCTCACATTGCAAACACACAATTTCCCTCGAAGTGGTAGGATATGAACCACACACAATTGAAGTGGTAGGAGTATGAAACTCCACATGCGTCCCTACCAATGTTATCAGCATAGATTTCTCGTACTACCAAAAAGCTAAGCTAGGTTGTTAGGTAGGTCCACTAGCGGCAAGAGTTCGTAGGACATCTGCAACGTACAGGGCCAACCGCATAGTCACAAATTTGTAATGTACTAGGGAGCATGCAACTCCACACATACATCTGTCTAGATCAACGCTATCACCGTCTATAATTTGTCTACATTCTCCCAAATGGTATTAGAACCTCTAGCCGTCTAGCGCTGAATGTTCCTAATACTTGGGGCTATGGCATCTCTGGTGTATAGAAGAAGAAACCTTGAGGTTGACCTCCAACATTTGGACAAACCTAGCTTGAGGTCAGGCTCAAGCCTCCGCATTCAGTATGGTCGTCGACTCGTCGGGACGCCGGTTGGTCGAAGAAGGATTCCTCGGTTGCGCGATATCATCACATCTCGTGTCCTACGGTGAAATAAGCACTGGAGACAGACACCATTAGATACAACGAGAACGTGTTGTCTGAAGAAAAGGCAGAGTCTCAATCTCAAGTTGATCTACACCCGGCTTTCTTCTGGTAACCGTCATTATCAACATTCACTACCGTACATGCTAGCTACAGTATATAGCTAGCTCAGAAAAGCAAAGCAACTGTCCACTGAACAACCTATGACACTAGCCCTAATCACAGATGTGATGGAAATCTGAAGGAAGTCATCACGCAATCAACAACAAAATCTTCCGTTCCGTGGCACCTCCTTGGCCGCTCATACTTTATGCACTTCCGCAAGGAACATTAAGAGCTCATCCAAAGAATTTCTCAGCCACATGAGAAGGTTACACGCAATTGTTTAGTTAATTACTAATACAACAATGAGTGCTAGCTCAGTGTTAAGAGGCAGCGAGTGCTCGCCAGCCCGCCCGGTTCGAGTCCCAGCTGAGCCATACTCGAGAAATCGAGTCCGAGCCAAGGAATACTCAAATAAACCGGGTGTCTCATCCACCTAACAACATAGAATCAAGTGAGGGATCGTTCCCCCTTTGGTCACGTTTTAAACATTGCAACAGCTGGGAAGCAACGAAAAGTTCATCCAGGATGCACATGATGGTTTCATTAGCCAGGTTCTCTACTCTATAAGGGGGGCAAGAAGACGTGTGTGTAAGCATAAGAACATATTCTTGGTCCTGTATGGCCACCATTGGCTCTTCCAGACCGTTCAGTCGATCTCTGGAATGGAAATGAACTATATTGGCAATTGATCTTCTTCCTTTATTGAATAACTTCTCTTTTTTCTTTTTCTTTTTTACGAAAAGAATAACTTCTCTTGTTGAAAGGCTTTCTGTGCTTCTCGTTGCTCCTTTCTGTCAGTGCCTACATCTCAAGCATCCAGCCTTACATTGCACATGTAAAAAGTAAGAAAAACCCATATGTAACAGTACTGTAAGGGCACAACCAATTAAAGAGTGTAAATTTAGTAAAGCTTATTTTCCCCACATATCATTGGCCTTGCAGCTTTCAGACGAAAAATAAATCTATGTGTACACGATGTAAATTATATACATCCCAGGTGTGCAGATTTCAAGACCTTTAGTCATATCCTGCACATATCGTCACATACTGTAAAGCTTTCTAAAAGAAATAGCTCAAGTTACACTCAACCTTAGCATCAATAGAGAAATTAAGTAAAGAACCAAATTTCACAAATCCATGTAAAATGTTTGGTGCGCTTGCAGTTTTCTCAAGTTAGAAAATGCTATCAGATAAGGAAGCCAGGGAAATCCCAAGTTAGTTGCTTTCTAAGCATGCAGTTTCCTCCTAGTCTGTGATAATGGTCACTATCAGTATCATGTCTCACTCCAAAAAGGTACAAGCTAACCAGCTACTTTAAAGAAGAAGCTAATTCCCGATGAAACACATGCATCTAATAGTCTGATGGGGTGGGAAATACTAGGTCGGCAACTTAGATAGATACAATCAACAGCCATTCTATAGCCCCTACTCAACCGACTGAGTACGTAAGAACTATTATGCAATTTTGTTAATCCTAAGTATTTGTTAACCAAACGGAACTGTTTATCATACGATCATCGATATGTCCATGTCCAATAAAAATGTGCAGTAGCAGGAAAGCAACCAAAACCATGAACCCGAGATAGGCACGGCATTGGCTGCTTTCTGGATTGTTTGTGCAAGGAAAAAGATGCAACCATGAACTCGAGATAGGCACGGCATTGATCAGCTACTGCTCCTAGTACATCCCTAATAATGGTCACAACAAAGAGGTGGAGAAGAAGACGTGTCTGTATGCACCAGAAAGGATCCGGCTCCTGGGGTAGAACGAACACCATATTCTTGCTATGTTATGGCTGCCATTTCGGCTATCCCAGACTGAATAATCCATATCTAGAAACAAAATACTTTGGCAATGTATCCTTACCTTTCTCAAATATACTACCTCTTGGCGTGGCACTTTTATCCGATTGTAGTTTTTTCCTCTGTAACATCCCAATTTTTGATTTGGATGTTTTGCATTAGAGCATTTGCATTGCATCATATAGTGTTGCATTTCTTTGCATTGCATTTGAAATTTAAGAATAAACCCAACTCTTCAAAGAATTAAATCTATTAAAATGTATATGTTATATGTGTGCAATATAAGCACAAAACTATTTTTCTATTTTTATAAATGACCAAATAGAATTTGTGGTACAAAATTTCGAATTAATACTTAGTCTTTTTTTTTTTTTTTTGGAAATTATTTTGAGTCATTTTAGAGTTGCCTTCACACTTCATATAAGAAAAAAAAAAAAAAAAAAAAAAAAGAGGAGCAACGTACATGGTACAGGAAGGAACCGAACCAGCCTTTCTCTCTCTCATCCCACGTAATTCTCATCTCACGTAACTTCCTCACCTCACGTTTTTTTTTTTTTTTTTTTTTTTTTTTTTTTTTTTTTTTTTTTCTAACGAACGGAACCCATCCATCGAGACTTCCTCGTAACTGAACATAACTGCTCACGAACGCGAGTTCGTTTCGGTACCAAACTGTACCCAGAAAAATCTTCAAGACTAGTTCGATCTGCACCACGATAAATAGCCTATAAATATCCCCGCACGACTACAGCTCCGTTTTTCCGTCCTCTCCAAGCCCTAGCCGCCCCCAGATCGATCTACGAAGCCTTGCCGCCGGAGCTGCCATTGCCGACCCTCGGAGG
The DNA here is from genome assembly GCA_028641055.1 of Alopecurus myosuroides. NCBI lineage: Eukaryota > Viridiplantae > Streptophyta > Magnoliopsida > Poales > Poaceae > Alopecurus > Alopecurus myosuroides. Next base: position 162,562,626 of record CM054063.1, on the reverse strand, counting down.
TTCACGTCGCCGCAACCGGACCAACCGGGACCATCTCTCCATGTCTATTTTTATTCGCATAAATTTCCGCACTATCTAAACCCATCTCTCTCTCACGAGCAGAGCACTGGAGCGAGCAGCTCGTACCGCCGGAGTTGGAGCTGCGGGAGTACGTCGTGACCGTCGGGCGAACCTTCAGGAACCGCTACTGCGACCATCACTAAGTTCCCCTTGAAGGCCTGCATCACCTGGTAATTCTCCTCGAGCTGCACGACGACCAGAGAGCCCTCATCACCAAGCTCTCAGCCATAGCCTTCATCCACGTACAGGTAAAGAGATTGCTTCTCATTGGAGAAGATGTACAGTAGCCGTTCGATCCGTTTTCTATGGCTCAGATTAGAAGTAGAATTGAAGAGGTATCCGCGAATAGGAGTACGCCATGTGGCAAGTGACCCAGTCAGCGCCACACCAGCGCCTGGTCAGCGCGCCCAGCGAACCAGATGCAGCCATGTGGCGACCTAGCTGTAAAATCGCAGAAAAATGCTGAAAAACTGCTAAACTTGCGAAATTCATAGAAAATAAAGTATAAGTCCAAAAATTACGTTCTTTATACCGTTGAGCTCAGAAAAATGTGTAGAACCTGATTCTGTAATAAAATCGCATGTTTACAGAACTTAAAAAAATAATTATTTGAAACACTATTTTGAGTATTTTGACCATATCTTTAATTCTATAAATCGAAATGGGATGAATCCAATTGTCCCTGGAAGATGATTTAATTGTCTATGTAGAGGTTTCGTCCATAAAAATTTATGACATAATTTTGGACAGAAAAATAGCAGAACCTTATGTAACCCTCATAAAAACGTGTTTAACCGAATATAATTTTTAAATCTCTTATTGCATTTAGTTTTGCATGCATCTTATGGTAGTTAATAATCAGAGAACTATTATTACCTATTGTTTGCAATATTAAAACATCATGCATCCATGTTTTGTGTTGTTGCATATTATGATTGTCTGTTATTTATTGTGTACTGCTTACTACGTGTAGATTCCGACGCCGGGGATTACTGCACTTGTGAAGAGTGTGTGTTTCCGAACTGCTATCAAGGCAAGTGGATTTTGGTCATGAACCCATTATTTTACTACTACATCTTAGAGATTTTAATCGTAGTATGCATGATAGGATTGTTTGAAGAAATAGCTAAGCTAGAACCGTTTCACTAACACCCAAGTGAAATAGTTCCTATGTGTCCGTTAGACAACTCAACATAGACATCACCGTTGGTAGTATTGCTTAGCCATGCAAATTATTCGTGGTTGGGAATTATCATATATTGTTATTTATATCTTATTTTAATTGTCTATAAAAACAACATGATAATTCAATCAACCACTGGGTGGAACTTGGTCGGTCGGATTATGTTGAGTGGCACCGTGGGTCATATTTATGCTCACCCGCGCGTCGTACACTTGTGGATGGCCACCCAGTATTTTGAGAATGATGGTTGGTTTCGTGTCAAGTAGCTATACCGTGCAACAAAGCGTCACATTGGTATGGGCCGTGACGGAGTTGGATTGTGTGATTGCTCTACCCGCCGTGACCAGCTGATGTAGTGGATGTAGGAGTAAGGGTCCGGATCCGGGGCTGACGCGATCGCACGTGATGACTCTGGCTTGATTTCACTTTCTCCCTACAAACATGGTGATACATGGTAGATGAGAGTGGACCGGGCAGCTGGGTAAAGTGCACTAGCCTCCGGAGTGTTAAGAACTAAGATCTTAGCCGTGTTTCAATGGTTAGAAACAAATTAGCACTAGACTGGTGAATCATTACATTGTTCTTGTTCATTCTAATTTCTTAACTAAAATTTGAGGTTTCAACAATTAACGGATTAGACACGTGCGTTGACCACGGTGTTCTATTTCCAATGGTTAGGAGCACATGCCCGAGGGCAGAGTGTCCAAAGTTATACTTATGAAAACTATGTTTTATCAAAGAATAGGGAAACTATTGCTTTACGCAAATCAGCCTTGAAACATCCACCGGCCAAATAAGCATGTAGTATGTTAGGCTCTCCTATATTTCTTTTGATCCACTTGCCAGGCAATTACACGATTGTTCTGACCTCCTCGTGGGGCTGCAAATTCCAACTTGCAGGTTGTTCAGACTCGGAGTGAGTTTACGTAGGTTTCGAGACACCGGTCAACCTTTGTTCGCCTGTGGCTGACAAACAAGAAGATTGGAGGTCTACCATCGCTATTATTATTTCCGCTGTTGTTATTTGATATTTATTACTTTGAGAACCTTTGTGTCAGCTCTTGCTGTGCAATTTGTAATAATTTTTACTCTGGATGATACGTTATACGAGATGCATTTGTTATATCTGTTTATCTATCTCGTTGTGTGTGCTGGTGAACGGTCCAGGGGCCAGTACTACACGCAACGTTACAGTCTGTGATGGGCTGTAACACTACAGATGGTATCAGAGCAATGCGTTGCCTGTAGGATCGAAACCTAGGAATGGATTAGGAAAAGACATAGGAACAACTTAATTATTTTACTTCCGGTCTTTTAATTCTTGCCTTTTCGACTTATACTCTTTTCCCTGCTAATGTTTACTTCTCTCTACTTATAGATGGACGGTTACCCCCGCACCGCGTATGTTGGAGTGGACACTCCGTACCTTTTTGGGGAGCAGTTGTTCAAAGTGGTGCAGCAATTGGGATTACCTCCACCGTACTTTAGAGGAAGGCCCACGAACTCCAACCTACCAGAAGACACACGCTGGGAGGTACGCACCATCATGGGGGTGGATGTGGACTTCACCGACACCTACCCTAGCTGGAAGGAAGGAGTTGATACTGCCATGCTGCTCTTGATGTCACGGCTGTGCTACGACCACTTAGGAGATTTTCCACCACAATCAGATTTCCGACGCTTCGGTAATCGCGATGCGGAAGGTAATGCTATGGTGACCCCAGGAGATCGGAAGGACATGCCTATGATTCTGAAGCAACTACAAGATCTTGAAGCCTATAATGTCACCATGGAGAGGAGGGTCTACATGGAGTCCACGGAGAATGCTAACCTCAAGGCACTCAACCATGCACGCGCAGAGGAGCTTCAGGCCTCGGATGAGCTCATTGGACACCTAGAGGAGCTCGTCGAGGACTTGCAGAACGAGAGGACGTTGCTACAGGCACAGGTAGAGGCTCTTCAGGCACAACTTCATCCGTCACCGCCACCGTCGCCGCCTCCTTCGCCGCCGCCGCCGCCGCCACCACCACCGTCACCACCGCCACCACCACCAGCTTATGATGATGATGATGATGATGATGAAGGAGGGGATGATGATGCTGAAGTAGAAGTGGTACAAGCGCATGAGGCTGAGGAAGAAGAGGACCCAGAAGAAGTTCTTATCTACGTCTCAAGTGATGATGGTACGCCTGCGAGGAACACTCGTTCCAGCAAGCGCAGGCGCATGACCGCTCGGCAGTATGTCGGTCTGTTCAACCAGGCGTAATTAGTTTGTCCTCCAATTAGAACTTGATAGGATATCGATACTCGTGATAGGTTGATCATACCAAAACTATGTGGTATGGCTATTAGATCGAAGGTTTTGAACTATTTTGTTTTCTATGAACTATTTAGGAAATTCGCAGGAATTTTTATCCTATTTTTCAAAAGTAATTCAAAGAGTTGTGCTTGCTTGTTTATTGCTTGAAAAGTGTTGTTTGATCATGTATAGTATGGGTAGTTATTTCTCCATAGTTCTATCTGTCTAAACTCAACTGTGCTATACTATAGATGCCTCCACGTCGCGACCCACACAACAATGGGGAAAATGATGACAATGGAGGGAACAATAACCAAATGCAGCAGATGATGGCAGCACAGACTCAGTTGATGCAGATGATGACCCAGTTCTTAGCGAACAATAACAACAACAACAACAACAATCCGCCGCCACCACCACCACCACCCCAGGTGGATATGCTTACCCGCTTCATGAGGTTGAGGCCAGCGACATTCACAAGTGCGCCAGAACCCATGATAGCTCTTGACTGGTTGCGCTCAATAAACAAATCCTTGGTGACAGTTGGCTGTAGTGATGAAGAGAAGGTGAGATTTGCTGCTCATCTACTCGAAGGGCAAGCCGCTTCGTGGTGGGACAACTTCCAGATTACTCATCCGATTGCCGAAGTAACATGGGAGATGTTCGAGGAAGGATTCAAGAATGCTCACATCTCTGCTGGCGTGATGAGTCTGAAGAAGAGGGAGTTCCGCAACCTGCGTCAGTACCAGCGCAGTGTCACTGAGTATATTGATGAGTTCAACAATTTAGCTCGTTATGCACCTGAGGATGTGGACACCGATGCCAAACGGAGGGAGAGGTTCTTGGATGGACTAAATGATGATTTGGCTATTCAATTGTCAGTAGTTCACATTACCAACTATCAGTCTCTCATAGACAAGGCCGTTATTCTGGAAGGGAAGTACAAGCAGGCTGAGAAGCGCAAGAGGAAGCATAACTTTGGCAGTCATAGCTCAGGATCGCATCAGAAAATCCGCACTCACCATGATAGTGCTGGAAACTCTGGACAACCTAGGCATGTGAGTAGTGGACACAACCACCAGCGAGGAGGAACTCAGCACTCGGGAGGAAATGGCCACCACCACAATGGCCATAAAAGTAACAACAATAGCCACTCTGGAGGAAATGGACACCATCGCCATGGTCACCAGACCATTAGGAAGGACCTCAGTCAGGTGCAATGCTTCAAGTGTAAGAAGATGGGACATTTTGCAGATACTTGTACTGAGAAGAAGGTTGATGATGGGCTCAAGATGAATCCATTCCAGAAGGCTACCGTCAACCACGTGGACGTGGAAGAGGTGCAGGATCAACCCGATCTCGTGCTTGGTAAGTTCTTGATTAATTCATGCTTGGCACTCGTATTATTTGACACCGGTGCATCGCATTCATTCATATCAAGGGCATTTGTGGATAGACACAACATACCAACACGCACACTCACGGGAATTATTAGAGTTAGCTCCCCTGGAGGGGAAATGGTAGCAACTGTGGGATGTTACCAATTGGCTCTCGATATTGGCACACATATTTTCCCCTCAGACCTCATAGTATTGAACTCACAAGGATTGGATATAATTTTGGGAATGGATTGGATGACCAACCATGAAGGACAGATAAACTGTGCACAGAGATCCATTACACTCACTACACCCGAAGGGAAGAAGATCATATATAAGTCAACACTAGCGTTTAACTCCACTAAGTTGAATTCTCTTAAGGGGGTTAGTTTGAATGATGTTCCCATAGCACGGGAATACCCTGATGTGTTCCCGGATAAACTACTAGGAATGCCACCTGATAGGGACATCGAGTTTGTGATAGATTTAATGCCGGGAACAGGACCAATAGCCAAACGTCCTTACAAGATGGACAAGGATGAACTAAAGGAGCTGAAGAAACAGCTTAAGGAACAATTAGACCTTGGTTTTATTCAGAGGAGCTCGTCGTCATGGGGAGCACCAGTGTTGTTTGTTGAGAAAAAGGATAAAACACAACGTCTAGTTATGGATTATCGTTCTCTCAATGAGGTGACGATTAAGAACAAATACCCGTTACCAAATATCAATGAGTTATTTGATCAGTTGAAAGGAGCTAGTGTGTTTTCTAAGATCGATCTACGATCAGGGTATCATCAGTTAAAAATTAAGAAGGAAGATATACCCAAGACTGCCTTTACAACAAGGTATGGACTATATGAGTATACTGTCATGTCCTTTGGGTTAACTAATGCGCCCGCATATTTCATGAGCATGATGAACAGCGTATTCATGGAATTCTTGGACAAGTTTGTTGTAGTGTTCATCGATGATATACTAGTGTATTCCAAGGATGACAAGGAACATGAGGTACACTTGCGGCTAATATTAGAGAAGCTTAGAGAGCATAAGCTATATGCTAAGTTTGAGAAGTGTGAGTTTTGGTTGAACACAGTGGGATTTCTAGGACACATAGTATCAGGCGAAGGGATAGCTGTCGATCCATCCAAGGTTTCAGCGGTGACTGAGTGGGAATCACCACATAATGCGAAGGAGATCCGGAGTTTCTTGGGACTCGCAGGTTATTATCGAAGGTTCATTGAGAATTTCTCCAAAATTGCTAAACCGATGACAGAACTATTGAAGAAGGAGAACAAGTTTAAATGGACTGATGATTGTGAAGCTAGTTTCCAAGAGTTGAAAAAGAGACTCGTGTCAGCACCAGTTCTGTGTTTACCGGATCTTGAGAAGGATTTCCAAGTGTATTGCGACGCTTCTCATCGAGGTCTTGGTAGTGTACTGATGCAGGATGGAAGAGTGGTAGCTTACGCTTCGAGACAACTCAAGAATCACGAGAGGAATTACCCCACTCATGATTTAGAGCTAGCATCAGTTGTTCATGCATTGAGGACATGGAGACATTATATTGTGGGAAAGAAATGTGATATCTTCACTGATCATAAGAGTTTGAAATATATATTCACTCAGAAGGAATTGAATATGAGGCAGCGAAGATGGTTAGAATTGATCAAAGACTACAATCTAAATCTTCAATACCATCCAGGTAAGGCTAATGTAGTTGCAGATGCGCTAAGTCGCAAGGGCTATGTGAATGGACTCACAGCAGGTGAGATACCAGCAGATTTGTGTGAGCAATTCAAGTCGCTCAGGTTAGAATTGGTAACAGGAAACTACTTAGCATCCATGGAGGTTGTATCCACGCTGAAGGACAAAATCAAGAAGGCGCAGAAGAAGGATAAGGAGATGATTGAGATACGAGAGAAGATGAGCGAAGGGAAGATGGTAGAGTTTCGTGAGGACGAAGACGGTACACTATGGTTCGGTAAGCGCATCTGTGTACCACAAGATTCCGCCATTAGGAAGTTGATATTCCAGGAAGCTCATGACTCACCATACTCAATTCATCCGGGAAACACCAAGATGTATATGGATTTGAAGGAAAGGTTTTGGTGGACAAACATGAAAAGAGACATAGCAGAATACATTGCACGTTGCGATGTCTGTAGCAGAGTTAAAGCAGAGCATCAGAAACCAGCAGGTTTGCTACAACCGTTACCGATACCTGAATGGAAGTGGGACACCATCGGTATGGATTTCATCACAGGTTTACCAAGGACTAAATCAGGATTTGATTCTATTTGGGTAGTGGTCGATCATTTGACCAAAGTGGCTCGTTTCATACCAGTGAAGACCACCTATACTAGTGCAAGGTTAGCGAAATTGTATATGAGCAAGATTGTGTGTTCACATGGAGTACCCAAGAGCATCGTGTCTGACAGAGGGACACAGTTCACGTCACATTTCTGGCGTCAACTACATGAACGATTGGGTACCAGACTTGAATTTAGTACCGCGTTTCACCCGCAGACTGATGGTCAGACAGAGAGAGTGAATCAGATACTGGAAGACATGTTGAGAGCTTGTGCTCTTGATTATGGTTCGAGTTGGGATGAGAACCTACCGTATGCGGAATTCTCGTACAACAACAGCTACCAGACTAGCATAGAGATGGCACCATTTGAAGCTCTGTATGGCAAGAAGTGCAGGACACCACTGTTGTGGGATGGTGTTGGAGAGCGGAGTTTATTTGGACCAGACGTGATAAAGGAAGCAGAAGAGAAAGTGAGACTTATTCGTGATAGGTTGAAGGTTGCTCAGTCAAGGCAGAAAAGCTACGCCGATTCCAAGCGAAGGGAGGTGATCTACGAAGTTGGTGATAGAGCTTATCTTAGAGTATCGCCACTACGTGGAGTTAAGCGTTTCGGGATCAAGGGAAAGTTAGCACCGCGATTTATTGGACCGTATAAGGTCTTGGCACGTAAAGGAGAAGTAGCTTATCAGCTAGAAATGCCAGAAGGGTTGTCCAACGTTCACGATGTGTTTCATGTATCACAACTGAAGAAGTGCCACCCAGAGATGGCAGACACACCACTGAGAGATACTATACCACTGGAAGAGGTTCAGTTGGAGAGTGACCTCACATACGAGGAGAAACCAGTTAAGATTCTGGACACCGCAGAGAGGATGACACGTACGAAGACGATCAAATTTTGCAAGGTTCAATGGAATCATCATACCGAAGAGGAGGCAACATGGGAACGAGAAGAAGATCTTCGAGAAGACCACCCACACCTATTTGCTAGCCATTCCGAGTCTCGAGGGCGAGACTCATCTTAAGGGGGTTAGTCCTGTAACATCCCAATTTTTGATTTGGATGTTTTGCATTAGAGCATTTGCATTGCATCATATAGTGTTGCATTTCTTTGCATTGCATTTGAAATTTAAGAATAAACCCAACTCTTCAAAGAATTAAATCTATTAAAATGTATATGTTATATGTGTGCAATATAAGCACAAAACTATTTTTCTATTTTTATAAATGACCAAATAGAATTTGTGGTACAAAATTTCGAATTAATACTTAGTCTTTTTTTTTTTTTTTTGGAAATTATTTTGAGTCATTTTAGAGTTGCCTTCACACTTCATATAAGAAAAAAAAAAAAAAAAAAAAAAAAAAAGAGGAGCAACGTACATGGTACAGGAAGGAACCGAACCAGCCTTTCTCTCTCTCATCCCACGTAATTCTCATCTCACGTAACTTCCTCACCTCACGTTCTTTTCTTTTTTTTTTTTTTTTTTTTTTTTTTTTTTTTTCTAACGAACGGAACCCATCCATCGAGACTTCCTCGTAACTGAACATAACTGCTCACGAACGCGAGTTCGTTTCGGTACCAAACTGTACCCAGAAAAATCTTCAAGACTAGTTCGATCTGCACCACGATAAATAGCCTATAAATATCCCCGCACGACTACAGCTCCGTTTTTCCGTCCTCTCCAAGCCCTAGCCGCCCCCAGATCGATCTACGAAGCCTTGCCGCCGGAGCTGCCATTGCCGACCCTCGGAGGTTCACGTCGCCGCAACCGGACCAACCGGGACCATCTCTCCATGTCTATTTTTATTCGCATAAATTTCCGCACTATCTAAACCCATCTCTCTCTCACGAGCAGAGCACTGGAGCGAGCAGCTCGTACCGCCGGAGTTGGAGCTGCGGGAGTACGTCGTGACCGTCGGGCGAACCTTCAGGAACCGCTACTGCGACCATCACTAAGTTCCCCTTGAAGGCCTGCATCACCTGGTAATTCTCCTCGAGCTGCACGACGACCAGAGAGACCCCAACCCTCATCACCAAGCTCTCAGCCATAGCCTTCATCCACGTACAGGTAAAGAGATTGCTTCTCATTGGAGAAGATGTACAGTAGCCGTTCGATCCGTTTTCTATGGCTCAGATTAGAAGTAGAATTGAAGAGGTATCCGCGAATAGGAGTACGCCATGTGGCAAGTGACCCAGTCAGCGCCACACCAGCGCCTGGTCAGCGCGCCCAGCGAACCAGATGCAGCCATGTGGCGACCTAGCTGTAAAATCGCAGAAAAATGCTGAAAAACTGCTAAACTTGCGAAATTCATAGAAAATAAAGTATAAGTCCAAAAATTACGTTCTTTATACCGTTGAGCTCAGAAAAATGTGTAGAACCTGATTCTGTAATAAAATCGCATGTTTACAGAACTTAAAAAAATAATTATTTGAAACACTATTTTGAGTATTTTGACCATATCTTTAATTCTATAAATCGAAATGGGATGAATCCAATTGTCCCTGGAAGATGATTTAATTGTCTATGTAGAGGTTTCGTCCATAAAAATTTATGACATAATTTTGGACAGAAAAATAGCAGAACCTTATGTAACCCTCATAAAAACGTGTTTAACCGAATATAATTTTTAAATCTCTTATTGCATTTAGTTTTGCATGCATCTTATGGTAGTTAATAATCAGAGAACTATTATTACCTATTGTTTGCAATATTAAAACATCATGCATCCATGTTTTGTGTTGTTGCATATTATGATTGTCTGTTATTTATTGTGTACTGCTTACTACGTGTAGATTCCGACGCCGGGGATTACTGCACTTGTGAAGAGTGTGTGTTTCCGAACTGCTATCAAGGCAAGTGGATTTTGGTCATGAACCCATTATTTTACTACTACATCTTAGAGATTTTAATCGTAGTATGCATGATAGGATTGTTTGAAGAAATAGCTAAGCTAGAACCGTTTCACTAACACCCAAGTGAAATAGTTCCTATGTGTCCGTTAGACAACTCAACATAGACATCACCGTTGGTAGTATTGCTTAGCCATGCAAATTATTCGTGGTTGGGAATTATCATATATTGTTATTTATATCTTATTTTAATTGTCTATAAAAACAACATGATAATTCAATCAACCACTGGGTGGAACTTGGTCGGTCGGATTATGTTGAGTGGCACCGTGGGTCATATTTATGCTCACCCGCGCGTCGTACACTTGTGGATGGCCACCCAGTATTTTGAGAATGATGGTTGGTTTCGTGTCAAGTAGCTATACCGTGCAACAAAGCGTCACATTGGTATGGGCCGTGACGGAGTTGGATTGTGTGATTGCTCTACCCGCCGTGACCAGCTGATGTAGTGGATGTAGGAGTAAGGGTCCGGATCCGGGGCTGACGCGATCGCACGTGATGACTCTGGCTTGATTTCACTTTCTCCCTACAAACATGGTGATACATGGTAGATGAGAGTGGACCGGGCAGCTGGGTAAAGTGCACTAGCCTCCGGAGTGTTAAGAACTAAGATCTTAGCCGTGTTTCAATGGTTAGAAACAAATTAGCACTAGACTGGTGAATCATTACATTGTTCTTGTTCATTCTAATTTCTTAACTAAAATTTGAGGTTTCAACAATTAACGGATTAGACACGTGCGTTGACCACGGTGTTCTATTTCCAATGGTTAGGAGCACATGCCCGAGGGCAGAGTGTCCAAAGTTATACTTATGAAAACTATGTTTTATCAAAGAATAGGGAAACTATTGCTTTACGCAAATCAGCCTTGAAACATCCACCGGCCAAATAAGCATGTAGTATGTTAGGCTCTCCTATATTTCTTTTGATCCACTTGCCAGGCAATTACACGATTGTTCTGACCTCCTCGTGGGGCTGCAAATTCCAACTTGCAGGTTGTTCAGACTCGGAGTGAGTTTACGTAGGTTTCGAGACACCGGTCAACCTTTGTTCGCCTGTGGCTGACAAACAAGAAGATTGGAGGTCTACCATCGCTATTATTATTTCCGCTGTTGTTATTTGATATTTATTACTTTGAGAACCTTTGTGTCAGCTCTTGCTGTGCAATTTGTAATAATTTTTACTCTGGATGATACGTTATACGAGATGCATTTGTTATATCTGTTTATCTATCTCGTTGTGTGTGCTGGTGAACGGTCCAGGGGCCAGTACTACACGCAACGTTACAGTCTGTGATGGGCTGTAACACTACATCCTCTGTGAGTGTGTAATGCATCTCCCTGTAGTAATCTAATCTTTCTCAAAGAAATAACTGAAATTGCAATAAACCTCAGCATCACTAGAGAAATTAAGTAAAAGAACCAAAGGCCACAAATCCATGTAACATGTCATGTGTGCGTGCACGAGAAAATGTTACTACCTGCAACTAACTTGGGATTTCACTGGCTTCCTTATCTAATACGTTCTAAGCATGCAGTTTTCTCCTAGTCTGTGATAACAGTCACTGTCAATATCACGTCTCACCCCAAAAAGGTGCATGCAACCAGCTACTTTTAAAGTAGAAGCTAATTCCCAATGAAAGCGAAACACGTGCATATAATAACACTATAGTACTGCTGTACTAGCTAGCTCTATTGATGAATGGGATGGGAAATATTAAGTCAGCAACTAATAAATGGTTTAGCTGAATACAATCAACAAACTTTCTATAGCCCCCTTCTCAATCGGCTGAAACTTTATGCACGCACGTAATAACTAACGTGCCGAATTTGTTAATCCTATAAATTTGTTAACCACACAGAATTGTTTACAAGTAGTACGATGATACTAATTATTCACACTTATCATATGATCAGTGATATGTCCATGTCAGATAAAGATTGCAGTAGCGGAAAAGCAGACAAAACATGAACTTGAGATATGCACGGCATTGATTGCTTTCTGGACCAATTGTGTAAGAAAAAAGATGATTCCATTGATCAGCTACTGCTCCTAGTACACCTCTAGTGATCACAACAAAAAGGTGGATAAGAAGATATGTGTGTGTATGCACCAGAAAGGATCCAGCAACTAGGGTAGAATAAACACCATATTCTCGATACCTTATAGATGCCATTGGCTATTCCTGACCGACTAAACCATGAAAGGAAAAAAAATTACATTGGCAATGGATCCTTCTACCTTTCGTGAATACACACCTATTGACGTGAGGCTTTTATCTGCTTGTAGTTTCTCTCTCTACATCTCCCCATGGGGATCAAACCAAAATTTTCTCTACAATTCTCAGTGGAAAGATAAACTACATATATGGTAAATATAATGCTCATATCTATCAAATAGTGGCGCATACTTTAAAATCATAGTTATATCCTTGACATATCATCACATGATGTAAACGTTACTTATGATTCAGAAAATGTATGAGTCTCTAAAAATTACATGAAGATACAATCAACCTAAGTATCACCAGATATATTAAGTAAAAGAAATTCCATATGCATTTGTGTGTTGTAATTTTAGTGTTTAACCATCAGTATCAGGCCCCACACCAAAAAGGTGCACGCTAGCTAGCTCTTTTAAAAGAAGAAAGCTAATTTCTATTGAACTCCTATATACTGCATTGCCTCAATATCCTGATCCACTGCCCCTAGCCGCCACAGATTTGCTTGTGCGCATCGACAGAGCCTCATATCTCCTTCGTTTAGCCATACATGTTTGTTTACCTCTGCTCCATCCGGTTGATGAATCCGAGCTACGAGAACCTAGTATGATATGATAACGTGGAAAGTTGAGCATTGTGTGGTTAACTTGACTAAGCTTGGATGGGAGGCCACTTCAGAAGTGGTTGTTTGTCCTATACTTGCCAACCGTAGGATTAAGATCTCGGGCGGAAGCCAAGACTGAGCGTGCAACCACACGCGCGAGCCAATGAACCAACAGTGTTAGCTCTCTTTGAGTTTGGGGTGGGATTGTGAATAAGTCAGTAGCTAATGAATAAATAGTTAGATGGATACGGTTAACAAACTTTATAGAGCCCTTGTCAATCAGCTGCAACTCTGTACACATCACAAGTACTAACAATAAGAGTTCAAATTTGCTAACCACATAGAACTATATATATATATATACACCTGTACGAAAACATTGTTCAATTTGTACAGATGTACGCCATGGATATCTCGTATATCTATACCTTGGGTATATACGATGTATATATACCCTTGGGTATACATAACTAAGGTATCTACATAACTTACATGCCTAGCATATGTATACCCAAGTATACGTGTACCTGTCAAGTATGTATATATACCTGTAGGTACATGTATACTTTTTAGGTATGTGTACCCCAGTATGTGCATAACTAAGGGTATATATACGTATTACATAGCCAAGGTATGCATACCCGAGGTATCCACGGTGTCTACATACCCAAAATGTACTCTCTATATATATAGGTAAAATACTTCCTACTTGTGGGTGTAATTACACCCACGACGTATATATAATTGCTTTCACCGCAAAACCCCATTGCTTCTGCGGTTAATCCGATAAAGATATTAGCAGATCCAATCGGTAAAACGCAGGCACTTACCAGATGGTTTTGCGCCGGTATGTAGGATCCGTTGTCGAGGAAGCGCCCGACGTCGTCGTCGAATTCCAAGCTTCCGACAGTGATCGATCTTCCGATTCCGCCTAAAATCCCAGATCGGAACTTCACGCCTGACGTCGTTTGCCCCACGGTGGGCGCCAACTGTCGAGACATCGTAGTAGTTTTCATAGACTGGGGTGCCATGAGACTACGGTAGAGACGTGGGGTAACGGGATAGCGTTGGAACACAGAACACGGGATTTACCCAGGTTCGGTACGTCGCGACAGTACGGCGTACCTACTCCTGCACTTCTCACTATGTGGGACTAAAGCCCGTATAATAAGGTTACAATGTAAAGGAATAGATCCAGCTACTCGGCGAGGATGAACTTCCCGGCGAGTTGCGTAAGGCTTGAGCTTGGACCTAGAACCTTGGAACTAAAGGAACTTATGAAATCTATCTCCCGTCCGGCTTTATATAATAGCCGGATTAGGGCTTACAGAACCAGAAACCTAGAAGACTACGTTTAACTTGTAACTTGGAAAGTAAGGAATCCGTCTTCTCCTCCAAGCCAGATCACGCGGGCCGTGATCCGGGTTCTTCTAGAATCCGGCTTCTACGCGTCGGACTACTGGGCCGCCCAATGGACCTAAGCCCATTACCTTGCAGGCCACCCTGGTAGTCCAGCTCTTTTGTCTACCATCTTCTATGCCCCTATTTGGTATATATCCGACATTGACAATTAACATGGTCGACTCAAGATTGCAGCAGCTAGAAAGTAACGAGAATAATTAATTTAGGATAGCACTTGCTATTTGTTTTTTTCGAGGGTTCACTTGCTATTTGTGGAGGAAACAATATGGCTTCATTAGTCAGCACCTGCTCCTTTGTATATCCCCTAATGAGAAGATAACATGTGTGCAAGCACAAGAAAGAACAGGTGGAGAACAAGATGATGCTCATGCAACTATGTAAGCACAAGAAAGAATCTAACTCCTAGGGCAGAGAAGAAGGCATGAGAATCTAACTCCTAGGGTAGAGAAGAAGGCATTTGTGTCGGCACAAGAAAAGGTCTAGCTCTTAGGATAGAATACCATATTGCTTGTTTATTATGTGCCCATTCAGTATTTCATGTCGACCAGTCAATCTAACATGTCCGGCGTCGCGTCTAGAGAAGCGTGCATCCTTCGCCGTCCTTGAATGGTTTCTCCTTGGTTGCTATTTCTCTATGTAATGTAATACATCTCCTAGGGGCGACCCAACGGTCTAGCCTCAATTCACTCGCGTTGAAAAGCAAGGAAAACCCTATATGCATTCCATGAAACTATTAATGGAACAGTGTGTTAATTCAGTTTTGAGTAATGTGTAGTCAAGCACTCAACCTTATTTTCCCGACATATCTGTAACCAAGGAATTTATATGAATATGCAACCTGTATTCCATGAGGCCAAAGGCCACAATATATAGTACATGTACAGGGCAAATATGCAGGAAACCCCTTATGTGATAGGGAAACTATAAATATACACTAATCTCTCTAACAGTTAGTAACATAATATAATGCATTTATATAAATCATAGTTTTACAGGTCTCAAAATCTTTGGTGGTATCTTGGAAATATCATCAGATGATGTAAATGTTTCTCATGGTTCAGAAAAGCTGAAAAGGTTATAGCCAATGATAAACTAAATCTAAAGCACCACCAGAGCCATCGCGTCAAAACCAGATATCACAAATCGATGTGAAATGTTTAAGAAGAAAAGACTTACGATGATAAGACTAAAGGCACCGAATCCCATCAGTTTCCTAAAAGTGTACAAGGCCCGTAAAGAGGGCAATGAGTACAGAGCGCTAATCATCTTCCCCTCAGACATGCCTAGCCAGTCTGCTGTAATATGACATCAGAAGTTTCCTGGTGATTATGGATGACTGTCGATCAGTCCAACTCCTAACCTATATAAAGCCTTAAAAATGTGTGATGACTTGCTGTAAAAGTCACTCTTCGGCAATGGAATAGTGATGGCAGAAAGGAATGTATACCCATAAGCTGTAGCTTTGTGTAAAATGGCATCAGAAGGACCAATACAGATTTAAGTTCGAACACAACTGCTCAAAACTGAATCAAGTAGAAACATGTGAACTCATTGCTTACCCTGATCCTGGAAATAATTGAATAAGTCATGCTTGGAAGATGTCTTGCCTTCAGTACACACTTCCCTAAAGATTGAATGACAAATTTCCCCTGACTGTCATGATAGTGTGCATCAAGTGTTAAACTAGGAGCTTACCTGCAATACTGGGTCGTGGTAGAGTTATACAATTATGCAAATAACCAACCAACACAGGGTACAGGAAAGATGGCTACTTCTTTCAATAGTAAATTTCAACACCAGAACATCAATGTGTCCCATAAGTCTACAAAGATTGTTCTCTTAACTCCTCATTGTGCCGATCAAAGAGCTTTGGTAACCTTGTGAACGCTCTTGGTCACAACAACAATAAATCAACTAAACACTTAAGAGGTGCAAATAGCTTCAATCTCTTCTTTTTTGCAAGAAGATTAAAGAATTACCAAGACAACAGGAAACATTGCAGTTATCAGATAGTTTCATAGTGAACCTAAAACAATGTTACAAGGTTCAACCATAATATTACTTTTCTGAGTTGAACCTCATAATTCAATTAAACATAGTACTAACAATAGAGTAATTCTCTTCTCACTAAATTCACACTTTATGCACCACATACTTTCTCATGAAGCTACAATGTATTCATGTGTGATATCTGAAACGGCAACAAAGATACAAACACCCATATAGCTTTGCTAAGCCTCCTCGCAAAAACAACCAGCAAGTTTCACAGTACAGTACTACCTCATCTAAATTGAATTGATATGTTTCTGAGCCAATAACTTTGTGCCTTACAATAAGCTAAGTATTATTGCCACAATACAGAAGATAGGCTTGCATCTTGCACCTGATAAAACAAGACGATACTTAAACTCCAAGGTGAGAGTGCTATTTCTGAAAAAGAGCAGCAAGCTCCCCCTTTTCAGCCATGGATGAAATAATATCACATCCGCCTACAAGCTCTCCTCCAACAAAAACCTGTGGGAAGGTTGGCCAGTTGCTGTAGGTTTTCAGGGTCTCTCTCAATCCATGGTTGTGCTCCTCGTCAAGAATATCCACGGATGCAAAATCAACTCCATGCGCTTCCAGGATCCCCACCACCCTTTGTGAGAACCCACACTGTGGTGCACTTCTTGATCCCTTGATGAAGGCAACCACTTTGTTCTCCTTCACTAACCGATCAATCAATTGTTCAAGCGGAACGGTTAACTGAACATGGCGACCAGGTGTCAGACGCAAGTCTGAAGGTCGCTGTGGGGGACCAATCCAGGTGTGGTTTCCAGAAACATTCCCTGGTGGCGCCTTGCCAGTGGCTGCTATGTATTCTTGCATCCATGATTTCCAGGCATTAGTTAGGACACTTTTATCTGGTGTCTCCTCGTCTGGTATGGCAACCTGTACAAAGCAGCTAATGTGGTCAAATCCTCAAATAGTACGGCAAAAACGAGGATACAAAATAGTGTGTATAGCAAGAAAATGCGGACATGAGCACAGGACAATCATTTGCAGAAGACCCATCATCTGAAGTGATTAAAACGGGTGCAAGAGCGCACGTATCCGTGTGACTGAAAATAAACCATGATTATTTCAATAGCCCTTGTCATCATACACGCTATCCGATTCCCATTCATTCGATCATGATTCAATTCATATGTCCCTCCACGCTATCCAATTCCATGATGCAATGGAAATCTGACTGGAAGAGTGGTAAGTCACTGCGTAATACCTTGACGGAGGCGCAGAGGTCGGCTGGCACCTTCCTGCGGTGCCCCTCGATGCTAGCCCTGACGTTCCGCGAGATCCCGAGGAACTGCAGGTCCCCGGAGGGGTCGAATACGCCGTAGACACCGGGACTGGGGGGAAGCGCTTCCTCGCTAGGCAAAGGTTGGGTGGGCTCCTGCGGGATAGGGACGGGGGACGCCTCGGAGAGCTTGCTGAGGGCGGAGACGGATAAGAGGACGCGAGTCGCGCGGCGGAAGATGGGAGGGAAGCGGAGAGTGCAGGAGGATGGGGTGGCCGGCGACGGGAGGAGGCGGAGGGAAGCGGCTGCGGCCGTGGAGGCGGTGGAGGTGGCCATGGAGAAAGCCATCGTTATGCGGTGAGTCGGAGCAAGGTGAGGTGGAGCGTGTGTGTGTGGAGACGATGATGTCGAACTGCGTGTTCTTTCTCTTGAACTGGGCTGGACGGCAGCACACGGCCCATGGCCCAACCATGTGTTCCCTAAAATCGTATGGCTATTCTTTTTCCCCCTCCTTTTTCATATATCTGGTCTTCACAAACTTTATATGCTAGATCTAAAAATGAGTAATTTATAATGCCTTGTTTGGATGTAGGAAAAACTTCTTAGAATTGAATTGGACTGAGTAATTTATATGCTAGATTTTTTTTGTTCTTCGTGAATACACAGGAGCCATCATGGGCTTCCACGGTCCCTCTGTTGGTTATTATTCGATAAGTTCCCGAACATGTACGTGTGTTATCGAGCCTTTACGGGTCACACGCTTAAACCGTGTCAACCTTTAATTGAGATAATTAAGATATTGTTATTGGTTTTATGAATGTTCGGTGTCAATACGATGTCACAGAAACAAATCTGGTGTCAATTAGAGAGGTTTCAGAGAAGTTATTATAAGAGAGAAATTATGCCGGTTTTAGGCAGAATTTATATGAGAAATAACGGAGGACATGAGATGCCCCGTGATATTAGAAATATGTTTCTAACATCAGTAGATAATATCTATTGGGTTCATATGGTTTCAAAAGAGTTTCGAGCAAAAACCGAAAGGGGGAGTGCCGGAGGGGGGGCATTGTCACCCTTAGGCCGCACCAATAGGTGGGGCTGACAGGTGGGCCCCAGGGATTCCAATCATGGAAAATAATATGTGGTCTACAAATTCACTCGTGTGGACTAACTCCAACAATTGACACGTGGTGATAGAGGCAAAGGTGTCCGATCTTTCAATGAGATGATAACTACGATTTGGGTGGCGTCAACGTTGACGATCCTACTACAAACGTGCGAAGATGTTGCGTCTTAGCAATCGCTACACCAACTCTGGAAGGTTATTGACAGCGTCGTAGCACAGTCGACCCAACCAATCAGGTCTAGCGCCTACAATCAATCGAGAACAAGCAAGAACTAAGAATTGGCAATCAAGAAATTGTAGATATGGATGAATGATTATAGCTGAAAGTGGACTTCCGAAAGCGGTCTTAGTCTGGTCGATCTGACACAAACCAAGTACGACGAAATTGTAGCGACGGCTAACTTTTAACTAAATAAAATCCATGTATAAAAGAAACCTAGGGGTTGTATTTATGAGGGGAAAAGAGGGGAAATTCGTGCTCCCATGGATGGGGCCACAAAATTCAGCCTAGACCTGTTTTTTCCATCAATACGGACTCTAAAAACCGTCCACCAAGGGGTATAACAAAAATACATGGGTCTGGCTCAATAATGAGGTGACGCAGCACCTAAAAAAAGACTTGGATGAAAATAATGAAGTGGTAACTTGTATAATTCGTCCAAGGCTTCATTTGGCATTACGGTGACTTCGGCTGCAGTAGTCTCCCTCCGTGGCAACGTCATCTTCAACACTTGCGCTCCTGCTGCCAGCTCCATCCTTGAACATGCTCCATAGCGCGTCCCTCTCATCCATGCTAGGTCCAGTATTCTTGAGAGAAATAAACACATTTGATTTAGGCAGTATCATATTCTCATGTATATTAGGAACAGCTCGTAGAAATGATAGTACCTGCTGATTAAGTTGACGTGTACGAGCTCTAGGCATAGGTCCTTATAATGGAAGTGGTGTAATAGTTGTGGTTACATCAATAGTAGGGATGTCCTCATCATCCTCCCCTTCTTAAATTGAAGTCGTCCTCGACGCCATGTCATCATTGTCTCCTAAATATGGCTTCAAATTTGCAATGTTAAATGCGGGACTAACCCCAAAATCTGCAGGCAACTCAAGGTTATATGCATTATCATTGATCCTCTCTAAGACCTTAGAAGAACCATCTCGTGACATTAATTTGGACTTGCGCAACTCAGGAAAACGGTCTTTGCGCAAATACAACCAAACAAGATCTCCATATTCAAATATAAGTTCCTTCCTTCCCTTATCACCATACATTTAATATTTAGCATTCATGAGTTCAATGTTCTGTTTAACAGCGGCATTCAACTTTAAGATCAAATTGGCATGTTGTGTAGCATCTAAATTATGTTGCACTGAAGATGGAAGAGGCAATAAAGCAATAGGTGCACGAGAAATAAAATCATACATAATCTCAAAAGGGAATAACTTAGTAGTAGAATGTAGCGAACGATTATAAGAAAATTCTATATGAGGCAAGCATTCTTTCCATTTTTTTAAATTATGTTTTAACATAGTAGACAAAGTTCTATTAACTACTTCAGTTTGTCCATCAGTTTGGGGATGACATGTATTACTAAACAGTAATTTAGTCCCCAACTTAGCCCATAAGCAGCGCCAAAAATGACTAAGAAATTTAGTATCACTATCTGAAACGATAGTATTTGGCACACCGTGTAAACGACCAATTTCACGAAAGAATAAATCAACAACCTGTGTAGCATCATCACTCTTGTAAGGAATAAAGTGTGCCATCTTTGAAAAACGGTCCACAACAACAAAAATGCTACCCCTCCCCTTTTGTGTGCGAGGTAATCCCAAAACAAAATTCATAGAAATATCCTCCCAAGGAACACTAAGAACAGGAAGAGGCATATATAAACCATGTGGATTCAAGCGAGACGTAGCTTTTTGACATGTAGTGCAGCGACCAACAAGCCTCTCAACATCGCGGTGCATACATGGCCAAAAAAAAGTGTGCAACAAGTATGTCCTCCGTCTTATTCACTCCAAAGTGACCCATCGGTTCTCCACCATGCGCTTCCTATGACAACAAAAAACAAACCGAGCTATCTGGAATGCATAACTTTTTAGCACTAAACACAAATCCATCAGTAAGGATGAATTTGTTCCATGTTCTACCATCCTTACAATTATGCATTACGTCCTTAAACTCAGCATCATGCATATACAAATCTATGATGGTCTCCAACCCAGATATTTTGAAATCAAGTTAAGAAAGCATAGTGTAACGACGAGACAAAGCATCAGCAATAACATTATCTTTACCCTTGTGTTTTATGACATAAGGAAAAGACTCGATGAATCAAACCCACTTAGCATGTCTACGGTTCAGTTTTGCTTGACTTCGAATATGTTTTAAAGATTCATGATCAGTATGTATAACAAATTCTTTGGGCCATAAATAGTGTTGTCATGTTTCTAAAGTCCTAAAAGAGCATATAATTCCTTATCATACGTAGAATAGTTGAGACTAGGCCCACTCAATTTTTTAGAAAATATGCAACAGTTTGCCAGCTTGTAATAACACACCTCCCAATCCAATACCACTAGCATCACATTCAATCTCAAAGGTCTTACTAAAATCTGGAAGTTGTAGCAAAGGAGAATCTATTAACTTATCCTTTAATAACTTTTAGACCTCATTTTGTGGTGTAACCCAAACAAAAGGAACATATTTCTTGGTTAATTCATTGAGAGGGGCAGCAATGGTGCTGAAACCTTTCACAAAATGCCTATAATATCCTGCGAGGCTAAGAAAACTCCGCACTTGTGTGACTGTTTTGGGCTGCGGCGAACTCTCAATAGCTTCAATGTTGGCTTTATCAACTTAAATTCCCTGTGGAGTAACAACATAGCCAAGAAAAGAGACACGGTTGGTGCAAAAGGTGCAGTTTCCAAGGTTACCAAACAAATGCGCATATCGCAATGCATTAAAAACAGCATGCAAATGTTCCAAGTGATCATCCAGAGATTTGTTATAAATCAATATATCATCAAAATAGACTACCACAAATCATCCAATGAACGTACATAAAACTTTGTTCATTAGTCGCATGAAAGTGTTATGTGCATTATTGACACAAAAGGCATGACTAACCACTCATATAAACCGAACTTAGTTTTAAATGTTGTTTTCCATTCATCTCCCAATTTCATTCGAATATGATGGTATCCACTACGCAAATCAACTTTGGAAAATAGAATAGAGCAACTTAATTCATCAAGCATATCCTCTAATATAGGAATGGGATGACGATATCGAATAGTAATATTATTAATGGCTCCGCAATCAACAATAAACTAGATGTGCCATCCTTTTTGGGTACCAACAAAACAGGAACAACACAAGGACTAAGTGATTCATGTATATGACCTTTTTCAAGTAGCTCCTATATGTTACGCTGAATCTCTTTCGTCTCCTCGGTGCTGGTACGGTATGGCACCCTGTTTGGTAGTGAAGCACCGGGAATTAAATCAGTCAGATGCTCAATCCCTCTAATAGGAGGTAATCCCGGTGGTACATCTTGTGGAAAATTGTCCACATACTCCTGCAAAATGTTAGTGACAGTAGTAGACAAAGAAGTAGGCAAATCCTCAAATGAAAATAACACCTATTTGCACACAATAGCATAGCAAACAGAATTGGTAATATCCAAATCAGTAATATCAGATTTGCTAGCTAAGAAACATGGACTTGTCAATTTAATCTCATGTGAAGGTGTATTAGTCTTATGTCGTTGTGCCAATTCTTTAGCCACAATCTGATTTTCGCTCTTGTTAATCTCCCGTTTCTTTGCCTTACTAGCTCTAGCAATGTCGTCTTTCAAAATTTGTTTAGGAGACATACGAAGCAAAACAATTTTTATCCTTATGAACAAGAGTATATTGATTTGTACTACCATGATGTACATAATCTTTATCAAATTTTCATGGTCTAAGGAGTAAAAGAGTGTGAGAGAGTGGTCAGTCTAAGGACAGGGACTCTCAAGAGGTTTGAACATAGGGGGCTAACCACACTCTCTACACCTCTCGTGAGACCTGGTGAGGAAAGCTCGAGGTCAGCAACATTGGCGACGCGGGGAGTTTAGCCAGGTTCGGGCCACCTTGCGGTGTAACACCCTACTCCTATTTTTCTGATGGATTGCACTACGATGGATACAATACAAGATGCGAGCTTGTGCTCGGGTTCAGACTAGGGGTGCTCGGGTTCAATGAGCCGTCCCTTCCTATGGAGGCGATCTGCCCCTTATGTACTCGTCCCGGCCCTCTTTACCGAT
This sequence comes from Alopecurus myosuroides, assembly GCA_028641055.1. NCBI lineage: Eukaryota > Viridiplantae > Streptophyta > Magnoliopsida > Poales > Poaceae > Alopecurus > Alopecurus myosuroides. The sequence goes on along the minus strand of CM054063.1, from coordinate 162,539,522 downwards.
CATTCTTGGCGGGAAAGGGTTACCACACAATGACAAGGAGGAGGCAGATCATGCACTACGGCTTCTGGCAGTCTTGGTCTTTGGGGGGCAGCGCCACCGTCCACGGCAGGACCGTGGGGGCTCTCGATGACGTTCCCTTCGTCTTGTAGCTCCATCTTGGTCCTCTTGCACCGAAGAGGAAGGCTTTGGGCTGCGCTTTGGTGCGGGCAAACGTCGCCCATGCTTTATCCACGAGAATGGCAACTGTGGCCAAAGAAGCCCTACGGCGCTATCTGATACGTTGCAAACGTATCTATAATTTTTGATGCTACGTGCTTGTTTTCTACCCAATAATTTTTGTTTTCCACATGTTTTCCCTTATTTTCCAAGTGTTTTCGTTGACTAACCTATTAAAGAGATGCCCTAGGCCAGTTGTTGTTTTTTGTTGTTTTTCTATTTCATAAAAATACTTAAAGAAATATTCTCAGAAAGGGCTAAAACTCCACAGAGTTAGTTTTTTACCTGGAACGAAGACAAAATCCAAAGAAAAGATGGTGGGGAGCCAGGGGGCCTCTAGGGGGTGCCAGCCGTGGCCCCACCATAGGCCACGCCTGGTGGGCCCCTGAGCACCCTGGCCACCGCCTCTCGTCGACTCTTCGCCTATAAATTGCCTTTAAACCTAAAAACATCAGGGACGAAGTTATTTTCCACGAAACATGTAGAGAGGCGCGTCACCTCGAAGTCCAATCTAGGGCTTATGTAGCCCTATTACGACACCCTGCCGGAGGGGGGTCGTCATCGGAGGCCTCTACATTGCCATGATCGCCTCCGGACAGATGTGTGAGTAGTTCATCTAGGGATTGCGGGTCCATAGCAGTATCTAGATGGTTAGTCTCTCCCCTATGCATCCGTGTTTAGAGTCTCGTGAGGCGCCTCACGTGATCGAGACAATCGTTATGTAATTGTGCATGTTGTGTTTGCTGGGATTCTATGAACCATGAGATTATGATTAGTTTGTTCATGTTAATCTGAGATGCTTCACTTATATTTTAGAGAGTTTTAATTTTTTCTTGCAATGCTCTCCGGTGTTTATGATTACCTTGGCCACGTAGTTGTTTTCAACTCCAAGAGAGGGTTTATATGCTAGATAGTGGGTTCATGCCTCCCTTACATATGTGCTCGAGTGACAGAAACGTGACGGATGGGGGATGTGTTGTTGCTACTAGGAAGAAAACTGCGGTGCTCTTGTCTAAGACGAGGACCACTACTTACATTACGATATTTTTCTTAATGCATTTGTCTGTTGCACACAAAGCAATCACTTCGTTGATGCAACTTAATACCATAGAGATTTGCTAGATAGCTTTCTTGAGGTGGACTTTTAGATATGGATGCATGCTGGATAGCGGTCCATATGCCTTGACGTAATGCCTAGAATGTTAGAACCCGTGAACTATATCTCGTCATAATAGTATTGTTATACGTTCATGATTTGTCAATTTCTCAACTGTAATTTGTTCACCATCATTTTTTTTTTTTTGGAGAAACGCCACTAGTGAACCTATGGCCCCCGGTCCTATTTTCCTTATAATTGCAACCTTCTTTCAAGCACTTTCATCATTGTTTCCTTGTTGTTCCATTTTTACTTGTATTACTTTTCAATACTCTATACATTTAATTCTCTAGTTTTCAGCAAGACGAGAAGATTGGCAACCTTGTCGGAAAGTTGGGAACAAGAGAGAGTTTGTGTGTTGTGTGTAGGTTCCACGCTTGTTGATGTGCCAGACAACAAGAAACCTTATCCAACACTACAAAGTCCTACTGGTTCGATAACCTTGGTTCCTTAATTGGGGGAAATTTCAGCTGGACTATCCTCTTGGGGTTTCCCAACGAGCGTGTGATCACGTCTACATCATGTTCGGGCTCTCGTCTACGTGCAGAGCAGTGTGCATCACCCGCACATGGCATGTTTCCTCCTGAGGGGAAAGTCCTCCGGGGAGGAGCGAGAGCTCGAGGTAGAGCTCCTCCCCGAGGAAAGGTGAGTGCGCTCCTCTAGTGGGGACAACCACGTGCTGGCCGGCATCTCGAGAGAGGCGAAAGTCCGCAAGGGAGCTTGTCCTCATGAGGCATCATTGAGGAGGCCCTTAGGTGCCTACTCGACTGGGCCTGCAGCAGACGGGCCAGGATACCCTGGTATCCACTGGACCAATAGTAGCCCCCAGGCCCGCGGTGGACACGTGTCCAAAGGAGGCGAGACGACATGGGACCAACTACTGTCGGGCCAGTCGTGGGCACGTGGCGTGACGGTTCGAGTGCAGGCTCCCCACGAATCCATCGGCGTGGGTGGAAACGTCTCCTTGCGCCATGGAGAGACCATCATACAAAGCCTAGGAGACTGGGCCTAGGGCTTCTTTCGCCACTTCACTCGTTGTCGCCTTCTAGCTCCCCCTTCCGCTTCACCTTCCATGCCTCAGGACTTTGCCAACCGCAGCGGCGAAGGAGACACGCCTTCGGTCCATGTGGTCCGGACCTTCGTCCTCGCCTCCGAACGCAGGTCGCCATGGTTCTCGTGCTCGAGGCGTCCTCTATTGGCCCGGCAGAGCGGTGGACAAAGCTGCATGCATGGCGGCGCTCCCCTCCAATGAGCATGGGGAAACCATCCTTCACGTGGGTACGATGGAGCTGGGAGCTCTTCGTTCGTACCCCTACTTCTAGCATACTCTCTTCGCGGGGTTGGTTCCCACTATCAAATATAGCCGCTTCACCTCCACCCCAACTTCGTCCTCATCCTCTCCATCTTAGCCTTTTACTGTGAGGCGTTCTTGGGCATGAGGCCCTCGGTCGCCCTCTTCCACTGATTCTTCACCCTGCGCGAGGACGTAGAGGATCTCGGCATTGGGAGCGTCTCCTTCCACGCTGGCCCCAACATGGGCGCATGGTTCCTCCAGATTGACCTCCCGAGCGTGGCTGATGACTTTCGCGCGCATTGGATGTACCTAGACACGCGAGATGTCAACAACCTCTTCGAGATCCCCTCTACAGATCCTTTGAGGCATTCGGAATGGGCCCAGAATGGTCTTGGTGGCTCCAGCATGACGCCCTTGGTGGAGCGTGTCAATATGCTGCATGATGGGGGCCTCACCGCCTCCATGATCGTGACAGAGTTCATCAAGCGCCCCTCTCAGAGGCACAAGATACGTGTGTGTCTCTACACTGGCCCTAGGGATGCGATGAGGCTCGGCTCGCAAACCCTCACGAGCAGAACCTTCATGGGCATGATGAAGATTCTCCTAGGAAATCGTTGTCGTCTGTCCTCCCCGACAGTGTTGCCCCCCTTTACGACCTCTTGGCGGAAGAGAGAGACATGGTCTTGGTCGCGATGCCGTGTTTCAACCAATGGGACCCTCTTGCCGAGGGGACGGAATCGCGCGAAGACAACCCATACGCGTTGGACTTCACCGAGGAGAGTGTTGGAGGCTTCGGGGTGGCGGACAGCTCCGCCCGAGGTGAGGACGTGATGCTCCTCACCTAGGAAACGTCGGGAGATGGTTGTCACGCCCCTGGATCGGGTACTATGGGGATCTAAGCGTTCCCACCAAAATCCACATAATACCGATCTTGGGTTGTCAATTTGTGGTAACATTACAATAGTTCAGGAATAATCCTCAAGGACAACAGAAGAGATATATACAACAGACTCCAATGAGTCAAGAATACAGTTGATACAATACAAAGATCCAAATAACAGCGGAAAACGAAATAGTATCCGACTACGGACAAGATACAAATTGGACTAAGAGTCCTAAAGATAACCGATGGCGTCCAATCCCTGCCCAGGCCAAGCCGGAGGGATTCCCAAGCTAACATTGTCAAACTTCAAACCTGTCAGCTGCATTTTGGAATATACAGCCCCGAAGGGATCAGTACGGTAAAGTACTTGCAAGATATGCAATACTAGTAAGTATGTCAAACACTTCACAAGCTATCAATGCTTTGAATTCGGGAGAAAGGATTAGTGGTTGAAGCGGCAAGCAGCACTAACAACTTATAGAGACACGCTAACTTCCGTCTATTAGAAAGGGATGCGAGAGCGCGACGAAACCAACTACAACTATGGTATCAGAGCAAACCCATCTAGTATTCACCCCCACGTGGGAAAGCAATCCAAGGAAAAATCACACGGATTATTAAGATGATATTTATAATATGGTGAAGGTATATCTATCTTACTATTCAAGTTATCATCATTAGGTGTAAGTTGTCTGATACTTGTTAGCCAACACTTTCACCAAGTTGCCACATAACCACGGACAACATGGCTTCTCGAGAAGATTTATCCCTGCAGGGTGCGCTACAGTACCCGTACACGTTCGATCAATCCGCAACCACAACGGCAGGATATCTCAACTCAACTTTTTCTATCACCACTGCACATCCAAGGCACCACGGGAAAATTTGAGCGCACGGTTATTCCAGCCCAAACAGGACCTTCGTAGCACTCTAAGAATGTGTCTCTCTAATCGCAACGACTACATCAGGTCACTGTAGCACCATGGCCTCGTACCTATAAATTATCATGCCAAATGGAAAGACCGAACTAAGTGTGGCCCTAGGATGAACAACGGCTCTAGTACTAAATCAAAGGGAGTGCCCATACTCACCACCCACATGCGGTTAGCGCGCTCATCATGGATCAGAGGACAAGACCTTTTTCTTAAGTTCGACACTAGTAGGATCCAAAACCACGCAGGGCATTCTGCCGGTGCCTTATCATCAGATTATTATTACCCCAAATATTGACATGATGTTGATTAAATTGAACCCGGCTAACAAACTAAACATGTGACAACAAGACGGACAACAAGACGCAAGCACGAACAACACTAAGAAAGCAACTACGACACACATCACAACAACATAAACAACCAACAGGGAATAGGATGTGGAGGGAAGGATATCTCATGGCTACAAGGTAACATGTGGATAGGGTCGCAATACAAGAACCATAACACAAGGCTAGCATAAAAGACAACGGCAAGCATATGTAGAAAATGAGGAATCTTCAAACATCGATAGCAAGTGAGTAAAGGTTGCCTGGAATCCAGCTTGTAGAGGAAGCATAAATTATCGTTGCTCACATCATCTCAACGTCCTATCCGCGAAGAAGCAAAGCACTAAAAGAACAACAAATGCAACATTTACAACTAAAGCAAAAGAGCCAGCATGATCCTAATTTTATATGCATGACATGCGAGATGCAAACGAAGATGCAACTAGACCAAGTTAAATGAAATCAAAATCCCAACAATTAAGTTAGAAGGTTCAAGTTATTTATCTAGCCATCAAATTAAATGTTGTTTTACATGGAAAACAATTCATAGGTGAGTTAAACAAGATTAAATGGAATAGGGCACAATTGGAATTAAGTACCCAACACATTCCATGTTTGTTATTTAGGTGCACATGCATAACACTACTAAAATGCAAGATGAAATATGCAAACATGAGCAAGAATGCCAAATTAAGATTCTAAGCATTTTTATGATAAAAATAGACATAAAGTTTGTATTATTTAGAATTGTAAAACAAGAGTTATAGGTCTTTGAATTTAGGGGTGTAATCTGTAAAAACCGGGACGTGTTCGTGACGAAAATAGAGAGTGGAAGGACTCCGGTACAAAACAAAGGACATCAGGGGCCTGGGAGCAAGATTCCAGATCTGGATCTGCCTTCTATCACCGGGAGGAGACAGCAAGAGAGGCTGGCAGCTGGGCCCGAGCCAGCGTGGAGCTCATGAGGCAACCAGGGTCACCGACTGGTGGTCCGTTACCGCGCGGTGAAAAATAGAAAAAGGTGGGAGGAAGGTGGCTTTAACGAGGGGAAAGCGAGTGCAGGGGCGCTATGGTGCGGTGGTCCATGAGGGACTCACGCCTCCTGCGTGCCTCTCTGCCAGAAAGACGACAAGGAGGTGACGGAAGTGGTTCGTTCGGGCTGGTTCCTAGGCTACATAGCTGGGCCGGTTGCAGGCCTGGTTGCCACGAAACCCTTTTTTTCTGTGTTTGTTTTATTATTTTTAGAAAAACAAAAGAAGGACTTTGAGATATTTAGAAGGCTCAAAACATTTTATAGCGTTTGGAATGGTACACACATTAGAAGGTTTTGGTGAACTTAAATTTAGGGTGACGAATGATGATGCAAGATGACATGAGATGCACAAAAAGAAAAACAATCAAGTTTCTATTTGGGAAACCCCGGGTGTTACAGACGACACCACTAACAAGGGATTGCGCCCTCGCAATCCGCTCACACCCATAGGAGAGGGAAGAAGTTGGAGCTATCGAGTCTTCATGCTTCAAGTTGATCTCCTCGAGACCACTAACAAGCTTCTCGACACCACTAACAAGAGATTCTTACTCCCGTCGATTTCGATGTTCTTCCGTCGAGATCCTTATAAAGTTCACACCTATTAGGTTGAAAGGATAAGAGAACTTCCAACCCACGTAGGATTGTGACGCCCCGAGATCGGGCACTATGCAGATTTCAGCATTTCCGCCAAAATCCACACAATAACCGATTCCAGGTTGCCACTTGTGATAACATTACAACAGTTCACGAATAATCCACAACAACAACAGAGGAGGTATATACAAGACGACTCAAACGAGTCAAGGATACAACCGATACAATACAAAGATCCAAATAACAACGGAAGAAACAACATAGTGTCCGACTACGGACAAGATACAAATTGGACTAAGAGTCCTGAAGATAACCGATGGCGTCCAATCCCTGCCCAGGCCAAGCCGGAGGGATTCCCAAGCTAACATCGTCAGACTTCAAACCTGTTGACTGCAATGTGGAATATGCAGCCACGAACGGAGTCGTGGGTCAGTACTATTAAGTACTGGCAAGTGGATAAACCATACTCACAAGATACCAGCGTAACCAATCATCACAAGATACAAATACTTTGGGTAGAACGGAAGGAAGGGATTATTGCAAAGAAGCGGCAGCGGGCTGCACTAACTAACTACAGAGACGCACTACAACATCCGGCTAAAAGAAAGGGATAAGATAGCGCGACAAAACCAACTATAACTACTCACCAAACAATACCCATCCAGTGTTACCCCCTACTAAGGAAGCAACCCAAGGAAACTCACAATGTTGATTAAGGTGACATTCATTTTTATGGTGGAGGTAATCTATATTACTAGTCAAGTTATCATCGTTAAGTGTAAGTTGTCTGAGTACTTGTTAGCCAGCACTTTCACCAAGTCATCCATAACCGCGGACAACACGGCTTCTCGAGAAGATTAACCCTGCAGGGATGCACCAATTTGGCCGTACACGTAAGAATAACCCGCCAGGAGGGGAGCAAACCCACCAAGCAGGCCACTCAACACAACCCAACTCTTCTTCGCATCAAGCCCAAAGAACCACGTGCTATGCGTGCGCGGCTAATCGAGCCCCCACGAAGAAAAGGGGGACCCTCATAGCACTCTAAGACCACGCCGCCCTAAATGCCGACTACAAAAGTTCCACCCTGGCGCCAAGGGTTCGCACCTGCATATGCATGCATCAAATGGAAAGCCCGAACTAAGTGTGGCGATTTGGACGAGATGCGAATCGAATCAGAATTGCGGGGGGCGCCCATACACGCTTCCCACATGCGGTTAGTGCGCTCATCATGGATCGGAGGACAAGACCCTTTTCCTAATTAAGTTCGACACTAGCAGGCCTCAAAACCACGCCGGGCCTCCTGCCGGTGCCTTATCATCAAATTATTATTACCCAAAACATTAACATGTTGTTGATCAAGTTGAAACCCAACTATCAAACTAAACAGGTGATAAGACGGACAACAAGACTTGAGCGCAAACAACACTAAGCATGCAACTACGACACGAGGGCCAACAAGGTAAACAAACAACAGTTAATAGGAAGTGGAACGAAGGCTATATCATGGTTGCAAGGTAAACATATGGTAGGATCGAGACACAAGCATCGAATCATAAGGCTAGCATAAAGACAACGGAAAGAATCGGTAACAAGTGAGGAAAGGCAACATGGGTAGCAAGTGAGTATACTTGTCTAGGATCCAGCAAGTAGAGGTACTTCCATAGAACTTGTCGATGCTCACATCATCTCAACGTCCTATCCGCGAAGAAGCAACGAACTAGAACAAACGCCGGATGCAACAATTACTACTACGGTAAAAAATCCAGCATGATCCTAATTTTATATGCATGACATGCGAGATACAACGCAAAAATGCAATTTAGACAATTTAATCGGAACCGGAGTCCGAGCAAGTTAATTAGAAGGTTCAAGTTGTTTATCTAACCTTCAAATTAAATGTTGATTAACATGGAGAACAAGATATAGGTGATCTACACAATATTAAATGGAATATGGCACAAATTAAATTAAATACCCAAACATATTCCATGTTTATAATTTAGGTGCACATACATAACACTACTAAAATGCAATATGAAAGAGGCAAACATGATCATGGATGGCATATTAAAATTCAATGCATTTTTCTGATCCAAATTGGTATTTTATACTTTGCATTTGGAGCTATAGTTTGCAAGTTATGAATTAATACATTTGACAAAAAATAAAATAACAAGACAGAAGAAAAGGATGTTCTAGGATTCGAACTTGGGACTGCCAGGGACAGGATCGGGTGCATAGCCAGTAGGTTGGCTCGGTGTTTGTGATGCTATATCGAACCAAAGGGGTATGAAACAGAGGTTGGGCGTTAACTGAACGTTCACATAAAAGATTCAGACTTGCAGCGTGTAGATGCACAGACAATAAAAAGAAAAAGGATTGAGCATGATGTGATTCGATCCAGAGATCTCCTAGGAAGCATATCGGAGTAACAACCACTGGACTAGCTAGCTGTTCGTGGAAGGATACGGATCTGCATTGATGTGAACTGTAGCAGAGCGAGGTTTCTCTGACGAAACTGAACTCAGGTTCATTACTGAACAGAAACAAAAATAGAAGCAAAAACGGAGTCCTTGCTTCCGATGGGATTTGATCCCGGGACCTTCAGATTCGATATGCAGGACTTCACCAATTGGATGCTATGATGTTTGTGATTTGATACGGGATTGACTACACAAGATGTAGCCGAGGCAGTGTTAACTGACGAAAAACAAAAAAAAACTGAATGGAGAAGGTTCAGTCTTGGATACTGCAGGCGAACGAACGGAACCTGCAACGACGATCAGATGCAGGCGTCGTGATTGTGCAACGCGAAGGCATGCACACAGAGAAAGGGAGGGCAGGGGAGCTAGTCCCAGATGTGGTGCTCACCGTGGGATGCTTGGGGCGCGACGCGACCATGCGGAGGTGGTCGACAACCGTGTAGACGAAAACGTTGCCGCATGTCTGAAAACGCGGACAAGGACGACGATCCAGGGCGCTTCATGGTACGGATCCTACGGCGATCTTGACGTGGAAGCTTTCCTGGTTCCATTCCCGCATAGGTAGGACCTTCGCGGGAACCACACCGCTCGCTCGAGGTGCTCCTTCTCCGGCCATGATTCGGTGGTGGTTGAAGAAGAAGAAGGACAGAGGAGGAAGAAGGAGAGGGCTGGTGGCGGCGGAGGATGGAAGAGGAGAGGGTCTAGGGTTCAGGAGGAAGCCTCGGTGGGGGGGATTAAAAGGAAGAGAGGAGTAGTGGGTGCGGTGGTGGCATCAGTGTGGTGGTGGATGGAAGAAAACGACATGATGTTTCTCCCCTTCAATGTTTTATAGTATTTTGGGGTTAAATTACAAAGTCCCCCAACTTTTATGGAATTAACCCTGCCTGTCAGAAACCCCGTTTTCTATATTTTTGATGTTTCAGGGGGCAAACTTCCGCGAAATCACCTGAAAATCTGCGGGGGTCATTTTCTTGGAAGGAGAAGACTTGCGGGCGAAGGATCCACGAGAATTGGGCAAGGAGGCCCAAAAGAGGACCCTCCACGCGGCCAGATTCCTTGGCCGCGTGAGAGGCCCCCTTTTTGCCCATATGGCCCCAATTCCTTCCATCTTCGACTTACCGACTCCGTCTTGACCTAAAACCGACTATAAAAAGGGTCCCCCGTACCCTTACGGAGGAGAGCGCCGCCGAAACACCGAAACACCAAAACAGAGACCAGAAGTTCCAGATTGTAGGGGGAAAGCTCCGGCGGGGCGCCGCCGGTGTGATCTCCTACCCCTCCAACGTCATCTCCATCGACATCTCCATGAAGAGGGAGTAGTCCACCCCAGGGCTATGGGTTTGTGGAAGTAGCACTTGTATCTCTCTCTCTCTATGTGCTTTACTAATTAGATCCGTATGAGCTGCCTCACATGATTACGGGCACCGTTGTAATTCCTATGTGGTGGATCTTTTCTATGAGTTATTGAATCTGAGATTGCAATTGTTTGTCTTGAGTTATTTGAGTAGATGTATCTTATGTACCCCGTTATTATTTGATAGCTTTGATCAATCTAGTTCTTGAGAGCGTGTGTGGGGTGATGGGTGCATTAGTTGGAGTAACGGGGGGTGGCTAGTGCTGTGAAAGTGACAGAAGTTCAGCGATCCACTTAGGTTTTGTTAAACCTTTCTTAGTTACCTCACTAGGGATAAAAAGAAGTACCTTGTTACCGGGGATTTGGAGTGACACTAATCAATCTCCATGACTAGATCTAGCAAGTTCTTACTTCAACTTCATGTTACATTGCTTAAAGCTATACTCTGGTTTTTCCTTAATTATCGAGGTGTTATGATTTATTTCGCATCTTGGTGGAGTATAAGAGGGATCAATATGACCGTAGAGATCTCTATGCTAGGACGTGATGCCCATATGAAAGTACTCAATGTTAAACATGTTATTGTAATCTCACATGTAATTCTTTATATCCACCGTCTACCACTTTATTTGAGAGAATGCAAGTGTGAAACCATGAATCCCGGTCCTATTTTAAATATAAGAAAACACTCTAGTTACTTTGCTGAAATTTACTTTACTTGCACTTTACTTTACTTGCATCTCCAATTCGAATTTACATTATCTCCATCACCACTTGCATCACAAAAATACAAAAACAATCCATTTCATATTTATTTTTTCATTTGCATTTAGTAGTAGATTTAATTATTGCGCATTTACTTTCAGTTTTGCATTGCAATTTAGAAGTCTCACACCTTGTGCTTGACAACCACTTGGTGAGGTTGATGGCACAAAATTCTCTACTTGTTTGCAGGATCCTGGAGGAAGCTTGGAAGACAACTACTGAAATACTGGCTCCTCAAGAGTTCGATATAAACTCTCGAGTCACCCTCGTGGGGAAGAAGGCTTGCCACTAGCTACACACTCTGCACTTGGAGTCTCAACCTAGCCATCAGAGAGGTGTATTCTTATGTCAACGAATGGTAAACAGACAATACAGTACGTCACAAGCCAACTGGATTCACAAGAGCGGCTCCCATGTGAAGGAAACATATGGGTAGAAGGTCATCCCTCTTTCTCTTTTGTTTACACAATTATGCTTTGACTCATAAATCAGGGGCAAAAAGAGTGAAGAGAATTTGTGTGTATTAATTTGGGGCTGGGCACCCCGCTGCCAGCTCTTCTATCATTTTGATAAGCGGATGAAGCCACTAGTCTAGGGTGTGAAATCCAATCAACAAGTGAGATAAAGATTCTCTATTTACGTCCTCATGATCTAAAACAGGGGCACAAAACCGGAATGATTTTTAGCAGGTTTTAAAGGTAGCACATGAGAAATTTACTTGGAGTGGTGGTTAAATACCATATATAGGTAGGTATGGTGGACACATTTGGAAAACTTGGTTTTTGGGAGTTCGATGCACGAGTAGAGCTCATACTCAGTACAGGTGAAGGCTAGCAATAGACAGGGAGCGACAATCAAGAGAGCAACAACTATCGTAATCATGTTTGCGAAAAAGTAAAGTTAACTAAGGAACAAAATTGATACTAGAACTGTGAGGCAAAATAAATCATCGAGGCTTATTGACTTTTTGTTTTCAGTCTTAGCATGCGTGATCATATGCCAAGTCGATTCAAATGAAACAGTCATAGGAGGCAACCCTTCTACGAATAGAACAATGCTAACAAATATTTATATGACATGTCATTTACCATTAATAAATCGGAAAAAAACATGAGAGTGCACGAACTATTAAGCAGCCATTAAGTCACGTATATCTTATACGAACAAACTAAGCGTGCTCACATAGATGGATATATGTACAAAAATGAAAGCAGATCGAGTTCATAGCAGCCTCTCACCACAACTTGAATTGTCGTAGATCGTCATTATTTCTCTTCACTTGTGACCCGAATAATATATAATGAAAACCAAGCTCCAATGGAGTCACGGATGACTGTTGAACTCTGCAGGATACTTTACAAAACCAAAGAAGAACAACAAATATTTTTGGGTTTTTCAATTAAAGCACGAACGGAAAGAGAACAAGCAAAATATTTTTAGATTTTTGAATATTAAACTGCAACTTAAAGGATAAAGCAAACCAACTAAAGAAACAAATAGAGAGAAAAAACAGAAATATTTTTGGTCTTTTTATGGTTTGGAAAACAAGAACAAAACAGTAAAAACAAAAGAAATGAAAGAAACGAAAATAAACGAAAGAAAAGAAAACATGGATATACAAAGAACCGACCGAACATGATATATAAATGAGTGTGATGTCAGTATACCTCCCCCCAAGCTTAGGCTTTTGGCCTAAGTGGAGATCAATCAAAGCACGGGAAATATCCCCACTGCGGTGGGCCATTCCTCGCGTGGTCGTACTCGGACGCCCAGGAAGAAGATGAAGCAGTGGGCGCATAGTCATAACCTGGGTGCTGGTATGGGATCCCCGTGGTGTCATACGGCTGGACGAAATCACCATCGCCCCCCTCGTCGGCATCCTCCCCTTGCTGGGGGTGATGCTCAAGGTATGTGTCCAACTCTCTCTCAGAAAGCTCCCATCCTTGCTTGTTATTAAGATTAAACAAAAGAGGTGCAGGCAAAAGTACTTCACTAACAGTTTTAACAACTCTCCACCCGGATCGTTTGGAGAAAGTTAATTCAAAAGATAAATTATGTAAGTGAGCATGGGTAGAAAGAAACTTATGTTGAACCATGGAAACAAGATCAAGCCTCTCTATAGGAAACTGCAGGTCTAGAGGGTGTGGCTCCAAACCATGCAAAGCTAGCAAGCGCGAGGCAATAAGACCTCCACAAACTCCTCCCTTCTCACGGTTATGTGAGAGACGGTAAGCAATCACAGCGCCAAAAAATATAATACCTATCACATCTTAAGGCAGCTGCAATAAACGCCAAATCATAGACAGATAGCTTGTTGGCAGTTTTTCTAGCTAACACACACTTAGAATTAAAGTAGGCAAAGTACCGAATGCTAGGGAGTTGAATTTCACGAATTTTACTACTCTCCCCTGTGAAGCTTCTTCCTTGGAAAATCTCCTCATATAATTCCAGTAGTGGTTTAGGCTGACCTTTAATCTTCTCACAAGAACCCCACTCCGGTACCTTAATAGCTGCACAAAAATCACTGAAAGGCAGGCTCACTATTGTAAACTTTATAATGGACCATTGGGTTAGTTGGGGACTAGTTAAAAAGAAAATCCTGCACCACAGACATAGTTAGTTTCACATATTGGATAGGCTCATCCTCAATGAAACGGTCCAAGCCTGCATTATGCACTAGAGTGTTAAAATCCTGCGAAATTTCCGTAATCCCCATGAATTCCTGACATAGATAGATTGATGGGAACACACTCTCTTCACGGAGCACGAGAATGACCTCATGCAACTCCAACTCATGTTGGTTTAGTTGATGAACATTGTGCTCCATCTCTGAAATTTTTCAACAATCATCACAAAAATTAATTTCACGCAACTATAAGGTGGAAACTACCATAGAGACCTATATGAGAGCTAAAAATACATCAAAAACACATTGTTTCTACTCAAATCAAGCATGCAAACTCACAAAAGCTGTCACCTACAGTAGCAAAATACTCAAGAAATACTTCACTAAACAAAAATCTACTTGGATCATCAGAGGAGTCACATACCGGAGATCAAACACACCAAATATCAGCACAAATGATGGGCTGAAGAAGGAGATCGAAAATCTAGTGGAACAACAGCAAGAACACGGGTTCCAGGAAATGTTTTCAGTTTGGGAGGTGAGAGAGAAGACTTTGGCAGTGGAGAGAGTAAGTGGAGGGCCAGGGGGCCCCACACCATGTGCTGGCGCCACCAGGGGCTGGCCGCGCCACCCTGTGGTGTGCCTGACTGGTGGGTCCCCCTGGGGCCTCCCAGGTGGCTTTCTACCTCATTTTTTACGTAAACATTTATTATAATTTTTATGGAATTTTTCGAGAAACTTTATTTTTGAGGTATTTCTAGAATTTTAATAATTAATAAAAACCAGGAAAATGAAAGTTAAAAGGCGGAAAACAAAACCAAAACCAGCACTACATAGGTTCTATGACACTCTAATGAAAGAATATCCAAAGAAAACAAAGGTGGTAGTGGTGAAAACAAAAGTATGGATGGTGAAAACATGCATAACCTCAGTAATCAGGGTGAAAACATCAGGAAAACATACATAAGGATGGTGGAAAATATGATTGTACTAAAGTAACAATGTGATAACAGAAGTAAACATGGTGAAAACATAATCAGAAAGGTGAAACATAGTGAAAACATTGCCCACCTCATTTATAATCATTTTGTTAACAAGGGTGATCAAGTCTTGCTACCAAAATAATTTTATATGAAACACAACTTTGTTTCTCACTAAATACTTATGTTACCTCAACCTTGATAGACATAGTCCCAATCATAATAATTTCATATTCTTTGGGTGGCTTTGGAATAGGACAATAAAATTCTCCAATCTTGATGGTCTCAATATTTTGAATGGAATTTAGACCATATTTCTATCAATCTTCTTGGGAAAATAAACAGTGTGCTCTTTATCATTAACATGAAAAGTAACTTTTCCTTGATTCAATCAATAACAGCCCCTTGCAGTATTAAGAAAAGGTCTTCCAAGAATAATAGACATATTATCATCTTCAGCATTTGCAGCACAACTGCAGAGAGTCGAGAGGAGGGGTGGTGCCATCGTAGCGAGGAGGCAACATTTGGTTGAACTTGGGTGGCCATGCTACCGTGCGGAGATGCTTCATGAGCGTGAGAGAGCCCCCGACGTAGACCTTGGCGCGTGTCGTGTTATCCGTCGGGCGGTTGGCGTGGCCAGATCTAGCGAGTTCACAGATGGTGCACCGCTCTCGCTCATGGCTACGCTCGATCTACACACGCGTGTCTGGCGGAGTGCGCAAGATCTGGCAGCTGTTGCTGCTCTTGTCGGGAGTTTTGGCAGCATTGGCCTTGTTAGGGACGTAGGTGCGGGGATCGCCTTGTACCGGCAAAGTTGCACCATGGGAAGGGACTGACGCATCATGAGCTTGCACGCTCCTGGGCTGGCCAGTGCCGCCTCCCCGCGGCGGTTGTGGTGGGACGTCTGTGGAAGTGACGAGCTCCTCGACGCGGGCGATCCATGCGGCATGCCTTTCCGGCATAGGCGGGTGTGCGAGCAGCTCTCGGGCGAGTAGCAGAGCTGCGGCGCGGGTGGGCTGCCCGTGGCGTCCCTGCAACCCTGACGACATGTTGCGGCCGGACAGCGGTGGTGGCAGTGGTGCCGGGGTGGAGGCGGTGGCGGAGGCACCTCTGCCTCTCTCTGCGATGGGTGGGAGGAAGCTTGGTCCTTTGCGCCGGGTGCGCCACTAGCACCAGCAGGACCGCGCTGTACATTGTCATCGTTGTTGTTGCCAGCAGGGTTGTCCTGGCTTCTACGGCGGGCACGCTCGGCGCGAGTGGGCGCCATTGCAGCGAGGAGGTGAAGGAGTGCCTTAGCCCCCAACCTGGCGTGCCAAATGTGAGAGAGTGGTATGTCTAAGGACAGGGACTCTCAAGAGGTTCAAATATATTGGGCTAACCACACTCTCTGCACCTCTCGTGAGGCCTGGTGAGGAAATCTCGAGGCCAGCAACAATGGAGACACATGGAGTTTACCCAGTTTCGGGCCACCTTGCGGTGTAACACCCTACTCCTACTTGTCTGATGGATTGCACTGCGATGGATACATCACAAGATGCGAGCTTGTGCTCGGGTACAGACCTAGGTATGCTCGGGGTCAATGAGCCGTCCCTTCCTATGGAGGAGACCTGCCCCTTATGTACTCGTCACAACCCTCTTTCTCGCTCATTCTTACCAGGGAAGGGTTACCACACAACGACAAGGAGGAGGCAGATCGTGCACTGCGACTTCTGGCAGTCTTGGTCTTTGGGGGACAGCGCCACCGTCCACGGCAGGACGGTGGGGGCTATCGATGACGTTCCCCTCATCTTGTAGCACCATCTTGGTCCTCTTGCACCGAAGAGGAAGTCTTTGGGCAGCGATTTGGCACAGGCAGCTGTCGCCCACTCTTTATACATGGGAATGGCAACTGTGGCCATAGGCGCCCTGCGGCGCTATCTTGCTCTCATCAACATGCAGAGCAGCACGCGTCACCCACACATGGCATGTTTCCTACTGAGGGGAAATTCCTCCGGGGAGAAGCGGAGAGCTCGTGGTATAACTCCTCCCCAAGGAAAGGCAAGTGTGCTCCTCTAAAGGGGCCAGCCACTTGTTGGCCGCATCTCGAGAGAGGCGAAAGTCCACAAGGGAGCTTGTCCTCATGAGGAATCCTTGAGGAGGCCCTTGGTTCCTACTGGGATGGGCCGCATCAGATGGGTCAGGATACCCTGGTATCCACTGGACTGACAATGAGAGCATGCTTGCATGGGTAACACATCACAATCAACAAAATCACTATACGTAGCAATAGTAAAATGCACGCTAACGGTACACGATATTTTAACCTTGTCGCTATAGTTGAGCCATTGATGTAGTAAGGACGAGGATGTGGCTTCGTTTGAAGTAACAACTTCTCTACCATATTAACGCTTGCCAAATTGTTCCAGCTCCGTCCATCAATAATGATGCGTATAAACCATTCTTTGACGACCCCTTTAGTATGGAACAGATTGTATCGTTGGTCGTGTCTACCTTGGTCCTTGGTCACATGCACACTAAAAGCTCGTTGAACAATTAAAGACTCATACCTATCAACGGCTTCGGCAGCCATACATTGCACATCTTGATCAGATTCATTGCCACCATGTTCCTGTTGCACGATAAGAGCCAAAGTCTCCTCATCATGGTCACTAGCGGAATCGTACCCGCCATCTTCACGAGCTATCATCACACGCTTTTTTTGTACACTCACGAGCATAATGACCCCAACCATCACAAGGTGACTCTTAATTTTACCTGTGTGTCCCGTAGAAGCCATGGAAGATGAAGACTGTGTAGAACCAGTAGGGGCAATCTTATGTGATGGTAGTGGTGGTTTGCTTGACGGTTCTATGCTGGTCGTGTCAGCAGGAATCGAAGGAGGAGCCATCGTGCGTGTAGAACATGCACGAGTAGTCCATGATGTAGCACGACCTACAGAAAAATTAGTCCTTGCAGCTTGCCGATCCTGCACTTCACGTTCAGCAATACAAGCAAGACGGAACGAACGAGTGATGATATGGTATTCCTTATATTCCAATATAGTTTAAATTTCTTTGTTTAACCCACCCCTAAAACGTGCAAGCATAGGTTCAGTATCTTCGATAACACCACATCGAATTAACCCAGTTTTCAATTCTTGATAGTACTCCTCTACAATTTTTTTGCCTTGATTTAGGTGCTTGTAATTTCTGAAGCAAATCACATTGATAATATGGAGGCAGCCAACGCGTACACATAACAGTTTTGAAATCAATCTAAGTGGTGGAAATGGCATTAGGATTGACTCTATAATATTCAGACCACCAAATAGAATCAAAACCAGTAAATTCACAAACAACAACTTTTAACACGTCTATCATCAGGATAATGTAAGCATGCAAAACGTTGTTCAGTTTCTAATTCCCATGTAAGATAAGCATCAGGATCGTATCTACCCGCAAACGGTGAAAGGTGTAATTTTAACTTGGCTACATGGTCATCATCATGTAATAGCTGACGGCGTGGTCCAACATTACCATTACGTACGTAGGAGCGCGGGATGCATCGGTACCTTGTATCCCACATACTCGTCTTCACCCTGATACTCATAAACATTATCATCGTGAGCAGCTACAGCAACACCTTGCTCAAGTGGAACATGTTGCGTCCGCCGAACATTCGCAGGTAGGCGAGGACCAATGCATGGAGGTGGTATAAGAGCGAGAAACTCATTGAACTTTGTGTAGAGATTGGTGTCAAAAGCTTGCTCGAGGCTTGTTATCTTCTCAAGCGCATCTCCAAGTTTGGCGTCGACGTCCTCCGTGTGATCCGTCACAAGCTTGGCGGACTTCGTGTGCAACTCTTTGTTTGTCAAGCTTTCCCATTCATCATTAGATCCTGACATGGTTACTAGGCAACACAAACAAAGAAAAAAAATCACGAATATATGTTCCTATCAGTGGGTGGTGGTGGAAAAATGTGTAATCTGTCAAACCAAAACAAAAGCTCTTACAAGTTCTCACCCAACGATGAGATGGCGTCTCCACCTCATAAACCCCTCCTAGGCGACTCCAATGGCGATTTCCACCAACCCTAGATCCCAACCAACCTATTTTTCCATCCCTTTAGATCCGAGGACATGGATCAACCACCATATCTCCCCTCCTTCCACAATAAATTGGTTTTTGAATTTGGCCGTCATCTGGCCAAACAAGTTCGTTCTGTCTACTCGGTCTCGTTCACCTCACCCACCTCCCCGCATGGATTATCTTGTGGTATCATTCGGAAGAGCTGCTTTTCGTCTTACTATGGATCAT
Source organism: Alopecurus myosuroides (assembly GCA_028641055.1). NCBI lineage: Eukaryota > Viridiplantae > Streptophyta > Magnoliopsida > Poales > Poaceae > Alopecurus > Alopecurus myosuroides. Next base: position 162,520,579 of record CM054063.1, on the reverse strand, counting down.
GTTGGTTGGGCACTTGAATCTTGTATTGGTGAACCACATAATAGTTTCAAGATTGAAATACTATCTGATCAAGTATTCAAGTTCTCTATCCGATCCAAGGCGGTAGGGTTTTTCATAACAAATCTCTGATGGTTTTCATGTGATCTATTCAAGTGCTATTTTCATCTATGGGGTTTTGGAGGCCCTAACTGGATCCGTGAAGAAATTGCATGGCACAAAGAACAAGATGCAGAATGGACCCATATTCCACCACGTTCATCATCTATGGATCATTCATCAACTTCTCATAGAGGTAACATGCAATTACACTAATACTACGCCATTGGGTCCTGTACATGATTCTGTAGCTCATAGATCCATTGATTCTTATCATGATCGTAATTTGCGGATCTCTAATTTGAGCAAGAGTGGGAACTCTGGTCACTTTCCATGCAAGCAAATTTGGGTTCCTATTGGACCCAATCTTAGCACAATTGAAAATACTAGGCCCAATACTGTTTCTCATCAGCCCAATTACGACTCTATTTCCCACCTAGATTATTCCACTACGTGCAATTTATATTGTACAAGATGTCTTGCTTCTAGCCATAATTATTATGATTGCACTAATCAAATCCATTGTCGATCTTGTTACAACTACGATTTTGTCCACTACGTGCAACTAAGAAGAGAAAGAAATCCTACTATAAACGGAAATATTGCAACAAACAATATTATATTCGTCGTGGAAGCCGAGAAGACCAAGATATGAATGCGGTATCCCCTGTTCATCATTCATCAACCCTGCCTCTTCTCGAAAACCACGAAAACCCCAATCCCCTGTTAGCTCCAGCACCCACAATGGCGAACTACACCTGCGATTATCTCCCCATCTCCCCAATGGTGCTGGCTTCATACCACCTAATCATCTACGACCACATCGGGGATATGCGGTGGTTGGAGGGAACCTGCCACACAATTGCGACGACTGGGCTATCATCAACATCGCGCCGGAGCCACATCCAGCGCTATTCAACAGCACGACGGCACTCATCAGACACCACATCGAGCATGGACACCACTACATCATTAGGGAGATTACTCCATCTAGTATGGGTGCTGCACTTGTTCGATTCCAAGATGTCAGTGATAGGGATCAGGCCATAGCTCATAGTCCTTATTTCATTGGAGATACTGTACTGAGGATCATTGCACACAATAGAGGTAGGAATCACAGAGCTGCTACCTTCACCCATGTCTGTTGGAGTATGCTTATGAACTATCAAATTGAGTGCTGGGACTTGGACACTATTGTCAAATCTTTAGCCTAATATGGCAGAGTACTGGTATGGAACAGAGACAATGCCAACAGGGCCAGAATCCTAGTCAAGATCAGAGTTTATACCATTGATAGAATTCCACTCAGCATGGTTGTGATACATAACCAATCTGATGAAGGCAATGGTGTTTCATGGTCTTGCCCCACAATTATACTATCTGCTACCATGCTAGGTGTTGTTGCAGGTGATGAGGATCCCCTGCCTCCATATGGTGCAAATCCACATCTTGTACCAATGGTTGTTGATGATTTTGCCATCTGGCATGTTGACAATGAAGGGATTGTGAATTTGAACAATGCTGCTCCCAATATTGGACATGTTGCACCTGCCCAAGGACATGTTGCACATGCAGCTGAGGAAGAACCTGCTATGGTCACTCCACCACAGAGTCCCCAACCAGCATCACCACATATTAATGATCCACCTGTCAATGATGTGGCAATGAATGAAGCAGACAATCGCCAGGAGAACAACAATCAGATGGACATAGAGCCCGTATCTGACTTGGCAACACCTGTATTACCTGATATCCAACTTGATATCCCTGTATATAATGACAATCCCAACAACATGCACATTGATGAAGATGGCGCCTAGCTCCTCTGCTACTTCCACATCCAGAAACTTGCAATAGAAGAAGGGTGAGGGACCTGCTTCCACTACTCAAGTCGGAGGAGCAACAGGCTGGCCATACTACATGGTGGATAGAAGGATGGTATCATACCTGAAGGTGCTACTGATACTCAAGAACGGATGCCCTCTGCTTCTCATGTTGCACATGTACTGGATGATCAGGCCCCCCACCACCACACCTCGGCAATGACAACATCAGGGCACTGGGGATTGGATCTTGCCAGTTGAATCTTAGGGATTTATCTGATGATGCTCTTGATTATTATAGTACCAATGGTATTGTGAAATAAATGCAACACCTTTTATGTAATAATTATAGCCATAATACTCCGTGATGGCTATTTATTTTGCCATGGTTGTGGATTTTATGGCCTGCTACTTGCCAATTCAGCCCAAGGAATTATTCACTGAATATATAATTTGGTACTTGAATTTGCTATAAGATATGCTCTGCTATATTGCATCGTGAAGTTGATGACATGTAGGAAATTATGGATGCATACTGCTACACATATTGATGCTATTTACCTCTCTAATTATATATTCCATTGTGCTATTGAGAGAATCACCAGGACTATTATGTAGTACTGGAATTTCATTACTCCCCAATTATTTATGGATAGGAACTGGATTATTTTAGCCTGGAACTTAAGAGGTATTAATTCACAGACCAGATTGGATGATATCAGGAAAAAAATTGATGCTTCTAATGCAATGTGATCTGTCTTCAAGAAACTAAAAGAGACCATTTTGACTTGACATATATCAAAAAATTCTGCCCCAAGAGATTTAATCAATATTCTTTTTATCCATCCACTGGAAGTTCAGGAGGGATCATTAGTATTTGGAATGGTAACCTTTTCCAAGGCAACACAATTAGTGCAAACAAATTTCATGTTACTGTGGAACTGACCTGCAAAATTAGTGCACATACATGGTATATCACTAATATTTATGGACCTGCACATCATGAAGACAAACAAGAATTTTTTGATTGGCTTTATAGTATTGATAAAACTCCTACGCATAACTGGATCATACTAGGCAATTTCAATCTCATCACGGGAACTAACAATAGAAACAAAGGGGAAGGAGATGTTCACCATATGCTTATGTTCAACTCTATTATTGCTTATTTAGATCTTGAGGAGATACCTATTAAAGGTAGAGCATTCACATGGAGTAATATGCAGAATGATCCTCTACTTGTTAAATTAGATTGGATTTTCACAGCTGGCAATTGGACTGACAATTTCCCCAATACAGTGGCCACTCCTTTATCCAAATTATCTTCTGATCACATCCCCATTAAGATACAGATTGGCACATACATACCTAAATGCAGACTATTCAGATTTGAAGAATATTGGATGCAATTTGATGGATTTATGGACTTGGTCACCAAGAATTGGTTTAATAATCGACTCTATAAAAACCTTGCTCAGGATATTACTGCCAGATTCAAAACTTTACGCCATGGTCTCAAAAAATGGAGCAAGAATTTCTCACAGCTCATCAAGATTATTGATTCATGTAATTATGTACTGGCTATGATTGATGGACTAGAAGACCAGAGAGCTCTATCCACTCAAGAATTTAAGTTTAGGTTGGCACTTAAAAAACATCTCACGCACATACTTGAAGCTAAAAGATTATTCTGGAGAAGTCGTGCAAAGATTAGATGGGCTCGGCTTGGTGGAGAAAATACCAAATTCTTTCACACTATTGCTCCTAAAAGTTATAGATGCAATTATATTGCCTCATTAACTATAGATATGGATACTATTGTATGTGATCATGATGAAAAAGCAGCTACCCTATGGACCAGTTACAAGGAAAGGGTTGGGATATCTGATAATTGCCCTATGCCATTCAATCTTCAGGAACTTATTACTAGAACAACAATATCGATTTCACATCCATAGAAGCACCATTTACTAATAAAGAAATAGATGACATTATTGCTAATATGCCATCAGAAAAATCTCCAGGACCTGATGGATTCAATGGTGCTTTTATGAAAAAATGTTGGCCCATTATCAAAGAGCAGTTCTATAAGTTATGCGAGGATTTTTACTATGGTAAATTAGATTTGAGGAGTATTAATACTGCATTCATAACACTCATTCCTAAATTCCAAGATCCAGAAAGAGTCAATGGTTATAGGTCAATATCTCTAGTCAGTATATCTCTCAAAATTATTACCAAGATTTTAGCCAACTGATTACAAGGCATCATTATCCCTATTATCCACAAAAACCAATATGGTTTCATCAGGAAGAGAACTATTCAAGACTGCCTTGCATGGGCATTTGAATACATTCATCTATGTCACAAATCCAAGAAGGAAGCTATTATTATCAAAATTGATTTCGAAAAGGCTTTTGATAAAGTAGAATATTCTTCCATCATACATATGCTTACTCATTTGGGATTTGGCAGTAAATGTATTGGATGGATCAATAACATACTAAATTCTGCTTCTACATCTATCCTACTTAATGGGATTTCAGGCAAGACCATCCATTGCAAGAGGAGTGTTAGACAGGGGGACCCACTGTCCCCACTATTATTTGTGGCTGCATCTGAATTATTACAATATGCAGTTAACAAAGCTTGGAAAGATGGATTTCTTTCTACACCTATGGAACACAACTTCAGCATGGATTATCCCATTATTCAATATGCTGATGACACACTGATTATCATGCCAGCTGATGCCACACAACTATTATATCTCAAAAATCTAGTGGACAAATTCTCCTCCTCCACTGGACTCAAAGTGAATTATCATAAAACATCTATAGCACCAATCAATATTTCCAATGAGCAGTGTGCTATACTTGCTAATACTATTGGTTGCAAAACTGAAACTATGCCATTCACATATTTTGGACTGCCTATGGGTACTACTAAATCCAGAATTGACAGAAGATTGATTGGAATTGTTGATACTTTATCCTATGATGGAAGACTCATTGTTGTAAAATCCATTATAACAGCTATACCCAACTTTGCCCTATGTACACTGAAAATGCCTATTGGTTTGATTGAACATACTGAGAAATCATCCAGAGGCTTTTTGTGGGCTGGTAAGGACATTGAAAAAGGGGCAAATGTCTTGTTAAATGGAATAATGTTTGTAAGCCTAAAAAGGCAGGTGGACTGGGTGTTCTTGATCTTAGAACCCAAAATATTGCACTTATGATGAAGTATCTACACAAATTCATGAATAAACAACATATACCAAGGGTCAAATTGATTTGGCAAGCTCACTATCAAGATGGAAAACTACCTCAGAATAATGGACCTTGTGGTTCCTTTTGGTGGAAAGATTCACTCCATTGGATAAATGCATGGATCATTTTAAGAGCAGGCCCGGTGTTGGGGACACTATTGTACTATGGGGAGGTCTATGGGAAGATACTACCTTTGTCAGACAATATCCACAACTCTTCTCATATGCTAAACAAGATAATATTTCACTGAAAACGGCAATTGAATGCAACACTAATGGTGATATTTATGATCTATTCCATACCCCACTATCCGATATTGCCATGCAACAATACACAAATTTCACAGAGAAGCTATCTTTACAGTCACACATGTGGTATGTACCAGGTACTACTGCTACTTACAGGAATAGCAAAACTTACAAATTGCTTAGGCCTTTCCCCACATAACCTAAGCCATTGCAATGGATCTGGAGATCCTGTGCACTTCCAAAACATAAATTCTTCTTCTGGCTTCTATTACAAGATAAACTGAATACGAGAGACTTACTCAGCAGAAAGCAATTCCAAATACCAACTAAACAATGTGTACTATGTGATAATGATCAAGATGAAGACCTTCACCACCTTTTTTTCGGATGCTCATTCAGTAAGGAATTCTAGGATTTTATTGGATTTCAATGGGTTGATGTACAAGATCACATGGTATTGATGCAATTGGACAGAATTAAATATAAGACCATATACTTCAAGGAAATCCTCATTATTGGAACTTGGTCCATTTGGAATCACGGAAACAAAATCATCTTCGATGGGATCCCTAAAGACATTACTCTATGTATTACCTTTCTCAAGGAAAAATTTACTTTAGCCAGGCACAAAGCTAAACCATCTCTTAAAGATGGCATGGCACAGTGGCTTGATATATTATGATATTGTATGAATACTCATTGTATTAATAGAAATTTTTGACATAGTGGGTTTTTTTCCGCACTGTAATGTGTCAAAAAAAAGTTCTCACCCAACAGCAGGAGGTGACTGGCAACGAACGATGTCAATTCCCACTGAAGATTAGATGGAGCGATTGCCAGGTGAAAATCACAACGCACTATATAGAATCTGTGGAGATTTGGGAGGCTTTTATATAGTAGCAAGAATTAACAATAATCAAGTCAGGAATGCAAGTTGAATAAATGCTCAAAGACAGTACTGTGCTGGTCCTAGGCTAGAGCGTTTTAGAGACGCGAGCCTATAACACAAACTAGGTCACGGCATGGCATGGCAACAACAAGCAAACAAGCAAGAATAGGATCAACTGCAAGTAAGAAACTTCACTAAAACAACAAAGAAGATCTTGATTTTTTTTCCAAAGGCAAAGACTGTCTGTGGCCAGGCAAAAAAAAATCCGATTTTTTTAGCTCTCCCCTAAGCACAGAGGCTGTCTGAGCTTGGTCGAGGCAGCGATTTTTTTTCCTGCTACAGTAGGTCGCGAATTTGGAGTCCCAAAATTATTAGAACTTTAATCTATTGATAGAAATAAGGATGGAAACAATAGAAAAACCCTAACCCTAACTAGTAGCTTGGAGGAGACGCACGAGGACAAGTGAAAATGCACGCGTGCAGATGGAAGCTATTGGCAGCGCGATGCAATGTGGTGGCGGCAAGGCAGTGGCACTATGGATAGCTTGTCGAACAACGACAATGGTGTGATGTCGGCGGCTGTTTGTGCTGCGTGCAGCGGCTGTTTGTGGTGGCTGAAAACGGTGGTAGATGATGCGACGACGACTCTTTGGTGGATGGTGGCGGTGGAACTTGTGGTGGTGGGAGGCGGCGGTGATCTGCAAGCGTGCGAGATGATGCAGCAGGGCAATAACGAACTATGCAAAGAACTCGAAACTCTACTGGACTAGACGCTAAGACCAACAACTTGACACAATGGTGCAAACTCAATGATGCAATGCACTAAAAAGAAGACGCAACATGCCCGGACTGGCTGTAGGATGGGATGATCTAAACCTAACAATTTTTTGGCTTTTTTTTACTATAGGTATGAATAATAGATGCAATCTAATCTATGAAAATCTCACCGATCAACCTAAAATCTGATACCACTTGATAGAGGCAAAAGTATCCGATCTTTCGATGATATGATAACTACGATTTGGGTGGACTTTGACGATCCGACTACAAATGTGCGAGGACGTTGTGCCTTAGCAATCGATACACCAACTTCGGGAGGTTATTGATAGCGTCGTACCACAGTCGACCCAACCACTCAGGTATAGCTCCTGCAATCAATCGAGAACAACCAAGAACTAAGAATTGGAAATCAATAAATTGAAGATATGAAAGAATGATTATAGCTGAAAGTGGGGTTCTGAAAGCGGTCTTAGTCTGGTCGATTTGACACAAACCAAGTACATCGAAGTTGCAGCGACGGCTAACTTTTAAGTAAACAAAACTCAGGTCTAAAAGAAACCCTATGTTTGAACGCGTAGAGATAAACAAAAACTTCTCTATGCGGTACTTCCAAGATCTAGCCGAGGTAGAAGGCCACGAGGATTACCACTAGACGCGCATGTGCGGGTTATCGATGAAGCACGTCGATGCAGTGTAGTCCCACGATCCGATCAGCCGATCCAATCCAAAAATCGTCGAAGTGCTGATCGTACAACACCTCTGCCGGTATCCACACGTACGTGGAGGAGCTCCGACGGCGAACTGCTAGGTCCGGTGCGGCGGCTGGACTGAGTAGGGCTAGGGTTCCCAACGCATGGAGTGGAGACTTGTACCTGTTGGGAAACCTGCGCCCCTCTTTATATAGCGAGTGAGAGTGCTTGCACAACGCTTGTGGCCCATTCCCTCCATGAGTCCAACTCACTTATTTAGTCTATTTCTGGTTCGGGTCCAACCCGACCAATATACTTGCTCCCGCTCTTAAGTGTGTGACCATGCAGGCTCATGGCGACTTGGACACGATTGGCGTCCGACTCCCAATCGATCAAACGGTAGCGGCTCCTAGCAAAACGTGCCGACTCCCAAGTGTCATGGAGTCATGACGACATACCTTCCAATGTGACTTTCATCTGAGTCCCTTTTTCCTCGTGATATACTTTGTCAAACTATAGGCGAATTATCGGCATCCCTTAAATAGCTCAACTCTCTTCTCGGTCCGTGATATATGATTCATCTGACTAACTCTTAGTCAATAAACCTGGTTAACACTTAACCGAGTCGCGCATGGACATGCTTTCAGAATCATGTCACTCGAGAGGGCCCAGAGAATATCTCTCTAGTCGGAAGGGGAAAATCCCATCTTGATTATCCACATCGCGCAACTTGCTTCTCATTCAATCCGAACTCTGCCTTTATAACTGTTTTTACATGGAACAACGTTTGACAGAACCTAAGTCGGTGATCCACAACTCGGATTGTGCGACAACGTCAAATCTAAGGATTACATTGATTGAGACATGCAAATGACGACTTACTCATTGCATCTCAATATGGGTCAGTCCGACTTGCTAAACTCTTTTGCCGAGTCTGTGAAAGTTGTAATGGCATCACCATGCCCATGACAAGTGGAACCGACTTGTAACATCCCTGATTTTTGGAAACTGCAAAAATCACAAAAATTGAAACTTTTTGTTTTGATGTTATGCAAACCACAAAAAACCAAATAAAACTCAAACACAAAGGAAATATTATGTCATACTCCAATGTTATTGGAATGAAATCCATTATGCCTCTGTTTCCATAAACCCTAAGTCTTTTCAATGAATATCCCTTACATAAAGTAAATTATTATATCTTTAGCAAAACTTTTTACATAAAATGGTTTCAATTCAAATATTACTTTGAAATGTTTATGACAACTAAAGTCAAAGATTTATAACCTTTATTAATGTTCTAAGCCTCAAAATTACTTTATGAGAATAAAAGATATCAATAATAATTAGTTGTTATTCCAAGTTATAACCATAAAGAAGTGAACATAAATTAGTTTTCCTTGAAGATAATATAATAAGGGACTTTGAAAACAAATGTTATAACTTGTGGAATTTTTTTTCCTGAATTTTATTAGGCCACTTTAATAATAATTATTATTTTCTATTTTAAAAATGACATTTAGTTGTTATTACTAAACCCCTAAAATCTTAAAATTATAACATATGAGGAAAATGACATTCAAAAATTATATATGACATGATTAATGTCTCTAAATTTTATTTAATCAAAAACCTCATTTTATTATTTTCTAATTTAAAATTAACATTAAGCACTATTAGTGAATTAATTATATTTTCAAAAATATAAAAAGTGAAATGTGTTGAAATGTTCTAAACAGAAAGAATTTATTTTTAGAATTTTTTAGAAGTTGATTTGGGGTCATTTGGATTTATTAATCAAAAGATATTAAAAACAAAAATAAAAAGGAAAGAAAAGGGCTCGATGACGTCATGATGACGTCACCCGTCATCAACCTCCCTCTGTCGTTTCTACCCGAGAAACTGCGGAATCAATTCCTTGAATACGGCCGTTTCAGTGCGTGAATCAATTCCGTGAGACCATCATATTAATCCCATGGAGCCCCTCCAAATTTCCCCTCTAGATCCCGAGCCAATCTCTACCTCTATGCGAAGAAATTGCTCGCCGGAGTCCGCACTAGCCGCCGTCCATCATCATTTCCGTCCACTGTCGAATAGTCATCTTAACAAGTCCCTCGGATGATCTGGTAGGGTTTCGATTAAGAGAACGTAAGGACGCTGGTGATGATCGTCGGCTAACAGGGGGCACGATTTATCCAGGTTCGGGGCCCCCGTGGAGGTAAAACCCTTACTCCTGCTCTTTCGATCTGTATTATAAGTAGATCGGTTACAATGGGGGATGCCCAAGTCGAGAGTATGATCTCGAGCTCAAGGCTTTGGTCGTCTAGATTAGATTGGATCCCCTCCCTTGGTGGTTCTCCTAGCCTTATATAGGTGGCTAGGTCTCAAATCGTGGCCGAGGGGGTTACAAACCCTAGTTTTAGGTCGGTACAAGTTTCCTTCTTGACCCGCAAGTCTTTGCGGGTGGGCTTCAGTTGGTCCTTCTAGAACTGTAAGGTGGCACCTCCCCCTGGGCTTAAGTCTTGGGCCTTGGACCGGGTAGTCTCACCCGATAGGTCCAGGAGCCATCCCCACGTCAGTAGCTCCCGAGTGTTTATTCGAATGAGGATCAGTCGAGTGGGCACTCATAGTCCGCTCTTTGATTTATTCGACTAGTCATTCAATCGTCTGATTTAAAGGGTGCATACCGTGTGCGCGATAAGCTTCCGTACTCGAGTATCGAGTGATTAAATGTGCCTTGTATTGGCTGTTTTCGCAGAAGGATGTAGCTCAGTCGCTTGGCTCTCCCGAGAGATCAGAGCCAATTAATTGCATCTAGGGCAAACACGGTTCTGGCCTACTCAAATTCGAGACCTCCTACTCGAACTTGGCGAGGTGATCGTTGTGACTGGGCCGTGGAGGTCTTACCGAGTCGAACTTGACCTAAAGGGGTACCCGGCGCGTCCGCTAGGATTTTTCTTCGTGTTGTTGACACGGAAATTTACCGGAGGACGCAGCTTGAGTGCGATTCCAGGCCCACAAGAAAGATCTTTGGGTCTTACCTTCGTACTCAAAAGAATACGGCATCCGGATGTGCCTAGTGGGCCGAACGATCCAGGATAGGGATGTGTAAATACATCGTGTGATAGAATTGCGGGAGCCGCATATTCATAACTTTACCTTGATCATGTTTTTGCCGCCCTTCCGGTGAAGAGATATTTCTTCTCTGGTCTTGTGCGAAAGAGATTTCGCGTTTTGTGAAGGTCATACGGAAGAAATTCCGTGCTATGATGAATCCACACGAAAGAAATTTCGTGTAAGGGTGTATATACGAAAGAGATTTCACGTCTTGATGTGCCCATACGAAAGAGTTTTCGCGTCAGGGAGCTTATGCGAAAGAAATTTCGCGTCTCGATGTGCCCATACGAAAGAATTTTCGTGTCAGGGAGCTTATGCGAAAGAAATTTCGCACCTTGATGTGCCCATACGAAAGAATTTTCGTGTCAGGGAGTTTATGCGAAAGAAATTTCGCGTCTTGATGAGGTCTGCGATGATGTCACTGCGCGCCTGTTTTGTTCGGACTCCTCCCGATGGGACGTGACGAGGCCGAGCAGAGCGTGCGGGCCCATCTTGTCAGCTTTTTGACCGGAAATGATAGGTCGTGTCCCGGTTTTTCCGCTAGTCGCGCGCTGTAAATACGCACGATCTTTTCGTAAAGATCGTGCGGGGGTAACTGTCCCCGCCGCTTTGTTTCCACTTCACGCGTGGCAGCCGCGATGGGCGCCACGTCACTTAGATCTACGAACTGGATCACCCTAGCTCGGGTATAAGTAATGATCTCTAGGGAGGGGTAAATCCCCCGGCCCTTAGTCATCTTCTTCCTCCTCGTGCACACCTCCTTCTCTGTAAGCACCAAGCAACCTCCAATGGCGGGAACGAAAAAGCGTGGTGCAGCCCTGTCGTCCTCGAGAGATGTGGCGAGCGCCTCCGCGGTGCCTCCCGTGAAGACGGGCGATTGGCGCGCCGCGAACACCACTAGGAAGAGCATCACTGAGATGCAGCGGGAGGGACTGCTCCTGCCGGAAGCTAACAAGCGCGTGCGCCTGTCCAAGAACGAGGAACTCCCCAACCCCCTCGCCAACGAGCGTGTCTTCTTTGCCGAGCACGTCTCTCGCGGCCTGTCGCTCCCCCTCCACCCATTCTTGGTCGGGTTGCTGTATATCTACGGTATACAGCTGCACGACCTCCCTCCAAACACGATTCAGCACATATCGTGCTTTATCGTGCTTTGCGAGTGCTTTCTGGGGATCCGCCCGCACTGGGGGCTTTGGAAAGACATCTTCAAGGTGCGGATCTTCCGGGAGAGGGCGCAGACAGGCGAGAAGAAGGGAGAGCCAATGCGTACCGGAGCCTTCAGGATTCAGGCGAGTAAAGACATCCCCTACATGGAGATGTACTTCGTCGACTTGGCACAGAGGTGGAGGAAGAAGTGGTTCTACGTCACCGACAACAGCGCGAATGGAGCTCCGGAATTCCAGCCATTCGTCACTTTGAAGCGGCGGAGATCCTGGCTGCACAAGCTCTCTGTTGAAGAAGGTAAAATTGTTGCTCCCCTACTCGCGAAGGTGGCGGGCTTCCGCGACAAGGAGTTGGGGACCCTGCTGAATGGGATACACCTGTCGGGTGTGTTTCTTCATCGACGGATCCAGCCCCTTCAAGAGAGGTCAATCGCCATGTGGGAGTACATGGGCGTCAAGGACCCGAGCCACGCTTGCGAAGACATCCTTTCGAACGCCGAGTTCGAGAAGAAAATCACGGCCATCACCAAGCTGAAGAAAGGAGAGGTCTGCTCGGTGTGTCCTTTCGAACCATTCGAAGCTTCGAACCCTCCTCCGGCTGAGGTGAGTTTTCTTTGTTCTTCTTTCTTGCTTTTCGTTTTTTTCCAGTTTGGGTCTTCATCTGTTGAGAATCTTTTCTTCTTTCTCTTTTTCGCCTCCATAGATCTTGAAGGTGGCGACATGCTACCCGCCAATTTCTGTGGACGATGCCTCAAATCTTCTGGCGAGTAACATTGAAGCCCCTCACGATACTAGCGTTGCGCAGGCTGACTCAAGCTCCAAACGTGATTATATGGACGAGGAGGAAGAGTCGGGTAGCGATCAACTCCATCACCGCAAGCGCCGCAAGCACGAGGATGATGAAGTCGCTTCAAAGGATAGATCCTTGGGTGATGAGTCCACCAAGGCGGTTGAGACTCTCCAGGTGCCTCCCCTCTGTGCGCTTCCACCTATTGGTCGTCCGCCAAAGGTTTCCACCGCTTGGAACCCGAACGTTCTTGATGATGATGACAAGGACGAGTAGGTCTTGCGCGTTTCTTTTCTTCTCGTTCTGGTTTTTTGTTCTCATTTTGCTTTCAACAGCAGTCTTGCGACCATCAGCCCATGTCGGTTTGCTTCTTCGATTCCTTCTGTGAAGAGGAAAGAGGCTGCCGCGTATCCTGCTCCAGCTGCTGAGGTTGCCCGAAGATCTCCAAGCCCCGCAGGAGCAACTGAGACCCCGGAGTACGGGATGCCCGGCTTCACGGGTGGAGCGTCAGCGAGCAGGGAAGTCTCGGGTAGCTCAGCGGACCCTCTGTCTACTGCTCGGGGCAAGGTAAGCCCGTTTTATTCTCTTGCACCTTGCTTCGCTTGTTCTTAATTTTATCGGGTGCACGGCAGTGCTCCCGATGGGAGTAGCCCCTGGGAGTTGGCCATGGACTCAAGTGTTCTTCTTTTGCTCGTATGTTGGTCTTGTTTTTCATCGGGTGCACGGCAGTGCTCCCGATGGGAGTAGCCCCCGAGGCTATACTCGACTGTGTACAGTTGTGTATAGACTCAACTGACGTATCCGTGGTTTTTTTACTAGGAATTTTGCAGGCCCTTCTTGACTCCCTCGCTGCTTTCGGGCGCCGCGTGCTTTCGGCTGAGACGGACTGCGTTTCCCTTAAGGCGGACCATGACCGGCTCGTCTAGGACGACCTCTCCCTTCAAGTTAGTCTAGTGTGCCCTTTTTTTGTCTTCATCGCTTCTTACTGATTGTAATTGTCTCCCCAACCGCATCTTTTCCATTGCAGGTGAGGTTACCCGCCTGAAGGATGAGAAGGCGGAAGCTGTCTCTCGAGTGAAAACCCTTGAGACAGAGCTGGAATCCCCCCAAAAGGAGTTGGAGTCCGCCCGCAAGAGCTCAGCCGATCTTGAGGGGAGTCTCACGGAAGCTCAGGGAACTTTGAAGCAGCTGGAGGAGGCAAGCGTGAAGCATGACAGCGATCTTGTCGGCGTCATCCGTCCTCTGGCCCAGAAGTTTGCTGGTAAGTTGCGTTGTGTCTTCCTTCGATTGTGGCTCGTATTTTTTTCCCTTTTTGATAGTTGTTTCGCCTGTGTCTCAAATGCTCTTGGAGTTGGGTTGGAGCTCGTCGGGCGCCAGCGACTCGATGCTCTCACTGACTCATGTAGTCAGCCTCACGAGCACACAAAAAGGGTCTGCTCCCTGGTTGGTGATGCCGCCCGAGTGTTGACACAGTTCCACGAGCGCCTGTTCGTGGACGTGGCGGTTCCGCCCACTCTGGGCGGTCTTCTACAGGTCTTCCTGGGCGATGAAGATCTCCTCCACAAGTTTTCGCTCGCGCAGACTGAGTTCAGGGCCAAGACGGCTATCCAATTTGCTTTGGCGCATGGAGTCTCGGGTGACCTGGATAAGGTGTACTCGGAGCTTCCGCGCGACTCGCTGGGCAAAAAGGTAGCGATCCGTCCTTTTGGTGAACATGCTGAAGAGCTCACGAGGAAGCTTTCTGGTGTGCTCTCTCGCGGTGGTAGTAAGGGCCAGCCTTCCGCGGGTGGGGCTACTTCTGCAGCTCCATATGATAGCTTTTTTATTTTCATGTGCTCTTGATGTAATGAATCCTGGGATGTATTTCTGTACTTTATTTTGCTTAATCGAAGTGTTTTCTGAAAGTGTAAGGATTTGTATTTGCGCTTTACTTTGTATTCTCCCGATGGGAGTAGCCCCCGAGCGCCCGCTGTTTTTGGGTGGTATATTCTCGAGTGCGGTCTTGTGTTGTCTCTGAATATTCGCTGTTCTTTTTGAGGTAGTGGATTCCAGCATTGAGTCCTCGAGTGGAGCTGCTTCGCAAGTCAATCCATTGTTCGCCGCTGCCAGGACATTTGCATCACTCCGTGATCGTGTCGCGGATGGCGATCGTAAGCTGAAGGCTCTGCGAGGTGTGGCTGATGTCGCCAAGTCGAAGCAAAGACTTGCAGCAGAGCGTGAGCAATATGTGATGGAAGAACTAGCGGCTGTTGCAAAGGGCATGCTCTGTAAGTTTGCGAGCCCCCGAGTGCTTGTCGCTAGTCTCTGACTTTGTTTTGACGCGTTTTTGTCCTTGCAGTTGTTGAACCTGACAGAGTTTGTGAAACCCACTGGGTGGACAATCACATCGTCTACGAGTCGGGTAGCTCAAAACCTCATGTGAACGACTTCTGGTCCGACCGCAACCGAGGTTTCATCCTGGCTACCCTGAAGTATCAGGTGAGTCAAGCGCAAATAATCGTCGAGTCTTGTCGCGAGGCTCTGTCTTCTGTCTATCGGGCATTTTACCCTTTGGGTGTTATCCCAGATAGCTTGAGTGGCTTTCTTAGGATGTTTCGTCGGGTGGGGGAGGCTCGAGAGTGCGTGCGCCAACAAGTTGTCAGTGGAGCTCAGGTGGCACTTGCTTTCGTTCGCCTGTGGCATCCTGAGGTCAACTTTCTCTCTGTGGCGCGACTTCCCGACTCGAGAGGTCCACCGGTGGATCTTTCTCCTCATTATGCGGCTGTGCGTCCTGCAGCGGAGCAGATTGTTCGACTGACATCTGAGGAGATTGATCAATTTCTTGCGGATGCGGCTGCTCGCCGACAGTTGTAGATAAATATCTTGTATTTTTTTTGTTATAAGGTGTTTGAAGGTGTAAACCCTGTGACCTTGTATGTTCCACTCGATATTTTTAAGGTGTTTATAAGGTGTGGACCTTGTTATACCCTGTATTGTTTTTATCGAGTTTGAGTGCTCGAAGGAATTTTGTGATGCTAGCTAGGCGTAGCCCCCGTGTGTTGGGGGTGTTTACCTATTGTTTTAGCATGTAAGGAGAAAAAATGTGATAGTCTTCGTAGCTATGGTTGAGAAACCATGTTTTATTTATTGCTATGGCTGAGAAGCCATGTGTTTGCTCGAGCTACAGAGTGGCTGGTACAGCCTTATTTCTTGCGAGTAGAAGATTAAAAAATCCTAAGGATAAAACTTGCGGAGGTGCGCCACGTTCCACGGGTTGGAGTAGATGTCGCCGTTCTTCGGGTTCCTCAAGTCATAGGCGCCTCCTGGGATGACTTCATGTATGATGAAAGGTCATTCCCATGGTGGCTCGAGCTTGTGTTCCTCCTTTTGCTTGAGCCGTAGCACCAGGTCTCCTATCACGAAGGATCTGTGGCGTATGCCGCGACTGTGGTAGTTGCGCAGTGACTGCTGGTAGACTGCAGATCTTGCGAGTGCGATGTCCCTGATTTCGTCCAGTGCGTCCATATCATCCGTGAGTGCCCTGTTTGAAGTTTTTTCGCTGTATGCGACGACTCTTGGGGCGCTGAACTTGACGTCCTCGGGTAGCACAACCTCAGCACCGTATACCATGAAGAATGGCGTGTAGTTTGTCGACCGATTTGGTTTTGTTCACAGGCTCCATAACACCGATGGTAATTCCTCGCTCCACTGCCCTGCTGCTGGGTGCAGTCGATTGAGTAGCCGCTTCTTTAGGCCAGCCGATACTAATCCGTTGGATCGTTCGACTTAGCCGTTAGTTTGCGGGTGTGCTACCGAGGCGAAGCTGAGAGTTATTCCTTTTTCCTCGCAGAATTCCTCAGTTTCTTTAGCTGTGAAGTTGCTGCCGTTGTCTGTGATGATGTTGTGTGGTATGCCAAACCTGCACACGATGGAGTTGAGGAATCTTACGGCGCAATCGGCGTGCGCGGAGGTGACTGGCATAGCTTCTATCCACTTTGTAAATTTGTCGACTGCTACGAGCAGGTATGTGTATCCTCCGGGTGTTGACTTGCGCAGTGGTCCCACCATATCTAGCACCCATTGAGCGAATGGCCAGACAATAGGGATCATGTGGAGCTCTATGGCAGGGGCGTGTGGCTTGAGAGCGAACCTTTGGCACGCGTTGCATCTGTCGACTAGGTCTTTGGCGTCCCTGGCTGCTGTGAGCCAGTAGAATCCTGCCCTAAAAGCCTTGCCCACGATTGCTCTCCAACTGGCATGGTGCCCGCAGTCTCCTTGGTGTATGTCATTGAGCAGCTCTTTGCCATCTTTGGGTGCGATGCGTCTCTGCAGTACTCCTGATATACTTTGCTTGTATAGCTCTCCATTGATCACCCGAAAGGATTTGCTGTGTCGTACTATCTGTCTGGCCTCGCAAATATCTGCTGGGAGCTGTTTGTTGGACAAGTAGTCGAGGTATTTCTGCGTCCAGACTGGCTCGACCAGAAAAACTTGCCTTGAGATATTGTGGATTAGCTTGATGATAGCAATTTGCGGGTTGTTATCTGCTTCCGCTGCTGCGGGTGTTCCTGCTGGTTTCTTGACTTTGACTGGTCGTTTGATCATTCTTTCGAAGTAGATCCCTGGTGAGATGGGGGCATTTGTTGACCCGATGTTTGCCAGTTTGCCTGCTTCCTCGTTGCTCGATCGCACGATGTGCTTCAGCTCGCACCCCTTAAAACTTCCTTCGAGTAGGTTGTATATGTCACGGTAGGCGACCATGTTATCCCTGATGGCGTCGCACTCCTTCATCGTCTGTTGCACGATGAGATTTGAATCCCCGTATATCATCAATCGAGTGGCCCCGCAGGCAATCGCCATCTTCATGCCGTGCGGGAGGGCCTCGTACTCCGCGTCGTTGTTGGACGTTGGGTCATCAGGAGGGAAGTCCACTCGTAGGACGTACTGCAGCTTGTCGCCTCGGGGAGATATGAGGATAACTCCGGCTCCGGGTCCTTCGTTTCTCTTCGACTCGTCGAAGTACATGATCTAGTTGCTCGTGTATTCTCGAGGTCCTGTGGTTTGCAGCTCCGTCCACTCGCTAAGGAATTCCACGACGACCTGGGGTTTTATAGATTTGCGCCCTGCATAAATGATATCCCAGGCGCCTAGCTCTATGCTCCATTTTGCGATTCTTCCGGATGTCATTGGGTTGTTCATGATAGTACCGAGTGATGCGTCATTTAGCATCATGACGGTATGCTCTTGGAAGTAGTGTTTGAGCTTGCGGGCAGTAAGGACCACACCATACGCGAGTTTCTGGTAGTGGGGGTATCACTGTTTGCATGGCGAAAGTACCTCGCTGACGTAGTATATTGGCCTCTAAACACCATTTGCCTTTCTGTCCTCTGGTCGCTCGACGACGATGACCGTGCTGACGACCTGGTTTGTTGCGGCTAGGTAAAGGAGGAGTGGTTCCTTTTCTTCTGGTGTTGCCAATACGTGTCTGCTCTGCAGCGCTCTTTTTAGGTCGATGAACGCCTTTTTTGCTTCGGGTGTCCACTCGAACTTGTCTGTTTTCTTCAGCAGCTTGTAGAAGGGCAGCGCCTGCTCGCCCAATCTCGCGATAAATCTGCTCAGAGCGGCCAGTCGCCCCGCAAGTTGTTGTACGCCGCGAAAATTGGTTGGTTCCTTCATTGTCAAGATCGCTTGAATTTTCTCGGGATTGGCTTCGATTCCTTGGGCGGACACCAGATACCCAAGAAGTTGTCCTACAGGAACACCGAAGACGTATTTTGTCGGGTTAATCTTGATCTTGTACGCATTGAGGGCGTCGAATGTCTCCCTTATGTCCTCGAGGAGTGTATCCTCCACCCGAGTTTTTATGACGATGTCGTCAACGTAAACTTGTACGTTATTGCCAATGAGCTTGGCGAGGCATTTTTGCATGCAGCGCTGATATGTTGCGCCTGCGTTTTTTAGCCCGAAGGGCATTGTCGTGTAGCAGTAGACACCGTGAGGTGTAATGAATGATGTCTTCTCCTCATCCTCCTTTTCATCTTGATCTGATTATAGCCCGAGTAGGCGTCCAAGAAGGAGAGGCGTTGGCAGCCTGCAGTGGAGTCCATGATCTGGTCGATCTGTGGTAATGGGAAGTTATCCTTGGGGTAGTGTTTGTTCAGCGACGTATAGTCGATGCACACACGAAGAATGTAAGTGTTTTTCTTCGGGACTAGCACCTGGTTTGCTAACCAGGTGGATATTTTAATTTCTGTGATGAATTTTGCAGCGAGTAGTCTAATTCACCTCTTCTCCGAGTGCCTTCTGTTTAGGCTCGGAGAATTGTCGGGTCGTTCGCTTGACAGGTTTGGCGTCTTTGAATACTTCGAGTGAGTGCTCGGTGAACTCCCTGGGTATCCCTGGCATATCTGAAGTCTACCAGGCAAAAATTTCCCAGTACTCACGGATGATTTCGACGAGCGCGCCTTCCTATGCGGACGAAAGGGTGGTGGACACCATCGCCGTCTTCGCGGGTTCTGTCGGGTGCACTTGATATTTTCGAGTGTCGCTGTTTGCACTGAACTCGAGTTCTGGAGCGTTCTTTTTGGTGAGCGGCGTCACGGAGTGGTCCATGGTCTTTGCCAACTCTTCCAGCTCCTCCTGCATCCCGAAAGATTTCGTGATCTCGTTGAACTCAATATCGCACTTGTCTGACTTTTTGAAGTCTCCATCTATAGTGATGGTGCCATATTCTCCTGGGAGTGTGAGCTTCAGGTATGCGTAGTGTGGTACTGCCATGAATCTCGCGAATGCTGTTCGGCCGAGAATGACGTGGTACTGTGAGGGCCAGTCGACTACTTCAAAGTCGAGGAATTATCTCTTGTAGTTTCTTGGGTTTCCGAGCACCACCTCCAAGTTTATTGTGCCGAGTGGTCGGACTGCTTTTCCTGGTACTATCCCGTGGAAGGATGTTTGTGATTCTGCGAGTCCGTCCAGGTTTTTGTTCATCTTGCGGAGTGTGTCCGCGTATATGATGTTGATTCCGCTGCCACCATCCATGAACACCCGAGCTAGGTCGTAGTTGCCTATCTGCGCCTGAATGACAAGCGCGGCGTGTCCTGGTCAATGTACCCGAGGGGGATGGTCTTATTTGGAGAAGGTTATCGAATGGTCAGCCATCTTCAGGTATTCGGGTGTGGATGGTGGAGTTTGTACTGCCATGATCACTTGGCGTGTATTTGTCTTCTGAGCTCTTCGGGACGGGCAAACCTTTTGGATCATTCCTAGGAGTCCCTGTGGGTTTGGGTACCCATTGGCTCCCTGGTTTGCAGCGGGTGGCGCTGGTAGCGCGGCTAGTACTGCGTTCTGATGTCCTGGTGGAGGTAGGGGCTGAGGCGGGTGGAATCCTCCCGGGAGTTGCGGGTATCCCTGGCTGACTGCTGCTCTGTTTTTCTTTCTGTAGGCCTCATGGATGTCTTGGAATTTCCGGCAGTCCTTGAGGAGATGAGTTACCTTGGTCTTGCTTGTGCGCTTATCTGTAAATAGATGTAGCGTGCAGTAGCCGTCAAGGTCTTCCTCGGGATTTTTCTCATCTGGCTTTGGTTTCCATTCGCGATTTCCACGAGCCCCGCCGTCGCGATTTCTTGTGAACTCTGCCGCCACCAATTCTTCCCGATCATCGTGGTCGTAGTGTTTCCTCCTCTTCTTTCGTCCGTGGCGATCCTCCTCGGGCACGGGTGAAGATGCTTTCTCGTTGCGCACGGAATCTTCGCCGTTAGCCCATATGTCGGCTATCGCCATCAGCTCCCCGATAGTTTTGGGTGCGGCCCGCCCCAGTTCTTCTCGGAAAGAGGCGCGCCGAGCACCTTTGGAGAAGGCTTCAACCGCAACTTCTTCCGACATATTTTCCGCGGTATTTTTGAGCGTGGTCCATCTCTGGATATATGCGCGGGTGGACTCGCCGCTTTTCTGCTTGCACGCTCGCAGTTCTTTGATGGTTGCGGGTTGCTTGTACGTCCCTTGGAAGTTTTTCTCGAAGTCGAGGGTGAGATCCTCCCAAGATCCGTAGCACCCACGCGGTCTTCCTTCGAGCCAACTGCGGGCGGCGCCTATGAGGTGCAGGTTTAAGTACTGCATGGCCATCGTCTTGTTCCCGCGCTGGCACTTCACCGCGGTAAGGTAGTCACCGAGCCATGACTTGGGTTCTATCGAACCGTCGTACTTTAGGACCTCCGTCGAAAGTTTGAATCTCTTAGGCATTGGCGCTTCGCGGATGCTGCGACTGAAGCATATGGCGCCGCAGGCCTCTTCGTCAGAGGAGGTGGACAGCGATCGGTCGTGATTCCTGCGCGCTCGGGCCTTGTCGACCTTGTTTTGCGTGATGCGTCCACACACGTCGTACTCGGGTCGGTCGCGATCGTCTTCGCGTCGTGGTTCCTGGCTGCGATGTCGCGATCCCGCGGGCTATCTCTGTCGCTGCCCGAACAATCACCGCGGAGTTGGGCTTCTTTCCCTCGGGAGCGACGGGGTAATTCCTTGTATCCCCTTCTAGGTGACGTACTCCGGCGTCTGCGGGGTGTTTTGTTCGCCCTGGGTTTTTTTTCTCTGTTGGCGTTGTCACGTTTCTGCGGGTTTGAGCGACGATTCTTGCGGCTGCCATGCCTAGACCCTTCTGGACCTGTCGATGTTGTTCCGCATGGGGATCGTTTTTAGGCGGCTGGTTTGCCTGTAAATATGTGGCGGCTGCTAGGAGTGCTGCGGCGGGAGTCGTCGGGTGTACGTTACCCTCGCTGTCGACATGCATGAGGGATGTCTCGAGTGTCCTGCTGATTCCGCTGAGGGACTCGTGATCCGTGCCAGCGGTATTCGAGACATACCTCTTTTTCGGGGGATTGTTCCCCACCGAATGAGTCCTAGAGAGGGCCGCACGACGCGCGCTCGACTCATCTGCCTTCTTCTTTCGTTCGTCCAGATTTTGACGGGCTTCAGCGATCAGTCGACTTGCCCGTACCAGGTGATAATGGTATGCGAGTAGGTCCTCTCGGGGGGATCCTTCTTCAGGAGCACCGCCCTTCTGTACCGCTGTCTTTGCTTTATCCCAGGCGGCTCGCGATACCTTGATGTGCTCTCACTCCTTTTGACTGTCCTTTGTTTCCTCGGGTGCCTCCGTTGATCCTACCATGCAGACATGGGCCAGATATGGCTCGTGAGTCCTAGGCATGAGTCGATGATTTTCAACGGATCTGGTGGGCTCCTCGGTTGCGATGGTGTGGAAGTCGCTATGATTGCGGCGGATAGATCCTCCACTGGACGCTAGGTCGCGACCAGCGTTGTCAGGTGGCGAGTCAAAGGTCGCCGAGCTCGAGACAGGCTCGGAGTCCGATTCACCGAGATCAACCTGCTCGGAGAAGCGCAAGATCCCCGCCTTGTTGGCATGGAAGTAGAAGCTCCCAAACATCAAGCTGACACTCTTCTTCAATCCGCTGAACGCCAGGAGAGATTCTGACGAGTGGGGCGCATAGATGAGCGACCCGAAACCGATCAGCGCTGCCGGAGTCAAAGTTCCGGGGCTCCAGCTGAAGGTTGGCGATGATGAAGCCGAAGATGCCGTAGATCCAGCGCCCGCCGTTCCTGTAACATCCCAATTTTTGGAAGACAGGAAAAACTTGTTTTCAATAACCCAAAAATCAGGGCCAACAAAAACTTTTTGATATATTTGACTAATGCTTGTGTTTCTTTTCTATTTGCTTGTTGATTGTGTTTTATTTGTGTTTGTTAACACCTGACATTAAAAACCAATGATCACTAACTTTCTTAAAACACAACCCATGTGATCAAGTCATGACAAGAAAGCTTATCCTCTTCATCCATTACACTCTTTTGGCAAAAACCTTTTGGAAAATGTTTTGATTTGAGAAGAAACCCAAAGGCCAAGTTTTGAGAAAACAAAATATAATTTCCAAAACTATATGAAAGGTATTTTGGAGCTAATCATCTTCAATCTGTTTTCAACCAAGATTTTTTTGCAAGTATTTCAAAAACTCCCTCTCACTTCCTTCTTTTGCAAAAGCAATAAGAGGGGACTATGTTACCCCTGTGTTTTTACCTCAATTATATTCTTTTGGAAATAACAACCTTTGAGTTGAACCTCTTTATAAAATCCTCTTGTCATTGTGTGACCTGATCACTACCTAAAATTAACACTTGAGAAAAACATCCTGGAAATTATTTTGGAGAAATCAGTTGTTTGAGTGATATTGTGTGACTTGTTATTTTATCTGCTTGTTGTGTGACCTTATCTTGTGTTTGCTTGAAGTATTTATTTCTGTTTCTTAATTAACGTGTGCTGTTTTAATAAAATAAAACCTATTAATAACAAGATCAAGCATCAATATCATATTCCATCTCATTTCCATATCATCTTCCGTTTTCCTAAAAATCTCCAACTTTGGAGACATGCTTATGTGACAAATCCTGATCTAATCATCAATGCATAATCATACATCTCATTGTCCATATCTGTGCTATGAATCCAAGTTATTACTTTGGATATTGAAACCCTTTGGTGTCATCTTTCAAAGTCCTTAAGAAGGCATCCCTAAATAATGATCATATCTCCTTTATTATGAAGCACTTTGCCCTTGTTACTCCAAACCACTCCTCTTTGTTTTCAGGACCAATGAACCTACCCTTGTCATCTCCATGACCTATACATCACCCCCATATGGTCCATTTATTTTCCAAAGACCATTTAATTATTTATCTCTCATGGTTTTTAACCTATTAAATAAACTCCTGTTTTCACCCCTTTTTCCACTTGGTGTCTCAAATATTTTCAAAATAGTTGTTTATTAAAAATCACTTTTGAGACCTATATTATGTACTCTCTCATCCCAACTCAAAAATATTTGTTTTAAAAGCATTTTAATATTTATTATTTTCCATTTTCCAAAAGGCCAGAAATGGACTTTAAAATATTTTGTGAATAAAAGTATTTCCTAAAATCTTGTAAAAATTACCCAACATTCCTATGGTCATGTGGGACTTACTTATAGAAAAACATTTGTAAGTTGTTCTGGAAATTTTGGAGAAAACATTTAAAAACAGTTTCTGCCATTTTTGAATTCCCAAAATTTGGTGAAAGAAAAGTTTTCAAAAAACCTTGAGACCACCACCCCTAGACTCCATTTTTGATTATCTATCCAATAGACATGATCTTGTACTTGTGTTCTGTTCAAAAATTTAGAGAAAACAATCAAAAACCCTCTCTGGTCTTTCTGATCACTGTTGAGAGCAGGCCTATCCTGGAGTATTCCCACTCTCTCCCTTCCTCTCTCCTGCACCTGTACAGTGGATTTTAATCCCTCAACACCCTAGACATGGTCTACCTAGTCCTTTCCCTTCCTATCACAGCCACCAACAAATGGTCAAGGGAGTGATCACCACCCCATTTTCTCATCCAACACCAAAGTGCACCATAGGGAGAATCCTTGTGCTAGAGGCCTCCTATAGCCTCCCGTGACTCACTGGCGAAGCCTCCCCTCCTCTGCTTGTCTTCTTCTTCCTCGCCCATGAGCTGGACATGGCGCCCAGGACGCGCACGACACGTCGCCCGCGTTCCAACACCTGGGTCGCATGCCCGAGCTCAGGTCCTTGTCAACCAGCTCCGCGAGCCTCCCAGGAACACACCCGTGCCCTCCATTTCCCTCATCTCGCTCTCATTCCCTTCCTCCTCCCTATCAAACACCTGCGGGTGCAGATCAAGTGCCATTGCTCCCCGACACACCCGTGCATCTCCTGCCGTCTCCTCTGGCTAGTGGGATGGTATCACCTTGCTTAACCTCCCTGGCAACGTTTTCCCAAAGATTGTTCCCTCTGGCCAACTTGGTCGAGCCACCGTGGCCGCCATGGACGCCGAGGCGCCATGCTCTGTGGCTAGACCACCTGG
The DNA here is from genome assembly GCA_028641055.1 of Alopecurus myosuroides. Classification (NCBI taxonomy): domain Eukaryota; kingdom Viridiplantae; phylum Streptophyta; class Magnoliopsida; order Poales; family Poaceae; genus Alopecurus; species Alopecurus myosuroides. The sequence continues at coordinate 162,495,813 of CM054063.1, read as the reverse complement.
AGCCACGTCCTTGCTGTAAAGCTTGCCACAACACCTCCACGCATCTCTAATCGAGCCCCGGAGCGAAAAGCCCCCTCCCATTCTCTCTGTATCACCGGAATCGAACTCGAGCCGCCGCAGACGACCTCCTCGTCGAGCCGTGAGCACAGGTGGTTTCCGCCCCTCACCTCTCTTCCCCTACCTTCCTGGATATCTCTAGAAGCTTGTGCCCCTCTTGATTTCTACCCCCACTCACTGCAGGGACGCCGTCGACCGTGGCCTTGTCCCGCCGCCGCGGATCTCGGGTGACTACCCCACTCCGGCCGTTCCCTTCAGTATCCAGTAGGGGCATCGACTCTGCCTTGTCTCCCTGGATCTCCTGGTGCTTCCCGCGTTTCCAGGAGACTACGAGAGACACCAGCGGCGAGCCCGGGCCTCCGTAACGGCGGCTGGAGAGGACTCCGCCCTATGCGTTGGTTGCTGCCTGCGGATACCGGCACGGGCGGATCTCGACCGCAAGATCTACACCTGACGGATGCGTTTGAACCTTGGACGGTTTAATCGCGGCCGTCGATCGTCGCGCGGACGGTGGCTTACCGTTTCGCCACACGCGCGCTCGCCACCGGGCCGGCCTGCCCCTGTGCGGCCCGATAACCTTCAGATCTGGCCCATTGCCATTTTTTCTCTGCAGGTTGAAATTCTTTCCCAACAGATCTGTTTTCTGGTTGTTTGCTTTAATTCAAAATAAAAATGCTAACAAGTGAATCTTGCCAAACTAAAAATCATAGTTATAGATCTACAAAATATTAACCATCTCCAACTTGTAGATCTGGGTTTTGTGCTGTATTTTAGGAGAAATAAAATAAATTTTAGGTGAATCTTGCCATTTCTTTTATAACCTGAGGTTTATGTATCCAAAACATGCAAACACAACTGTTCTGAGTAGCCCTTGAAAATGTCTATCTGTGGTAGTTGGCCTTGTGTTGACTTGAGTTGTTGATTGAAAATGACATGCATGTTAGTTTTAGGCCAGAGAGCACTTCTGTGATTTATTTAATTTTATTGGTGATGAGTTTTGAAGTGGATCCAATTGTGTTGGTTTGCTAATGACTAGGAGCACCTTATACTATCTTTTCATGATGGTAGTAGTTACAGAATAGCCTTGGTGCAATATTTAGTGTTTAGCTCTTTTCTGCATTTTATTGCTATGCCTTTATAAAATTGTGTGTTATATTAGTTTGTTATAAAATTGATTCCTAGCATGTGTAGGGTATCAATACATGTTTTATTTGTGTTTTGAGTGATTCATTAGCATGATAGGGTTTGGGTGTGAAAAACCATGTTTGTTATGGTATTATTCTCATAGGGTGTTTTTCCTAGTAATAATAGGTTAAATTATGTTATTCTTCATATTGGTATGATAAATTGAATAAATGCTTTAGTATCGTTTTCCATATCATAGCTACTTTTATTCTATAATATTATACTTGATTGCATGCTTGAGTGAGCTCTAGGTCAAATAGTCTCGCATGATAGTTTTAGATGATTTTCTGCCATAAGTTGTTATTTGCATGCTTAATTTTTGAGGCATTGATTAGATTGTTATTTTGATATTACTAGCATGTCTAGGTGTTGTTTTCTATGTTATTTGGATGCCATCTTACAGATCCATCATGTTATAATAAATCATGTTTGATGATCTAGTATTGTTATGCATGTATGCATGTCTAAATGGCCCTTTTGCATCTCTAGTTTTAGTAGTCTTTTGCTCCATGATTATTTTCATGTATTGAGTGATGACATGATATGTTTGGTATTGATTTGTATCTGTTATTAGGTTGCTTAGATACTGGTTATATTATTTCTGCATGTTTAGAAAAGCATGTGTTACTATGAGCTTGTAGTATTGCTTGTTAATATTTTCCTATGCATGTGTATGTGTTCCTAGATTGTTTTCTTGTTATTTTTCTCATCCTCATGAATGACCAGAGAGTAATTTAACCTTATTTGAGCATTATATGAGAGTGGCACACCCTCTGGACTCATGCCATTTTGGTTGAGGATCCATAACATCAATTCTAGTGTTATTCGTGTGTATTGTCTCTGCCTGTTTTGCTTGATGGTGTGCACCCTAGTACCATTGTTTGTGAGTGTACTTGTTTGATGAAATACTTGCTGTATGTTTACTTTTTGTCTAGTGCTTTCCTTTGTTTGGTTCTGATTGGGTGTTTTCCTTTTTGTGTTTACGACGTTAGATAACGAAGGCGGTATTATTTCCTGGAGAGGTTTTTATTGCAACTCTTGTTTATTTCAAGAGCAAGACCAAGACCAGTGCCAAGGCAAGCCATTCTAAATGCTTGCTTTTGTTTTACTTATAATTATCTATCATGCATGTTTTACTTCTGAAGTTTTACAAAAGTTTGATTCAAAAACTATTCTTTTAAGTGGACTATACCGCTATCTATTTTATGTATCTAATATGCTATATCCACTATATAAATCTTGGTGTTACCAAGCCCTTTAGAAATTTTATATCATCCCTTAATCAACTTAAGTCCCCTAGTGGACATTTTAACTTGATGTTTTTGGAAAGCAAAAAGCTTGGAAAAACCCCGAGGAAAGGTGGGACCTTGTCCGAGGGAGGTTTGTGAAGAAGGAAATGTTTTCGACTTGTTTTCCAAAAATGACACATAACCTAGTATTCGCCGGACAACCAAGCCGTGCTGCCACATTACCCCAATATGGGAACGGGGTCTAGCTAATTGATTGTCGGTGTTAGTCCGTGTCTACCTCAAAGTGCTATAGGGGTTAGAGTCCCCCGAACCGAATTGTCACCAGGAGGGAGAAATGGGACATTCAGAGTGTGGGGATTAAGTTCGCCACCGGTTGCAACAGTTGGGTCTCCTGCCATGGCGGTGTGTTGTCAGGGGAAACCGGATCGATACGGCTGACTCACTCGGTGCCGGGGAGAACAAACCCAGTTGAAGAGGTAGTCATTTACTAGCACTGACATAGTGGATGGTTAGGACCAGTTATCCGATGTTTGCATATTGTCTCGGACAGTCCGTGGTTGTTCACGGCGGATGTACTGGATCTTGTGGATTGTGTACACCTCTGCAGAGTAAAACTATTCAGAATAGCCGCGTCCTCAGATATGGACAGTTGAATGGCCATGTAGCTAGCATTGTGTCAATGTTTTCAAAAAGCTGGAAAAGTGTTTTGGAACTTGTACCTGGGAGGTACGTTGAAAGGGAATGATTGTACCTTTGAGGTACCGGATAAATGATGATCTTAAAGATGTGTTTTTCCAAGAAGTTTTGCAAAGAAAAACTTTCTTTTATTTAGAAGGCTTTATCAAAACCTTGTGGACATGCAATATCTACAAGAGAAATAAAAATATCTTTTGAAGTATCTTCTTCAACAAAGAAAAATATAACTTGTGCAACTATGATGAGTCTTAAATTCATCATAGCTAGTTGAACCCTAATTAAAGCCTTCCTACCACCTATATATATGCATACTTGCATGTTTAGCTTTCATTTGGGGTGTCTTGCGGAGTACATTCAAACGTACTCACATTGGTTTCGTCCCTGGCTATTGTCTTAGCCAGACTTTGAGCAGAAACCCGGAGAACCTGAAGAAGATGGTGTCGCTGAAGGCTATGCGGACTAGGAACGTCTCCGAGTCAGTAGCCTGTAGGTAGTCAAGGCGTGACTTGGGTTTACCACGAGTGTGTTTTGCAGTCTTCCGCTGTTTTTAGTGTGTGTTCCTGCCCTGTGTGGCAGTTGTTTTCAACTGAGTCAAGTGATTGTGTAAGCCGTGTATTCGTGTAGTGGATGTTGTAATCTGCAATGCCATCTCGAGTATGTTGTTCACGACTAACTGATCATGGGATCGTGAATGTATGCATACTGGAGGTCTCGGACTGCTAGTCTGGGGTCCCCACAGAGTTGGTATCAGAGCCATCCTGACTTTAGGAGACCTTCGTTTAGCATGGACGCCAGATAGGAAACACAACTATTTTGGTAAAAACTATATTACTGCCTAAAATGTTTTATCTAAGGAACCCTAAGCATGGTTTCCATTTTTCTCATATTTTCAGAAAAATTATTGCCTGGTTTATAAAACTGAAGTTTTGAAGAAAAACAGAGAAAATAGTAAACATACATTTTTGTCTTTTGTTTTCATGTTTAAATTTTTTTTTGTAAATAAATAAACATGAGTTTATAAAACCTGCTTTTCATTTAAAAGTCTACCAAAAAGTTTTCTTCTGTTATCTTTCTATTAAACAAATTACATACTTGGCGATGTCCCGAGAAGACTTTAGTAGTTAGCAACCCGAAGAAAAAGAAGCTTCCTTCAGAAGACCTCAACATCAAGATGAGATAAAGAGAAGCCTTCAACAACCCTTTTGTCGACCCAGCCCCATAGGAATCGATAGGTTTCGCTCAGTTGTTTTTGAGCTACCCGTTCTTCAGCGGTAATAGACGTTGGCTGGTACTAAAGGTACCTTGTTTGTTCTTCGCTTGTGCGTTGTTTGTATGGTTTACTTTTGCGTGGTGTTTTACTTGCTCTCTTGTAGTGTGTGTTTTTGAATTGTTTTCGTGTGTGTCTCACAAGCACGCCTTTTCGGCAAAACAAAGTCACCACACATTTACTTCTTGCTTTGTTCCTGATTGTTTGCAAAAAACTCTTTTTGCCATATCAGCCTTAGTTACATTTTTGGTACCTCTTGAAAAGTCTGACTTAGCAAAAACCCAGTTTTATGCCCCATCCCTTCATGAGAAGTGCAAGGTATGGAACGCTCTCTACTTCAACCTGAGAGCCCAAGATCTCTGAAATCTTCTTCAAGACGGATAACGGACTTCACGTGCCATTTTGTGCAACTACATCAAGAGCCATCATGAAGAACGACGAATTCAGATTCAAGCCCGAGAAGACGCGAGATGTGTCTCGCGACACCAACAAAAAAAACTTTTACCAGACTAACACTTCTAACATAACTATCTAATTTTAGACTAACATCTAACCGAAGGTTCGCTTAGGGCACTAGCTAGTTTTCCCGAGGGAAAGCTAACTATGTGATCCTAAATCACCTATGAAGACGCCTAAAAAGCTCCATGAAGATCAAGACCCAACGAATTCTTCCACGACCTGCCATCGCCACCAAGCCAAAATGAGGCAAAAATGAAGATAATCCCCGACAACCTACGAAGACTAATCAAAGGGGGGAAGCATCCGCACTTCAACGTGGTTGACCACTCAAGAAACAAGGAAGCATATAGGAATTCCTAACAGCTCTCATAGCAGTAATCGGAGAGAGTCAGGTCTACGGACCTGACACCATGTAAGGCCAGATGGTTGCCGTGAGTAACTATCTGTGATACCCTATAAGAAGACCAGGTCCAGACAACGACAGAAGGTCTACGAAGCAGCAAAATCAAGACCATTCATTAGCTTGTGTCGTTCCACCAACACCAACAACAAGGACATGAAGAGTCAAGTGAATACATCCACCTCCTCGACAAGCAACACTCTGACAACATCAACATGTCGATTTCTCAGAAGACCACCTAGTCAAAAGGATCTGCATTTACAAAAAAATTGAAGAAGCCCGAGACTCTTGTTTTTAGTTACACTCTTGAGCACCCACTTACGAATCTCGGGGACGAGATTCATTCTAAGGGGGGAAGAGCTGTAACAACCCAATTTTTGGAAGACAGGAAAAACTTGTTTTCAATAACCCAAAAATCAGGGCCAACAAAAACTTTTTGATATATTTGACTAATGCTTGTGTTTCTTTTCTATTTGCTTGTTGATTGTGTTATGTTTGTGTTTGTTAACACCTGACATTAAAAACCAATTATCACTAACTTTCTTAAAACACAACCCTTGTGATCAAGTCATGACAAGAAAACTTATCCTCTTCATCCATTACACTCTTTTGGCAAAAACCTTTTGGAAAATGTTTTGATTTGAGAAGAAACCCAAAGGCCAAGTTTTGAGAAAACAAAAGATAATTTCCAAAAATATATGAAAGGTATTTTGGAGCTAATCATCTTCAACCTGTTTTCAACCAAGATGTTTTTGCAAGTATTTCAAAAACTCCCTCTCACTTCCTTCTTTTGCAAAAGCAATAAGAGGGGACTATGTTACCCCTGTGTTTTTACCTCAATTATATTCTTTTGGAAATAACAACCTTTGAGTTGAACCTCTTTATAAAATCCTCTTGTCATTGTGTGACCTGATCACTACCTAAAATTAACACTTGAGAAAAACATCCTGGAAATTATTTTGGAGAAATCAGTTGTTTGAGTGATATTGTGTGACTTGTTATTTTATCTGCTTGTTGTGTGACCTTATCTTGTGTTTGCTTGAAGTATTTATTTCTGTTTCTTGATTAATGTGTGCTGTTTTAATAAAATAAACCTATTAATAACAAGATCAAGCATCAATATCATATTCCATCTCATTTCCATATCATCTTCTGTTTTCCTAAAAATCTCCAACTTTGGAGACATGCTTATGTGACAAATCCTGATCTAATCATCAATGCATAATCATACATCTCATTGTCTATACCTGTGCTATGAATCCAAGTTATTACTTTGGATATTTAAACCCTTTGGTATCATCTTTCAAAGTCCTTAAGAAGGCATCCCTAAATAATGATCATATCTCCTTTATTATGAAGCACTTTGCCCTTGTTACTCCAAACCACTCCTCTTTGTTTTCAGGACCAATGAACCTACCCTTGTCATCTCCATGACCTATACATCACCCCCATATGGTCCATTTATTTTCCAAAGACCATTTAATTATTTATCTCTCATGGTTTTTAACCTATTAAATAAACTCATGTTTTCACCCCTTTTTCCACTTGGTGTCTCAAATATTTTCAAAATAGTTGTTTATTAAAAATCACTTTTGAGACCTATATTATGTACTCTCTCATCCCAACTCAAAAATATTTGTTTTAAAAGCATTTTAATATTTATTATTTTCCGTTTTCCAAAAGGCCAGAAATGGACTTTAAAATATTTTGTGAATAAAAGTATTTCCTAAAATCTTGTAAAAATTACCCAACATGCCTATGGTCATGTGGGACGAACTTATACAAAAACATTTGCAAGTTGTTCTGAAAATTTTGGAGAAAACATTTAAAAACAGTTTCTGCAAGTTTTGAATTCCCAAAATTTTGTGAAAGAAAAGTTTTCAGAAAACCTTGAGACCACCACCCCTAGACTCCATTTTTGATTATCTATCAAATAGACATGATCTTGTACTTGTGTTCTGTTCAAAAATTTAGAGAAAACAATCAAAAACCCTCTCTGGTCTTTCTGGTCACTGTTGAGAGCAGGCCTATCCTGGACTATTCCCACTCTCTCCCTTCCTCTCTCCTGGACCTGGACAGTGGATTTTAATCCCTCAAAACCCTAGACATGGTCTACCTAGTCCTTTCCCTTCCAATCACAGCCACCAACAAATGGACAAGGGAGTGATCACCACCCCATTTTCTCATCCAACACCAAAGTGCACCACAGGGAGAATCCTTGCGCTAGAGGCCTCCTATAGCCTCCCGTGACTCATTGGCGAAGCCTTCCCTCCTCTGCTTGTCTTCTTCTTCCTCGCTCATGAGCTGGACATGGCGCCCAGGACGCGCACAACACGTCGCCCGCGTTCCAACACCTGGGTCGCATGCCCGAGCTCAGGTCCTTGTCAACCAGCTCCTCGAGCCTCCCAGGAACACACCAGTGCCCTCCATTTCCCTCCTCTCGCTCTCATTCCCTTCCTCCTCCCTATCAAACACCTGCGGGTGCAGATCAAATGCCATTGCTCCCCGACACACCCGTGCATCTCCTGCCGTCTCCTCTGGCTAGTGGGATGGTATCACCTTGCTTAACCTCCCTGGCAACATTTTCCCGAAGATTGTTCCCTCTGGCCAACTTGGTCGAGCCACCGTGGCCGCCATGGACGCCGAGGTGCCATGCTATGTGGCTAGACCACCTGGAGCCACCTCCTTGCTGTAAAGCTTGCCACAACACCTCCACGCATCTCTAATCGAGCCCCGGAGCGAAAAGCCCCCTCCCATTCTCTCTGTATCACCGAAATCGAACTCGAGCCGCCGCGGACGACCTCCTCGTCGAGCCGTGAGCACAGGTGGTTTCCGCCCCTCACCTCTCTTCCCCTACCTTCCTGGATATCTCTAGAAGCTTGTGCCCCTCTTGATTTCTACCCCCACTCACTGCAGGGACGCCGTCGACCGCGGCCTTGTCCCGCCGCCGCGGATCTCGGGTGACCACCCCGCTCTGGTCGTTCCCTTCAGTATCCAGTAGGGGCATCGACTTCGCCTTGTCTCCCTGGACCTCCTGGTGCTTCCCGCGTTTCCAGGAGACTACGGGAGACACCAGCGGCGAGCCCGGGCCTCCGTAACGGCGGCCGGAGAGGACTCCGCCCTGTGCGTTGGTTGCCGCCGGCGGATACCGGCACGGGCGGATCTCGACCGCAAGATCTACATCTGACGGATGCGTTTGAACCTTGGACGGTTTAATCGCGGCCGTCGATCGTCGCGCGGACGGTGGCTTACCATTTCACCGCGCGCGCGCTCGCCACCGGGCCGGCCTGCCCCTGTGCGGCCCGATCACCTTCAGATCTGGCCCATTGCCATTTTTTCTCTGCAGGTTGAAATTCTTTTCCAACAGATCTGTTTTCTGGCTGTTTGCTTTAATTCGAAATAAAAATGCTAACAAGTGAATCTTGCCAAACTAAAAATCATAGTTATAGATCTACAAAATATTAACCATCACCAACTTGTAGATCTGGATTTTGTGCTGTATTTTAGGAGAAATAAAATAAATGGTAGAGACACTCATTAACACCATTTCTTTTATAACTTGAGTTTTATGTATCCAAAACATGCAAACTCAACTGTTCTGAGTAGCCCTTGAAAATGTCTATCTGTGGTAGTTGGCCTTGTGTTGACTTGAGTTGTTGATTGAAAATGACATGCATGTTAGCTTTAGGCCAGAGAGCACTTCTGTGGTTTATTTAATTTTATTGGTGATGAGTTTTGAAGTGAATCCAATTGTGTTGGTTTGCTAATGACTAGGAGCACCTTATACTAGCTTTTCATGATGGTAGTAGTTACAGAATAGCCTTGGTACAATATTTAGTGTTTAGCTCTTTTCTGCATTTTATTGCTATGCCTTTATTGAATTGTGTGTTATATTGTTTTGTTATAAAATTGATTCCTAGAATGTGTAGGGTATCAATACATGTTTTATTTGTGTTTTGAGTGATTCATTAGCATGATAGGGTTTGGGTGTGAAAACCAATGTTTGTTATGGTATTATTCTCATAGGGTGTTTTTCCTAGTAATAATAGGTTAAATTATGTTATTCTTCATATTGGTATGATAAATTGAATAAATGCTTTAGTATTGTTTTCCATATCATAGCTAATGTTATTCTATAATATTATACTTGATTGCATGCTTGAGTGAGCTCTAGGTCAAATAGTCTCGCATGATAGTTTTAGATGATTTTCTGCCATAAGTTGTTATTTGCATGCTTAATTTTTGAGGCATTGATTAGATTGTTATTTTGATATTACTAGCATGTCTAGGTGTTGTTTTCTCTGTTATTTGGATGCCATCTTATAGATCCATCATGTTAGAATAAATCATGCTTGATGATCTAGTATTGTTATGCATGTATGCATGTCTAAATGGCCCTTTTGCATCTCTAGTTTTAGTAGTCTTTTGCTCCATGATTATTTTCATGTATTGAGTGATGACATGATATGTTTGGTATTGATTTGTCTCTGTTATTAGGTTGCTTAGATACTGGTTATATTATTTCTCCATGTTTAGAAAAGCATGTGTTACTATGAGCTTGTAGTATTGCTTGTTAATATTTTCCTATGCATGTGTATGTGTTCCTAGATTGTTTTCTTGTTATTTTTCTCATCCTCATGAATGACCAGAGAGTAATTTAACCTTATTTGAGAATTATATGAGAGTGGCACACCCTATGGACTCATGCCATTTTGGTTGAGGATCCATAACATCAATTCTAGTGTTATTCGTGTGTATTGTCTGTGCCTGTTTTGCTTGATGGTGTGCACCCTAGTACCATTGTTTGTGAGTGTACTTGTTTGATGAAATACTTGCTGTATGTTTACTTTTTGTCTAGTGCTTGCCTTTGTTTGGTTCTGATTGGGTGTTTTCCTTTTTGTGTTTATGACGTTAGATAACGAAGGCGGTATTATTTCCCGGAGAGTTTTTTATTGCAACTCTTGTTTATTTAAAGAGCAAGACCAAGACCAGTGCCAAGGCAAGCCATTCTAAATGCTTGCTGTTGTTTTACTTATCATTATCTATCATGCATGTTTTACTTCTGAAGTTTTACAAAAGTTCGATTCAAAAAACTATTCTTTTAAGTGGACTATACCACTATCTATTTTATGTATCTAATATGCTATATCCACTATATAAATCTTGGTGTTACCAAGCCCTTTAGAAATTTTAGTATCATCCCTTAATCAACTTAAGTCCCCTAGTGGACATTTTAACTTGATGTTTTTGGAAAGCAAAAAGCTTGGAAAAACCCCGAGGAAAGGTGGGACCTTGTCCGAGGGAGGTTTGTGAAGAAGGAAATGTTTTCGACTTGTTTTCCAAAAATGACACATAACCTAGTCTTCGCCGGACAACCAAGCCGTGCTGCCACATTACCCCAATATGGGAACGAGGTCTAGCTAATTGCTTGTCGGTGTTAGTCCGTGTCTACCTCAAAGTGCTATAGGGGTTAGAGTCCCCCGAACCGAATTGTCGCCAGGAGGGAGAAATGGGACATTCAGAGTGTGGGGATTAACTTCGCCACTGGTTGCAACAGTTGGGTCTCCTGCCATGGCGGTGTGTTGTCAGGGGAAACCGGATCGATACGGCTGACTCACTCGGTGCCGGGGAGAACAAACCCAGTTGAAGAGGTAGTCATTTACTAGCACTGACATAGTGGATGGTTAGGACCAGTTATCCGATGTTTGCATATTGTCTCGGATAGTCCGTGGTTGTTCATGGCGGATGTACTGGATCTTGTGGATTGTGTACACCTCTGCAGAGTAAAACTATTCAGAATAGCCGCGTCCTCAGATATGGACAGTTGAATGGCCATGTAGCTAGCATTGTGTCAATGTTTTCAAAAGGCTGGAAAAGTGTTTTGGAACTTGTACCTGGGAGGTACGTTGAAAGGGAATGATTGTACCTTTGAGGTACCGGATAAATGATGATCTTAAAGATGTGTTTTTCCAAGAAGTTTTGCAAAGAAAAACTTTCTTTTATTTAGAAGGCTTTATCAAAACCTTGTGGACATGCAATATCTACAAGAGAAATAAAAATATCTTTTGAAGTATCTTCTTCAACAAAGAAAAATATAACTTGTGCAACTATGATGAGTCTTAAATTCATCATAGCTAGTTGAACCCTAATTAAAGCCTTCCTACCACCTATATATATGCATAATCGCATGTTTAGCTTTAATTTGGGGTGTCTTGCCGAGTACATTCAAACGTACTCACATTGGTTTCATCCCTGGCTATTGTCTTAGCCAAACTTTGAGCAGAAACCCGGAGAACCTGAAGAAGATGGTGTCGCTGAAGGCTATGCGGACTAGGAACGTCTTCGAGTCAGTAGCCTGTAGGTAGTCAAGGCGTGACTTGGGTTTGCCACTAGTGTGTTTTGCAGTCTTCCGCTGTTTTTAGTGTGTGTTCCTGTCCTGCGTGGCAGTTGTTTTCAACTGAGTCAAGTGACCAGTTGTGTAAGCCGTGTATTCGTGTAGTGAATGTTGTAATCTGCAATGCCAACTCGAGTATGTTGTTCACGACTAACTGATCATGGGATCGTGAATGTATGCATACTGGAGGTCTCGGACTGCTAGTTTGGGGTCCCCACAGTTCCCACAAACGGCGCCAATTGTCGAATAGTCATCTCAATAAGTCCCTCAGATGATCCGGTAGGGTTTCGATTAAGAGAACGTAAGGACGCTGGTGACGATCGTCGGCTAACAGGGGGCACAATTTACCCAGGTTCGGGGCCCTCGTAGAGGTAAAACCCTTACTCCTGCTCTTTCGATCTGTACTATCAGTAGATTGGTTACAATGGGGATGCCCAAGTCGAGAGTATGATCTCGAGCTCAAGGCTTTGGTCGTCTAGATTATATTGGATCCCCTCCCTCGGTGGTTCTCCTAGCCTTATATAGGTGGCTAGGTCTCGAACCATGGCTGAGGGGGTTACAAACCCTAGTTTTAGGTCGGTACAAGTTTCCTTCTTGACCTGCAAGTCTTTGCGGGTGGGCTTCAGTTGGGCCTTCTAGAACTGTAAGGTGGCACCTCTCCTTGGGCTTAAGTCTTGGGACTTGGACCGGGTAGTCTCACCCGATAGGTTCAGGAGCCATCCCCACGTCAGGCACAGCAGCAGGTCCCCGCCACCGTTTTCGCGCTCCTTCTCTTGCCCTCAACCTCTTGCATCTCCTCATGCCCTCTGGCGATTTTTTGTGTGCAGTGTAGCGACGAGGTGAGCTCACCCGCATCTAACCGGAGCTTGCGACCTCTCCATCCGCGCGCAGGTGCCGTTCCGGGAAGCGATAGTCATCATCGTCGTTCCCACCGAGTTCATCATGCCGCGTTGCGCCTATAGATGGCAATGGGGCCCGAAACCTGCAAACCGGACGGGTACCCGCCTTAAATAGGGAGGGTTTGGTAAAATATTCGACCCGCCAGATCTAATGGGGCGGGTATGGGGGTGGCAAACTTGTACCTGCATACCCGCAGACCCACTCTAAGTGCTAATCATATCCCTAATAATCCTATGCCTAACCACACGTCCACGAGTTATGGACTACAAACCTCACACATCACATGGACGCGTTGGAATCTAGAGTCCCGGAGACAACACACGTACACACGTGTCTATTCCCACCAACCTCATCCCAATATTCCATTGTTTTATTCTCCACATGTGTCGATGTCGCTCCTTAAATGGGTACGCGTTGGTGCCCCGAACCCGGTCGGGTCGTGGGTTTGGTAAGAAATGAGACCCGATAAGTTAAATGGGACGGGTATGGGGGGCGCCGACCCGGCCCCGAACCCGATGGGTGCCATCCGGAGCTGCGCCTCCCCTTGCCTTCGCCGACCCCGATGCCATTTCCGGCGTCATTCCGGCAGCCCACCGGCAAGGTGTGATCCCGATCCATTCCCGGCCCTTAGATCTTGATCATGTGGCCTGAAACACATCACTCAATCGAAGGGGAATCGGCCAGTAGGAATTCGCCACGTCATCCTACGTGTTATTTTGTTATTCGTCGCTCAATGCAGCGCGTAGTCGGCCCAAGCCGAGCTGTTATCTGTCGCCCAGTGCAACGCATAGGAGCCCATTTTCTGTTTTTCTTCCGGAATAGAAAATGAATAGTAAATTTTGTAGATAAGACCCTAGAACTTTGAACCATCATAACTTTTGATCCACTTAGCCAATTTTAGCAATATTATACTTTTTTAAATCCTCTGGATGTGTAGAAACTTTTGGCACTGGCCAAATTTAAATTTGACCATTTTTTTCAAATTCAAATGTACTTGTTTGATGAATTTTGGCATAATTCAAATTCTACAAATCCAAAAATTGCAAATAAAATATATTTGGAAACCTTAGGATGTGTAATTTCATATTCTCTGACCCAAAATAATTTATGAACAAATTAAATTTAAATTTAGAATTAAGTTGTCTATTTGAGTATTTTAGACATTGATTTAATTCTATAAATAATTAAAATCTGTCCCCTTAAGAAAAATTGCTCTATTTGGTAACCTTGAACCAGAGACATTAGTACCTAAACATTTTGGACACCCCTGGACCATGACCATGTAATTTACCCAAAGATCCATCATAGTAGTCCACCAAGTAGTTTATGTCTTAGAGTTTGTTTCTATCCTTTTTACCTTTGTTGTGGTGGCTATTTTGGAGCCAAAACCAAGTCCCTAGTATGTGTCAATCATATATAAGACCAAGTAGTGAACCTTAAACACTAGTATTATTGTTTTCCATCTACTTCCCCCACACCCCTATTCTTGCTTCAAGAATGCATCAAGTTAGCAAAATAGAAATCAAGACTCAAGCACAACAAGGCACTCCATTTTGAAATTGGTGGCAACGTGAAGAGGTACAAGGAAAATCATTGAAGAAATAGAAGGAAGTACTTAGACTCCACAACAACTAGAAGAAACTTAAGGAAGTAAGAGTGTATGAAGAAATCAAGAAGAAAACATCTTCCTCTCTCTTTCTATCTTCCTTATTTCCTTTTCTTTTCTATTTTGACTTAGCGGTATTTTTGTGCCTATCCCACATTGGACCAAATTATGATAAATCCATGAAGAATATATCAAGACCAAGAGAAGCACCACCCCAAGGAAGAAGACTACAATGGAATCATGAAGATGAACATTAAGAAAACAAGCATGTGAAGACTTGAAGAAAATCTATACAAGTTGAAGAACGCCAAGTTGCTTTTGTCCAACCATTGACCCAAATGGAAAATCCCTATACTTTATCTTATTTTCTCTATTGTTATGAAGTTAGTTGAATCTAGACCTGCCCTAACCAAAATGGACAGACTAACTTAGATCACATTGGTGAGCTCTTGGAACCTCCTCGACAAGTATGGTTATAATAAAGTTACATCACATCAGACTCAACCTAGTCCAACACAAGTGTTTCCTGGAACTTATTATGGATCCATCATAGTATGAACCTTTCAAACTCAAGCTTTGACCAACCCATGCCCTAGTAGCGAACCATAAACCCTTTTGCTGTGTTGGCTGCCTTGTATGTTTTTCTACACTTGTGTGTTTGATTGCTAGTATGCTTGTTTATTTTGTTATTGTGTTTTCAATTCATAGATTGTATGGAGAGCAACGATCTTTAGTGAAGAGAGTGTGATTTCTTCACCAACTTCAACAAGGCAAGTAACACACCATCAACTACCTATTATTTTCCTATGCATTGCTAGATTTTTGAGTAGTATGCATGATAGGTGATTTTCTCTAAGTACTATGCTATGCTATATCCTAATAGTGTGTAGCCATCCTTATATCTTGTTATTTTGAAGCCTTAGTACTTAGTAGATGCTTATCCTTGCTACAAATTTGTTTTACTCAAGGTTGTGGATATATTCTAAGTAACAACTTCAATGAACCACCTGGGTGGATTTGGTAGTGCATGGCTGTTGATAGTTGAGTGTCTTCCCGAGGGGTGTTCACTTGAGGAATGCCACCGAGGAACAAAGTGATTAAGATGTTCCCCAAGTTCAATTTGCTTCCAGTGCAACTTTTAGTCACATGGGCTCTGTCTTGATCAACTAAGTTGTGAGGGTTCAGCCTGGGCTTGACAAGCAAATGTAGCATAATTATAGGTGGAACGGGTCTTGCCATTGGGTTGAATTATTGCTTCTGAAAGATCTCGTCTCAATTCTTCTCCTTTCCTTAATGCACTCAGGGTGTACAGGATGTTTAGGTTGATTTGAGTCTGAATGTGAAAGTGCACAAACTCTGTAGAGTCAACAAACTAAGATCTTAGCCGTGTCCCCGGTTATGGACAACATCGAGCAGCTGGACAAGGATGGACGGAAGAATCACATCACCATTTTCAATAAGTAAATTTTTGACTAAGTGAACAATAGTTGTGCTACTTGGACTCAGTCCAATGATGCCATCCCTTGGAAAGAAAAGTTTGTTTTACAAATAAGAGAGGAGAAAACTTGCTTTATGCAAACTTAGCCAAAATCCACTCAGACAAATAAGCATGTAGTATTAGTCTTGCCATTTATATCCACCATAGTGTTACTTTCCAATACATTAAATTGTATTGGCCCCCTTATGGCCGCATACTCCATCCTGCAGATGATTCCGAAGAAGAGTGAGGATTTCGTTTAGAATCCCGAGTCTACCGCCAACATGTTTTGTCTGTGGCACATGAAGAAGATGGGCTCAATGTTGTACTATGTTTTCCGCTGTATTTCTTTGTTTTCTGCTAGTCTTCTAAGACTATGCAAGTTGTATTATTGTTTTGTAAAGACTGGATCATGCGATGTAATAGAATTTGATGCATTTGCATGATATTTCATTTTGTACTGTGGTGCTAGCAATTGATCCAGAGACTAGCACAATAACACAAATGTTCTTACATTATCTAAATGTGGGAACGCTACACGAGTCATCAGCCAACACTCACATTAGTCTAGATTGTGTGTCCAACACAACCTTAATGACCAAGGACAATTTTGCATGAACAACATGAATACACAGTTCCACAATCAAATCACATATTCAATGATATATATCATATGTTCAAAACAAGGATAACTTAATAACTTTATGAATACATTGGGAACTACATCATTCATGATTGCCTCTAGGACATATTCCCAACACCATAATGGTTGTATTTATGAGGGGAAAAGAGGGAAAATTTCTGCTCCCATGGGTGGGGCCATGAAATCTAGCCTAGACCCCTTTTTTTCCCATCAACCCGAACTCTAAAAACTGCCCACCAAGGGGTATGACAAGAACACATGAGCCTGTCACAATAATGAGGTGGCACAGCACCTATAAAAGTACTTAGACGAAAATAATAAAGTGGTAACTTGTATAATTCGTCAAAGGCTTCATTTGCCATTACAGTGACTTCAGGCTGCGGTAGTCTCCCTCCGTGGCAGTGTCATCTTCACCACTTGCGCTCCTACTACCAGCTCCATCCTCGAACATGCTCTATACCTTGTCCCTCTCATCCATGCTAGGTCCATTATTTCTGAGAGAAACAAACACATTTGATTTAGGCAGTATCATATTCTTGTGTATATTAGGAACACCACGTAGAAACGATAGTACATGCTGATTAAGTTGAGGTGCACGAGCTCTAGTCATAGGTCCTTGCAATAGAAATGATGTAGTAGTTGTGGTTGCATCAATAGTAGTTATGTCCTCATCACGTGGAATGCATGTGAGTTTAGATCTAAAAATAGCATTCATTTTTTTCTCTCTCTCCTACCCACGTATCAAATGTTGGAGTTGGTCTACACTGGTGAATTTGTAGACCAGGTCCTATATAATTATTTTCCTCCAATCATGGCACTAGGAAACTTCTAGTGTTTTTCCTATTTTATTTGAAGGAAAAAAAGGAAAAAGGAAAAAGGAAAAATGAGGTGAAGTACAAGCCCGCTTGGTGCGGCCACCTCCTTGGTGCGGCCAAGCCCGCTTCTAGCTCAACTAGGATTCCTCCTCCCCTTTGAAAATTTCCCCCTCGCTCCAACTATAAAAATGACCCTAAGGCTAAGAGCTAAACCATAATTTTGTGAGCAAGCCCCTCTCTCTAGTAGAATTATAGGGTCTAATTAGAGCCCTCTAATTGAATTAGGGCTTCTTCTAAATGGGTTTTGAGATGTGCTCTCCCGATTAGACCTACCTTTAATTAGTAGTTCTCTCTCATGTGTTGTGAAAATTTCATATTCATATATCTCCAATCGCAGTCGATTAGTGCTTCCAATTAGCAAAGGCGAAATGTTGTTTCTCTTCGTCGGTGCAGAGTACTAACGGCGGAGCGCTGACGGGTTGACATGAGTGTACGCGTACACACCATAACAGGGATTACACCCTTGACGAGGGAAACATAGCGATATCCTTGCAACTAGGCATAGCTGTGAGGATCTACGATTGTTTAGATCTGTTCTATGACTACATCGATTTCGCTGTCCGGTGAGTCTTGATCCTGATCCTTGCATATATGGACATGCATCGCACTGATCTTGGCAGACTATGTGGACAATTTTTTTAAAATTCTGCAGTGTAGACCAGCACAACCATCCCAGCCACATCCCTGGAAAACTCTTCGTCATAGGAGCCCATGAGAGGGAATCGAAATCCCTCGAGATATCCGGTTTGATCAACACACCTGACATCCTCCTGGAGTTTATCTTCCTTGCCATCTGCCGCACTAGAAGGAAATTGTTGTGAATACCTTTCCCCCCGGACGAAGGGTGATTGGTTCGCATGACCAATTCTTACCTTTTTTTTGTTGTGGATCATGTGTGAGATCATGCATATGAGAGATTTAGATGTGTCAAATGATGAGAGTTGAGTGCTCAGCGACATATCAAGTCACTGAATTTCATTTAGTAGTGAAGATTATTAAGAAGGACATACACATTTGATGTTTACTTTCATTAGCTTTCTTACTGTGTTGTTCCTCTCACGTACTCTCTCTGATCCGAACTATTGGGATTATAGGAGTAGATCCGAACTATTGGGATTATAGGAGTAGCGCTACAATCACGGTACTACTTGATTGGGCGAGAAAAACGTTTTCGACGTGGTGTAATGCCGAATTTCCTCTCGATAGACACGGCCCGCACTCGGTGACCAAGAGGGAGAAGTGCGATGCAGATATTTTCACGAATCAGAGGCAATTAATATCATATATTTAGCAAATCTGGCATAATTATTGGAATTTTCCTTCCCATATTTCATAGGAGCCTAATGATTCGGATCGGAGGATGCAGTAGTTTTAGTTGTTATTTTATGTGGTCATGAAAATATTTTAGGTATCCTTCAATCGGTCACACGCAAGTACGCAACGCATGTCATCCCCGTAAAGCTGCGAAACCAGGTTATCTATCGGACATCCGCTCTTTAGATTTCAGAACCTTCTTCCTGGTTCCCCCACACACTGCGGCGGCCACGGCTCGTGCTGCTGCCATCTGCTCCGATCCGGCTTGATCGGAGCAAGGGCGAGAATGCCGTGCTGCCACTGGGTGCTCTCCATCGCCGAGAGCAGCAGCAACAACAACACTCCGTCATGGCTCCACCGCCTCCACGCCAAGGGCGGCCTCTCCTTCCCCTCTCACCTCCAAATCGACGACCTCCTCTACGGCCAACCCCAGCTGTCACCTCCCCCTCCCCCTCCGCCTCCCCCTCCGCCTCTTCTCCCCACTCCGCCGCCGCCGCCCCCCGCTTCCTCTGACCGCCGTCTCGCCGTCTTCGACCCCCAGGACCCGCCTCCCAAGCCCAAGCCGCCCCGCAACCCCGCCCGCCCAAACCCTAGCGGCAACAGCACCTACAATCCGCCTCAGCCACAGACACAGCCGCCACCCGCGCCACTCTCCGGAGTCATCTCCGACCTCTTCGCCGTCCCCTCCGCCCCGCGATCCAGCCGCCTGCCCAAGCCCTTCCGCAAGCAGTCCCGTCCTCGTCCCCGTCCCAAGGACAAGTCTGCCAGCAAGGACGACAAAGACAAGGCCAAGGCCAGGAAGCGCCGCCGGGCCGACAGGTATGCTGGCGCCGTGGACGGGGAGAGGCGCTCTAAGACAGAGGTCACCGTAATCGACACCAGCACCGACGGGTGGAAGGCCGCCAAGCTGCTCGTCCGCAAGGGCCCCTCCTGGAAGGTCCGCGACAGGAACGTGTCCGGGATCTCGGAAACTGAGGAGCTCAACAGGGGCAAGAGGAGGGCCGGACTGGTTGCCAAGGTACAGAGAGATAAGGAGAAGGAGAAAGACGCCGCCTTGCCGGTGAGTACTCTCATGTTCTGCAGTATGTGAACTGTTTAACTTGCTTGTCCCTGCATTGAGAAAGATCATATATTTAGCTGTTTGGAGAGGGTTCATGTTTCTGCATTTTTGGGTCGCAGCAGGCTTCTATTGATTGGGAAAATATATCATGTACAGGATCATGGATTCTATTCATGTTCAGGCACTTGTGCATGATAGGATCGTAATATTGATGGTGATACTGGGCAGAGAGATTATGGCCTTTTCTGTGTTTTTGTTAAGTTGACAGCCTCTACTTCAAGGGCCTTGCTTGTGTTGTTTCATCTTTTTTGTTGATGTTATCCTATGCATGTCACTGGTTAGATAGGGGACGCTAAGAGTCACATCGATTATTACTCTGGTTACTAATTGGGCTTGATTGAATGATGCACGATATCAGACACAACTATTTGTTTTTTCTGGTCTTGTAATCGTGAAATAATCTGTTAGTTGAACGGTTTCCCATATGCAGGATTATGTTATCATGTGAAACAGAGTCTAGTGTAGCTTCTTCTGTTACACCAAGCAGAAGATGCCTATATTATTTGCTAATTTCAGGATGATGATGTTTCTTTGAAGAAGCACATCGGCACACTTATACAAACTTATTTTGAATAAATATGCTTGAAAGTTGGGTCAGCCAGTTTTAGCTTTGTAGATTATTTTTTGTTCCAGCTGAGTGGGAAAAGGATGGTATAATTTCTGACTCACTGTAGAGGAAAAGGGAAATCTACTGCATTCTGCTGTCACAGCTTCAGTCTTCTAATAGAATGGCACTGAGGTGTGCTGCACAATTTGTTTGTAAGGGAAAAGAAACAAGTTTTAGTTTAGTCACTTTAGTTGTACTTAGCAGTTACTATCAGATTGGCCATATCTATTATAGCTGCCCCTTGAGCAAACCAAAATCTGTTGAGCACAAACCATTCTCCCCGAGAACAATGACTCAGTGAATAATTTGAACATAAGCTTTGCAGTTAATCTGCATATAACATAGTAATAACATGAATGGAACTGTATTAGGAGGTATGATCTACTAATCTCAAGTGGATAAAATACAATGGATTAAGGATGCATACCATTTTTCTCTACTAAGGCTTTATGTGATGCATGTGTACTGCAGGGAAACATCCATGCTAGCAGTGGATATATGAGGATGGTACGACCGGGTGATGATGCCATCCAAACAGTGGAACGGTAACCTGAATAATTCTCTGGTGTTAGGATGCTCTTTTTATGTAACCCACAAACCATTTATTGGGCCTTGAGATTCTAAAATTTTTTCTTTTATGTGAACATTGCAGACCAAGAAGCTCCGAACCAGCACCAGGAGGCGAAAGTACATCCATTCTTCTGTTACCAAGTTCAAGTACTGTTAGCCAGCCCTGAAGGAGGCTTTGAAAACAGAAATGGAGGCATGAAGCCAGGAACCACATAGCAACTGTTCTCATTACTTTGGGATTAACAAATTCAGCAAACTCATTAAGTTTGTGCTGTCCTCTTCATATGTTGATGTCTTCATTGATCTCTATAAAATTTTATGATTCCTGTTATTCATGGCATCTGAAGCTGGAACCTGCAATATTTTCATGCTCGAAGATGAACTTTTCCAATGTCGTATAAATGCTGGTGTTAGCTAATGTTGCATTAGGTATGGGTTTGGTCCATTTAATGTGTGGTGTAGATGATGTTTATACTGGTAGCTCGGTTGTTATCGACTTATTGTACAACTTAAGTTGCTATTATCGGCAAATTGTTGCATGTAAGGTATAAAGATGACTGTGGGAAAAAGTCTGTCGCTATTGGTTTGAGTTTATTGTCTCCAATATTTTAGCTACTATCTTATGAGATATCTTGCAGTAGTGACGTTTATGTTCGGGAAAGATGTCATTCCCTTCCTTATCGACTTCCATAAAGGTACATTCAGAGTGCACAAAATTCACATAAAAGAGGTCTATTCCCGCTGAACCTGGGAAACCCTTTGGCTTTCCAATTGTGACATAAATTGCTGTGTTCTATGGAAAGTTAGGTAAGTTTTGCTGGGAGAAAGCTTAGATATGTTGGTTGTGAACAAGGGATTGAATCTAAGAGGTCAAGGGAATCCTATTTCTTACTAATGTCTTCTTTTTCTATATCGGTAGCTTTGTTCGAACTTTACGTAGGCTACTTGTCTGTGCTGCTTTATTTCAATTTTTTTTAAACTATTTTATCAATTTTGCCTATGCATTATTTTAAGATGTTATTATATGCTCTTTTGATTATTTTAGCCCATGTTCTAACTATGGAAACCATCTTCAAACTTTAAGACTTAAGTTGGTTAGGTTAAGTCTTTTATGTCAAATAGTGGAAATTGGCAGAAAAGGATTAGGAAATTCAACCGATCCCTGATTTAATATTAACAATAGAAACTTAATACATATCTTCAGTTCTTCACTCAAACATTAGGCTCACATCATTCTAATGACAAGGCCAGATACATCTCATTTATTATCGGAAATGGCAAGCAGTATAGGATACCATCAGCTCTCAATGGCGACACCAGGCGCCACGACCTTAATCATCCTCGGCTTCTTGCTTGTTCCCGCAGCAATGGTGACCGGGACATGCTCTTGTTCATAGGCTGAGAGATGGACTCCAAGTGCTGCTCTCCCTGAGGGATCCAGGTTCCCTGACCACTGAGCATCCCACTCTACAGCCTTCGCCGTGCTGCATGCGACACTTGGCCCGCCTGGCACTGTCAGGATCGCAGAGTTCTGGTACAAGAGCAATGGACATTGCTTGCATCAACTTTGCTGTTCCTATGGCAACGTGAGTTTTCTATTTCATGCTCATGCGGTTTTATTTACTCACCTGGGGGAAGAACCTCTCAAAGATCATCCTGTAACAGTAGGCCTCTTTTGTTGTCGGGGTGTTGTGTGGGTAGATGAACTTTGCATTTGACATCATCTTATCGGTCACCTGAATCAATAATTTCATGTAGCTTTTAGTTAAATCGTTTCTACAAATAACAATAGGATTTTTTTTTACGCATAAACAATATCATGTTTGAACATTAGAAGCAGCAACTATTTACATTCGATTCTGCGTGAGCCTTTAAGCCGTCTATCCAGCTATAGCCAACACCATCACTGAACTGCTCTTTCTGCCTGTACAGAATATGCTGCAATTCTCACACAATAGAGGTTGTTAACTTCTTTGCTCTATTAATATATTAATGTAGCAGAAGTTTGAATTAAAAAGTTACCTTTGGCAGGAATGGCTCCTCCTCGTCATCAAATGCTTTCCTTAGTACCCACTTCTCAATCCTTCCAAGATCAGGTCTTATCTGTAACCTCAGAAATGGTAATTGTTTAAAGGTAGAAACTAGGAAGATATTTTAAAAGTAATAACCATGTGGTACACTTGTTCTCAAGTTTCTAGATTTGAAAGATTTGAGCTTGAGCATACCATCTTCCACTCAGGATCTATGTTCATTGCCTCATTGATGAACTCCTTGTCCAAGAATGGTACACGTGCTTCGAGGCCCCATGCAGATGTTGCCTTGTTGGCCCGCAAACAATCGTACTGGTGCAAAGCTTTGATCTACAGAATAACCATTATGTCAGGGTGTCCGGATCTGCATTTACCTGAATATATCTATTTTATTCACCTTATGACAGGTTTCACGGTGGAGCTCCTCCTTGTTGGGGGCCTTGTGGAAGTAGAGGTATCCTCCGAAAATCTCATCTGAACCCTCACCAGATATGACCATCTTGACCCCAAGTGACTTGATCTTGCGAGACATCAGAAACATTGGTGTGCTTGCCCTGATTGTCGTCACATCATATGTTTCTGTGTGATAAATCACATCTTCAATTGCATCAATGCCGTCCTGCAATGGTTTTGCTATTAGTACCAGACTACCAGTAGTTTGGTAGGTATGATCAACAGGGGAGGCAGGTTGCTACCTGAACAGTGAAATGGAACTCATGGTGCACGGTCCCCAGGTAATTGGCGACCTCCTTTGCAGCCTTCAGATCAGGTGATCCCTGCACAATAATAATTAGATACTTGTTACAGTTTGTTGGAAATGTGCTGAAAGTTCTGATCATTGTCTGTTATTTTCAGTTTCATACCTCAAGGCCGACACAAAAGGAATGGAGCTTAGTCCCCCAGCGTTTTGCAGCCTTTGTCCCTGCCAGGTGACGAACTGTGACCGCTGCAACCAATGATGAGTCAAGGCCACCAGAGAGTAGAACACCAAATGGAACGTCTGTCATAAGCCTCTTGATGACAGCCTGAAAGAAGACTACAGTTAGCCCATGACGGGTTGTGAAATTTGGTTACTTTTTTGATTTTTAGACACGATGGTCTGACCTTTTCGAAAGCCTTTCTGAGAGCAAGTGGATCATATGGCACTGAAGGAATGGCCTCGGAGAACCAAGGTGGGTTGTACCATCTCTTGAAGCCTCCCTGTTTGCTGGAGTAGAGATGGCCAGGAGGAAAAATCTCAAAGTGCTCACAGTCATCATTCAACCCCTTCATCTCTGATGATATCCACACAGACCCTGGGAATTTCTAGAAGATGAGCAGGTGTGCTGACAGATCCTACTCGTTACTTGGCTAACTAGCATTACTAAAGCAAGGTAAGATTTTTGCAGCATAGGTTTTGTGAAGCATTATTGAGTAAAATTTAATGTTGAATTACCATCAATTCCCCATCCAATGTAGAGGGGTGTGACACCAACGGCGTCACGGGCAGCAATGAAGCTATGGTCACGTGTGTCGAGCAAAACGAAGGAGAAGACACCATCCAGCATGTCAATGAAATTCTCTCCGTGCTCCTCGTACTGCATAATGGTAAAGAGAAGTTTTTACACATCCACGGTCTGGTTAGATTGTGGTCTATTTTTCGTTCAATTGGTGTTTGGTGACATGGGACCATTCATTATTAATTCACTGCAGTCCCTCATAAAAGCAGGACATATGCAGCAAATCATCCTTTTATTATTCCTGTGTTTTGCACATTCGAAGTTGTGTTTTACCTGTGATGGATGTATATCTTAGTGTTTCATAACTTGGCGAAGCATATCTTAATGATACGAATGTTCTTTCTTGTAGCTAGGTGACTAACCAGGTGTGCGATGACTTCGCAGTCGCTGCCGGTCCTGAAGGTGTGGGAGGAGAGCTGCGCCCGGAGTTGTTCGTGGTTGTAGATCTCCCCATTCACCTGCAAGGAAAAGCCTCTTTCCATTTTAGCACCAAAGAGAACAGGTAACATATAGAGAGATGTAGACACACATATAGAAGGTTCTAAACATACCGTGACAGCAAGGGACTTGTCTTCGTTGTAGAGCGGCTGGTCACCGGAGGCCGGGTCGATGATGGCGAGGCGCTGGTGGGAGAGGTAGCAGTCGCCGACCTGGTGCAAGCCGCTCCAGTCGGGGCCACGGTGCTTGAGCCTGCGCGAGAGCTCGAGCACGCGGACTCTCTTCCCCTGAGAGTCATCCGCACATCCAAGCACCGCCAGTATGCCGCACATTGTTGCTGAATCAACGGCTGTACTATGTAACAAGGAAAGAGGAGCTCTGGAGTTGGGTGCTGGAGGTGTGGTGCAAGAGCCTTCTATTTATAGCCCCGGCAAGAGCTGAGCTGAGAGTGAGTCGCTCGCTAGCAGGGGCGCCGCGTTAGACCAGTCCATTGTTGCGTTGCACTTGCACATGACTATCTTGCATGTATGCCGTTCCATCTTTTCCTTTTCTTTTGGGATCTTGTGATGACTCATCTGATCCTGACATTTGCTGACGAGGTCTACTCTCTTACCGCCTTGCCATCTCCACACATTATTGATTAATTTATTGGTTTGTGTTCCTAGCTAGCTAGTTTTGCATCCTACACATTTTTTTTTCCCTTATACCCTAAACTGTATATGAGAACAAGGACATATTTTATGGAGCTGTATACGGCCTAGGACATACTATATGTCAGGGATGCATCTTGTTTGGCGATCCGGATCTCTATGAATATGCTATCCATTGCTCATGTAATCGGTTCCGGCATTATTGGTGGGGAGTGTCGACATGGTGAGCGGTTGTTCATGTGCATCACTGCAGTTAGCTATAGCTCTTGGCTCTATTGCCACGTGCCCACTCCTTGTGAAACTCTCCTTGGACTCTGGAGCTTCGTGCCATCGCTGCTACATATGGCACCTAGCTTATCAGCTAGCCACCGCCCACCACTGCTCATTCGGGCACGTAGCTTATTGGTATGGTATGCATGTAACCAAGTTTCTCATAGTTTTCTGAATTTTTTGGTTTGGATATTGGAGCACAAGGAAGAAGTATTACATGGTGTTCTTTTCCGGATTTTTTTACTCCCTCCGATCCATATTAATAGGTGCTGAAGTGGATGTATCTAGCAATAAAACATGTCTAAATACATCCACTTCAGCACCTATTAATATGGATCGGAGGGAGTATATTTTTTTTAACTGTACCACGATGTTCCCTTTTGTCCATGTAAAGAAAGAGTGTATTGTGAAAAAAAGAGTGTATATTGCAGGATGAATATATAGATATTTATTTGGTATCGTGAACGTTCATATTTTTGTCTACACATTGGTGAAACTTAGAAGTCGTTGGCTGGCTGTTCACTAAATTTACACGCCTTATTAACCGGAACGGAGAGAACATGCTCTAGGTGCGAAAATCATGGCAGTCAAAGGGCGCTTTGGTCTAATTTCGTTCTCGCAGTTGGCACAAGTGGAAAAACAATTTCCCACCGAAAGGTAAAAAATAAAAATCGAAGGAGATAAAACAAGGGATTGGTTTTTTTCTTTTGTACTCCGTACATAACAAGGATTGATCGAGGAGAACAATTCAGTTGGGAGTTTTGGTGCAGGCTTTGGTAAAATCTCGTCTGAGCTACTGTATGGTCGAGCCAAAAAGGCTGGAAGAGCGAGAGTGACACTGACACACGACGAGACGAGCCCGGTCTTGGATTTTCAGTCCGGTGAAAATGGCAGAGGCGCAGCTAACCAAATGGATCGATCGCCGCGCGTGACCGGGACGAGGAAGAAATAATAAAGAAAGCCAATAATAGGAGAAGATGTCGCGGATCCGTGGAAAGAAAACATAGACGTCCCCGTCTTTACAGATCGGTACACATCAGCGAGTCTAATCCGTTTGCATTATTTGCCACGCGCGCGTTCCCGTTTCGTCGCGTCCACCATGCATCCACGTGTTGCCTCAAATTCGTGAAGAAAACCCAGCTACGAGGCGGAAAGAGGGAGGAGATCGGGGGGAGGAATATGACCATGACTGGGTGCCATTTCATCGGGTTGTGTTGATGCCAAGGCTCCATCTTTCTCAGCTGGACTGACGATCGCACGCATCCAGTGCGCCGCCCCTGTCACCCAGTTTCACCACCACCGGCCGCCCCTGTACTGTAATCATCTCCTGAACGCTACCAAGTTAACTACTCCACGTAGTTCTCCAAAACTGAGGTCTTGAATAATTGTAGTACGCATTAAACATGAAGAAAAGTCGATTAACTTGCGTAGCGAGAAGGACTGATCGATCGGGGCGGAGAAATCAGTTTGGAGTTTATGTGCACAACTTAGGTAGATCGTCGCATCCGATCGAGCTTTTGATGACCGATCCAAAGATGTTTGAAGAGTGATGAGAGTAACACCACACTCATCTTAGACGACTTCAGTTCGCCGGGTGAAAAAGGCAGGAAACGAAATCGCCAAATGCAGTTAACCTGTCCTGGATGATGAAGAAAATATCGAGGGACGTACGTCGCCGTCTTCACGGATGGATACACGTCAGCAGGTCTAATCTCTTCGCATGTACCGGGTCTCGCGCGCGCGCTCCCGTTTCGTCGCGTCCACCATCCACATGCGCCCACGTGCTGACACGTACGCCGTACATACGTGTGCTCGTATGACAGGGGGAGATGCGGTTATGGGCTTTCACGGATAAGGATGTAGAGAGATAACAGGCTAACGTAGGTCCGAGTCGATACATGTACTGTACATGTGCACGGGATCGGCGCGGACCGTGATCGGATCAGACCGATGAATCGGATATGCTTAGCTAGCTGCACATGCCCATGCATTATCGGAGCAGCTCTCGTACTCTACATCGGATATGCTTAGCTAAGGTGCTCTTATACTTGGTTTGAACGGCTGGTTCACTTCTTACTTGTTACCATACTTCGGACGTACTGTACGTACGTTTACCTCAACTAGTCGAGCTACTCCATATGCTATCGAACAATATAAATCAATATTGTAGGAACCATTGTGATTTTTTTCTTCATATTGTTGGGATTGTTATTTGTATATTGGCCAAAGTAAAACTATCTCAAGTTTGACCAAAGTCTGTAGAAAAATGCATCAACATCTACGGTACATATTTAGTTATGTCTGGATCAAGCATGCCGATAGCCTCTTCCGGTTGCTTAGCTTTAATAGCGTACGAATCGTAATGTCATGCTCATTTTAATTCTAAACGATTTCATTTGTACCAAAATTTGTTCGATCGTACCATATATAATAAGGAAAAAAACATGATCTTTCCACGAGACTGAGACAGTGGAAAATCATCTTTGCAATACAGGTAACAAAGAAAAAAAATCCTTAGAAAAATACATATAGGATTATATCACACACAAATCAAACAGCCCACACAAAATAAATTCTTCAAGATTTCAATCCTCCAAAACAAAGAGGCCCCGGGTATATTTCCACAATTTTGGCTCCTTTGATTTATTTGTAAGACTAGAATCCTTACAAAATTTCCATGCAGATGGTGCTTAAAGATAATTACTCATGCGCAGTCAAATAACTTCTACTCCATCCGTCTTATATTAACTGTCTCAAAATTAGACAAAATTATTTTTGTCCAATTTCGAGACAGTTAATAAAAACAGAGGGAGTATAAGATGTTTTAGATTTTTAGCTTTTCTTTCAATTCATATGTATCCGGACATATTTTAGCGTATGTGTTCACTTATTTCACTCCGTATGTAGTGTACATTTGAAAAGGTGGAATAGAGGGAGTATCTTAGGGTGTGTTCGGTTGTAGAACTGGATCGAATGGAATGGAACGGTTCCATTCCACCGGAATGGAATGGTTCCACGTCCGTGTTCGGTTAGAACCAAAAAATTGTAATGGAATGGTTCCATTTTGTGTTCGGTTCAAGAATTGAAAAGTGGAATGGAACGCCGGATATTTGTTAAACATTCAATTAATTAGGGCTTAAACTTAATTAGGGTCGAAAATTACTTTTCTTTATCTCAACAACGTTGACTTGGGGCAATTAGGAGCCTTGCTCCGTGCGGGACGGGCTGGCTGGCCGCTGCCGCGCCTCGGGCGGGCGGGCTGGCTGGCCACCGCCGCGCTGGGCGCCTCGGGCGGGCGGGCTGGCCGCCGCCGCCGCGCTGGGCTGGCTGGCTGGCCGCTGCCGCGCCTCGGGCGGGCGGGCGGGCTGGCCGCCGCCGCGCTGGGCGCCTCGGGCAAGCGGGCTGGCCGCCGCCGCCGCGCTGGGCTGGCCGCTGCCACGCCTCGGGCGGGCGGGCTGGCTGGCCGCCGCCGCTCGAGCTGCCTGGCCGTCGGCGCGCCTCGAGCCAGCGTGCCGCCGCTGCGCCTCGCGCCTCGAGCTAGCGTGCCGCCGCTGCGCCTCGCGCCAGCTTGCCGCCGGCTCGCCTCGGAACGGCTTGCCGCCCCCGCGTCACGGGCTGCCGCCCCTTGAGTTGCTTGGCCGCCGGCGCGCCACGGGCCGCTGCGCCTTGAGCCGGCGTGCCGCCGTCGCGCCTCAGGCCGGCTGGTGGCCTGCGCTGGGGAGAGAGAGGGAGTAGTTAGCGCAGAGAGGAGAGGAGCAGTTAGCGCGCATCCGGCCATTCCACTACGTTCGACCAATTTGGTCGAATGGGTTGGTTCCGCATCTACACGGAGTATTCCCTTTTTTGGAACGACGCTATTCCATTCCATCCACAAACCGAACGCTAGAATGCTTCTCAGGTGTGGAACGGTTCCATTCCGTTCCACTATATTCTCAAACCGAACGCATCCTTATTTTCCTAGGTGACATCCAATTCATGCCTTTTCTTTTCTTTGCGAATTATATTCATGCTTTTTTCCTTTTTTGTTTTGCGAATTCTATTCATGTTTTTCATATTCATGCATTTAGGGCACCCTGCGTAGAGTACAAAAGAGGTACGAGTACTTATTAGGAATGGAATGAATAATGGCCTAAAACTGAACTGATGAGATGATATTCATTGAACCTGGACATGCATGCTCGAACAAATTAACGAATATTTCATGCATTCTCATGCTTTCATTCGATCTAGCCGGGGTGCTAGGCCGATCGATCGGATACATAACGCATCTTGGCTAGGTTACATGAACGTGCATGTACCTAGACGCGATTATCTATGTTTTATGTATACTTCTTACAAACACTTGTAGGCGCCTGCTGTCAACGACAGTATGTACGTACCCGATCAATGATGGCCGGATTGATGGATCAACTCCAATTATATAGGTTCGTTGAATCTAGACCGGATACGCGTGATAGTTTTGGACGACTACTCACACGATGTACCGTGTACGTGGTGCGTAATGCACGAGCACGATCTATTTTGAATGGTCATGTCAGGTGGCGTCAGCAACCAAACACACGGACCCGGATCGGGATCGAGTACCTTCCTCTGCTCTGATTCTCAAAAGTGTATCTACTGAGTATATATTCATACTGAGTATATATTCATGTCTAGATACACTAATTTTTTTTTTTAAAGATACACTCAGTTTGAAAGTTAAATACTCCATTCGTCTTAAAATAAGTGTCATTGGGATGAATGTATCTAGAAGCATTTTAGTTGTAGATACATATATTTTAGTGCATTTCACCGGCACTTATTTTGAGACGGAGTGAGTAGTATTTTATAACAGAGAGAGTACTTCCTCCTTAAATTAATTGTCACAAAGATGGACAAAAAGGGTGTACATAGCTAAGATACAATAGCTTTATAATCGAAAAAAGTCCAAAACAAACCTTCAAATTATAGACGAAAGTTAAACCGAACCCTGAACTTTGAATCCCTGAAATTGGCACTCTAAACTTGCCAATCCCGGTCTAGTTTGAACCTTGAATCTGTTTGGCACACAGGGAACATTACAATCCTGGCCGGGATTAGATGCTGCTCTCATTGACAGATCTGGCCCACATGTCATATACATCCCGTTCCTCCTTCCTCATTGACCTCCTCCATGTTTCTCATCGCGTCCATCCCCTTGCCATCGAGTCGCTCCCGATGCTCCCATCCACGCACGCCTTCTCTCAGCGTCTTTGATCCACCTACCGCGCCCCGTGCGGCACCACATGCGCCGCTCGTCCTCTCCTGCCTTTGACCTCATCACAGGCGCACGGGAGGCCACATGAACGACTTACCGGCGGTGGTTGGCGCCACGAAGAGACTCGGTGGCAAGCGATTCGGCATCGCCGAGGCCCGCCACATCCTGGGAGGGTACTAACATGGACGGGAGCGGCTTCATCAAGCTTCTCTCGGATCTTGTACGTGCATCAATAAAGGCCGCCTCCTAGAATCGCTCTATGGAAGCTTCCCTCGATCTTTTGTTGAGCTCGGGAAGTAGCTAGGGGTTGCAGGAACTTCTCCGTCCATTTAATTAAGGAATGGAGCTGGCGCGCGCTCGCAATATTCCGAGGATCTGCGGCTGGGATTTTTGCCATAGCCATGGAAAAAGAGCTTCACTCCAAAAATAACTTAGTGGATAAGAGAGCCTGCACTGCTCTGGACAGGGGCACGCGCTACCTGTAGTGGTCGAGATTGGAGGCATGCACCTCTGCGGTATTGACTTTAGAGAGAGATGAGAGGTGGAAGAAGTATATGACAGGTGGACCTTCTTTGCAAGTGAGAGCAACTAATTATTGAATTTAGATATTATATATTTTTAGGATAAAAACAGATCCAAGGTTGAAAATAGACCGGGATTTAAGAGTTTAGAGTGTCAATTTCAGGGATTCAAACTTGAGGGTTCGGTTTAGCTTTCGCCTATAACTTTAAGGTTTATTTTGGACTTTTTCCTTTATAATCCAAACAACTTGCCACGACAGCAGGGATGCAACCATATGTGAAAAAAAGGTACGCACTCCGTCTCAAAATAATTATCATTGAGATGGATGTATCTTTATGAAACATCCTTTCGTTCCACTTTATAAATAAAGCAATAACCACAACATACAAAGTAGCCGGCACAACAAAGTCATAAACTCACAATTCGCTGGGGCAACACCACAAGTTCCCAAGTGAAGACAAAGAAAAAGAGAAAGAGAAAGGGGCGGGGAGGGGGTGGTGCGGGTGGAGAAGGCGCAAAAGGGAGCCCCCACGCTGACGGGGCTCAGCGTCTCAACAAAGATGAGAGGTGGCATGCGGCCACCAAAAGTCTGTCAAAAATGTCGTCAAGTCTTTCCCGGTCCCGCTGTCTACACAACGGATGCCACTGCTGCAAGAAAGCCAAACATTTAAACATAGAGTCAGAAGCACACCATAGAAAAAAAAACCTTTCCGATGACCATCTTATAACGGTCTCTCCATGATGTCCAAGACATTGACGCAAAAACCAACCAGAAGAGACACATTCCCTTTCCGGTCCAGTTTCCCTTCCGGTTCAAAATGGATGTATCTAGATGTATTTAAGTACTAGATACATCTATTTCAACCCATTTCAACAACAATTATTTTGAGACATAGGGAATAGTACATTGACACCCTTAGCAAGTTCGTGAGCGAGCGTGGTCAATCTATATATCTCCTCAAAAGATCTTAACGTATGCACTCCCTCTATTTTCCAATTATAAAATGATATTATAATTTGGACCATATAGAATGAAATGAGTGCATCGACATATTGAAACGCGTCTAGATACATGCCATTCGGGGTAAAGTTGAAACATCTTATAATTTAAAATGGAGTGATAGTTGAGTTCCGCCTCTAGAAAACATTATATATAGACTATCGGAGTATGATCAAGCATCGTTTAGCAGCTTCCGTCATGGTGCTAAGGTATGATTATATCTTCTTTTTTGAACATTGTATGACCATATCTTCATAGGAGTTGTTGATCGAAGGAAAACAGCCCGAACAAAACCATGAAATCACAAAATCAGCGCATACTTTGGTTATACTACCTACATTCCTAAATATAAGATATCTTAGCTATTGCATATGTTGACTAGATACGTACTAATATGAGTGAATATATACACTAAAAATTGTCTAGATACATGTAGCTATATATGAATTTTGAAAATGGCTAAAACATATTATATTTAGGAACGGAGTAAGTACTTAATTTAACATTGTAAGTACTCCCTCTACTCGCTTTTATAAGACATTTCAATTTTGTTTACATACATTCCAAAATGAGTAAATATATGTAAATGAGTGAATCTAGACTCATTTTGTACATTGATTCTAGATTCACTCATTTAACTATGTATTTGGTCAAAATTATAATGCTAAGTAGTGTGACTTGTAGAAGTGGACGGATGGAGTAATAAATAAACGGAATGGTTGTATAAGAAAATATTGTTGTATATAAATATATATGCAAAGTGGCCTTATCATAATTATAAACTTGTACTTAAAACATCAAGTGATATGCAAAACTCGTGTACTAATTTAAATCAGTTTAAGCAAAATGGTGGGTAGTAAGAGCATACTCCCTTTGTCCTAATTTATAAGTCACAATCTGAAAAACATGCAGTCCCATAATCCTTCCACCTGCTAGGCTTATTAACTTTTAGTTCCCAATAAATTAGTGGCTGAGTGTCCTCCCCGCCAATGCATGCAAGATTTCCACCTCAATCAACATCCACCATCGGCCAAAATATTTAAAAATTATAGCTTATAAACCAAGACGGAGGGAATACTAATTATCTGAATTAGAGTTAAGTCAAATACTAGGCAATCCAACAAAACCTTTTATATTTCCGGTACCATTGCATAAACTTCTAGCAGGAATACAACACCCACTTAGTTAAAAAAAACCTATTGGAAATATGCATTCATGACAACTTTGCCCCACACCGGTATCTTGCTAGAGGGAAAGGTGACATCTAGCTCAAGTTTAATAATTTGATTGATGCATTGTATATTTTTTTCTTCAATTGTGGAAACCCCAGAAAGAGTAGTAGGATTGGTTCTCATCATTATCACATAATAAAGCAGAACGGGAAAGAGGATAAGCACCATTGCAACGCACATGCATGTTTGCTATTTTCGTTATCATACAAACATCAAGTGTCCTCGAAACATGAGAAGAAACGTTTGGACACAGAGAGAACAAAAACACTACTACCTCTATTCCTTAATATAAAATGTTTTGGCAGTTCAATTTGAACAAACAGTTGCCAATAAAGACCAGTTTAAACATCCATTCGATCGCTTTCAGTTTAAAACATCAGGGTTTGTCATCCGGCATATTCCATGTAAGGGACAAACTACTAACTTTTTTTTCCCGATGAAGGGAGCTTTTTCTTTTTTACTTAAAGAGTTTGAGTGTCACACCCGGCCTCTGCATAACGAGATGCACACAACCAAAACGTTCGAATAAAAGATAAATAAAAGTAGGCGAATTACATATCATACTGAGAAATTGTAAATACGCCTATGTAGGTGGAGGGCCAAGACGCAAATTATGCTGCTATCCATGTTGGGACTCGCCGTATCCTCTAGTATGGTACACACCTCTATAAATAAGTCTCAATGCTCCACACGTTGCAACAGAGACCACGAACGAAGCGTAGCTGTACTCCTATAGATAATCTGCATAAGAGAATAATTGTTATCGCTAAAAACATTGTCATTTCTACATAGCCAAAGCGACCATATAAAGGCTAACGCTACCACCCTAATAAGTCTCTTAAAGCTACGATCCACACCATTCAGCCAATTCAAAAAATATCCGCAATACTAGTTGGTGGGTATAAGGTAGAACCTATTTGGATGATCTACCATATAGAACTAGCAAACGCAAACTTAAAGAATAAATGCTTAATCGTCTCGTCTTTATGACAGAAGACACACATTTTACTTCCATGCCAATTGTGTCGCGCAAGGTTATCCTTGGTTAGGATCACTCCTCGTTGAAGATACCATGCAAAAAAAGTTATTTTAGTGGTATCTTCATCTTTCAAAAAAATTATTATTCTCCACTGGTGCGTCCGGTCGTATTGAGGCCTTGTACAATGAGTCAACCAAGAATTTACCTGAATTATGTAAATTTCATCGGAACTCATCTTTCCCTTGGGATAGTTGAACTGTCCCCAATCGCACTAGCAACTCATTCCAATATGCTATGCGTGGACCAACAAGGTCTCTCCTGAATGTAACAGTAGGTGGGTTCTTTTCCAACACCTCTGCGAGCATATCACTCTTGTGACGTTCGAGGACAATGTTATACAAGGCAGGATATTGTTCTCGGAGTGTAGTATTGCTTACTCACTTATCCTCTGATACGTTGCAACCGTATCTATAATTTGTGATACTCCATGCTTATTTTCTACCCGATGCCCTATGTTTTCTATCATTTATTTGGAATAACCTATTAATGGTTGCAAAGTGCACAAGTTCTTGTTTTATACTTTGATGTGTAGGAATTAATTTGATTTTAACAAGAAAACACAAAAGAAGACTTGTTGGAGGACTATGATTTTTATGAAATCTGTCCACAACCAGTTTTTAGAGGTCGTCAGTTGACCCCCGTAGATGGCGTCCAATGGAAAAAGCTAACACGTTAAACACGTGGGGAATTTTCTTCTGATAATTCTAGACTAAATTTTTTTCGTCCAAAAAAGAGTTCGGATCCGACCTGTGGACTTGTTTTTACTCGAGGCCAAATATCGGATTACGAGAATTGATGCGTGATTGAGTCCAACTCTTACCATATTTGATGGATTCGGCCAAGCACGGCTTTGGAGCCTCATGGGGTCTGTGAGGAGTCCCTAGGAAGGTTCTATAGGTGCCCAAGATCCATTGGATCAAGGGGCCATCCATCGGAGGGCCGGAGAGCATTGTCCCATCACATATAAGGAGAGAAAAACCCTATTTTTTTAGCAGACACCCATTGTCACGAATTTTGTCTCCCCCTTGGCATCCACCAAGAGGGGAGAGGCTCGTCCGTTGCATAACCAATACCAAGGAAGAAGGGGGGTGTCGAATCTCTGACTGTACAAATCCCTTAGGTGACCCTATCGGGTTTCGACTAGGAGAAGTCATGAGCGCTGGTGGAATCGTCGGCTAGACAGGGGGCGAGATTTACCCAGGTTCGGGGCCCTCGTAGACGTAAAACCCTTACTCCTGCCTCTTGTCGATCTGTATTGGCGGAAAGATCGGTTACAATGGTGATGCTCGAATCGAGAATAAGACCTCGAGTTCAAGGCTTTGATGGCGTTGTGTTGCTTGGTCCTCTCCCGGGGGGCTCTCCTGGCCTTATATAGGTGGCCAGGTCTCGAATCCTACCCGGAGAGGACTCGAATTCTAACTAGGTCGGTTACATGTTTCCTATCTTAACCCGCAAGTTAGTGCAGATGGGCTTCACATGGGCCTTCTGGAGTATTCCAAGGGCTCCTCTTCTTGGGCCTTCAACCTTGGGCCTGAGAGGGGGTGTCCTTATTCGCAGGGTCCAGGATCCATATATTCGTCAGTAGCCCCCGAGCGTTTGCTCGAGTGGGATTTTTCCAGTCGAGTAGACGGTCAAGCCTTTCTTGGTCTGCCTTTCTTATGGATAACCAGCTTGGTTGTTTTCTGTTTTAAAGGGTGTGTTCCCTGTGCAACGAGTCTTCATGCTCGAGTGTCGAGCAGCATAGGTGCCTGTTTTTGCGGCTTTTATCGCAGAAGGATGCGGCACAGTAGCTTGGCACTCCCGAGAGATCAGGGCCAATTAATTGCGACTAGGGAAAAAACATTCCTGGCCTACACAGATTCGAGACCTCCGACTCGAACCCGATAAGGTGATTGTTGCGACTGAGCCGTTGTGGACTTATCGAGTCGAACTTAACCTATAGGGGTACCCGGCGCGTCCGCTAGGATTTTTCTTCGTGTTGTTTACACGGAATCATACCGGAGGACGCAGCTTTCGAGTGCGATTCCAGGCCCTTAAGAAAGATCTTTTTGGGTCTTACCTTCATATTCGAAGAATTATGGCATCCGGATGTGCCTAGTCGGCTGAACAATCCAGGTCTTTATGATGTAAAAATATCATGTGTGAATGGAGGTAGGTTCTTTCTACCCGAATGATTGTTTAAGATTCAATCGAAAGAATTTTCGTACTGAAGAGAGTCATGCCCATATGAAAGAGTTTTCATGGTTGGACTGTTGTGCCCGTACGAAAGAGTTTTCGTGTATAGGGTAGTTCTCTTGTTTTAAAGAGGTCTTGCTCCATGATTTGTTCGCAAAGGAATTGCATTTAATCGAAGGAATTTCATACGAAGCTGTTTTCGTGTTTGAATTTTCCATTCGAAGGTTCTTGAATTTGATGATGCGTGCCATGACGTCATGGCGCACTTTTCTCCTCCCGATGGGACGTGACGGAGTGGTAACAGATGGGCTGGCCCACCTAGTCAGCTTTTTGACCGGGAAACGAGACGCCGCTCCCGGTTTTTACGTGAACGGTGCAGTAAATGCGCACGATCTTCTGTTAAGATCGTGGCACGGAACAGCGTTTCACCGTCTCCTCGTTTCATCTTCACACGTGGTGGCTGCGATAGGCGCCATGTAGCGCATCGAATGGCTGGGGCTGATTCGCTCCGTGTATAAATACGGGACTTAGCGCTGCGGTAAAAACTTCCCAGCCTTCGTCTTCAATCCATCTCCTTCCTTGTGCCCATCTTCTTCCTGACGCTCAAGCTCGTGCTGTCAACCATGGCTGGAGGCAAAAGACGTGACACTACCACCTCTGCAACCGGAGAAGCTTCCGCGCAACCTGCGCCTCGAGCTGGCGACTGGCGTTCGCCCAACACCACCGCGAAGAGCATAAAAGAGATGCAGCGGGAGGGGCTGCTGCCGGCTGAATCTCAGAAGCGGGTGCGCCTCGGGAAGAAAGAAGAGGTACCAAACCCGCAGTCGAACGAGCGCGTGGTCTTCGCGGACCACGTGTCTCGGGGTCTTTCCTTCCCTCTCCATCCTTTCCTCCTCGGGTTGCTGTATGTCTATGGCATACAACTTCACGATCTTCCTCTGAACGCGGTGCAGCACATATCGTGCTTCATTGTGTTCTGCGAATGCTTCCTTGGCATTCGCCCTCATTGGGCGCTTTGGAAGGCCCTCTTCAAAGTTCGCATCTTCCGCGAGAAATCGCGGGTGGACTCCGAGCCTGGCGAGCCGCTACGCACGGGTGGCTTTGGGATCCAGGCGCGACTGGAGAGCAGCTACTTCAACATGCACTTCGTCGACTCCGCCCAAGGCTGGCGGAAAAAGTGGTTTTACGTCATCGACAACAGCTCGGGTGGGATCGTAGAATTCCACCCGTTCGCTGTTTTGAAGAGGCGGAAGTCCTGGGCGCACAAGCTGTCAGCCGAAGAAACCCAGGTTGTCACGCCCCTACTCGCAAGGGTGTCTGCTCTCCGGGATCAAACTGCTGGAGTGGTACTCAACGGGCTGCACCTGGCGAGTATTTTTCTGAAGCGCAGGATCCAACCGCTGCAGCAAAGGCCTTCCACCATGTGGGAATACCAAGGCGCTGAGGATCATAGCCGAGTGAGCCGCGAGGAGCTTTCGAACGTTGAGTTCGAGAAGAAAATCGCG
Organism: Alopecurus myosuroides; assembly: GCA_028641055.1. Taxonomy (NCBI): domain Eukaryota; kingdom Viridiplantae; phylum Streptophyta; class Magnoliopsida; order Poales; family Poaceae; genus Alopecurus; species Alopecurus myosuroides. The sequence continues at coordinate 162,457,397 of CM054063.1, read as the reverse complement.
GCTATCACTAGCTTGAAGGTGGGGGAGAAGTTCTCCGACTGCACAGTCAAAGCCTTCGACGCTTCGAAACCTCCACCAGCCGCGGTTAGTTTTACCCTTCCTGTCTTCTATTATTTTCTTCTTTGCATTGAGCTTTAGTCGTCTGAATTTTTTCTTGCCTTCTTCTGCCTTCTTTGTATAGCTTAGCAGTGGTGAACTGCTACCTGCCAGTTGCGGGAGAGGACGCCTCGGAGTTATTGGCGAGTCATCTGGACGGCTTAGCCGATACCAGTGTAGCCGATGCTTCTTCGAGCTCCGAGGACGATTCTTCGGATGATGCGGAGGGCTCGAATGGCGGCCTTCATCACCACAAGCGTCGTCGAGTGGATGATAACGAGGCTACTTCCAAGGATAACTCCTTGGAAGAATCGCCTGGGAAGGCTCCTATCTCCGCGACTCCACTTCGCTCACTCGCCCCTTCCCCTTCATTCCCAGTAATTGCGCCCGCTTGGAACGCGGATTTGCTGGATGAAGATGAAGATGATGAGTAAGTTCTCCTTCTTGTCCTTTAGTCGAACTTTCTCCTTTGCACCTATGTTGATGTTTATCTGTTGCAGTTTGCAATCCATCAGTCCTCGCAGGTACGCTTCTTCTGTTCCTCCCGAAAAGAGGAATAGAGCAGGAGCTGCGGGTGAGACTCCCACTGCTGGCACTGTCCATAATTCTCCCAGCGCAGCCCCCCATGCGGCGACTGTGGAACGTGAGGCGCCTTGTAACATCCCAAGTCTGAAAAAATAGCCTTTAGAATGTTTGCTATCTGTTATTTTATGTTTTGCATCATGGCATCATGTTGTTTGCATTTGATTCTTATTTGTTGCATTTGTTTTCCACTGTTTTCACAACTCAAATTCAAACCTTATTCAAACAATGTTTTCATACTTGTTCTGTTACAATTTTTGGAATAAAAAATAACAAATGAAAACAACCAAATTGTTCCTTTTTATTCCATGTTGCTAACTCCTAAAATTGTTGGTCTTAACCAAACAATTAAATTCAACAATTCATTCCAAATCATTTCAAATCCAAACCAAATCCTCAAAGCATCAATCAATTTGATTTTATAACAAAACTCCAAAACAATCAAACTCATTTTTTAATCAAATTAAATCATAGGGGTTACCCTATTACAATCCTTGTTTTCCATATTAATCAATTAATTCCCAAACTGTTTTCAAATTCAAACCAATTCTCAAAATCAGTACCTCTTTTGAATCCATGAATCTCAACACACATTTGTATCCTCTAAATCATTTTAAAAACTTAGGGGTAACCCTATTGAAAATGCTTTGTTTTCTAAAATTAGTTAATATTGAAAATTTCATTAAGTTGGGTTTAATTTTCAAACAGCAAGCAAACCTTTGAACTTTTGAAAATAAAGCTACCAATTGGTTGCATTTGGTCTATTAAACTTCCCCAAATTTTTCCAAAATTTTTCCTAAAACTAAAACCTCTCTTTTCTTCCAAAAGCTAAGGCTACAAAAAAAAACAGTAAAAAGAAAAATAACAAAAAAAAAGGAGGAGGGCAGCCATCCACTCTTCTCTCAGCCCACTTGCTTTCGGCCCAGCCCATCTCCACCTGTCATCTTCAACCTACGTCACCAACTGTACGAACCCTTTCAGAACCGCATGATCCTCTCCTCCTCCCACCGATGTGCTGCCGTACAGGAGCATCTCCCTCCATATAGCTAGCCCTTCCCCCTCTGTAACCCTAGGCCGCAGCTCTCCCCTCTCCCTAACCCTAGCGCCGCCATGCCATCTCCCTCTCTTTCCACCCTCTGCTCTGTATGTTCACTGAACCCCAACCCCCCACCGAAATTTCCTCCACTTCCTCCATTGATCGCCGCCACTAGGCTCTCCCGCCGGCCATGGCGATGGCGGGAATGGGTTCCCCCCATCGCCCTCTTCCTCCTCGTCATCACGGCACGGCCAGGGACGGCTCGGAGCGCCGCCGCCATGCTCCTCTTCTGCCGGCCGCGTCCTGCTGCTGCAACCTGTCCGCCCCGACTTCTCCTCGTTGCTGTCCATCGAGGGACTCGAGGTGAGACCTCCTCTCGCCTCTCCTCTCCCCTTGCCGCTCTCCTCCGCCACCATCCCCCCACGGCCGCACCTCTCCGGCGATCGCCCTGCCCATCGCTGCTTCTCTCTGCCTCGATGGCCATGTCTGTCGAGGTACAGGTTCAGTACCTGTTCGTTTGCAGTTTCAGAGAAATAGAACCCCGAAACATCACCTCATACCCCCCCGAGTCCCCTTCCATCACAACCCGAGTTCAGTCCCACTGGTTGGTTCCTCAGCGCAGGAATCAGGAGGTGGGGGGATCAAATCCCACCCCCTGCACATTAACAAACTTTTTTTTTTATTTTTGTATTGTTTGGTCACAGCACTTTCAGAGAATCACACCTAGGCCCCTGGTATTTAATCTAGATCCCTGAAAAATATTTCCTAAGTCCCTAGATCATAAAAAATGGCAGATTTGCCCTATATTTTGTAAATTGCATAAATAAATCATCCTAACTCCAAATTCAACATTTTTTATATGTTTTCAATACCAAATTAAATGTTCTATCCAAATATAAAATTTGTTTACTGTTTTGAATATTTTAAATTGGTGCAAAACTTGAAAACTTGTCAAATTCACTTAAATTTGCAAAATTCATAACTTGCTCATAAAAATTCCAAATTCCACAAACTAAATATGTTTTCCAATCAACTTTTCATGTACTTTCCAAATATAAATTTTGTTTGCTGTTTTGAATAATTTAAATTGCTGAAAACAACTATTTCTTAATTATTGCATTTAAAATTGCCAAAATAATAACTTGCTCATTTTAAATCCAATTTCCACAAATGAAGTATGTTTTCCATGCAAAATTAAACCCTCTTCCCAAATATAAACTTTGTTTTCTGTTTTGAATAATTAAAAGTGGTTAAATAATTTAAATCTTATTTAATTCATTTAATATTGTTAAATTTATAACTTGATCAAAACAAATTCTTTTGGGGCATATAAAATATGTTTTCAAACCACAAAAGTATAAACTTTTCAAATATGAATCTCACTTAATGTTTTGAACAAATAAAAATTCATTTAAGTTCATGTTTGAATTAAATCCATTTAATTCTTGCTTAAACTTGTTTAATTCATAAATAATTCATTTGAAATCCTTTTTCAACAAGTGAAACATGTAATCCACCCAAAATCTTGTTTTCTTTTCAAATATAAACTTGGTGATCTGTTTTGAACAATTTAATTTGATGAAAACAACAAATGCTTGAGTGACACCTTTAAGTAACCAAAATTTCCTAACTTAATAAATGAATTTCCAAACTTGCTAAACCTTATTTCCAATTGCTTCTATTGTTGTTATCTTGCTGTTTACCTCATCCATGCATCATGCTAATCCACTTTCATATAATGATTAGTTGTAAAACAATTAATTCAACCATAATTCATGGGCTTTTCATATGCAATCCAATTGCATATGGGTCCACTTAATCCTGTTTCCATCTCGTCAACTAGTTTATTTTGATGCAACCATTAACTTGACATGCATAATCTTTGGTTGTGCACAATGCCATGATATTGATTGTTTATATTTCTGCCTTGTTTGTTTGCTTCTTCTCGGATACACGACGACGTTGAGACCGACGATGCTTACGACATCCCTTCTAAGGATTTAGCTCAGTACCAGGCTACTGGGTTTTGCAGGCAAGTTATCACTCACATGAACCATCGTGTTCCTTTCAACATTGGTTACCGATACTTTCCGTTGTCTATTCTGCTAGCCCTATGATTAGTTGTTTCTGTTACGAACCTATCACATGAATCCCTTAACCCTGATATTGCCTCACCTCCCTACCTATAACCATTGTTTGAGCCCGTGTCTTACTAGCATGCTTAGGTTGTTTTGCTCGAGTCTGTTACCCGTTACTTTCTGTTACTATTTCTATTATGTTCTGGGGGCTCGATGTTTAATCAATCAATCAATCATGCTACTGTTATATGCTAAATAATAATTTGATGATAAGGCACCGGCAGGAGGCCCTTTGTGGTTTTGAGGCCTGCTAGTGTCGACCCTAATAGGAAAAGGGTCTTGTCTACTGATCCATGATGAGCGCACTAACCGCATGTGGGAAGCGAGTATGGGCGCCCCCCTCAATTTGACTCGATTCGCATCTCGTCCAAATCGCCTCATTTAGTTCGGGTTTTCCATTTGCTGCATGCATGATCTTGCGAGCCCTTGGATCCCGGGTGGAACTTTCGTAGTCGGCATATAGGGGGACACGGTCTTAGAGTGCTATGAGGGTCCCTTTTCTTCGGGGCTCGATTAGCCGTGCGCCCAAGGTTCTTTGGGCTTGATGCGAAGAAGAGTTGAGTTGTGTTGAGTGCCCCGCTTGGTGGAAGGGCCTTTCCATCTGGCGGGTTATTCATGCGTGTACGGCCAAATTGGTGCAACCCTGCAGGGATAATCTTCTCGAGAAGCCGTGTTTTCCGCGGTTATGGATTACTTGGTGAAAGTACTGGCTAACAAGTACTCAGGACAACTTGAACCTAATGATTACCAACCTTACACCCAACGATTAATAAGTTGACTAGTAATAGGCTTATTGACACAATAATTTGAACCACCATTATTTCAACTGTGTGAGTTATCCTCGGATTGCTTCTTTGGATAAGGGGCGAGATCCAGGATGGGTTTGTTTGAAGTTATCTTCCAGTTGGTTACAATCCCCGAGCTTATCTCTTTTCTGTTAGCCGGATGTGGTAGAATCTCTGTAGTTGGTTAGCGCAGCCAGTTGCAGCATCTTTTATATCCCTTTCCTTCCGTTGAACCCAAAGCATTTGTGCTTGGTGTTGACGGGTTACACTTTGGTGAACTGTGAGTCTTGCTTGCCAGTACGTTTATGTACTGACCCCTTTGGGGCTGTGGTTTACGCAGACGACGTTTCCGAGGATCTACATGGTGGCTACTACGTGGAGTATGACGACGAGACTGCTGACGAGTAGATAGCGGACCCGGGCAGGATCCGAGACTTCGTGGATGGGCTCCGTCTTTTCGTTTCCGGCCTCTTAGGCCTATTTGGTTCTTGTCTGTACTCAGACATGTTGAATGCTTCCGCTGTGATGTAACGATGATATGTTGGGGCATGTGCCCTCTGAATGATTGTATTTGCTATTCTCTGCTCTAATGAGAGCCTTTTGCAACTTATTTCAATCTTTTGTGTCGTAGAGATCTGTTGTGATATCAGTTGTTCAACGCCGTTGACGTACCATGTGTGTATGGTTTGAAGTACGTCGACGGAAGTGCCTTTGATCTCTAGTGGATAGTTTACATCGACGATGGAATAGCAGGGCTTGTGTTGTCGCGCATAAGCGCAGGCCTACCAGGAAGCTGGGACGTGGGAGCAGTTATGCCCCATAATCCAAGCATCTGCTATCCAGTTCGTACGGTGAGTATCCCCTAGAACTCAGGGTGCGACAAATGGTATCAGAGCCTGTCTGCCTGTAGGATCCCTTTTTACTGGTCGCAGTTGAGTCTAGAAAACTATTTTGTAGCTATATAGGAAAAATGAAACGTGAGAGTAGGAATTCTGTTCTTTTTCTTCTTTCCCCACCCACCCTCCCTTTTCTGGTAAGGAAGTGCAACGTTGTTTTTCCCTTCTCATCTGAAATTTCAAGTTAGGATTTCACGAATTCTGGTTTCTCTGGGATAGTTATATCTACTAGTCCATAGGAATGGAGGTGGTTGTGACATGATTTATCATGTTGCCTACTCACGATTGAGAACGGTGGCAAATAGGCCCCGGAAGCAGATCCTCTATTCCTAAAGCAGTAGATATTGATCCTTTAGAAGCCCGGATGGGTTTTCCATAGTACCGCAGGAGTTTTGATCTCGTTTTCCCGGTGTTGCTTCGTTATCCTGTTCTTCTCAACATCCTTGTCGTCCGTTCAAATCTTGTTGTTGTTTTCCACTTCAAATCTTCTACCGGCGTCTAATCAAAACTTCCTCGTAAACTCTTGTCCAACTAAAGTGTTATTTCATACCGGAGAATCACATTCCTTTGTGTCAACAACCTTTTTCACAACATACAACCCAATTCTGGTTCCACTAAGCAATCAAAACTCTGTTCACTCCCCGGGATCTCAAATGTTGACTTCCAAGATAAGTAAGAACAATCCAATTCTAATGAGAGGCCACATATTCCTCGTTACTCTCATGTTGCTGATTCTGACATTGATGTCATCCTTGGTGTTCCATTGATGTCAATAATTCTGTTCCACCATTCTAGCCAGATAATCTATTCTCCAAATGAATCAAGTTCCATTCAGCTATACACCCTTGGTGCAAAATCTCTCCCCTTTACTTGAAAATGTTCCGGTGATTTCCAAATTCCCTGACGTCTATCAAAGGTGCACGATGTGTTTCACGTGTCACAGCTCAAGAAGATCTTCCCAAGAAGTATCCGGACCTTTTCTTTTCTCAGTAGGAATCTCGGGGCGCGATTCCTTCAAGGGGGGGCGTTTTGTAACATCCCAAGTCTGAAAAAATAGCCTTTAGAATGTTTGCTATCTGTTATTTTATGTTTTGCATCATGGCATCATGTTGTTTGCATTTGATTCTTATTTGTTGCATTTGTTTTCCACTGTTTTCACAACTCAAATTCAAACCTTATTCAAACAATGTTTTCATACTTGTTCTGTTACAATTTTTGGAATAAAAATAACAAATGAAAACAACCAAATTGTTCCTTTTTATTCCATGTTGCTAACTCCTAAAATTGTTGGTCTTAACCAAACAATTAAATTCAACAATTCATTCCAAATCATTTCAAATCCAAACCAAATCCTCAAAGCATCAATCAATTTGATTTTATAACAAATCTCCAAAACAATCAAACTCATTTTTTAATCAAATTAAATCATAGGGGTTACCCTATTACAATCCTTGTTTTCCATATTAATCAATTAATTCCCAAACTGTTTTCAAATTCAAACCAATTCTCAAAATCAGTACCTCTTTTGAATCCATGAATCTCAACACACATTTGTATCCTCTAAATCATTTTAAAAACTTAGGGGTAACCCTATTGAAAATGCTTTGTTTTCTAAAATTAGTTAATACTGAAAATTTCATTAAGTTGGGTTTAATTTTCAAACAGCAAGCAAACCTTTGAACTTTTGAAAATAAAGCTACCAATTGGTTGCATTTGGTCTATTAAACTTCCCCAAATTTTTCCAAAATTTTTCCTAAAACTAAAACCTCTCTTTTCTTCCAAAAGCTAAGGCTACAAAAAAAAACAGTAAAAACAAAAATAACAAAAAAAAAAGGAGGAGGGCAGCCATCCACTCTTCTCTCAGCCCACTTGCTTTCGGCCCAGCCCATCTCCACCTGTCATCTTCAACCTACGTCACCAACTGTACGAACCCTTTCAGAACCGCATGATCCTCTCCTCCTCCCACCGATGTGCTGCCGTACAGGAGCATCTCCCTCCATATAGCTAGCCCTTCCCCCTCTGTAACCCTAGGCCGCAGCTCTCCCCTCTCCCTAACCCTAGCGCCGCCATGCCATCTCCCTCTCTTTCCACCCTCTGCTCTGTATGTTCACTGAACCCCAACCCCCACCGAAATTTCCTCCACTTCCTCCATTGATCGCCGCCACTAGGCTCTCCCGCCGGCCATGGCGATGGCGGGAATGGGTTCCCCCCATCGCCCTCTTCCTCCTCGTCATCACGGCACGGCCAGGGACGGCTCGGAGCGCCGCCGCCATGCTCCTCTTCTGCCGGCCGCGTCCTGCTGCTGCAACCTGTCCGCCCCGACTTCTCCTCGTCGCTGTCCATCGAGGGACTCGAGGTGAGACCTCCTCTCGCCTCTCCTCTCCCCTTGCCGCTCTCCTCCGCCACCATCCCCCCACGGCCGCACCTCTCCGGCGATCGCCCTGCCCATCGCTGCTTCTCTCTGCCTCGATGGCCATGTCTGTCGAGGTACAGGTTCAGTACCTGTTCGTTTGCAGTTTCAGAGAAATAGAACCCCGAAACATCACCTCATACCCCCCGAGTCCCCTTCCATCACAACCCGAGTTCAGTCCCACTGGTTGGTTCCTCAGCGCAGGAATCAGGAGGTGGGGGGATCAAATCCCACCCCCTGCACATTAACAAACTTTTTTTTTTATTTTTGTATTGTTTGGTCACAGCACTTTCAGAGAATCACACCTAGGCCCCTGGTATTTAATCTAGATCCCTGAAAAATATTTCCTAAGTCCCTAGATCATAAAAAATGGCAGATTTGCCCTATATTTTGTAAATTGCATAAATAAATCATCCTAACTCCAAATTCAACATTTTTTATATGTTTTCAATACCAAATTAAATGTTCTATCCAAATATAAAATTTGTTTACTGTTTTGAATATTTTAAATTGGTGCAAAACTTGAAAACTTGTCAAATTCACTTAAATTTGCAAAATTCATAACTTGCTCATAAAAATTCCAAATTCCACAAACTAAATATGTTTTCCAATCAACTTTTCATGTACTTTCCAAATATAAATTTTGTTTGCTGTTTTGAATAATTTAAATTGCTGAAAACAACTATTTCTTAATTATTGCATTTAAAATTGCCAAAATAATAACTTGCTCATTTTAAATCCAATTTCCACAAATGAAGTATGTTTTCCATGCAAAATTAAACCCTCTTCCCAAATATAAACTTTGTTTTCTGTTTTGAATAATTAAAAGTGGTTAAATAATTTAAATCTTATTTAATTCATTTAATATTGTTAAATTTATAACTTGATCAAAATAAATTCTTTTGGGGCATATAAAATATGTTTTCAAACCACAAAAGTATAAACTTTTCAAATATGAATCTCACTTAATGTTTTGAACAAATAAAAATTCATTTAAGTTCATGTTTGAATTAAATCCATTTAATTCTTGCTTAAACTTGTTTAATTCATAAATAATTCATTTGAAATCCTTTTTCAACAAGTGAAACATGTAATCCACCCAAAATCTTGTTTTCTTTTCAAATATAAACTTGGTGATATGTTTTGAACAATTTAATTTGATGAAAACAACAAATGCTTGAGTGACACCTTTAAGTAACCAAAATTTCCTAACTTAATAAATGAATTTCCAAACTTGCTAAACCTTATTTCCAATTGCTTCTATTGTTGTTATCTTGCTGTTTTCCTCATCCATGCATCATGCTAATCCACTTTCATATAATGATTAGTTGTAAAACAATTAATTCAACCATAATTCATGGGCTTTTCATATGCAATCCAATTGCATATGGGTCCACTTAATCCTGTTTCCATCTCGCCAACTAGTTTATTTTGATGCAACCATTAACTTGACATGCATAATCTTTGGTTGTGCACAATGCCATGATATTGATTGTTTATATTTCTGCCTTGTTTGTTTGCTTCTTCTCGGATACACGACGACGTTGAGACCGACGATGCTTACGACATCCCTTCTAAGGATTTAGCTCAGTACCAGGCTACTGGGTTTTGCAGGCAAGTTATCACTCACATGAACCATCGTGTTCCTTTCAACATTGGTTACCGATACTTTCCGTTGTCTATTCTGCTAGCCCTATGATTAGTTGTTTCTGTTACGAACCTATCACATGAATCCCTTAACCCTGATATTGCCTCACCTCCCTACCTATAACCATTGTTTGAGCCCGTGTCTTACTAGCATGCTTAGGTTGTTTTGCTCGAGTCTGTTACCCGTTACTTTCTGTTACTATTTCTATTATGTTCTGGGGGCTCGATGTTTAATCAATCAATCAATCATGCTACTGTTATATGCTAAATAATAATTTGATGATAAGGCACCGGCAGGAGGCCCTTTGTGGTTTTGAGGCCTGCTAGTGTCGACCCAAATAGGAAAAGGGTCTTGTCTACTGATCCATGATGAGCGCACTAACCGCATGTGGGAAGCGAGTATGGGCGCCCCCCTCAATTTGACTCGATTCGCATCTCGTCCAAATCGCCTCATTTAGTTCGGGTTTTCCATTTGCTACATGCATGATATTGCGAGCCCTTGGATCCCGGGTGGAACTTTCGTAGTCGGCATATAGGGGGACACGGTCTTAGAGTGCTATGAGGGTCCCTTTTCTTCGGGGCTCGATTAGCCGTGCGCCCAAGGTTCTTTGGGCTTGATGCGAAGAAGAGTTGAGTTGTGTTGAGTGCCCCGCTTGGTGGAAGGGCCTTTCCATCTGGCGGGTTATTCATGCGTGTACGGCCAAATTGGTGCAACCCTGCAGGGATAATCTTCTCGAGAAGCCGTGTTTTCCGCGGTTATGGATTACTTGGTGAAAGTACTGGCTAACAAGTACTCAGGACAACTTGAACCTAATGATTACCAACCTTACACCCAACGATTAATAAGTTGACTAGTAATAGGCTTATTGACACAATAATTTGAACCACCATTATTTCAACTGTGTGAGTTATCCTCGGATTGCTTCTTTGGATAAGGGGCGAGATCCAGGATGGGTTTGTTTGAAGTTATCTTCCAGTTGGTTACAATCCCCGAGCTTATCTCTTTTCTGTTAGCCAGATGTGGTAGAATCTCTGTAGTTGGTTAGCGCAGCCAGTTGCAGCATCTTTTATATCCCTTTCCTTCCGTTGAACCCAAAGCATCTGTGCTTGGTGTTGATGGGTTACACTTTGGTGAACTGTGAGTCTTGCTTGCCAGTACGTTTATGTACTGACCCCTTTGGGGCTGTGGTTTACGCAGACGACGTTTCCGAGGATCTACATGGTGGCTACTACGTGGAGTATGACGACGAGACTGCTGACGAGTAGATAGCGGACCCGGGCAGGATCCGAGACTTCGTGGATGGGCTCCGTCTTTTCGTTTCCGGCCTCTTAGGCCTATTTGGTTCTTGTCTGTACTCAGACATGTTGAATGCTTCCGCTGTGATGTAACGATGATATGTTGGGGCATGTGCCCTCTGAATGATTGTATTTGCTATTCTCTGCTCTAATGAGAGCCTTTTGCAACTTATTTCAATCTTTTGTGTCGTAGAGATCTGTTGTGATATCAGTTGTTCAACGCCGTTGACGTACCATGTGTGTATGGTTTGAAGTACGTCGACGGAAGTGCCTTTGATCTCTAGTGGATAGTTTACATCGACGATGGAATAGCAGGGCTTGTGTTGTCGCGCATAAGCGCAGGCCTACCAGGAAGCTGGGACGTGGGAGCAGTTATGCCCCATAATCCAAGCATCTGCTATCCAGTTCGTACGGTGAGTATCCCCTAGAACTCAGGGTGCGACACGCCTAGCTTTGCCGCCAGGACTTCAGCTTCGAAAGAAGTGACGGACAGCTCCGTGGATCCCCTCTCCCGCGCCACGGGCCAGGTAAACTTTGTCATTTGTCATAATATTTTTATCGGGTGCACGACAGTGCTCCCGATGGGAGTAGCCCCCAAGGCTGTAGTCGATCGCGTGCGGTCGGCTACAGGCTCAAAAGCCTTGTCTTTTTCTTCTTCTTGATTTTATCGGGTGCACGGCAGTGCTCCCGATGGGAGTAGCCCCCGAGGTTGTAGTCGATTGAATTTAATCGGGTACAGGCTCCAGTTTATATCGTCTAATTCTTCTATCTCTGTATTTTTGTAGTCGCTTGTTGACTCTCTTGCGGCGATTGGTCGCCGAGTTATTCTTGCCAAGTCAGAATGTGAGTCGCTTCGATCAGACCGCAGTCGACTCTCGTCTGAGAACGAGCTTCTTAAGAGTAAGTCTTATCACCTTTTCTTCTTCCTATTCTTTCTTCAATTCTTGATTTCTGACAAGTGTTTCTATGCAGCCCGACTCGAATTCGCGGTATCCGAGAAGGGCAGTCTCTCTGAGCGGGTAACCACTCAGGGGGCTGATCTAGCGGCCATCCGACAAGAATTGGAGACCTCCCGCATGCGATCGGAGGATCTTGAAAGGCAACTTGCGGATGCACGGAAGGCTCTAAAGGATCAAGAGGATGCTGGCAATAAGGCCGATTCTGACCTTGTCACGTTCCTCCGTCCCCTTGCTGAGCGTCTCGCGGGTAAGCAATTTAAGCTCTCGCGATTTCATCTTTTATCCTGCTGAACTTGCCAGGTCTTGATATTCTTTTCTTTTGCAGGTCTTCTGGATGTTCCTCTGGAGATCCCTGGGATCCAACGGGTAGACGTGCTAACCGACACTCTTGCTCAACTCAAGAGGCACGCCGAAGGAGTTTGCTCCTTGATTGGTGATGCCACTCATGTGTTGACGCAACTGCACGGTCGCTTCCTCGCCAACGCTGCACCTCCGTCTGTGCTAGATGACTTGCTGAAGATCTTTTCGAAGATCAGTCTCTTGGATGCCTACACGGTCGCCCAGTCGGAGTCTGGCGCAAAGACTGCGATCCAGTTCGCGCTGGCGCATGGAGTCACCGGTTTGGAGGAAGCCTACTCGGCTCTTCCAGTCGACCCCTCCACGGGCAAAAAGGTACGGCTCTCTCGTTTTGGCGAGCAAGCCGCCATCCTTGCTCGGAAGCTGTCTGAGCTATTTGCTCGGCTCACAGGAGGGGCGACTGCCGCTAGCGGGAGTACCACTGTAGCTTCGTAGTTTTTTATTCCTTTTCTGTTTTGAATGTAATGAACCTTGGGATGTATTCCCATATTATCTTTAATCGAAATGTTTGCCTGGAAATTGCTTCTGGTAGTCTGTGTATTCTCTCCCGATGGGAGTAGCCCCCGAGCATTCGTCAAATGTGCGACTAGAGATACTTCGAATAGGGCGTCTTACTTCTTTCCTTGTACTCTTCCAGGCTACTGGATTTGTCGCAGAATCCTCAGGTGGACGAGCTGATCCACTTGTTGCAGCTGTTGGGTCTTTGGCGGGTCTTCGTGATCGTGTAGCCGATGGCGAGCGCAAACTGAAAGTGTTGCGTGGGGTGGCAGATATGGCGAAGTCCAAGCAAAAACTGGCGACTGAACGGGAACAGTTTGTGATGGACGAGCTGGCTTCCCTTGCTAGGGAACTGTTATGTAAGTAATACAGCCCCCAAGTCTTCTTTGTCTTGATTCCTTATCTGATCACGTACTCTTTTCTTCAGTTGTTAAACCGGATGATAGGGAGGAAAAACAGTGGGTGGAGAACCACATTCTTCAAGAAGCTGGTAGCTCAAGGCCTCATGCGAACAATTTTTGGTCTGATCGCAGCCGAGGTTTTGTGTTAGCTACTTTGAAGTTCCGTGTCTCCCAGATAAAAGTTCTCGTGAGTTCTTTTCACGAGGTCTTGATCACGATAAACGCTGCATTCTACCCGCTTGAGAGGGGTCCTGAAGATTGGAGGTATCTCCTTGGGCTCTTCGGGCAGGAAGGAGAAATTCGCGAGTGCGTGCGCAACCAGATGATTTGCGGCGCGGTGGTGGCTCTCTTCTTTGTCCGAATACGGCATCCTGAAGTAGATTTTAACTGTGTAGCTAGCCTTCCAGATGGACCAATCGATGATATTTCTCCGCATTATGATGTTGTTCGTCCTGCAGTGGAGAAAATTATTCGATTGACCTCTGAAGAAGTAGAGAGAGTGTTGGCGACTGAGAATGCTTATCGCCATGACTGATTGTTGAAGGTGTATATTCTATCATGTTGTATAGCTTGCAAAAACTGTTTATAAGGTGTGTAACCTTGTGTGTATGGATTTTCTTGTGATGCTTAGTTGTAGGCTTAGCCCCCGTGTGTTTATGGGATGTGTACCTGTAACTATTTTAGCATGTAAGAATAGATAATCTTCGAGTAAATATGGTTGATAAACCATGTATTTTATTGATATGACTGAGAAGTCATGTATTCGGGCTACAAGAGTGGCTAGTATAGCCTTATTTGTTGTGATAATAAGAAATCCTAGGGATAAAATTTGCGGAGGTGTGCGATATTCCAAGGATTGGAATAGATTCCTCCAGTCGACGGATTCTTCAGCCTGTAGGCTCCGCCTGGGATGACTTCGTGTATGAGGAAGGGTCCTTCCCAGGGTGGCTCGAGCTTGTGCCCTTCCTTCTGCTTGAGCCGCAGCACTAGATCTCCAACCGCGAATGCTCTGTGGCGTATGCGGCGACTATGATAGTTTCGCAGTGATTGCTGATATACTGCGGATCTTGCGAGCGCGATGTCTCGCATCTCGTCGAGTGCATCCATATCTTCCGCGAGTGCCTTGTTGGAGGTTTCTTCGTTGTAGGCCACAACTCGTGGGGCGCTGAATCTAACATCCTCGGGTAGGACTGCTTCTGCCCCGTATACCATGAAAAATGGTGTATATTTTGTGGATCGGTTTGGGGTTGTGCAGAGGCTCCATAGTACGGAAGGTAGCTCTTCTGCCCAATGTCCTGCGGCGGGGTGTAGACGATCGAGTAGACGTTTCTTGATGCCAGCCAAAACTAAGCTGTTGGATCTTTCGACTTGACCGTTTGTTTGCGGGTGGGCAACTGAAGCAAACTTGAAGTTGATGCCCTTTTCCTCGCAAAACTGTTGCGTTTCCTTTGCTGTGAAGTTTGTACCATTGTCTGTAATGATGTCGTGTGGCACGCCAAATCTGCATACAATGGAGTCGAGGAATTTGACGGCGCATTGGGCGCTAGCCGAAGTTACTGGCATGGCCTCGATCCATTTGGTGAACTTGTCGACTGCGACCAGCAAGTGCGTATATCCGCCAGGCGTGGACTTGCGTAGTGGTCCAACCATGTCCAGCCCCCATTGTGCGAAGGGCCAGGCAATGGGTATCATGTGCAATTCCGTAGCACGTGTATGTGGTTTTGGTGCGAATCGCTGGCAAGCATCGCATCGCTCGACCATGTCCTTTGCATCGGTAGCTGCTGTTAGCTAGTAGAATCCCGCTCGAAAAGCTTTTCCCATGATTGTTTTCCAACTAGCATGATGTCCGCAGTCTCCTTGGTGGATGTCCTGGAGTAATTCTTTGCTGTCTTCGGGTGCGATGCAGCGCTGAAGTATACCCGAGATGCTTTGCTTGTATAATTCTCCGTTGACTACCCGAAAGGATTTGCTGCGTCTCACTATTTGTCGAGCCTCGCGTGGATCGGCCGGGAGCTGTCTGTTGATCAGGTAGTCGAGATATTTCTGCGTCCAGATTGGCTCGACCAGAAAAACCTGTCGTGATATATTATGGGTAAGCTCGATAATGGCGACTTGCGGGCTGACCTCTATTTCTGATGCTGCGGGTGTTCCTGTAGCTTTCTTGACTTTGACCGATCGCTTGATCATCCGTTCGAAATATATTCCTGGTGGTATGGGTGTATTTGTGGAACCCATGTTTGCTAGCCTATCTGCTTCTTCATTGCTTGATCTTGCAATGTGCTTCAACTCGCACCCTTTAAAACTTCCTTCGAGTAGATTGTACATGTCGCGATACGCGACCATGTTTTCTGCAATTGCATCACATTCTTTCATTGTCTGCTGCACAATGAGATTGGAGTCGCCGTAAATCATTAATCGAGTAGCTCCACAGGCGACTGCCATCTTCATCCCATGCAACAGGGTTTCATATTCTGCGTCGTTATTCGATGCTGGATCATCTGGTGGAAAATCCAATCGCAGGACGTATCACGTATTGCAGTTTGTCTCCTTGTTGCGATATGAGGACAATTCCAGCTCCTGCTCCTTCGTTTCTTTTGGACCCGTCAAAATACATTATCCAATTGCTCGTGTACTCAGGTGGCCCGGGCGTTTGTAGTTCTGTCCATTCGCTTAGAAATTCCACGAGCACCTGAGATTTGACTGCGTTGCGCCCTGCGTAAGTGATGTCCCAGGCGCCCAACTCGATGCTCCATTTGGCTATTCTTCCGGATGCCATGGGGTTGTTCATGATTGTCCCGAGTGACGCATCATTAACTACTGTGATGGCGTGTTCCTGGAAGTAGTGCTTGAGCTTTCGGGCTGTAAGGACCACCCCGTATGCGAGCTTCTGGTAATGAGGATATCGTTGTTTGCATGGCGAGAGCACTTCGCTGATGTAATAGATTGGACGCTGAACTCCGTACGCTTTGCCCTCCTCAGGTCGTTCGACTACGATTGCTGTGCTGATGACCTGGTTTGTGGCGGCTAGGTATAAGTAGAGTGACTCCCTTTCTTGCGGTATTGCAAGGACTCGCCCACTTTGCAACGATCGCTTTAAGTCCGCGAATGCTTGCTTAGCTTCTGGTGTCCACTCGAATTTGTCCGTCTTCTTCAGCAGCTTGTAGAAGGGTAACGCTTGCTCTCCCAATCGTGCGATGAACCTGCTCAGGGCGGCCAGTCGCCCTGCAAGCTGTTGGACTCCGCGCAGATTAGTTGGCTCCTTCATTGTTAAGATTGCTTGTATTTTTTCTGGGTTGGCTTCGATGCCTCTGGCGGATACCAGGTACCCGAGAAGTTTCCCTGCTGGAACGCCGAAAACGCATTTTGTCGGATTGAGCTTGATCCTGTATGCGTTGAGGGCATCGAATGTTTCTCTAATATCCTCGAGGAGTGTGCTCCCAACTCGAGTCTTGATGACTATGTCGTCAACGTACACTTGTACGTTCTTGCCAATGAGCTTGGCGAGGCATTTTTGCATGCAGCGCTGGTATGTTGCGCCTGCGTTCTTGAGCCCGAAGGGCATTGTCGTGTAGCAGTAGACACCGTGAGGTGTGATGAATGTTGTCTTTTCTTCGTCTTCTCTTTTCATCCTGATCTGATTATATCCCGAATAGGCATCCAGGAAAGAGAGGCGTTGGCAGCCTGCCGTAGAGTCCACGATCTGGTCGATTCGCGGGAGGGGAAAGTTGTCCTTGGGGCAGTGCTTGTTTAACGACGTGTAGTCGATGCATACCCGAAGGATGTCCGTGTTCTTTTTGGGGACCAGTACCGGGTTTGCTAACCAAGTGGATATCTTGATCTCCCTGATGAATTTTGCTGCTAGCAACCTGTTTACTTCCTCTCCAAGCGCCTTCTGCTTGGGTTCTGAAAATCGTCGAGTAGTTTGTTTGATTGGTTTGGCATCTGGAAAGACTTCGAGTGAGTGCTCGGCAAACTCCCTGGGTATTCCTGGCATATCTGATGGCTGCCAGGCGAAAATTTCCCAGTACTCACGGAGGAGTTCGACGAGCGCGCTTTCCTATGCTTGCGGAAGGGTGGTGGAAACCAGCGCTGTCTTCGCAGAATCTGTCGGGTGCACTTGATGCTTTCGAGTGTCGCTGTTAGCGCAGAACTCCAGTTCAGGCGCGTTTTTCTTCGTGAGGGGCATCACGGAGTGATCCGTGGTTTTTGCCAGCTCTTGAAGTTCTTCTTGCATCCCAAAAGATTTTGCGATCTCATTAAATTCAATGTCGCATTTGTTGGATTTCTGAAAATCTCCGTCGATGGTGATTACGCCATGTTCTCCAGGTAATTTGAGCTTCAGGTAGGCGTAATACGGTACTACCATGAATCTGGCGAACGCTGTTCGACCAAGGATGGCGTGGTACTGCGAAGGCCAGTCGACAACTTCGAAGTCGAGGAATTCTCTTCTGTAGTTGCTCTTAGTGCCCAGCACAACTTCTAGGTTAATTGTTCCGAGTGGACGGATTGCTTTTCCTGGAACTATCCCGTGGAAGGATGTTTCTGATTCCTGGAGGCCGTCCAAGTTCCTGTTCATCCGACGGAGTGTATCCGCGTAGATAATGTTGATGCCGCTGCCACCATCCATGAATACGCGGGCCAAGTCGTAGTTGCCAATTTGCGCTTGGATGACAAGGGTGGCGTGTCCTGGTCGATAGACTCGTGGCGGGTGATCCTTCATCGAGAATGTTATTGGCTGGTCCGCCATCTTCAAGTATTCTGTTTTTGTTGGCGGTGTCTGCACGGCCATGCACAATTGCCTTGTGTTAGTCTTTTGAGCTCTGCGGGATGGACATACCTTCTGGATCATCGCGAGTTGCCCTGCTGGATTCGGGTACGCGTTGGCCCCGGAGTTTTGAGCTGGCGGTGCAGGTAGCATGTTTGGATTTGCTGGTGGAGGTGGGGGTTGTAGCGGCTGGAATCCTTGGTGGCCTCCTCCTGGAAGCGGTGGGTAGTTTTGCGCGTGTGCAGCTCTTTTCCTTGCGAGTGCTTCTGAGATATCGATAAACTTTCGGCAATCCTTAAGAAGGTGCGTTGCCTTAGTTTTGCCCGTGCGTTTATCTGTAAATAGATGTAGCGAGCAGTATCCATCAAGGTCTTCGTCAGGTGATTTTTCTTCAGCTTTTGGTCTCCACTCGCGATTCCCACGGCGACCGGAGTCGCGGCCTCGCGTGAATTCCGCTGCGACCATCTCCTCTCTGTCTCCTGATCGTAGTATTTTCTCCTCTTCCTTCGACTATGACGATCTTCATCATGTGCAGGTGATGATGACCTCTCGTTGCGCACCGCATCTTCTCCGTTAGCCCATTTTTCGGCTATGTTCATCAGCTCCCCAATAGTTTTGGGTGCGGCTCTGCCCAGTTCTTCTCTGAAAGCCGTTCTTCGGGCGCCTTTTGCGAAG
Organism: Alopecurus myosuroides; assembly: GCA_028641055.1. Taxonomy (NCBI): domain Eukaryota; kingdom Viridiplantae; phylum Streptophyta; class Magnoliopsida; order Poales; family Poaceae; genus Alopecurus; species Alopecurus myosuroides. Next base: position 162,438,856 of record CM054063.1, on the reverse strand, counting down.
GCTTCAATCGCTACTTCTTCTGAAATGGTTCCTGCGGTATTCCTGAGCGTAGTCCATCGCTGGATGTACTCGCGGGTGGATTCGCCACTTTTCTGCTTGCATGCTCGCAGTTCTTCAATGGTGGCTGGCCTCTTGTAAGTCGACTGAATTTTTTTGCAGAAATCGCGGTGCAAATCATCCCACGATGCGTAGCAAGATTTTGGCCGTCTCTCCAGCCAACTGCGAGCCGCGCCGGCGAGATGCAAATTGAGGTATTGCATAGCCGTGTTTTTATTCCCACGTTGGCACTTTACTGCCGTGAGGTAATCGCTTAGCCATTAAGAGGGCTCGAGTGAGCCGTCGTACTTTGTTACTTCCGTGCTAAGTTTGAATATTTTGGGTAGGGGCGCCTCGCGGATACTGCGGGCAAAGCAGAGAGCGCCGCAGGTTTCGTCATCCGAGGAGCCAGACGAGGAGCGCTCGCGATATCGCGAAGCCCTCGCCTTATCCACCCTTTTTTGCGCGAGATCTGATCGCGCGTCGTACTCTGGCCGGTCGCGGTCAGTATCCTTCCTTGGCTCCTTGCTTCGCTTTCGCGAGCGGCTGCTATGATGTCGCGAGCTCTTGTCTCTCAGACTGCCTTCGCTACTGCTTCGACTGTCATCACGGCGCCGTGCTTCTTTTCCTCGATCACGACGTGGTGACCTGTCCCTTCTTGGCGAAGAACTCTTGCGTTTACGGGATGCTTCTCTATCCTTGTCTTTCTCCTTCTCCTGTTCCTTCTCCAGCTGCTCTGTGGCCTTCTTTCGATCATAAGCGGCGAGCCTTGCGGCCGCCAGCCCTAATCCCTTGCATACTTGTTTATACTGTTCCGCCCGAGGATCACTTTCCGTCGGTTGGTTCATCTGCATGTAAGTTGCTGCGGCTAGAACCGCGGCAGCAGGAGTTTTCGGGTAGACATTGCCATCGTCGTCGACTCGCATGAGAGAAGGGGTGACTGATCTGCTGGTTCCGGCTAGGGACTCATTGTTCCTGGATGTGGACGCGTGTCCCTTTCTCGCGGGTCGGGTTCCAACCGAAGGTTTTATGGATAGCCCGGCTCGCCTTTGGCTCGACTCGTCCGCCGCTCTTCTTCGGCGGGCCAGATCTATCCGAGCGTCCTTGATAGTCGTGGCTGCTCTCACTAGGTGATAGTGGTAGGCAACCATGTCTTCGTGTGAGGCCCCAGACGCGGGTGGCTTGCTCGTTCGCATAGCTTCCTTTGCTCGGTTCCAGGATTCCCGTGAGACGCCGATTATGTTGCGCTCTGTCGCGCTGTGTTCTATTTCCGAGGCTTGTTCCGATCCTGCCATGCAGACTTGAGCCAGTCGAGGCTCGTGCGTCCTAGGCGTAGGTCGAAAATTTCTTCGAATTCTTGATGGTTCCTCTGTCGAGAGGGTATGGTAGTCGTTGGTGTTGAAGCGGATGGACTCGCCGCTTTTCTCCAGATGACGGTGTGAGTCGACAGCTCCAGATTCGGTTTCCGATTCATCCGAGAAGTGGAGGATTCCGTCCCGGTTAGTCACGAATTTTAGGCTCCCGAACGTCAAGGTGACGCTTTTCTCCAGATCCTCGAATACCAGGCGCGATTCCGGCGAGTGAGGTGTGACCACGACAGATCCGATCCGTATAGGATTGTTCGGATCCGTAGTCGATGGTTTCCAACGAGAGTGCGTTGTCGATGAAGCCGAAGATGCCGGTGATCCAGCGCCCGATGTCCCCACGGTCGGCGCCAATTGTCGAATCTCTGACTCTACAAATCCCTTAGGTGACCCTATCGGGTTTCGACTAGGAGAAGTCATGAGCGCTGGTGGAATCGTCGGCTAGACAGGGAGCGAGATTTACCCAGGTTCGGGGCCCTCGTAGAGGTAAAACCCTTACTCCTGCCTCTTGTCGATCTGTATTGGCGGAAAGATCGGTTACAATGGTGATGCTCGAATCGAGAATAAGACCTCGAGTTCAAGGCTTTGATGGCGTTCTGTTACTTGGTCCTCTCCCGGGGGGCTCTCCTGGCCTTATATAGGTGGCCAGGTCTCGAATCCTACCCGAAGAGGACTCGAATTCTAACTAGGTCGGTTACATGTTTCCTATCTTAACCCGCAAGTTAGTGCAGGTGGGCTTCACATGAGCCTTCTGGAGTATTCCAAGGGATCCTCTTCTTGGGCCTTCAACCTTGGGCCTGAGAGGGGGTGTCCTTATTCGCAGGGTCCAAGATCCATATATTCGTCAGGGGGCCAAGGGGCCGCTGCCCTTCGCCGGCGCCATGGCCGCCGCCGCCTCCATCTCATCGGGGCTGCATCTCTCCATCTACAACTATCTCTTTCTCACCATGATAATGTGTGATTAGTTCTCCTCGGGGCTGAGGGCTTGTGCTAGTATCTATGTGGTTATCTCTCTCTCCCATGATGTGATCTTGATTGTGATCGTGTGCTATGTTATCATTGTTGAATCTATGATGTTTCCCCTTCATTATGTAATGGATACGATGTGCTCAATTGGATTTATCTAGTATAATTCTCCGGAGTCACCTTTGTTCCACGGTGCCACGGTGACAGTGTGGGTGCCGTGTGTGACTCTATGGACTATGGATTAGAGGGATACTTATCGTGAAGTTGTTCTTACTATGTTGGATTGAATTGCAATCATGAGGTTTCTTGATGCTTGTGTTTAATATAATCTCTATAGTGCCAAGGTGACCGTGCGGGTGCTTTGGTTTGATTAAAAAAGATACTATTGAAGAGATAGGTTGTGGTGTTTATTAGTACTATCTTTGGATGCTCAAAGTGACGGGGTTGGTGTGTTCATTGACGAGAACGTGAACTTTAAGGTGTTCTCGTATAGCCCTACATGATCCTCATCCTACTTGATTCACGAGGAACGATTTTCAAGCTATGTCTTTCATGCATGTTGTTAGAAAAAGTATCATATGTTTAATTATGTTAATGTTGTTGAGGGTTGCTACTAGTGAAAGTATGATCTCTAGGCCTTGTTTCCAACCATTGCTATACCATTTTCTTTCCGTTTTACTACTTGTTTGCTTGCAGCCGTTTATACTACAGATTTACAAAACCTTGTTTTACCATCTCTTCGTCGAACTAGTGCACCTATACAGCAGACAATTGTATTGGGTGTGTTGCGGACACAAGAGAGTGCTTATATCTTGATTGCAAGGTTTCTTGAGAGGGACACATTCAATCTATACCTCCCTGAGTTTGATAAACCTTGGGTTACTCACTTGAGGAAATTTTTTTGCTATCTTACAAACCTGTGCGCTTGGAGGCCCAACATAGTCTACAAGAGTAGTAACGCGTAGTATACATCAAGCTCTTTTCTGGCGCCGTTGCAGGGGAGGTTAGCACTTGAAGGTATCTCTTTAGATCTTGCAATTTTATCTTGTTGTTTCTTGTTTTTATTCTCACTAGTTAGGCTTAATGAAAAACAACAAAAATATGAGATATCTTTATAATATTTTTCTTGAGTTAGGCCATGAAGTGTTTGAAGAGAAAATTAGAAAACTTATGGAACTTTATTTGCATAACACTCATGATAGTAGAAATGTTATTAGTATGAATTCTTTGAACACCACTATGGCTAGTTCTATGAAAAACTTTAAGCTTGGGGAAGCCGGTTTTGATGAATATGATCTTTTTAGCTCCCCAAGCATGGAGGAGAAAATTTACTTTAATGATACTATGCCTCTAATATATGATAATTACAATGATGAATATGATATTTTGCAGTCCACCTACTATTGAGGAGAAAATGTATTGTGATTATAGTATGCCTCCTATTTATGATGATTATAATGATAGCTACTTTGTTGAATTTGCTCCCACTACTATTAATGAGAATGACTACGCTTATGTCGGGAGTATTAATTCTTTTATGCATGTGGATCATGATAATAATGCTTTATGTGATAGTTATATTGTTTATTTTATTCATGATGCTACTGAAAGTTACTTTGAGATATGAAAATATGGTTATAAGAATTTTCATGTTACTAAAACACCTCTCTTTATGTTGAAATTTTTGAAGTTGAATTAGTTTTTCCTTCCTATGCTTGCTACTTTGTGCTTCATTGATTTGTTTTCTTACAAGATTCCTATGCATAGGAAGTGGATTAGGATTAAATGTGCTCTATATTTTCTTTTTGATGCTCTCTTATTCCTCTTCAATTCATATTCTTATGTGAGCATCTTTTAAAATCACTATGCCTAGCTAAAAGGCGTTAAAGAAAAGCGCTTGTGGGAGGCAACCCACTTTGTTTTCCTTCGTTTCCTTTTTGTTTTCGTCTGTTTTCTTTTGTTTTCTTTGAGTCTTGGAATTTGTTACATATGTAGAAACCTAGCCTTATCCTTTTTTATGCCAAGAATAGCCTCTATTTGAAAGAAAGTGCAACTTGCTGTTTTCTGTCTAGATTTTTGCGTTTCACCAAAACCTCGGTTCTCTCAGCAAGAACGCGAGGAATTTTTGATATTTTGGGCGCATGACCTAGGTTTTTATGTAAATTTTATTATTTTCGCACTTTTTAATTTGAGCTACATAAGTGCCTCTAAAAAATTCATCTTTACCAGATGTTCTGTTTTGACAAATTTCTGCCAATATTTGCATTTGCCTCTTAATCTTTTTCTTTTATGTTCTTTCGAGGGGAAGATATTTAAAAGAAGGTTTGACAGTAGATAATGCTCTAAATGGAGTGATTGTGTTGTATTTAAACTTAAACAAGTGGATTTATTATTTTGTTGCACTAACGTTGCTAATGAAGATCGTGAGAAGTTTTAGGTAGAGGAAGTTTTCAAGTGTAGGGAGAGAAGGATGATATGAGAATATGAAGGATGGACAAAATATCAAGCTTTGGGATTCCCATGTCACCTCAAGACATATCCAAGAAGTACAAGCATCAAAGCTTTGTGATGCCCAAGGCATCCCCTTCTTCATCAACAAAAATACCAGGTTTCCTTCAAAACACTATATTTGTATTCCTTCATATGATATGTGTTATTCTTGGAGCATCATTTTATTTTGCTTTTAGTTTTTGTTGCTGTAATAAATGGTTGGATCCTAGAATTTGAGTTTGGAGAGAGACACGCTCCGTTTTCATTGTTTAGAACACTCTACTTTTCACTATTATTGTTTTGTAACTGTTCAGTTTTTGCTACTACTGCGTTTAGCTCTTGTTTTTCATTCTTATTTTGTTCAGAGCTTGTTGGTTTGTGATACGTTGCCAACGTATCTATTATTTTGGATGCTCCATGCTTGTTTTCTACCCAATACCTTTTATTTTCCACATGTTTTTTTCTTTCGTTTTCCAGATGTTTCACAGACTAACCTATTAACAAGATGCCCTAGGCTAGTTGCTGTTTTGTGCTGTTTTTCTAGTTCAAAAAAGTTCTTAAGGAAATATTCTCGGAAAGGGGTGAAAATCCACGGAGATCAATTTTTACCCGGAACAAAGACGGTGTCCAAAGGAGAGACAAAGGGGGTCTAGGGGGCCACGAGGAGGGTGAAGGGAATATGCCCGAGAGGCAATAATAAAATGGTTATTATCTTATTCCTTGTTTATGATGAATGTTTATTTCTCATGCTAGAATTGTATTAACCGGAAACGTTGATACATGTGTGCTTAATAAACAAACAATGGTTCCTAGTAAAGCCTCTCTTTTAACTAGCTCGTTGATTAATAGATGATCAAGGTTTCCTGATCATGAACATTGGATGTTATTAATAACGGGGTCATGTCATTAGAAGAATGATGTGATGAACATATACCCAAAGAGAATATAGCAATGCGATCAAGTCATTTAGTTTACATTGTTATATCAAACATACGAAGTAACTTATTCCTTAGACCATGAGATCATGTCAATCGCTGATACCGGAAGAGTGCTTTGATGGCATCAAACGTCACACCGTAACAGGGTGACTATAAAGGTGTCGTTAAGTATTCGGAAAGTATTAGTTGAGGATCATGGATCAAGAGTGGGATTTGTCCATCCAAATGACAGAGAGATATACTCTGGGCCCTCTCGGTGATATCACATCGAAACCGCTTGCAAGCACGTGATATGATCACAAAGGATGTTATATCACGGGAACGAGAAAAGAGTACTTGTCGGTAACGAGATTGAACAAGGTATGGTTGATACCAATGATCGAATCTCGGACAAGTAAAATATCGCGAGACAAAGGGAATAGGTCACGGCGTTGTTGGTTCACACGATCACGAGAGTCATTGTTGAATATATAGGAGTCATCACGGATCTCCAGATCCCGCTGTTGATTATTGATCGGAGAGGAGTCTCGATCATGTCTATCTTATTCGCGAACCGTAGGGTGACACACTTAAGGTTCGATGACACGTTTGAGAGGATACGGAATATCGAAGAATATTTTGGGCAGCACCGAAATTGTTTCGGGGAAAATTGAAATAGTTCAAGGGGTTTTTCGTCGAATGGTTGTTAATAGAATTAACAAATGATTCGAGGTGCTATATGCAAACCCATGGGCTGGCCGCACCCCCCTTGGGCTGCCTCCCCCCTCTCCTATAAAAGGAGGGTGAGAGCTCTCCCTCCTTCACACACTTGGCCACTTCCCTTTCCCTCCACCCGCTGCTCCATTTCATGGTCTCCGGCTTGGCGAAGCCCTGACCGTGGGATTCTTCTTCACCACCACGCCGTCGTGCTGCTGAAGTTCCGAGGGATCCTCTACTTCCGCGCCCCGCTGGAACGAGGGAACGGAGGTCGTCATCAACCGTACGTGTGACCGATCACGGATGCACCGCCGGATTGCGGTGCCCATCTTCTCGCTATCGGGATCGGTGTGAGTACGACTACGCCAACAACGAGATTTGATCTCGTACCACTTTGAGTCTTCGAGGGTATGTGTTCTCCTTAACCCTCTTGTTGCCCGTTGCACTTCGTCTCCTAGATTAGATCTTGGCCTTTCGGGTGTCTCTCGCGTAGGAAATTTTTTGTTTTCTATGCAACGACCCCTTCAGTGGTATCAGAGCCGGATCTATGCGTAGATGTTTTGTACGGGTAGAACACATAGGTGTATGTGGGCGTTGATGATCATGTTATTGCCTCCTTGAGTATTTTATGATCTTAGTGGCATAGTAGGATGAAGCTGCCCCAGACTAAGTTTACGTGTACTATGTACGCGAGAGTTGTCTCACTTGTGGCTAAGGGGGTGTCCGTTTCTCCTACTATAGTTAAGATCTAATCTACGAAGGGTTGCTAAAAATATGTTTATCAACGTTGTGGTTGATGTTCGTAGGTATGAACGGTTCTATCCTCGAAAGCCCTAAGCCACGTAAAATATGCAAAAATAAATTAGAAGCGTCTAACTAGTTTTTGCTGGGCATGTGATGTGATATGGTCAATATTACAAATTTGATTATGAGATGATCTATTTTGTAAATTATTGATATACCGGAAGGTATCCATATGGCTGTCTTCTTATTGATGGACAATCAAGTTTGGGGTACCGTGGTACTTGGTACCACGCCGGTGGAATGATTGAGATCATACCATAATGCACATGATGGAGATCAAGTGCAAGAAGGACCATATCATATCACGTTATCCTTTCATGTGATGTCTGTGATGTTAATCCTTTCTATGCATCTTGTTTTGCTTAGATAACAATGGTAGCATTATAAGATGATCCATCTCACTTAATATCAAGATAATAATGTGTTCTTCCTTAAGTATGCACCGTTAAGAAAGTTCGTCGTTTCGAGACACCACGTGATGATCGGGTGTGACAGACTCAACGTTCGCATACAACGGGTGTTTTCAAGCCTAGCATGTACAGACATGGCCTTGAAACACATGCAATACTACGGTTCTACTTGGCGAGCCTAGCATGTACAGACATGGCCTCGGAACACGTAACCGAAAGGTAAAGCATGAGTCATATGGATGATATGATGAACATGTCGATGTTCGCCTTTGAAACTACATCATCTCACGTGATGATCGGTTTGGTGTAGTGAATTTGGTTCGTGTAATCACTAAAGACGACTAAGAGGGATGTTGTTTTTGAGTGGGAGTTCATGGTTTAATTTTTGAATTAACTTGAACTTATTTATCATGAACAACAAATCAAAGTGAATTTGCACAAATTGTAGTATTCATTGGCATCCACATAACTACCTTACACTTAGATTGTTAATTGAGATATAACTGTTATGATCTGGTAAATACCATTTAAGATTGGTACCGTATTAGTGAAATTTAAAATTGAGTCCTATTGTAGATTTTTGGTATTTCCTACCTAGCTCCATCTGGTTAATGATTGATCAATCTAGAGAGCAAATAATTCCTACTTAGAATCCATAGTCATGGTTGCTTTCGTATTACTTTATCTTCAAAAGAATGTTTTGTTGATCAAGGTGATTTTGGAACTGAAAAGAGTTGTTTTCAGAAACAATCAAGTGAAAGATATATTGATATCTAGAAACTTATTTGTAGCAACATGACTGAGTGCAAATTTAGCGTGACAATGTTTGCTTATATTATCTGAATATATGCAATGATTGAAGACGCTAGGCGTTTGAATATTCCAAGAAATTGGATGCTAAAAAAAATCCTCTAAATTCCTTCCTTCGAGCTATAGTAGCTTAATCATAAAATTGTTATGATGGGATGTATTAAAAGTATGTGTAAAGTCGTTTACCTTACTTGGAGATTGCTAAGAGTGGAATCTAGAAGAATTCTATTAATATGGTGATATTAGTAGAACAATCAAACTCAAAGTATGACTCAATGGGTGATAGTATATGACTAACACGCCAAAGAAAATGAGCTAGTACGGCTAGCATTGTTTGATGTTGAATGATTCTTCTGTAAAGGAAAGGGAATATTGTAAATAGAATTGCAAATAGATATATGGCAGAAAAGAAGATAACTGGAAAAGTCTAGCTCAGGAGTATATGCTTGATATACAAGTTATAGATGTATTACTAGTTAACAAAGTATTTTTGGGTATTTTGATACCACATTGGTTGGTATGAGTTGTCATACAAAGCAACGCAATGCAAGAAATACAAGGGCCTAAAAGGAACTAGTAATAGATGTGGAATCGATTATGGCAAGAACATAAATAAAGTGTTATTGTGTTCATTGTAGTATCGAACCAAACATTCAAGATTTATTTTAAGAACTTAATAAGTTGTTATTTTGTTCTAGTCTTTTGTGAGAACAAATGAGATTGTTCAAACGATGACCATATTCCATAATTGATGGATATGTTAATATAAATCATGTTGGTAAAGTAAACATCTATAAGACTGAATGCTAAACGTTGCAAGACGTAAAATATTTTCACTTAAATTGTGACACCACCATTTTAGTTCATATCGGAAAGGAAAACATGAAGGAACTCCATATTGATGGACTTCCGGAGTCATTTTGTTTTGAATAAATTGACGCTTGTGAGACCTCTTCCAAAAGATGACTAGAATTCCGTTCATAGGCCAAAATAGAATGGACGACTAATTTAGTGGAGATTATACATATTGATGTATATAGTCCATTATGTGTAGTCATGTATGGTGGATTAATTTTTCCTTCATAAAATTCTGTCGATGACTTGAGTAGATATGTGAGTATATCTATTTAAAGGGATAGGAGTTTGACATTTTGAATTGGTTCAAAAGGTTGTTAATATGAAGTTAAAATCAATGTAACAAGATAATCAAGTATTTATGATTGGATCATAAAGTATAAAGTTTGAGTTACAAGTTTAGCAAAACATCTGAGAAGTTGCAGAATTGTTCTACAACTTATACTTCTCGAATACCCCACATTAGATTGGAGTATTCAAAAGAAAAAATCAAACCCTGTTTGACATGGTAAGATTAATAAAATTGCCATTATAATTTTGTAGTTTATACATTAAGGACAACCGCTTTTACACTGAAAAGAGCACCATCATGATCCGTTGAAATTGACAACATATAAGATATGGTTTGGGTAATGACCCGAATTGTCATTTTTCTTAAGTTTTGGTATGCATAGCATGTGTAAAATGTTTACAACTAAAATAGGATAAATATATGTTTATAAGGTTATCCAAAATAAAACATTGGGTATTTCTCCTATCACTATACCAAAAGACAAATGTTGTTTGTCAGAAAGGGTTGATTTCTCAAAAAAGTAGTTCTTGCGAAACAAGTGAGTGGGTGCACAGTACAAACTCAACGAGATTAGAGAATATCCGTTATCATGTCAAGAGTAACGCAGCACTGGAAGTTGTTCCGGGGTTTACTATTTTGACTAAGTAGAAGACACTACAAATGTTGTAGATACTTCAAATGAGTTTGCGAACTGTACCAGTAAAGTCCAAAAACTTTGTACTTAGAACAACTTGTGGTTTAAGTGTAAAGTGTTGTTTTGACAACAAAAGGACCTGGACCTTATAAAGGAAGCAAATGATGGGCCCTGAATTCGTAAAATTGACTTTGAGTCATTATATCCGCCATAGTATCCTTGTATGAATATCAAGTATGTGACTTGGTAGTCCTTTCAATAGGCATGATGCCTAACGATAGAAAAAGGGTCTATATAGCGACAAAGACATGGATACTTATCGAAAAGTTGTTTTCGACGAAGTTCAAAGAGTTGACTACTACAAGATTTCGATCTTCCGTAGTGATGCTTTAGTCTTTGCGGATAGTTCTAACAAAAGTTACATATTATGATATGGCAGTTGAATAACAAAACCAACTCTCCTCTCGAGGAAGTTTGATCAAGGATGTGTACTTGACACAGTCTGAGAGTTTTGTAAAATTCAAAAGGTTGCTATAAAGGCATGCACACTTCAATGGTTGAAGTGAGCATAGCGAAGTTGAAATCTTTAGCTTAATGAAGTTATCAAAAGAGTTTGATTCCATCATGAATGATAAAGATGCTTGTAGAGTTCCAAGAAATTAAGTGGGAGCGCTATGACATATTTCCAATACTTTATGTAGATGACATATGGTTGATTGGAAAATATGTATTTTAAATTAACACGGTTAATATTTTCGATTTCATATTGATGAAAGGCTTAGAAGATATTGGGCATCGATATCTATAAAAGATGGATTGACGCACCTGATATGATTGAAGCCAAATTACATAGATGAAATATTGAAGTAAGTCAATATGAAAATGACAAGAAGGAGTTCTTGTCACATGGAAAATAATTGAGCAAGATTCATGTATTTTGACACATGATGAGCATCATTGAAATTGAGATTTCTAAGTCATGTTTCCATGCTATGTACACAACCAGATGAGTCCTATGCTATAAAATGTTATAGAAGGATAATTCATATGATGATTAGACAACAGTGGGAGAGATCCTTGTGTCATTTTAGAAATGCTAAGGATATGTTTTCCTATATAGTAATGATAAAATATTAGTTGTAATATGTTACACTAATAGTCTTGTCATTTATTCAAGTAATTTTATCTCAATTAAAATATGTGATGAAGGGTAGCACAATAGGATGGAAGAAAGTTCCATGCTGGATTTGAAAGAGTTTCAAAATTAAAATATTGTGACAGATACTACAACAAAGGGTAAAGTATACCGTTGTGTTGACAACTGATAATAAGCGTATTTTGCGTCAAGGAGTTCTTTGTTGAACTTGGTGAAATTCCAAGAATGCTGACACTATGAAGCTACATTTTCACAATGTTAGTAACATAAGTTTAAGCTGAGGAATTAAGGTATCACCGGAACTTGGTGAATTTCCAAGATTGCTAAACACTATGAAGCTACATTTTCACAATGTTAGTGACAATGGTTTAAGCCGAGGAATTAAGGTTTCACCGATTGACCATATATATGCAAAGACATCTCATTAGAGAATGAGTGATGCGTGTAGACGCAAAGAACATGCAAATACAATAGGACCTGAACAGTTCAGATCTTTTTGATGATGTTTACCGCATGCGAAGCATGGTAATAACACTGGTACGCCATATGTGTTAAAGTGCTTACAGACTAGATTATTGACTCTAGTGCAAGTGGGAGACTGAAAGGAATATGCCCGAGAGGCAATAATAAAATGGTTATTATCTTATTCCTTGTTTATGATGAATGTTTATTTCTCATGCTAGAATTGTATTAACCGGAAACGTTGATACATGTGTGCTTAATAAACAAACAATGGTTCCTAGTAAAGCCTCTCTTTTAACTAGCTCGTTGATTAATAGATGATCAAGGTTTCCTGATCATGAACATTGGATGTTACTAATAACGGGTTCATGTCATTAGAATAATGATGTGATGAACATATGCTCAAAGAGAATATAGCAATGCGATCAAGTCATTTAGTTTACATTGTTATATCAAACATACGAAGTAACTTATTCCTTAGACCATGAGATCATGTCAATCGCTGATACCGGAAGAGTGCTTTGATGGCATCAAACGTCACACCGTAACAGGGTGACTATAAAGGTGTCGTTAAGTATTCGGAAAGTATTAGTTGAGGATCATGGATCAAGAGTGGGATTTGTCCATCCAAATGACGGAGAGATATACTCTGGGCCCTCTCGGTGATATCACATTGAAACCGCTTGCAAGCACGTGATATGATCACAAAGGATGTTATATCACGGGAACGAGAAAAGAGTACTTGTCGGTAACGAGATTGAACAAGGTATGGTTGATATCAATGATCGAATCTCGGACAAGTAAAATATCGCGAGACAAAGGGAATAGGTCACGGCGTTGTTGGTTCACACGATCACGAGAGTCATCGTTGAATATATAGGAGTCATCACGGATCTTCAGATCCCGCTGTTGATTATTGATCGGAGAGGAGTCTCGATCATGTCTATCTTATTCGCGAACCGTAGGGTGACACACTTAAGGTTCGATGACACGTTTGAGAGGATACGGAATATCGAAGAATATTTTGGGCAGCACCGAAATTGTTTCGGGGAAAATTGAAATAGTTCAAGGGGTTTTTCGTCGAATGGTTGTTAATAGAATTAACAAATGATTCGAGGTGCTATATGCAAAAGTTTGTTAATAGAATTAACAAATGCTGAAATAAAGAAATAAAATGGTTTTATTTATTTATTAAAAGAAAACCTTTGGATTTTCCAAGTGGGAAATAATGGGAAAATGAGTGGAGGTGAGTGGAGTGTCCACTCACATGATGAGGGAAGAGGTGGGGGCACACCCATGGGCTGGCCGCACCCCCCTTGGGCTGCCTCCCCCCTCTCCTATAAAAGGAGGGTGAGAGCTCTCCCTCCTTCACACACTTGGCCACTTCCCTTTCCCTCCACCCGCTGCTCCATTTCATGGTCTCCGGCTTGGCGAAGCCCTGACCGTGGGATTCTTGTTCACCACCACGCCGTCGTGCTGCTGGAGTTCCGAGGGATCCTCTACTTCCGCGCCCCGCTGGAATGAGGGAACGGAGGTCGTCATCAACCGTACGTGTGACCGATCACGGATGCACCGCCGGATTGCGGTGCCCATCTTCTCGCTATCGGGATCGGTGTGAGTACGACTACGCCAACAACGAGATTTGATCTCGTACCACTTTGAGTCTTCGAGGGTATGTGTTCTCCTTAACCCTTGTAACATCCCAAGTATGAAAATACCCCTAGAATGTTTGTTTTCCTTGTTTAATAAAAGTATTGCATCATGTCATCATATTTATTTCCTTGTTTGCATTTGTTTACTATTTGTTTTGCATCTGTTTTTATTCTGTTTTCATAATGGAAATTCAAACAATTTCAAATGATGTGTTTCATACTTGTCATGTTACAATATCTCTCAAATCAAAATTGCAATCCAAAGTCTCATTTTATTTCCAATCATTCCATAATGAATCAACTAATGAAATGGTGGTTTTTATTTCAATTAATTAATCCCAAATTGCTTTCAAATTCAAATCAAATCATCAAACAACACCTAATTTGAAAATTATGAAAAAATACCAAAACAAATATACTTATTTGTTTCCAATTAAAATTATGTGATAACCCTATTTAAAATCTTGTTGCAATAATCAATTTTAATCCCAAAATTCATCCAATTTCAAACAATTACAAAACAGCAAATAAATTTGAACTTTTCAAAAACCAAAGTGGACATTTGGTGGATGTTGACCTAATGAGCTCACATGAATTTTTCCAAATTTTTATCAACTCAAAAAACTATCATTTTCTTCCAATTTCATTTGCTGCAAAAAAAAACAGAGGAATAAAAAATTTAAAAGGAAAAAACGGGGGAGAGAGCAAGTGGGCAGCCCAGCTCACTCCCTAACTTACCCGCTGGCCCGCGTACCGGTTCGAGGATCTAATCCTCCTTCGTCTTCGTGTACAGCCGAGCATCCGAGGATGCCACGGCGGCACGGTGCACTTCCGACGGCGATCCAAGCCCCCGTACCCCTATATAATCCCCCCTAGGGCAGCGCGCCGCAGCCTAGCTAGCCCTACCACCCTATCCCCCTCGAACTCCGCCGCCGCTCCCTTTTCTCTCTGCCCGTTCCCCACCACTGCCACCCCTCACCGGAGTTCTTCTCTGAACGTCCGATGTCCGCCGCCGCTCCCGTTCACCACCTGCCCACCTAATCGCGGGAACCACACCGTCGCCTCTTCCTCGAGCTGTTGAACACCGCAGCCGCTGCGGAGATCCGCCACACCGTCGTCGCCGTCCACGGTAAGGTCACTGTCGCCCTCGAGCGCGTCTCCACCGGGCCTATGCAACGACGGCAACGCCGGTGAGCCACCATGCCTCCATCCTCTCCCCCCCTCTGCTTCCGCAAGCACCCGTGCACACCGCACTGCACACGCACCACCAGATCACAGCAGCATCGAGCACGGCACCACGGCTCGCCGCCGGCGTCTTCATCGCTGTCAGGGTTCAGTTAACAGCACGCGCAAATGTTCAGTTAAGCGCAGATCAACTATAACCTGTACGCATCTCTGTGTCTGTCGAATCTGAAGCGAGTACCGTAGTGGCAGTAGTGCTAGCGCTAGCGCAGCAGGTCGCGAGTTCGATCCTTGCATCCGCGGAATAAACCCACACTTTTTGCGCGTAGGGCTGACAAGCATGCCCCACCCGTTAGCGGCCCTCGCTGCCACGCACGTGCGAGCATGCCACGCTGGCCCCAGGCCCACGGGCAGTGACTGGGGTTGGATTACTGCGCAGTAACAAAAGTATTTCCAGCACGTTTCTGTTTTAATCCAAGTCCCTCAAAAATTACAGAATGGTCCTAAATTTTAAATTGTTAATAACTTTTATTTTATAATTCCAAATAACAAAAATAAAATATGTGCACTGCCCCAAATTCAATTATCTAACTATTGGAACCATTTGTTTTCTGTTTTGAATTTTCCAAATGCAATTCAAATTTGAATTCAAATAATTCAATTGCAATTTGCTAAAATCCATAACTAATTCATTCTTAATCCAAATAATGCAAATAAAATATGTTTTCCATGCTATTTCAAATAACATTTTCAAATATAAATTTTGTTTCATGTTTTGAATAATTTAAATTGCCTAAATAATTTAAACCTTGTTTAAATCATTTAAATTTGATAAAATCATAATTTGCTCAAATTAAATTATTTTTAAACATGCAAAATATGTTTTCAAACTAGAAAAGTATGAAATTTTCAAATGTGAGTTTGAATTTATGTTTTGAACAAATAAAATTCAAATAATATTCAAACTTGTTTTAAACTCATTTAAAACTTGTTTAATCTTGTTTAATTCATAATTAAATCATTGTAATTCCTTTTTCAATATTTGAAACATGTAATCCAACTAAAATTTTGTGTTCTTCTCAAATATGAATTTTGTTATTTATTTTGCACAATTTAAATTGGTGAAAACAACAACTATTTGTGTAAGCCCTTTAAGGAACCAAAAATTCCCTAATTTAATAAATAAATTTCTAAATTGGTAAACCTTAATTCCAATTGACTCTATTGTTGTTATTTTGTTGTTTTCCTCATCCATGCATCATACTAATCCACTTTCACCTGTTGGTTAACTGGAAAACAATTGTTTCAACCAAAATCCATGGGCTTTTCATATGCAACTCAAAATTGCATATGTGTCCATTTAAATTGTGTTACCAAGTCCACTAGGTTATTTTGATGCATCTATTAAATTGTCATGCATCATCCCATGATTGTGCACTATGCCATGATATTGATTGTTTATATTTCTGCCTTGTTTGTTTGCTTCTTCTCGGATAGACGACGACGTTGAGACAGACGATCTTTACAGCACCCCTTCTGAGGATCTAGCTCAGTACCAGGCTGCTGAGTTTGCACGCAAGTTATCACTCACATGAACCACTGTGTTCCTTTCAACATTGGTTACCGATAATTTCCGTTGTCTATATTCCTAGCCCTATGTGTAGTTGTTTCTGTTACGAGCCTATCACATGAATCCCTTAACCCTGATATTGCCTCACCTCCACTCCTACCACCCTATTGTTTGAGCCAGTGTCTTACTAGCATGCCTAGGTTGTTTTGCTCGAGTCTGTTACCCGTTACTTTCTGTTACTATATTCTATTATGTTCTGGGGGCTCGATGTTAATCAATCAACCTGTTAATAATAATATGCTGATAAGGCACCGGCAGGAGGCCCTGTGAGGTTTTGGAGCCTGCTAGTGTCGACCCTAATAGGAAAAGGGTCTTGTCTACTGATCCATGATGAGCGCACTACCCGCATGTGGGAAGCGAGTATGGGCGCCCCCCTCAATTTGATTCGATTCGCATCTCGTCCAAATCGCCTCATTTAGTTCGTGTTTTCCATTTGCCGCATGCGTGTTTTTGCGAGCCCAGCGCAGGGTGGAACTTTTGTAGTCGGCATATAGGGGGACACGGTCTTAGAGTGCTATGAGGGTCCCTTTTCTTCGGGGCTTGATTAGCCGTGCGCCCAAGGTGCTTTGGGCTTGATGCGAAGAAGAGTTGAGTTGTGTAGAGTGCCCCGCTTGGTGGGAGGCATCCCATCTGGCGGGTTATTCTTACGTGTACGGCCAAATTGGTGCAACCCTGCAGGGATAAATCTTCTCGAGAAGCCGTGTTTTCCGCGGTTATGGTTGACTTGGTGAAAGTACTGGCTAACAAGTACTCAGAACAACTTACACCTAACTATTGATAACTTGACTAGTAATAGACTTATTGACACAACAACTTGATCCATTATTCATTAATCCAACTGTGTGAGTTATCCTCGGATTGCTTCTTTGGATAAGGGGCGAGATCCAGGGTGGGTTTGATTGATGTTATCTTTCAGTGGGTTACTATACGCTATCTTATCCCCCTTTCTGTTAGCTGGAAGTTGTAGTGCTTCTGTAGTTGGTTAGCGCAGCCAGTTGCAGTATCTTTTATATTTCCCTTCTTTCCGTTGAACCCAAGGCATCTGTATTTGGTGTTGACGGGTTACACTTTGGTGAATTGTGATTCTTGCTTGCCAGTACGTTGTTGTACTGACCCCTTTGGGGCTGTGGTTTCCGCAGACTACGCTTACGAGGATCCCAGTGAAGGCTACTACGTGGAGTTTGACGAGGTTGTTGACGAGTAGGTAGCGGCCCCGGGCAGGATCCGAGACTACGTGGATGGGCTCCGTCTTTCTTTCATTTCCCGGCTTCTTAAGCCTATTTGGATTTGTCTGTACTCAGACCCCCTTTGAATGCTTCCGCTGAGATGTAATGATGTTATGTTGGGACATGTGTCCTCTGGATGATTGTATTTGCTATCTCTGCTCTAGTGAGAGCTATTTGCAACTTATTTCAATCTTTTGTGTCTTAGCGATATGTTGTGTTATCATCTTGTTCAAAGCCGTTGACGTACCATGTGTGTATGGTATGAAGTACGTCAATGGTAGTGTCCTGATTTCTACGGGATAGTTTACATCGACGGTGAATAGTAAAGATTGGTTGTCACACATAAGTGTTGGCCTACTCGTAAGAGCTGCGGGTGCCGGTAAGCCCCGTAATCCAATCAAAATACTGTTCAGTTCGTACGGTGAGTATCCTCTAGAAGTCCGGGTGCGACAACCCTCTTGTTGCTCATTGCACTTCGTCTCCTACATTAGATCTTGGCCTTTCGGGTGTCTCTCGCGTAGGAAATTTTTTGTTTTCTATGCAACGACCCCTTCAGAGGGTGCCAGGCGTGCCTCCCTAGGCCGCGTCTGGTGGGCCCTTGGGTGCTTCGAGCACCGCCTCACGTCCCCCATTCGCTTATAAATTGCCTTTAACCCTAAAACCATCAGGGACAGAGTTATTTTCCATGAAATATATAGAGATCCGCTGTCACCTCGAAATTCCAACCTAGGGCTTCCGGAGTCCTGCTACGGCACACTTCCGGAGAGGGGGATCGTCATCGGAGGCCTCTACATCGCCATGATCGCCTCCGAACAGATGCGTGAGTAGTTCATCTCGGGACTACGGGTCCATAGAAGTAGCTAGATGGTTGTTCTCTCCCCTATGCTTCCATGTTTAGAGTCTCGTGATCTGCCTCACATGATCGAGACCACTGTTATGTAATTGTGCATGTTGTAATTGCTAGGATGCGATGAACTATGAGATTATGATTATTTTGTTCATGTCAATCTAAGATGTTTCACTTGTATTCGTAGAGAGTTTTAATATTTTCTTGCAATGCTCTCTGGTGTTTATGATTACCTTGGCCACGTAGTTGTTTTCACCTCCTAGAGGGTTTATATGTTTGATAGCGGGTTCATGCCTCCTTGTTGCCCACGCTCGAGTGACAGAAACGGGTGGGGGAGGATGTGTTGTTCCCACTAGGGAGAAAACAGCGGTGCTCTTGTCTACGGATGAGAACCACTTCTTACATTACATATTAATCTTAATGCATTTGTCTGTTGCACACATAGCAATCACTTTGTTGCTGCAACTTAATACGAAGGTTGCTGGATAGCATTCTGGAGATGGGATTTTAGATATGAATGCATGATGGATAGTGGTCCATATGCCTTGAAGTAATTCCTACAATGTTAGAACCCGTGAACTTTACCTCGTCATAATAGTATTGTTATACGTTCATGATTTGTTAATTTCCCAGCTGTAATTTTTTACCCAACATGTTTGTTTTGTTTGGAGAGACACCACTTGTGAACCTATGCCCCCCGGTCCTATTTTCCTCATATTGCAAACCTTCTTTTAATCACTTTGATAACTATTTCCTTGCTATTCAATTATTACTTTTATTACTATACAAGATTATACGTTTAATTTTCCTGTTTTCAGCAAGACAGGAAGATTGACAACATTCCGGAAAGTTGGGGAAAGAGAGAGTTTGTGCTTGTCTACACGTTCCACGCTTCGTCAACAATACTTTTCTGGCGCCATTGATAAAGCAACCTTCTTCAAGACTACGAAGTCTTACTTGTTTGATAACTCTGGTTATTTACTAGGGGAAAACATAATCTAGACTACGTCATACCTTCCGCTTGGGGTCTCTCAACGAGCGTGTGATCATGTCATCATCAAGTATTGCTGGCGCTGATGTCGGGGACTTCTAGCTTGCGGCAAGGAGAGTCTTAGACTTCCACTCTCTTTCTTTTGTTTTGTTCTTCCTTAGTTTACTTTTGTTTAGTCTTGTTTTCTCTTGATCAAAAAATCCAAAAACAATTAGTTATGTGGTTTCTAGTCTTTCATTTGTGTTATATTGCAAGCATGTCTACCAATCATAAAACCAAAATTTGTTACTTTATAGTACCAATAATAATTATTTCATATGCACAATAATTTCTCCACCTGCTGCTATAGCAGACTCATATGAAATTAAACCTGCTTTGTTGAATATTGTCATGAAATTTCAATGTTCTGGTATTGGAGAAGATGATGCCTCTCATTTAAATAACTTTGTTGAGTTATGTGACATGAAAAAAAATATAAAGAGGTAGATGGTGAAATTGTGAAATTAAGATTGTTCCCTTTCTCTTTAAGAGGAAGTGCTAAGGAATGGTTATTGTCTTTGCCTAGAAATAACATTGATTCTTGGACTAAATGCAAAGATGCTTTTATTGGGAAGTATTATCCACCTGCAAAAATTATACAACTGAGGAGTAACATTATGAAATTTAGAAAAATGATAATGAACATGTTGCTCAAGCTTGGGAAAGAATGAAAACTATGGTTAAGAATTGCCCCACACACGGACTAACTACGCGGATGGTTGTCCAAAAAATTTATGTAGGATTAAAGTTTTCTTCAAGGAATTTATTGGATTTAGCTGCGGGAGGAACCTTCATGAACCTCACTTTAGGCTCAGCAAAAAAGTTATTGGATGATCTAATGAAAAACTATTCCCAATAGCACACAGAAAGGGATCCAACAAGTAAAAAGGTAAATTATGTTGAGGAGGTCTCTTGTTTGAGTGATAAAATCGATATGATTGCTTCTTTGATAGCTAAACAAGTGCCAATGTATCCTAATAATGTTCCCTTGAACTCTATGGTTTCTAATGAGAATGATCAAATTTATGTGAATTTTATTGCTAGAAACAATTTCAACAATAGTGCTTACAAGAATAACTTTGGTGGTAACAACTATAGGCCATATCCTAATAATAACGGTAATTCATATGGGAATTCTTATGGCAATGCTTACAATAATCCTAAAAGTTCCACCTCTGGTCTTTATAACATGCTTAAATAATTTATCACTACTCAAAAATATATAAATAAAACTGTTGATGAAAGGCTTGCAAAACTAGATAATCTTGTGCTGAAAGTTGATAGTCTTGCTCATGATGTACAAATTTTAAAAATTAGGACTACACCTCTTGAGGCCAAGAAAACTGAAACTATAAATTATATACAAGTTCAAATAAATGAGAACATGATAATGTTATCTCAAATACATGCTATAAGAGAAACAGAAGCTAAAATTGCTGAAAAAACTGCTAAAAGTGAGCTTGTTAAAGTTTATACCATACAACCCTTGGAAGAAGCGAAAACTTTCAGTACCGATGAGTATCATAATGCTTCTAAACATGTTTATGTCAAAACAAATGGGATTGGAGAGGTCGTGACATTAGGTTTAAGGAGTCCCAAAAGTTTGAAGATTAAAAATATTTCTAGTGAGAAAACTGTTTAAAGTGGGATTGGGGATAATATGACTTTAGAAGAACATTTTCCCACCATGTTTGAGGATGATAAACTTTATTTTGATAACTGCACCATCTCTGATGTTATAAAGTTCTTACAAAAATTATCTAAAGATCCTAGTGCTAGTAAGATAAATATTGCTTTCACTAAACATATCACTAACGCTCTCATGTAAGCTAGAGAAGAAAGGCTCAAACTTGAAGCCTCTATTCCTAGAAAATTACTATATTGTTGGGAGACCACTATTAGAATAATAGTGAATGATTTTGATTGCAGTTCTTTGTGTGATCTTGGTGCAAGTTCTTCTATTATGCCTAAAAGTTTATATGATATGCTTAATTTGAAACCATTGGATGAGAGTATTTTGTGAGTACATCTTATGACTCTACTATTAAAATACCTTTGGGAAGGATTGATGATGTTCTTATTCTCGCTAATGATAATTATGTCCCCGTTGTTTTTCTTGTTTTGGATATTGAATGCAATGCTTCTTGTCCTATCATTTTGGGGATACCTTTTCTTCGCACCGTTGGTGCCATTATAAGATTTCAGTTTCCCCTTAAAAGGGGCATGGAACATTTCCCTAGAATTAGAATGAAGTTAACTTTTGGGCCCCTTGTGAGGACTACCCATGATTCTATTGAAAATACTTGATTCGTTCTTCATGCCTAGCTAAAAGGCGTTAAAGAAAAGCGCTTGTGGAAGGCAACCCACTTTTCTTTTTCTTCGTTATCCTTTTATTTTCTTCTATTTTATTTTGTTCCTTTTCTGTTTTGAAAGTTTTAACCTCTGTAGCAACCGCTCCTTATCCTTTTTTTGTGCCAAGAGTAACCTCTAATTGAGAGGTAGTGCAATTTGGGGAAATTGTTGGTCTGAAACATATTTCTGGGTTGTTACCAAAAAATTCATATCCTCGGCCAGAACGTCTGTTTGCTTTGAAAAAATAGACACGTTCCCAAATTTTTTATCTAACTTTCTTTAGTTTCCAACTTTTTTATTTGATCAACAAAAGATTTTCGAAAAAAAATCATCTTTACCGATTGTTCTGTTTTGACACATTTCTGCTAATATTTGCATTTGCGTCTTAATCTCTTTCTTTTGGTGTTCTTTTGAGAGGGAGAACTTTAAAATAAGTTGTGATAGTAGATAATGTTTTAATTGAAGTGTGATACTTGTGTTTAAACTTAACCAAGTGGATTTATTATTTTGATTACACTAATGTTGCTAATGAAGATTGTGAGGAAATTTTAGATGGAGGAAGTTTTCAAGTGTAGGGAGAAAAGAATGATGTGATGAGATGAAGGATGGACAAATTATAAAGATTTAGGATGCCCATATCACCCCAAGACATATCCAAGAAGTACAAGTGCCAAAGCTTGGGTATACCCAAGGCATCCTATTCTACATCAACAAAAATATCATGTTTCTTGTAAAAACTATATTTTTATTGCTTCACATGATATGTGTTATTCTTGGAGCGTATTTTATTTTTCTTTAAGTTTGTTTTATTTTCTTTTCTGTAGCTTTTGGTTGGATCCTAGAACTTTTATTTTGGGATAGCTACGCTCCGATTTCACTGCCTAGAACACTCTAGTTGTCACTCTTATTGTTTTGCGAGTGTTCAGTTTTTTGCTACTACTTCTTTTAGCTCTTTTGCTAGCCTTCACCTGTAATGAGTATGAGCTCTATTCGTGCACCCAACTCCCCAAAACCAAAGTTTTCCAAACGTGTCCACCATATCTACCTGTATGTGTTATTTAACCGCCACTCCAACTAAATTTCTTGTGTGCTACCTTTAAAACCTTCAAAATTATGACCTGTTTTGTGTTCTTGCTTTAGCTCATGAGGAAGTAGTTTAAAGTTTATTATGGTTTGTGTCAAGCAAGGTTCTTTTTTCTTATTTCACCCGATGATTATGGAATCTATGCTCATCTAAATTTGCAGAGAGTGGTGCCAAATAATAACAAAAGGGCACTTCCCCATGATTTGATGAAGGCTGGTGGGTACCCGTTAACACGGCAAGCCCTGGTTTCTGAAAGAAATGTGGGGGGAAGTGCCAAACTAATAAACAACAGAAACCGCTCTCAAAAGTATAAACACTTTGCTTGACATGGATTATGATAAGTTTTTCATTAACATTTGTTGACATAGACATACACCTCTCTCAAAATTATTTTCAATATCTCTTATCAAATAAAAAGCTCTAGCACATGAGTAATCCATGTTTCCCTCTATGAAGGGCCTTTGTTTTACTTTCATGTTGAGTCTTCATCTTCTTACTTTATGCACCAGCTAATAGAGTATAGTTGTCATTCTGAGTACAATGTGGATAGTCCCAAAATTTATTATTGATTGATTCATGATTGTGGTATTGCTTGCTCCTAAATTATTTGTATCTAGTCACCATTTAAACCTTAAAGGTGTCCTAGCATTTATGTTTTGCTACCACACAAAGGACTAGCTGGATACCACTTTATTCTGTTTTTCTTTATGATTGAAACAAACGTATCACTTTCGATGTTTCATCATTGATTTTATTTTGTGTGTGTTACTTTTCATGTGCAACATGGTTGCTAAATTTACATTAGCTGAAATAATATTTATCATGCCTTTGTTAAAGTACTTTGATCTCAGTTTTGCAATGCTTTTACATAAAGTTGATCAAGATTTGTGTTGGCCCTATGTCACCGGAAAAATTAATTTGTTATCACTTACCTACTCGTGGATGAGGAGGAGTTAAGCTTGGGGATGCTGATACGTTGCAAACACATATATTATTTTTGATGCTCCATGCTTGTTTTCTACCCAATACCTTTTGTTTTCCACATGTTTTCTTTCCTTTTACGGATTTTTTCATAGACTAGCCAATTAACAAGATGCCCTAGGCCAGTTGTTGTTTTTCTATTTCAGAAAAGTTCTTAAGGAAATATTCTCGAAAATGGCTGAAAATCCACGAAGATCAATTTTTACCCAAAATGAAGCCGGTATCCAAAGGATAGACAGAGTGGAGCCAGGGCCACCAGGAGGGTGCCAGGCACGGCCCCCTATTCCACGCCTGGTGGGCCCTTGGGTTCCCCGAGCACCGCCTCACGTCCCCCCTTCGCTTATAAATTGCCTTTAACCCTAAAACTATCGGGGGGATAGTTATTTTTCACGAAACATACAGAGAGGCGCCGTCACCTTGAAAGTACATTCTAGGGCTTCTGGAGTCCTGATGCGGCACCTTGTCAAAGAGGGGGATCGTGACTGGAGGCCTCTACATCGCCATGATCGCCTCCGGACAGATGCGTGAGTAGTTCATCTCGGGACTATGGGTCCATAGCAGTAGCTAGATGGTTGTTCTCTCCCCTATGCCTCAATGTTTAGAGTCTCGTGAGCTGCCTCACATGATTGAGACCACCGTTATGTAATTATGCATGTTGTGTTTGCTGGGATACGATGAACCATGAGATTATGATTATTTTGTTCATGTCAATCTGAGATGCTTCACTTATATTTTTAGAGAGTTTTAATCTTGTCTTGCAATGCTCTCTGGTGTTTATGATTACCTTGGCCATGTAGTTATTTTCACCTCCAAAAGAGGGTTTATATGCTAGATAGTGGGTTCATGCCTCCTTGTTCCCTGCGCTCGAGTGACATAAACGTGCGCGGGGGGGGGGGGGGACGTGTTGTTGCCACTAGGGAGAAAATAGCAGTGCTCTTGTCTACGGATGAGAACCACTTATTACATTACGTATTGATCTTAATGCGTTTTTCTGTTGCACACATAACAATCACTTCGTTGCTGCAACTTAGTACCAAGGGATTTGATGGATAGCTTTCTTGAGATGGATATTTAGATATCGATGCATGCTAGATAGCGGTCCATATGCCCTGACGTAATGCCTACAATGTCATAATAGTATTGTTATACGTTCATGATTTGTCAATTGCCCAGCTATAATTTGTTCACCCGAATGTTTGTTTTCTTTGGAGAGACACCACTAGTGTGAAGGGTTCGTTGCATAGAAAACAAAAAAAATCCTACGCGAGAGACACCCGAAGGGCCAAGATCTAATCTACGAGATGAAAGCGAAGGGCCAAAAGTTTCCTACGCGAGAGACACCTGAGACGTCTCTAGTTTATTTTTGCATATCTTATGTGGCTTAGGGCTTTCAAAGATAGAACCGTTCATACCTACGAGAATGAACCACAACGCTGACAAACATATTTTTAACAACCCTTCGTAGATTTGATCTTAACTATAGTAGGAGAACAGACACCCGCAAGCCACTTATGCAATACAAGTTGCATGCTAGTCGTGGAACAAGTCTCATGTACGTGGACATGTAAGGTTAGTCCCGGCCGCTTCATCCCACTATGCCACTAGGATCCAAAATACACAAAGGAGGCAATAATATGATCATCAACACGCACATACACCTATGTGTTCTACCCGTATAAATCATCTACGCATAAACCTGGCTCTGATACCACTTAAGGGTATGTTGCATAGAAAACAAAAAATTTCCTACGCGAGATAAACCCGAAGGACCAAGATCTAATATAGGAGATGAAAGCAAACGGGGATAAAGTGTAGCGTTCCCACATTTAAATTATGCAAGAACACCTGTGTTATTGTGCTAGTCCCTGGATCAAATGCTAGCACCACAGTACAAAATGAAATATCATGCAAATGCATCAAATCCTATTACACTGCATAATCCAGTATTTACAAAATAGCATTACAATTTGCATAGTCTTAGAATACTAGAAGGATACAAAGTATTACAGCGGAAAACATAGTACAATATTGAGCCTCATTTTATTCATGTGCCACACGCAAAACATGTTGGTGGTAGACTCGATATCCTAAACAAAAACTTCACCCGTCTTCAGATTTCTCTGCAGGATGGAATATACAGCCACAAGGGCCCAGTACAATTAAATGTACTGGCAAATGACACTATGGTGGATGTGTTGGAAAATTCTATCTTCTACATGATTATTTGGCTAAGTGGAGTTCAAGGCCAGATTTTGCAGAAAGCTAGTTTTATCCTATCCTTTATAAAACACTTTTCATCTAAGGTGGTTCACGGGTACATTTAAGTGAACTATGAAGAATTTGGTTCCAAGGTCTTGCAACAATAAGGGTCTATCTCCATAGGCTATGTCGGTCTATCTCCAAAGCCTTGTTACAATAAGGGTCTATCTCCATAGGCTATGTTGGTCTATCTCCAGAGCTTTTTAACACCAATGGTCTATCTCCAAAGGTTGTGCTGGTCTATCACCAGCGGAAAGTATTTCTCCTTTGCCTTGTAACACCAATGGTCTATCTCCAAAGGTTGTGCTAGTCTATCTCCAGTGGCGGGTCTTCCTCCTTTGCCTTGTAACAACAATGGTCTATCTCCAGTGGCAGGTCTTTCTCCTTTGCCTTGTAACACCAATGGTCTATCTCCAAAGATTGTGCTGGTCTATCTTCGGTGGCTATGCTAATTGTAATGGTCTATCTCCATTGGTAATTCTGGTCTATCTTCCTTGCCAAGTAACATAATAATCAATCTCCCATATAACAATCATCATTGGAATAATATCCAACTTAGTCTACAAGCATGGCTAAGCAAACAATTTCCACTTCGGTATCTACTGGGATCAAGATAACAGATAACTATCACTACTTGGTTTGCATAGCATTGTATACCAATGTCCTAACCATGCATTTTTTGTGAAACACTAGTGCATAACAAAACATAGGAATTTTATGAAGTGTGCCACTTGCCTTTTGAAAGTTATCGTTGCTCACACCCTGTTTCCACGTAAATGTTACACTCCGCTTCGTCTATAAATTGAAAAGAATAAAAAACAATGAACAACCACCTCAAAATAAAATTATATGTATAGGTATGCATGCATTGGAACACTAAAAAAAAGGTTGTTCCATAAAATAAAAAAGCCTGAGGTTCAAAATGATTTCATATGTAAAATATTTATTGGATTTAAATTTACAGTTTGTGACTTACGACTGTAACAACATATTTTAAAACTTTGGGTATAATTGTGTTAAAAAAATTAATTTTTAGTCCTACTAGAGAGAGGGTTTCATTTTTTTGGCAAATAGATCGACTAAAAAGAAATTTCAGATTGAAAGATATGTCAAAATTAGTCTAATTAACTTTTTACAATTTTTTTTGTACTAGTAAACTAATGATGTGAACGTGTTCTACATGTTTAAAGATTTTAAAGATAACTCGTTTGCCAATTTTGGACGATCCAAACTAGAGATATGATATTTGAAAGTTTTTGACACCTTTGTTTTTTTCCCGAATCTATTCGTTTAACATATTTTTTTCCTGGCGGTACTACCGCTAGCGACAGCGGTACTACCGCCACCTGGCATCCTAAGCGGTACCAGGGAGTGCCGCTGGCTGGTGACAGACGGTACAACCAGAGAAGTACCACTTTGTTCCAGCAGCGGTACTAACAGTATCGACCATGGTACTACCGCTAGCCACCCACTTCATTTAAAATCAAAGTGGTTTGAGGTAGTACTAGGTCACTACCACCCTAGTACTGTAAATGATATTGTGAGCAAAATCATCTTGGCGGTACTTTGACCGGTACCTTCAGCGGTAATGCTGCACACCCGATGGCAGCGGTACTACCGCTGGCGGTAGCAGTACTACCACCGTGGAAACTTTGATTCGAATTAAATCACTTATTGGCGGTACTACTAGGCCAATACCGCCGAAGTACCGTTGGAAACAGAGAGAAATTCCTAGCTGACGGTACTTCCCATGGTACTGTCGCTTCCTGGAGGTAGCGGTACTACCGATGGGATGGACAGTACTACCGCTGCAGTGAGTTTGATTCATTGGCTTTAGCTTTAAACACTCTTCCTTTTTGCGTCGCTTTGATGATACTGAAAGTACATAGACACGATGTTAGATCCTCAATTGTGTTGTTATCAACTCCAAAACACATATTCTCCTTTGATGATTTATTTGGATTGACTTGGCGCATCCTCACACCGTGTTATGACTATAAACCAGTCACCTTTAACCTTGATGATCATTTAGTTTTTGACTTGTAATATCACTTCATGCTTTGATTAATAATTTTTTCTCGCTATGCATGATTATGGTCATTATTGCTTTCTTAGTTGGTCGCTCCCAGTATTTTTCTAGCAACTCCCAAAACAATCCAAAGTTTTCCAATGTCTCCACCATACCTAGCTCTACTCGTGCATCCAACTCCCAAAACAAACCAAAGTTTTCCAATGCGTCCACCATACCTACCTATATGTGGTATTTCACCACCACTCCAAGTAAATTTCTTGTGTGCTACCTTTAAATCTTCAAAATTATTAAACCTATTTTGTGTACCTGTTTTAGATCATGAGGAAGTAGTTTAAAGTTTATCATTGTTTATGTCAAGCAAGGTTCATCTCCCTTATTTGTGCTCATCTAAATTTGCAGAGAGCCCGGTGCCAAATAATATGAACATAAATAATATAAAAAGACACTTCCCCATGGATTCATGAATGTTGGTGGGCACCCGTTGATACGGCTAGCTATGGTTTGTCTAAGGCAAGATGGGGGAAAATGCCAACCATAAGAAAAAAATTATAATGGAAATTGCTCTCAAAAGTCTAAACACTTTGCTTGACATGGGTTATGATAAGTTTTTCATTACCATTTGTTGACATATACATACGCCTCTCTCAAAATTATATTTTCAATAACTCTGTTTTATTAAATAAAGAGCTCTAGCACATGAGTAATCCTTGCTTCTCTCTGCGAAGGGTCTTTCTCTTAATTTTATGTTGAGTCTTCATATTCTTACTTTATGCACCGACTAAGAGAGCATAGTTGTCATTCTGAGTATAATAAGCATAGTCCTAAAATTTATTATTGATTGATTCATGATTATGGTATTGCTTGCTCTCAAATTATCTGTATCTAGTCACCATTTGAACTTTGAAGGTGTCCTAGCATTTATGTTTTGCTATTCCACGAAAGACAAGTTGGATACCACTTTATTATGTTTTTCTTTGTGATTGAAACAAACATATCACTTTCAGTGCATTATTTATCATTTTCATTTATTTGAGTTACTTTTCATGTGCAATATAGTCGCTAAGTTTACATTAGTTCAAATAACATTTATCATGCCTTTGTTAAAGTGCTTTGATCTCAGCTTATAATGCTTTTACATATGATTGATCAAGTTTGTGTTGGCTCCATGTCACCTCAAAAATTATTTTGTTATAACTTACCTACTCGAGAACGAGCAGGAGTTAAGCTTGGTGATGTTGATACGTTGCAAACGTATCTATAATTTTTGATGCTCCATGCTTATTTTCTACCCAATTACCTATATTTTTTATCATTTATTTGGATTAACCTATTAATGGTTGCAAAGTGCACAAGTTCTTGTTTTATACTTTGATGTGTAGGAATTAATTGAATTTTGACAAGAAAACACAAAAGGAGACTTGTTGAAGGACTCTGTTTTTTTGAGATCTGTCCACCAACATTTTTTAGAGATCGCCAGTTTGACCCCCCGAGATGGTGTCCAATGGAAAAAATCTAACACGTAAAAAGTGTTGGTAATTTTCTTCTGATATTTCTAGACTAAAAATTCGTCCAAAATGGAGTTCGGATGCGACCTATGGACCCGTTTTACTAGAGGTCAAATATCTGATTACGGGATTACAAGAATTGATGACGTGATTGACTCCAACTCTTACCATATTTTATGTATTCGGCCAAGCCACGACTTTGGGGCCTCATGGGGCTGTGAGGAGTCCCTAGGAAGGTTCTAGAGGTGCCCAAGAGCCATTGGATCAAGGTGCCATTCATCGAAGGGCCGGAGAGCATTGTCCCATCACATATAAGGAGAGGGAAAACCCTAATTTTGGAGTAGCCATCCGGTGTCACGAATTTTGTCTCTCGCTTGGCAGCCACCAAGAGGGAAGAGGTTACTCCATTGCAGCACCAAGACCAAGGAATAAGGGGGGCCAAGGGGCCGCTGCTCGTCGCCAGCGCCGTGGCCGCCGTCCCCTCCATATCATCGGTGCTGCACCTCTCCATCAACAACTCTCTCTTTCTCACCATGATAATGTGTGAGTAGTCCTCCTCGGGGCTGAGAGCTCGCGCTAGTAGATATGTGGTTATCTCTCTCCCCCATGATGTGATCTTGACTGTGATCGTGTGCTATGTTATCATTGTTAAATCTATGATGTTTCTCCTTCATTATGTAATGGATATGATATGCTCAATTGGATTTATCTAGTATAATTCTCCGGAGTCATCTTTGTTCCACGGTGCCACGATGACAGTGCGGGTGCTGTGTGTAACTCTATGAACTATTTATTAGAGGGATACTTATTGTGAAGTTGTTATTACTATGTTGGTTTGAATTGGAATCATGAGGTTTCTTGATACTTGTGTTTAGTATAATCTCTATAGTGCCAAGGTGACAATGCGGGTGATGTGGACTGATTGGAAAGATACTATTCAAGATATATGTTGTGTTGTTTATTAGTACTATCTTTGGATGCTCAAAGTGACAGGGTTGGGGTGTTCATTGACGGGAACATGAAATTGAATGTGTGCTTGTGTAGCCCTACACGATTTTCATCCTACTTGATTCACGAGGAACAATTTCCGAGCTATGTCTTTCATGCATGTTGTTAGAGAAAGTATCATATGTTTAATTATGTTAATGGTGTTGAGGGTTTCTAATAGTGAAAATATGATCCCTAGCCCTTGTTTTCGACCATTGATATACTGTTTTCTTTCAGTTTTACTACTTGTTTGCTTGCATCCATTTATATTACAGATTTACAAAACCTTGTTTTACCACCCATATTACCCATATTTTATCATCTCTTCACTGAACTAGTGCACCTATACAACTGACAATTGTATTGGGTGTGTTGGAGACACAAGAGCCTTATTGTATCTTAATCGCAGGGTTGCTTAAGAGGGATACATTGAACCTATACCTCCCCGAGTTCGATAAACCTTGGGTTACTCACTTGAGGGAAAATTGTTGCTGTAATACAAACCTCTGCGCTTGGAGGCCCAATATAGTCTACAAGATTAGTAACATGTAGTATACATCATCCTCCGAGAACCTTACCTCTGAACCGTCTTTAGTAGAGAAAGTACCATATGAGAAGAAGAATTTATTTGTTCCCATTAGGCCAACCCAAAGTGCGAGTCCCCTAGTTTCCAAGAAACCCGTGATAAAGCCTTTGATCGAATATACTTTATCCTTAGGATAGTCTGCCAAATCCCATTTTTGGTAAGTAGCTTAAACAACAACTTGCCGAGGAGAGCTCTATGCTTGAGAGAATACCCAGTCCTCCTTAATCTTTGGGTTGACACAAGACATTACATTTAGCCAGTCGAAACTTCCTTTTCTCACTATCCCATTGCCAAAAGAATTTTGATCGAAAGTAATACAATCGATGCAACACTCCCTTTGGTATTTGGAAAAAGGAAATCATATACAGTACCATATTACTTAGTACTGAATTAATGAGAACCAACCTCCCTCCTAGGGATAGTAATTTGCCTTTCCAGCTACTTAGACGTTTTTGTAGTCTTTCTTGCACTTGATTCCATTGAGCCATCGTCAGCCTCTTGAAGTGAATCGAAATGCCTAGACAGTTAATTGGAAAATGACCCTGCCCACTGATACGTCATAAACGTATCCATAATTTCTGATGTTCCATGTTGTTTTCATGCCATATGCTACATGTTTTCCTTACACTTTATGTCATTTTTATCGATTTCCCGGGACTAACCTATTGACAAGATGCCACAGAGCCAGTTCCCTATTTTCTGCTGTTTTTAGTTTCAGAAAAGTTGTTCTGAAAATATTCTCGGAATTGGAAAATTCGGAGCCCGAAAGTCTTAGAATTCACAAAGGTTCCACGGAGTCCTGAAGAGGCCCGGAGGGGGGCCACACCATAGGGAGACGCGCCCCTGGCCACACCTGGGTTGGTGTGGGGCCCTCGAGCGTCCACTGCCATCGCCCATTTGCCTATTTATTCCCCCCGATACGTCAACCCTCAAAAGAGACCACTTTTCCACAAAAACGCCCGAGGCCGCCGTCATCGTCAACCCGAGGTAAGGAGGGTTCTCGAGCTCTCCTCGGCACCCTGCCGGGAGGGAAAATCATCACCGGAGGGGTCTACACCACCATGCCCGCCTCCAGAGTGATGCGTGAGTAGTTCATCATTGGACTACGGGTCCTTAGCAGTAGCTAGATGGTTGTCCTCTCCACTTTATGCGTCATGTTTAGATCTCGTGAGCTGCCTCACATGACCGAGATCATCTTATTGTGATGCTACATGTTGTGTTTGATGGGATCTGATGATTATTGAAAGTTATGTCTTTTGATTGTCAATCTATGATGTTATCTTCATGTGTATGTTATTTATGATCTTGCATGATCTCCCTTGTTAGTAGATGCTCTGGCCAAGTAGAGGCTAGTGACTCCAAGAGGGAGTATTTATGCAAGATAGTGGGTTCATACCTCCTTTGCATCTGTGCTCGAGTGACAGAAACGTGACGGATGGAGGATGTGTTGTTGCCATTAGGGAGAAAACAACGATGCTTACTTTGTTTACATTGTTTACATTACACACTTTGCTTACTGTGATAATCTGTTGCTTGCAACATAATACCCAATGTTTGTTCGGATGATATTTGGAGGGTGGATTATTAGTCATAGATGTAGTTGGATGATGATCTAAATATTTTGTTGTAGTGCCCGCATGAATCTCATAGTAATCTTTATGTCATGCAATTTTCATTATCTATCAATTTCCCAGCTGGAATTTGTTCACCACGCATGTTAGCTATCTTTTATGGAGAGACACCACTAGTGAACTATGGACCCGGGTCCATTTTCTCATACTGATAATACAACCACTTCAATTACTGTTTTCACACTACTACTACTGTTTTCATATTGCTTTACTACTTTTTACCACACCATACGTTTAACCTATTTGTGTTCAGCAAAACCGGTGAGATTGACAACCTCACTGCTTTGTTGGGGCAAAGTGAATTGATTGTGTTGTGTAGGTTTCATGTTGCTTCTGAACCGGTAGTGCGCCTTGCCATCTCAGTTGCATCAACCTTCAGAGATTGCTTGTCCTCCTACTGGTCGATTCAACCTTGGTTTCTTTACTGAGGGAAAACTTGCCGCTGCACTCTTCCCAACCTTTCTCTTGGGGTTTTACCAACGCCAGCTCCCATCAAGTTCTCTGGCGCCGTTGCCGGGGAGGAAGAGAATTTCTGCAAGGGGGGTCTCTCACCTCCAATCATTTTTACTTTGTTATTTTTTTGCTTGTTACTTGCTTTATTGTGCTTACTATCAATGTTTGATATCTCTGAAACTAGATCTTATTGGCAAGGTGGGTTCACGGATGAACAACAAAATTATTCTAAGGAACACCACTTGTCACAAAAAGGGACACTTATGGGAGCAAATTAATAAATTGCACGACTATGCTAAAAACTTGTGCTCTACTTATAATGTTACTTATTGCTTTGATAAATCTTCTTGCTGTAGGAGGTATAAACACCTCCCTTTTCAATGTGAGTATAATGATGTTGTTACCATATCTTCTTATGTTAAGGGAAATTATGACTTTGATGATGTGGAACAAATTGAGGAATTTATTGCTTGGAAGGGTGCATTCGAAATTGCTTATTTGCTTGAAAATATTGATGATGCACCTTATAAACATGATATTTATGATATACTTGAATATTTATTTGATAATTATAAGGATTCTAATTACTACATAATTCAATATCTTAAAAGATGCTCTCCACCAAAGCAAGTAACCGATGCCTTGCAGGAACCTATGGAAGAAGAAATTGCTGAATCTGGAAGCTCTTTGGATGAAAAAGAGGAGGAGACTGATGATCAAGAGGAATAAGAATGGATTAGATACCCATGTCTACCTCCAAATGAGAGTAACCCCTTAACTCATAATTGTGATG
Organism: Alopecurus myosuroides; assembly: GCA_028641055.1. Lineage (NCBI taxonomy): Eukaryota > Viridiplantae > Streptophyta > Magnoliopsida > Poales > Poaceae > Alopecurus > Alopecurus myosuroides. The sequence goes on along the minus strand of CM054063.1, from coordinate 162,404,713 downwards.
ATCCTATTGATTCTTTTGAAATATCCCTTTTTGATGAAATTGATACTTTCTATACTTGTGACCTTGATACTAGTATGAATGAAAATTGTGATAATGATATTGCTACTGTTATTTATGATAATCCATGCTACTTGGATAAATCCTATGATAATCCTCTATTTATTCCAACTGTCGATATGCATGATAATGAGGAAGTTTGTTTAGAAAATTTATATGATAATTCTATGGAAGATGGTCCTATGTTACTTGATGTTATAAATTATAATGCTACTGAAAGTAGGATTGCTATAATGTGTCCCATACCTTTTATGAGTGATCAATCATCTCGTTTTGATATTGCTAAAAGTGGGGAAAAAGAAGAGCTGATTTTAAATTTTGATCCCACTATTTTTGAGATTGATATGAATTGTGTGCTTTTAGACCATGACAAACAGGCTTTATGTGATAATTATGTTGTTGAGTTCGTTCATGATGCCACTCAAAATTATTATGAGAGAGGAAAATATGGTTGTAGGAATTTTCATGTCACTAAAACACCTCTCTTTTTGTTGAAAGTTTTGAAGTTGCTCTTGTTCTACCTTCCCATGATTTCTAGTTTGTGCTTCTTTAATTTATTTATTTACAAGATTCATATGCATATGAAGTGGGTTAGGATTAAATTTGTTTTATGTTTGCTTCTTGATGCTCTCTTTTGCTTCCATTCATATTTCTCATGTGAGCATCTTCTCAAATTATCATGCCTAGCTAAAAGGCGTTAAGGAAAAAGCACTTCTTGGGAGATAACCCATGGTTTTATTTTTGCTTTGTTTTTATATGTTTTATTTGAGTCAAGTAGTTGTATACTTCTTTAGCAACTCCTTTGTATCTTCATTTTTATGAGTTGTGCCAAGTAAAGTTTCTAGCGAAAGTTGGAGTTGGTTTTGGATTACTGCGCAGTTCATCCCAGAAAATTCTAAGAATACTCAAGCATCTAAGCTTTGGTATGCCCAAGGCATCCCCTTCTTCATCAACAATTTATCAGGTGACTTCTAGTGTAACTATATTTGTATTCGGTCACATCATATGAAGTTTACTTGGAGCATCTGATTGTTTTTCCTTTTGTTTTCCTTTGTTTTGTTTTGTTTTACTTGCTGCAATAATATAGTTGGACCCTAGAATTCTTTGTGTGGGAGAGAGACACGCTCCGCTTTTTTGTTTGAATACTCGTTATGCTCGTATTCTTAGTTTTCTTCTAGCTGCTGCAAAATTCCGGTTTAGCTCCTGTTTTTCTTGCATCTCTTATTCAGAGCTGTTAGTTTTAGTAGAGTTGTGTTATTACTCTATTGTTTCATTTCGATATCTCTTGGATAGTTTTTGTTGTTTGGTGTTTGATGGAAATAGAAAATGCTACATGTGGTAGATGGTATGACGATAAAACTTGCATATTCTAGTAGATCACTAAACTGTTTCACTTGATTATTTGTTGTTGTTTTGAGATATTAATATGCTTAATGGTAAACTTGCTGGTCTAGTAGAGTAAAAACAATTAATGGTTGGTCTAAAAGCTTGAAACTGAGCCACACTCAAATAACCAGTTGATAGGATAATGGTGACGAAGGCATGGATCCTGGACCCTGCGAGTAAGGACACCCCTTCTCAAGCCTTCTGGTCAAGGCCCGACAGGAAGCGCCCTTGGAGTACTCTAGAAGGCCCATGAGAAGCCCACCCGCATCAACTTGCGGGTGAAGTTAGGGATTGTAACCGACTCAAGATAGGGTTTGTATCCTCTCCGGGTTGGACTCGAGACCTGGCTATCTATATAAAGCCAGGAGAGCCCCCAAGGAGAGGACCAAGTAATACCGCACGACCACAAAAGCCTTGAAACTCGAGACCTACTCTCGATTCGAGCATCCTGTAACCGATCTAATCATCTAATACAGATCGACAGAAGGCAGGAGTAAGGGTTTTACCTCTACGAGGGCCCCGAACCTGGGTAAATCTCGCCCCCCTGTCAAGCCGACGATTTCACCAGCGCCTATGACGTCTCCTAGTCGAAACCCGATAGGGTCACCCGAGGGATTTGTGGAGCCAGAGCTTCGACAATTGGCGCCGACCGTGGGGATCGCGGGCGCTGGATCACCGGCATCTTCGGCTTCATCGACATCCAACTCACGTTGGAAACCATCGGCTACGGCTCCGAACAATCCTGTACGGATCGGATCCGTCATAGTCACGCCTCACTCGCCGGAATCACGCCCGGTATTCGAGGATCTGGAGAAGAGCGTCACCCTGACGTTCGGAAGTTTCAACTTCATGGCAAACAGAGACGGGATCCTCCACTTCTCGGATGAATCTGAACCCGAATCTGGAGCCGTCAACTCACGTTTCCCTATGGAGAAAAGCGGCGAGTCCATCCGCTTCAACACGATCGACTACCACGCACTCTCAACGGAGGAACCCTCTCGGGTGCGAAGAGCTCCCCGATCTGCGCCTAGGACACACGGACCACGACTGGCCCAAGTCTGCATGGCAGGGTCGGAACAGCCCTCGGAAACTGAATATAGCGCAACCGAGCGCGATCTAATCGGCGTCTCGCGGGAAGCCTGGAAAAGGGCCAAGGAATCCATGCGAAAGAGTCAGCCACCTGCAGCAGGCGCCACGCAAGAGGATCTAACCGCCTACCACTATCACCTAGTGAGAGCGGCCTCAAACATCAAGGATGCCCGAGCAGATCTAGCCCGTCGCAGGAGAGCGGCGGATGAGTCAAGCCTACGTCGAGCCGAGCTGTCCCTTGCACCTTCGGTCGGTACCCGACCCGGGGGAAAAGGACCCGCAGCGTCGACAAGGGACCACGAATCTATGGCTGGGACCAACAGGTCTACCACGTCTTCTTTCATGAGGGTTGACGACGATGGCAACGTCTACCCGCAAACTCCAGCCGCTGCAATTCTAGCCGCGGCAACCTACATGCAGATGAACCAGCCGACGGACAGCGATCCTCGGGTGGAACAATACAAGCATATCCGCAAGGGTCTAGGGCTGGCAGCCGCGAAACTCGCCTCCCACGATCGCAAGGAACAACTGGAGAAGGCGCGACAGGAGAAGGACAAAGACAAGGACACGCCCCGCAGGCACAGGAGCTCCTCTCCGAGAAAGGATAAATCGCCGCGTCGCGGCCGAGGAAAAGAGGCTCGACGCCGCGGCGACAGTCGAAGCAGCAGCGACGACAGCCCGAGAGACAAAGATTCGCGGCACCACAGCAGCCGCTCGAGAAAACGAAGTAAGGAACCAAGAAAAGATAGCGACCGCGACCGGTCCGGGTACGACGCGCGATCCGATCTCGCCCAGAAGAAGGTGGATAAAGCAAGGGCTTCACGATATCGCGAACGCTCCTCATCCGGGTCTTCGGACGACGAAACTTGCGGAGCACTTTGCTTTGCTCGCAGTATTCGCGAAGCACCTCTACCCAAGAGATTCAAGCTCAGCTCGGAGGTGACAAAATACGATGGCTCACTCGAGCCCTCCCAGTGGTTAAGCGACTACCTCACGGCAGTAAAATGCCAACGTGGTAACAAGAACACGGCCATGCAATACCTCAATTTGCACCTAGCCGGAGCGGCCCGCAGCTGGCTGGAGAGGAGACCATGATCTTGCTACGCATCGTGGGACGACCTGCATCGCGATTTCTGCAAAAACTTCCAGTCGACCTACAAAAGGCCAGCTACAATCGAAGAACTACGAGCTTGCAAACAGAAAAGTGGCGAATCCACACGAGAATACATCCAGCGGTGGAACACGCTCAGGAACACCGCAGGGACAATCTCTGAAGAAGTGGCGATTGAGGCCTTCGCCAAAGAAGCAAGAAGAACCGCGTTTCGAGAATAACTCGGCAGAGCTGCGCCCAAAACCATAGGGGAGCTCATGGTCATAGCCGAAAAATGGGCCAATGGAGAAGACGCGGTACGCAATGAAAGAACATCATCGCCCACGCACGACGAAGACCGTCATGGGCGAAGAAAGAGAAGAAAATATTACGACCACGAGGATAGAGAAGAACTAGTGGCAGCAGAATTCACGCGAAGTCGCGACTCCGGTCGTCGTGGAAGTCGCGAATGGAGACCAAAGGTAGAAGAAAAATCACCCGAGGAAGACCTCGATGCGTACTGCTCGCTACATCTGTTCACAGACAAGCGCACGGGCAAGACTAAGGCAACACACCTTCTCAAGGATTGCCGAAAGTTCATCGAAATCTCGGACGCGCTCGCCAAGAAAAGATTCGCTTCCACCCAAAACTATCCACCACTACCGGGAGGCGGACAACAATTCCAGCTACCACCGCCACCACCTCCACCGGCCAACCCAAACATGGCACTCGCCGCATTGCCAGCACCACAACAACAAAACACGGGAGCAAATACATACCCGACTCCGCACGGACAACTCCTCGGGATGATACAGAAGGTATGCCCCTCTCGCAGAGCTCAAAAAACTAACTCGAGACAAATATGCATGGCAGTGCAGACGCCACCAACGAAGCCCGAGTACCTGAAGATGGCCGAGCAGCCAATCACGTTCTCGAAAGAAGACCACCCGCCACGAGTCTATCGACCAGGACACGCCGCCCTTGTCATTCAAGCTCAAATTGGCAACTATGACCTGGCCCGCGTATTCATGGACGGTGGCAGCGGCATCAACATCATCTACGCGGATACACTCCGTCGAATGAACAAAAACCTGGACGGCCTAACGGAATCAGAAACATCCTTTCACGGGATAGTTCCGGGCAAGGCAATACGTCCACTCGGAACAATCAACCTTGAAGTTGTACTGGGCTCCCCACGCAACTACAGAAGGGAATTCCTGGACTTTGAAGTCGTCGACTGGCCCTCACAGTACCACGCCATTCTTGGTCGAACAGCGTTCGCCAGATTCATGGCCGTACCACATTACGCATACTTGAAGCTCAAGCTACCCGGCGAATACGGTGTGATCACCATTGACGGAGACTTCCAGAAATCGGATAAGTGCGACATAGAATTTAATGAGATCGCGAAATCTTTCGGGATGCAAGAAGAACTACAAGAGCTGGCAAAAACCACGGACCACTCCGTCATGCCCCTCACGAAGAAAAACGCGCCTGAACTGGAATTCAGCGCCAACAGCGACACTCGCAAGCACCAAGTGCACCCGACGGATTCCGCCAAAACCGCGATGGTTTCCACAACCCTCTCGCCAGCATAGGAAAGCGCGCTCGTCAAACTCCTCCGTGAGTACTGGGAGATTTTCGCCTGGCAGCCCTCAGATATGCCAGGTATACCCAGGGAGTTTGCCGAGCACTCACTCGAAGTCTTTCCTAACGCCAAGCCCATCAAACAGACGACTCGACGATTTTCAGAACCCAAGCAAAAGGCACTGGGAGAAGAAGTAAATAGGCTGCTAGCCGCCAACTTTATTAGAGAGATCAAGATATCCACCTGGTTGGCAAATCTGGTGCTGGTCCCCAAGAAGAACACGAATATCCTTCGGGTGTGCATCGACTACACGTCACTAAACAAGCACTGCCCCAAGGACAACTTTCCTCTACCACGAATCGACCAGATCGTGGATTCCACAGCAGGTTGCCAACGTCTCTCCTTCCTGGACGCCTACTCGGGATACAACCAGATCCGAATGAAAAAGGAAGACGAAGAGAAGACGGCATTCATCACACCACACGGTGTATACTGCTACACGACAATGCCCTTCGGGCTGAAGAACGCAGGCGCAACGTATCAACGTTGCATGCAGAGATGCCTTGCCAATCTCATTGGCAAGAATGTACAAGTATATGTCGACGACATCGTCATCAAAACTCGAGTAGAGGACACACTCCTCGAAGATATTAAAGAAACATTCGACGCCCTTAATGCATATCGGATCAAGCTCAACCCGACAAAATGCGTTTTCGGCGTCCCCGCAGGAAAACTCCTAGGATACCTGGTATCCGCCAGAGGCATTGAGGCCAATCCGGAGAAAATACAAGCCATCCTCACCATGAAGGAGCCTACCAATCTACGCGGAGTCCAGCAGCTCGCAGGGCGATTGGCCGCCCTAAGCAGGTTCATCGCACGATTGGGAGAGCAGGCGTTACCCTTCTACAAGCTACTGAAGAAGACGGACAAATTCGAATGGACACCCGAAGCAAAACAAGCATTCGCAGACTTGAAACGGTCGCTGCAAAGCAGGCGCATTCTCGCAACACCACAAGAAAGGGAGCCACTTCTTCTCTATTTAGCCGCCACAAACCAGGTCATCAGCACTGCAATCGTAGTCGAACGACCTGAAGATGGCAAGGCATACGGAGTCCAGCGCCCAATATATTACATCAGCGAAGTGCTCTCGCCATGCAAGCAGCGATATCCTCATTACCAGAAGCTTGCATATGGAGTTGTCCTCACAGCCCGAAAACTCAAACATTACTTCCAGGAACACGCCATTACAGTGGTTAATGATGCGTCACTCGGGACAATCATGAACAACCCTATGGCATCCGGAAGAATAGCGAAGTGGAGCATCGAGTTGGGCGCTTGGGATATCACCTATGCAGGACGCAATGCAGTCAAATCCCAAGTTCTCGTGGAATTCATCAGCGAATAGACAGAGCTACAAACACCCGGGCCACCCGAGTATACAAGAAATTGGATCATGTACTTTGACGGGTCCAAAAGAAACGAAGGAGCAGGAGCTGGAATCGTTCTTATCTCTCCTCGTGGAGACAAACTGCAATACGTCCTGCGACTAGACTTTCCACCAGATGATCCAGCATCGAACAACGACGCAGAATATGAAGCACTGTTGCACGGGATGAAGATGGCGATTGCTTGTGGAGCTACCCGGTTGATGATTTATGGCGATTCCAATCTCATAGTGCAACAAACAATGAAAGAATGCGATGCCATTGCTGAAAACATGATCGCGTACCGCGACATGTATAATCTACTCGAAGGAAGCTTCAAAGGATGCGAGTTGAAGCATATTGCAAGATCCAGCAACGAAGAGGCAGATAGACTGGCCAACATGGGTTCCACGAATACACCCATACCGCCAGGGATATATTTCGAGCGGATGATTAAGAGACCAGTCAAAGTGAAGAAAGCCGTAGAGACACCCGCAGCACAAGAAACAGAGGTCAGCCCGCAAATTGCGCTTCTCGAGCTAACTCATAACATATCACGGCAGGTTTTTCTGGTCGAGCCAATCTGGACGCAGAAATATCTCGACTACCTGCTCAACAAACAGCTCCCGGCCGATCCACGTGAGGCTCGACAGCTAATCAGGCGTAGCAAATCCTTTCGGGTGGTTAATGGAGAATTGTACAAACAAAGCATCTCGGGCATACTCCAGCGCTGCATCGCACCCGAAGACGGCAAGGAATTACTCCGGGACATACACCAGGGTGATTGCGGACATCATGCTAGCTGGAAAGCAATACTGGGAAAAGCCTTTCGAGCAGGATTCTACTGGCTAACAGCAGCCAACGATGCAAAAAACCTGGTCGATAGATGCGACGCCTGCCAGCGATTCTCACCAAAGCCGCACGCACCCGCCGCAGAGCTGCATATGATACCCATCGCCTGGCCGTTTGCGCAATGGGGGCTAGACATGGTTGGACCACTACGCAAATCCACACCAGGGGGATACACACATTTGCTGGTCGCAGTCGACAAATTTACCAAATGGATCGAAGCTATGCCAGTAACTTCGGCTAGCACCCAATGCGCCATCAAGTTCCTCGACTCCATAATATGTAGATTCGGTGTACCACATGACATCATTACAGACAATGGTACAAACTTCACCGCAAAGGAAACACAACAGTTCTGCGAGGAGAAAGGAATCAACTTCAAGTTTGCTTCGGTTGCCCATCCGCAAACAAACGGCCAAGTCGAAAGATCCAACGGCTTAGTTTCGGCTGGCATCAAAAAGAGATTGCTGGATCGTCTACATCCCGCTGCGGGACATTGGGCAGAGGAGTTACCCTCCGTACTTTGGAGCCTCCGCACAACTCCCAATCGATCGACGCAATACACACCATTTTTCATGGTATACGGGGCAGAAGCCGTCCTTCCCGAGGAGGTCCGATTCAGCGCCCCACGAGTTGTAGCCTACAGCGAAGAAACCTCCAACAAAGCACTTGCAGAAGATATGGATGCACTCGACGAAGTTCGGGACATTGCACTCGCAAGATCCGCGGTCTATCAACAATCACTACGCAATTACCACAGTCGACGCATACACCACAGGTCATTCGTGGTAGGCGACTTGGTGTTGCGGCTGAAGCAAAAGGAAGGACACAAGCTCGAACCACCTTGGGAAGGACCCTTCATCGTACACGAAGTGATCCCAGGAGGAGCCTATCGATTGAAGAACCCTGAGACCGGAGGCATCTACTCCAATCCATGGAACATCGCGCAACTGCGCAAATTCTACCCCTAGGTTTATTTGTTTTGAAACAATAAGGCTATGCTAGCCAATCTTGTAGCTCGAACACATGACTTCTCAGTCATCGCAATGAAATACATGATTTCCTCATCATATTTACCCGACAGATTTCCAGTCGATTACATGCTAAAAAGTTACAGGTACACACCCCATTAAATACACGGGGGCTACACCTAAAACTAGGCATCACAAAGAAATATCATCAAAAACAAGGTTATACACCTTACAAACTATAAGCAGTTTTACAGGATATTCACATCCGATAATCAGTCAAACCGCTGAGCATTCTCAGTCGCTAAGACCCTATCTACCTCTTCAGAGGTCATTTGGATAATCTTCTCGGCTGCAGGGCGAACAGCATCATAGAACGGTGTGATGTCCTCGATTGCATAACCTGGGAGCCGAGCTACGGAGTTCAAATCTATCTCAGGATGCCATATTCGGACAAACGAGAGAGCCACAACCGCGCCGCACATCATTTGTTTGCGTACGCACGTGCGAACCTCTCCTTCTCGTCTAAACAGCCTGAGAAGATAACTCCAGTCTTCGGGACCCCTCTCGAGTGGATAAAAAGCAGCATTCACCGCAACCAGGACTTCGTGGAAAGAACTCACGAGAATTCTCGCCTGGCGGACTCGAAATTTCAAGGTAGCCATCACAAAACCTCGACTGCGATCAGACCAGAAATTACTCGCATGAGGTTTTGTGCTGTTAACTTCTTGATGAATGAGGTTTTCCACCCACTGCTTCTCCTCTCTGTCATCTGGCCTCACAACTAAAGAGCAAGCACACTTAGTCAGATAAGAAGCAGAGGGGAGGAAAATAGAATGGGGGCTACACTACTTACATAGTAACTCCCTTGCAATCGAAGACAGTTCATCCATCAGAAATTGCTCGCGCTCAGCTGCCAATCTCTGTTTGGATATCGCCACATCAGCTACCCCGCGCAGCGCTTTCAGTCTACGCTCACCCTCCTGAACCTTATCACGAAGGCCAGCGAAAGTGCCCACGGCAGCCACAAGTGGATTTACTGGATTACCACGCCCACCCGATGACTCCGCGGCACACACAGTTGCCTGGAAGAAGTACAAGGAAAGGAGTGAGATGCCCTACTCGAGTTGTTTCTAGTCGAACATTTGACTACACGCTTGGGGGCTACTCCCATCGGGAGACAGAGTACAAACAAAAGGATTAAATTCCAAAGGCACAATGCTTCGATTAAGATCAACAAAAGTACGGGAATACATCCCAAGATTCATTACATTCAAGGAAAGAGATAAAAAAAGCTACGAGGCTACATTGGTACTCCCACTAGCAGCAGTCGACCCTCCCTTCTTCCGAGCAAAAATCTCAGAAAGCTTCCGAGCAAGAATGGCGGCTTGCTCGCCAAAACGAGAGAGCCGTACCTTTTTGCCCGTGGAAGGATCGACTGGAATGGACGAGTAAGCCTCCTCCAACCCTTCGACTCCGTGCGCCAGAGCAAATTGAATCGCAGTCTTCGCGCCAGCCTCCGATTGAGCGACTGCAAAGGCATCCAGAAGCTTTCCTTCTGAGAAGACCTTCAACATATCGTCGAGCGCAGGTGCAGGAGTGGCCTTGGCGAGGAGGCGACCGTACAGTTGCCCCAGCACTTGGGTAGCATCACTGACAATGGAAGAAACTCCATCAGCGTGCCTTTTAAGCTGGGCAAGCGTATCGGTTACCACATCCACCCGCTGGAGTCCAGGGATTTCTAGAGGAACATCCAGAATACCTGCGAAGGGAGAAAATAATACTCAGCAAACTACAGCCAAGTGAAGAATCAGAATCGCGAAATTTCATCAAGCTTACCCGCGAAGCGCTCAGCAAGGGGACGGAGGAACCCGACAAGCTCGCTGTCAGCCTTACTGCCGGTTTTCTCTAACTCCTTCAGGGACTTCCGCGCTTCCGCAAGCTGTCGACTGAAGTCTTCCGACTGCATGCGGGAAGTCTCCAGCTCTTGTCGAATGGCCGTCAGGTCAGCTTCTCGAGCAGTTACCTGCTCCGAAAATTTGACCTTTTCGGATTCCGCGAATTCAAGTCGAGCTGCAAAGAGGCGCTTGTCAAAACCTCTAGAATGAATGAAGTGTGGAAGACAGGGGAACGATAGAGCTCACCCTTGAGAAGATCGTTTTCAGTCCGCAGTCGGTTGCGGTCTGCTCGAAGAGACTTGCAATCCGATTCAGCGAGAATGACGCGGCGACCAATCGCCGCAAGAGAATCAACGAGTGACTGCAAAAGCGCGAAGACAAAAGAGTTAAAAAGATCAAATTTGAGCCTGTACCCGATTATTTACAATCGACTACAGCCTCGGGGGCTACTCCCATCGGGAGCACTGCCGTGCACCCGATAAAAATCAAAAGCACGAAGATAGAAGAATTAGAAGGATTACATTGGAGCCTGTACCCGATTATTTACAATCGACTACAGCCTCGGGGGCTACTCCCATCGGGAGCACTGCCGTGCACCCGAGAAAAGCAAAATCATGAATAAAGGATGAAACAGAACTTTGAGCCTGCAGCCGATCGCACGCGATCGACTACAGCCTCGGGGGCTACTCCCATCGGGAGCACTGCCGTGCACCCGATAATTTTTTTTTGAAAGCCAAGAGATAGAAGTTTACCTGTCCGGTGGCGCGGGAGAGAGGATCCGCAGAACTGTCCGTCGCCTCCTTCGAGACCGAAGTCCTAGCGGCGGAGCTGGGGATTTCTATCTCCACAGTCGCAGCATCAGGCGCTGCCCTGGGAGAATTCTGGACGGTGCCTGCAGTGGGGGTTTCACCCGCGTCTTTTGCTTTGTTCCTCTTTTCGGGAGGAACGTTAGCAGCAAACTGACGCGGGCTGATCGCCTGCAGACTGCAGTGAAAATTAGAAAAACATCAATATCGGAATCTAGAAGTTGATCAACTGGCATTACAAAAGAACAAGGAAGAAAACACTTACTCATCATCTTCATCATCATCCAGAGCATCCGCATTCCAGGCGGCTGCTATCACTGGAAACGAAGCCGAAGGAGGAAGAGATTGGAGTGGAGTGACATGGATAGGAGCTTGACTAGGCGATGCTTCCAAGGATTTGTCCTTTGAAGTAGCTTCGTCTTCATCTACCCGACAACGTTTCGGGAGGGCGCCATTCGAGTCTTCGACGTCGTCCGAGGAATCGTCTTCCGAGCTCGAGGAAGCATTGGCGACACTGGTGTCAACCGCGCCGTCCTGGTGGCTAGACACTTGCTCCGAAGCAGCTCCCCCCGTAGCTGGCGGGTAGCAATCCGCCACGGCTAGACTCTACGAAGACAAGAAAACAAAAAAGATATTATCGACTAAAAATTCAGAAGATGAAGGTAACTCAAAGACAGGAAACTAACCTCAGCTGGAGGAGGATTCGAAGCGGAGAAAGCTGCAACCGAGCAGTCGAGGAATTCTTCCCCTACCTTCAGTCGAGTGATTGCAGCTATCTTCTTCTCGAATTCCACATTCGAAAGTTCTTCGCGGCTCACTCGACTGGGGTCCTCTGAGCCCTGGTACTCCCACATGGGGGAAGGTCTCTGCTGAAGAGGCTGGATCCTGCGCTTCAAGAAGAGGCTCGCCAGATGGAGCCCGTTGAGCACGACTCCCGAAGTTTGGTCTCGAAGAGCGGCTACTCTTGCGAGTAAGGGCGTGACCGTCTGGATTTCCTTGGCTGACATCTTGTGGCTCCAAGATTTGCGCCTCGACAGAACTGCGAATGGGTGAAACTCTACGAGCCCACCCGAGCTATTGTCGACGACGTAGAACCACTTCTTCCGCCAGCCTTGGGCGGAGTCGATGAAGTGCATGTTGAAGTACGCGTTCTCCTGGCGCGCCTGGATCCCGAAACCACCCGTGCGAAGTGGCTCGCCAGGCTCGGACTCCACCCGCGGCCTCTCGCGGAAGATCCGGATCTTGAACAGCGCCTTCCAGAGCGCCCAATGCGGGCGAATGCCGAGGTAGCACTCGCAAAGCACGATGAAGCACGAAATGTGCTGCATCGCGTTCGGAGGAAGGTCGTGAAGCTGTATGCCGTAGGCACATAGCAGCCCGATGAAGAAAGGGTGAAGGGGGAAAGAAAGACCTCGAGTCACGTGGTCCACGAAGACCACGCGCTCATTCGACTGAGGGTTGGGTACCTCTTCTCTTTTCCCGAGGCGGACGCGCTTCTCCGCCTCCGCCGGTAGCAATCCCTCCCGCTGCATCTCTTTGATGCTTTTTGCGGTAGTGTTGGGGGAGCGCCAGTCGCCGGCGCGAGGAGCGGGTGGCGCAGAAGGATCGCCAGACGCCAAAGTACCAGCGCCACGCTTCCTTCCGCCAGCCATTGTTCGCAGCGAGAGCTTGAGCGCAAGGAAGATGAAGATGGGCGCAAGGAAGAAGACGAAGACAGAGAGCGGGGAAAATTTTACTGCGGCGCTAACACCCCTACTTATACACGGGGCAAAGCCATCTCAGCCGTACGATACGCTACGTGGCACCTATCGCGGCTGCCACGCGTGAGGATGAAACGAAGCGGCGGCATGCGCTGTTTCGTGCCACGATCTTAACAGAAGATCGTGCGCATTTACTGCGCGTTTCGCGTAGAAAACGGGAGCGACGTCTCGTTTCCCGGTCAAAAAGCTGAGAAGGTGGGCCACCATCTGCTACCACTCCGTCACGTCCCATCGGGAGAAGAGGAGTGCGCCATGACGTCATGACGTTCGTCATTCAAAATTGAGATCTTTTCGAATGGAAGTTCAAACGCGAAAATATCTTCGTACGAATATCGATTCCTTCGAATGAAACCAACTTTTCCATGAACAAGACCTCTTCGAACAGAGAGGAAAATACCCTATGCACGAAAAACTCTTTCGTATGGGCACAGCATCCCGAAACATGAAAACTCTTTCATACGGGCTTGGTTTTTTCCAACGCGAAATCTCTTTCGTATGGAGCTCAAACGAATCCATCGGGTGGGAAAAGCCTACCTCTCCTACACGTGATAATTCTACATCATAAAAACCTGGATTGTTCAGCCGACTGGGCACATCTGGATGCCGTATTCTTCGAGTACGAAGGTAAGACCCAGAAAGATCTTTCTTTTGGGCCTGGAATCGCACTCGAAAGCTGCGTCCTCCGGCATAGTTCCGTGTCAACAACACGAAGAAAAATCCTAGCGGACGCGCCGGGTACCCTCATAGGTTAAGTTCGACTCGATAAGTCCACAACGGCCCAGTCGCAACAATCACCTCATCGGGTTCGAGTCGGAGGTCTCGAATCTGTGTAGGCCAGGAGTGTTTTTGCCCTAGTTGCAATTAATTGGCCCTGATCTTTCGGGAGAGCCAAGCTACTGCGCCACATCCTTCTGCAAATAAAAGCCGTAAAACAGGCGCCAGTACTACTCGATACTCGAGTTTTATAACTTGCAATGCAGGGGACACACCCTTTAAAAATAACAACCGTCAAGCTGAACTTCCGAAAGGAGATTAAAAAAGTTCTGACCGTCTACTCGACTGAAAGTAAATCCCAGTCGAGCACACGCTCGGGGGCTACTGACGAAGGCATGGATCCTGGACCCTGCGAGTAAGGACACCCCCTCTCAAGCCTTCTGGTCAAGGCCCGACAGGAAGCGCCCTTGGAGTACTCTAGAAGGCCCATGAGAAGCCCACCCGCATCAACTTGCGGGTGAAGTTAGGGATTGTAACCGACTCAAGCTAGGGTTTGTATCCTCTCCGGGTTGGACTCGAGACCTGGCTATCTATATAAAGCCAGGAGAGCCCCCAAGGAGAGGACCAAGTAATACCGCACGACCACAAAAGCCTTGAAACTCGAGACCTACTCTCGATTCGAGCATCCTGTAACCGATCTAATCATCTAATACAGATCGACAGAAGGCAGGAGTAAGGGTTTTACCTCTACGAGGGCCCCGAACCTGGGTAAATCTCGCCCCCCTGTCAAGCCGACGATTTCACCAGCGCCTATGACGTCTCCTAGTCGAAACCCGATAGGGTCACCCGAGGGATTTGTGGAGCCAGAGCTTCGACAAATGGTATATGATTTCCTTTACTGATAGCAATCGTAATGGCTTTTTGTTACGCGTTACGATCGGGGTAGCTAACAGTGACTTGTCACTGCCACAGACCCTCTTGGAGTGATTTTCATTATGCCTGGTAAGATCATGATTTTATTTGTAATCTTTTAACTTGTAAGTTCTATGTTACGGTTTTCTGGCACTACCACCATCCATATTTGATAGCCTCTTCGGTACTGTGCATTGCTCATTCTCACATTCAGAGTTGGTGGAAACTTTGCCAGTGTATCCAAACCCCGTGGGAGAACTTTATTCTTCTACACATAAGCCAAAATTTATCTTCCTCCAAACAGCCACCATACCTACCTACCATGGCATTTCCATAGCCATTCTGAGATATATTACCATACACCATCCATCACCATTATGTTACTTGTCATGCTTCATTGTTAATTTCCATACTGCTACACTAGTAGGAGCATTTAGTTTTATTTACATCAGAGATATTTCAGTTTGAGTTATGAGTACTAAAAGTGTGTTGATTCACTGTAAAATAGAGTGTTGCCCCTACCAGTGAGGTTATATATCAAAAAAAAATCCAAAAAGAAAAAAAGGGAAAATGAGAGATCATAAAGAGAGAGGTGGCATCACTACTATCATCTATTCCACACTTGTGCTGGTTTAGCATCATTACTTCAGTTTGGAGAGGTTTTTCATATTATGACTTGCATAACTATGTGAGGAACTTACATTATAGAACTTGGCTTGTATATTCCAATGATGATCCTCCTCAAAAGTGTTCTAGGTCTTCGTGAGCAAGCAAGTTGGATGCACCCCCACTAGTTCCATTGGAGATCTTTCATACTCTTATAGATCTATGTGCATCCGTTGTGTGGCAATCACAACTCCTTGCATAAGTTCGATTATAATACTTCTTCTTGTCTAATGATCACTTTCAGTTGTGTGAGACTTTCTTCCATTAACCATTCGAACCCCCCATAATGTTCTTTTAGCCACAACATCCTGGTGCCAGAAACCAATACAGTTTACTTGCTTGTTTTGAGTGCACAAATATTTTAATGATTTTCCTACGTGCATATTGTTGTCACTTGACTTGATCCTAACAGGACTTGTTGTGAGAGTTTGATTCCTTGGATGATTATATTGTTGTTCTTGAAGCTTAAATAATCTTTAATATACTTTGCACAGTTGATTGTGTTTTATTATTGATTCATTGAAAAGTTCTACTTTGTTCTTCCTAATGGTTTATACATTATTCTATTTGATATCAACTATAAACCATAGTCTTTATTCATTTAATCCTAGTTTACATGCTTTACATTACTATGATGATGAAGTTTATGTTGGTAGCATGTCACCTCAGAAATTATTTGTTTTGTCGTTTACCTACTCGAGAACGAGTAGGAACTAACATTGGGGATGTTGATACGTCATAAACGCATCTATAATTTTTGATGTTCCATGTTGTTTTCATGCCATATGCTACATGATTTCCTTACACTTTATGTCATTTTTATCGATTTCCCGGGACTAACCTATTGACAAGATGCCACAGAGCCAGTTCCCTGTTTTTAGTTTCAGAAAAGTTGTTCTGGAAATAATCTCGGAATTGGAAATTTCGAAGCCCACAAGTCTTAGAATTCCTGAAGGTTCCATGGAGTCCCGAAGAGGCCCGGAGGGGGGACACACCATAGGGCGGCGCCCCCCTGGCCGCAACTGGGATGCTGTGGGACCCTCGGGCGTCCACGACCATCGTGCTTTCGCCTATTTATTCCCCTGATACATCAACCCTAAAAAGAGACAACTTTTCCACGAAAAATACCCGAGGCCGCCGTCATCGTCAACCCAAGACCGGGAGGGTTCTGGAGCTCTCCCCGGCACCCTGCCGGCAGGGAAAATCATCACCGGAGGGGTCTACACCACCATGCCCGCCTCCGAAGTGATGCGTGAGTAGTTCATCCTTGGCCTACGGGTCCATAGAAGTAGCTAGATGGTTGTCCTCTCCACTTTATGCCTCATGTTTAGATCTCGTGAGCTACCTCACATGATCAAAATCATCTTATTCTAATGCTACATGTCATGTTTGCTGGGATCCGATGATTATTGAATGCTATGTCTTTTGATTATCAATCTATCATGTTATCTTCATGTGTAAGTTATTTATGATCTTGCATGCTCTCCGTTGTTAGTAGATGCTCTGGCCAAGTACATGCTAGTGACTCCAAGAGGGAGTATTTATTCTCGATAGTGGGTTCATGCCTCATTTGCATCTGTGCTCGAGTGACAGAAACGTGACGAATGGAGAATGTGTTGTTGCCATTAGGAAGAAAACAACGATGTTTACTTCGTTTACATTGTTTACATTACAAACTTTGCTTACGGCGATAATCTGTTGCTTGTAACTTAATACCCAATGTTTGTTCGGATTATATTTGGAGGGTGGACCATTAGTCATAGATGCAGTTGGATGATGATCTATTTATTTTGTTGTAATGCCCTCATGAATCGCATAGTAATTTTTATGTTATGCATGTTTCATTATCTATCAATTGCCCAGCTGTATTTTGTTCACCATGCATGTTCGCTATCTTTTATGGAGAGACACCACTGATGTCTACGCACGCTTCTATTCTTGTAGACAGTGTTGGGCCTCCAAGTGCAGAGGTTTGTAGAACAGTAGCAAGTTTCCCTTAAGTGGATCACCCAAGGTTTATCGAACTTAGGGAGGAAGAGGTCAAAGATATCCCTCTCAAGCAACCCTGCAATTAAGATACAAGAAGTCACTTCTGTCCCCAACACACCCAATATACTTGTCAGGTATTGAGGTGACCCAGCACACCACTGCATGTGTAGTGCGCAAGTCGATGACATAATACTCACAGAAGGACTTATCCGTGAATATTACATCCCTCAGAGTAGTACAACAGAAACATAGCAGGTCTAGGAAAAACTATAGGATACAAACTTCATTACAAAATCTCGAGAATCTCTTTGAAGAATCAAAGAAGATCTCATACAAATGAAACATCAGAAGAAGCAATTCGAAGATCCAAGCTGGAGAAGAACTCAAGCTCAGAACTAAACTACTACGACTCATGTCAGCCCTAATCTATGGCTTAAAACAAATAACTCCAAGAATGGACTCCACCTACACCTTGATAGCTTCTCCTCCATCAGCGTTGTTGATGATGATGCTTCACGATGACGACTTCCATCAGGCTTCAACTCTAAGCAGGGGGTCAAACGGGAACGAGTGAGTAACGAGCGTTACTCAGCAAGCTCATGAAATATAGAGGGTGGCTTGCACTAACTACAACTTTAGACTCGAAAGAGTCATAAGCTAATGCAAGGTTTTGTAAAGCTTTCTTCAAGAGGTTGCTTTTACTTCTGAAAACTATGCCCGCCAGACCATCACAGGAGCTAGAACTTCATGGAGTTGCCTTTGTTGTAGCGTTCGCAGTTCCTTCCCGGAACAGGGGGTAACATGCCACATCCTTTTACACTCTGCAGAGGTGCGTTACTTTACCCATGGACAACCAAGACCATGTTGCACAACCAGGCTCGAGATCCTGTCCACTCCCACTCAGGTGTGGGGCCCGGTTGTTGGTCCAAGCCAAACCGTGCTTCTCCGCACAACGCATGCCCACCCATTTCTGCCAGCAGGTTGAACGCCTGATTCCACCCCTCACGATGGAGATCTATGTGCCCCTGGCAGACAATCATAGACCCCAGAGTCCGTGGGACGTAAGGGCTCCCACCCATGTGCATGTAGTCCTGCAGAACCTACAACGTACGTCTCTGCCAGTCCGTTGACATGCGAACGAGAAAAGATCACAGCTGACTTACTCCCCCCATAGAAGACCCATGGTTAACGCGGTATTTACGGCGCACCGAGTTCTGACGGCATTTGTGATTAATTCCTAGGTAATACTTTCCCATGCAGATGGAACCTTCCTTAGACCTATTCATCTTACCATGGTTCGATCCGCCCACCAAACAGAACACTACCACTCGGGTAGTCATTCAATTAGTCATATTATTATAAAAATAGGATCATGCATTCTTTTGAGACTAGAAGGTAATATGATAGAGTTTTTGCAATTAGTTTGTTATGAAGTACTGCAAAGGATATGAGCAAGTGATGAACTTGCCTGAGATTGAAATAACAGTAATAAACCATGTCTTCGGGTTCGAGGGCTGCGTAGACAAATCCTGAGATCAGAAAACAGTAAAGTAGTCCCGATAAGGGCTACTGGAAAACTGGCAAGATGCTATTATGCATATTAATGAGATGCATCGTGATTTACCCCGAAAATACCCAAGATTGAATAATTAATCTATGTCTTACGATACTTAGGTTTTATTAGTTTTACTTGACTTTGTTACATTAGTTCTTATAGTGATGATTTGCATTACTTAAGGTTTTGATCATAAGTTGGTTAGTTGATTCATTAGTTACTCAGGGTTCTAACTCATATGTTTAGTTGGTAAACATTGCAAAATGTTATGCATTAATGGATTAAGTATTATTCACTTTTATGCAAGTAAGAAGTTGATATCTTGATAAGGATAATTCTTTAAGGAAAACAAACATAATTTGTTATGATTTGGCAAAATTGTTTATGCAGAAGTATCACTTAAGTAAAATGGAATTCTTGAAATACCCACTTATAACACATACTAAGGTTTTAAGTTTAACATGTGATTATATTCTATTAAGTAAGAATTGCATTTATGAATTTAAATGATTTTGAAGATATTAATTAAAATCCTAAAATAGTAAACTGAGGTCATATTCATTTCTCGAGACAATGTATTAAACATCAAAAAGAATAATTAAATGATATGCTTAAGTTTTAGAGTAAGGACACTTTAAAATTTAAGATTTAAGTATTAAGTACTAAAATGATTTGAATAGTGTTGGATTTAAAGACTATATTATTTTCCATTCTTTTATTAATTTGATTTGTGTTAATTATCTTATTTTTCTTTCATAAATCAGAGAATAAAGAATTAATACTTTTTATAAAAGTAAGCTATTAAAATTATACAAGTTGATATTTATAAACAAGGAATTAAGGATAACATTATTCTTAATTATTTAGTAATTTTATTTATTTTATCAAGACTATTTAAAATTACAATTTTAAGATAGAACATATATTATATAGTTAATTCAAATTGGTAGAGTATTTAAGTATATATATTCGTGAATTTATTTAGGTTTAATTTAATTATAATTTTCCTGATTTTAAATGATCTATTTATTATCCTTTTTATTTTATCTTTTTCTTTAATGAAAAATGGTCAAAAGACCATTTAGCCCTCTGGGCTGACTGGTGGGCCAACCTACCAGTGGGTTGGGTCAAACCCACTCGGTTGAACCCGAGCAGGCGACCACCCCGCACACGCACCCGCTCCCGCACCCTGCCTCCTCCTATCCCCTCTCTCCCGCGACACGGAGTCGCCGCCGGTGTCGCCGTATTTCCTCGCCTCTCTCCGGTGTCTTCCACCACCGCCAGTGGTCACAAAAGACGCGCCACGCGCCGCTCTACCACCTCATGCCCTTCAATCTGGGATTCATTCCCGAAGACGGCCGTGCGCCACCCAAACCCCCGCCTAGGGTTTCAATGAACTTAGGCCCCGACGCCGCCTCTGCTACTCCGATGCTCCAGGGATGCTCCTAGGCTCCTCCCAGTTCTATGCGTGTTGCTGTTGTCGCAGAGAAGGTGTGGCGCCGTTGGGACGGCTCCACAGATTGCAACCACAACGTCACGCCGCCGCCATCGACACTGATATGCCGCCTGGCTGTGACCACCACGATGGTGGTCACCAGTGAGTTCCCCTGCTCCTCTCCTCCTCTTTACCTCCCCCCTCCTTACTCTGGAGCCAGGCCCTCGAGTCTGCGCTCATATCTGCTAGAATCTGGGAGTTCTTCCTCGTGTGTGGATGCTATATGTTGCCTAACCATGCCTAGAGTTGCTCCCTGGTTCTGTGTAATTGGTTACAGCTTATGCCATGAACCTATTGAGGAGGTTCTGATGCTATACCTAGCAGAGTAATCTCGTGTGAATAAATTTAGCTAGCCATTGGTGATGTTCTTATGATGCTTTGGTCCACTAAGGAATCCTAGTGCCATGCGCTGGCTAGGGCAGTAAATTTGTGGGTCCTAATATGAATGAATTCAGAGGATGTGCCACTGCTATTCCTATGATTTTTGATAGCTGAAAGATGTCTAGTTTCCCCTTCTCTCTGTTTTTATTGAAACTTTTCATAAACCTGCTATGCAATTGTTGTGTTGAGGTGCTGCTCCAATGGACTAGTGCCCAACAACTATTTACTGAAGGCTTGAGCTTAGAATAATTTTGTTGGTCCATAATTTGTGCTCCTGGTGGTCATTTAGACTAATAAGATCCTGGTACTATTGATCTTAGAGCCCCAAGGCAACTTATCTGATAAGAACAGTTACTCCTATCCTTGATTTGGCCCTGGGCCAGTGATGCAAAGTCTGAGGCCCTAATTTTATATAAGGACAAATACTATGCTTGAGTTAAATGCAAATCTATGATGTTGGAGTTAACTACTAGGCATCTATGTATGCCAACTGGTGGGTGCTACTCTGAACCTTAGGGTTAAGAGGATATGCCACCATGTCCCTTTTGTGTTTCTACGAAATATCTGAGTTGGTGAGTTGTGTTTGAGGTACCAATTCTTATGGTTCTGGTGTCCAGCAACTGCACTATTAATTGTGTGCTTGTTATATCTGATAAGAACATACTAATGCTTGTTGAATTGCCCCTAGGCCAATGATGTTGTTCTAAGGCACTTTCATAGAAATAGGAACAGATATTATACTTGTTTTTTAAACCCCTGTGATGTGTTGAGCATAGCAATTCTATGCCTATCTGAGGGAAATACCCCCAGCCTACTCTCTGTGCATAAGATAGCAATTGCTTGCTAGATGGTGTGTAGATAACAACCTGGGGCTTGTTGGTTATGGATGGTTTGTGTGCTTGTGGTATGCTTGCTCCTCAGCCCTGTTCCTCCACTTGTAGCTTGGCCTTGTGAAGATCTTGCTGGTTCTGTTCTCTTCTTCAGGCCTGCTCCTACTCTCCTGGCTTGGCCTTCCTAAATCTATCCGGATCTCTAATCTCACATGCTTCTAGTGATGGAATGATCTGTGGTGAAATATTGGGTGATGGTTGTTCTTACTGTTCTTGCTGGAGTTTTGCAGCTCGAGCTGTGAACATGGGAAAGTGATCTTGGTCTCCTCTCCCTCCACAACTGCTATCTCTTTTATCTGGTCCTTGCAGTGGTGACAGCACATAGGTATACAACTATGTGTGTGCTGTGTGCTTGTGTACTAAATCAAAGATCTTTTGCCTGAGGTGATGTACTCGATTGGGCTTGGTATTATCCTGGTATGGCTTTATTTTGGACTGACACTTGTATTACCTGATGCTTAGCCAATAAGGTTACACTGGGATATTTGTCTGATTTGAACAGATGCTTAACTTGACTAACCTAAACTCGATGATGCGATTAGCAGTGCACCTCACTGCCTAGCTGAGAGTACTAACCCCCACCAATCTTATTGTTTTACCTTTCTTTGTTTTTCTTGTTTATTTTGCAGGATTAGAAGATTAATAGAAGACTTGGAACTTTGCAAGATTTAGATTAGGAATTTATTTTTGTAATTGTTCATTTTTAATATTCATCTGTAATTTTACATGTCTTTTCTATTTATTGAAATTTGTAATGACTTTGTAAAATTGTGTTATTGTCAATAAAACTTATTGTTTTCTATTAATAACTTCTATTAATGAATTTTAATTGAATTAAGAATTAATTATTAAATGTTTCAAAATTATTTAATATCAAATTATTCCAATTATCAAATCATTCAATTTGAACTCAAGTTCAAATTACAAACATTCTTTTGTTTCAAGTGTTGAAGTGAATCCCTCGGATCCAATAACACCAGAGGTCATGTCGAAATTTCACTCTCTTCCGATATTGGTCTCTCTCTCTCTCTCTTAGAATATCAATCGAACCTCGATCACTCCAGGGTCTAGTATTTGCGAATAAGTCTCCAGTTGCCACTTCTCGTCTCATGATGTCTCAGAGTCAATTACCAATTTGTTCTCATATAATTTAACCTAATGAAACTCCAGTGTTTAATGCCCTCAAAAATAATCTGCTTACAAGATTGATCAGGTCCTGTACTCAAATTATTCTTGTATGACACCAAACACCAGGATTTCACCCCCTCAGTTGATGTCTTCTTATCTTGGTTCCCTCCTGGTTTGCTTCCCTTGTAGACTTGGTCATGTAGAAACATAGACAAGAGTTTTGAAAAGATCACAAACAGTGATCAGGGTTTAGTATTGGTTTAAGAAGGTTTGTTTCCTCGTTCAGACTCATCTTTTAGGATTGTTGATATCACCCAGTTATACACGACTAACTTTCAGAAATAAAGTTATCATCTATGTGATTTGGATACTCACCCCTCTTCGAGTTCTAAATTACCTAGATGAACCCTCTCAAGTCAAACATAAACTTTTGGTGGATGTTGAAAGTTAGTGATGGTCATCACCTAATCTGGTTTGTCTTATAAGATGATTTGGTTTAGAAAGATTTTTTTTTATAAAGATCACTCCAAGATGTACCCTCAACCGGATGATCTAGCCCTATTTCATCATGTCGAGAGAAACATTGGTCACTTTGTTTCGTTTAAACTTTCGCGCCAAAATTTCCCGTATTTTCAGATGCATGCTTTGCAAATGCACATATTAAATTTAGATCCTTATAACCTCCCAAACACTGGGATGTTACAGTATCTTCCCCTTAACAAGAACTTTGTCCCAAAGTTCAACCTCTCTCACGTAAAAATGGTAGAGAGAATTTCTGTAGACCATTGATTCTTCCCAATTGTTTTCTTGTGTTGACCTTGGCATGTGTAGCTTCTTGTCTGGATTGTTCACCTTCCACTGTCTTGCTAATGATCTAATACCTTGCCTGTTATTAGGACTACCCTATTTTGTTACTAGGCCTTCCTAATGGTCTCACGAAGAACACGTGGTATTTCCACCATATAGTGGATACCAAGTTTCGTTTTCCGATGAATAGGTGTGGTTTCCTATCTCTCACAACTTTCTGAAGAAATTTGGTATATC
Source organism: Alopecurus myosuroides (assembly GCA_028641055.1). NCBI lineage: Eukaryota > Viridiplantae > Streptophyta > Magnoliopsida > Poales > Poaceae > Alopecurus > Alopecurus myosuroides. Next base: position 162,381,024 of record CM054063.1, on the reverse strand, counting down.
CACCAGGTGATGAATAACCAATAAAATTCTTCCGGTGCACTGGATATTGTCTATGTTTAGGACTCCATTTGGTTCAATCTAATGGTCTCAAGAGGAATACTGCTCAAAGAAACTTGTACAACGTAGTGTACATTGACTAAGACTCACTTATTAGTGAAAATACCTTCGAGTTTCCTCGAGTTTTAACTCTTTCCTTTAGGTGACTATAACCTATTACAATGGTTACTTCCTATGGTCCTTCTATATCTTTGGGTTTTGACTTCTAAAGGGTGACTCTATAAGTTAACTTATCGAACTTCTACATATTTTCTTCTAGGATATAACTGCTCATGTTAACATCTTGGCGTCACTTGTGATAGCTCACCATGTGTTGATGAAGTATCTCACCATATCCAAACAAGATGTGGAATGTGGTCCATTCCCATCAGTGGATTCATTGACTTCTGCCTTCTTGACTTTCTAGTCTTCCAGAGCTTTTGTGGTTGTATCAATCTGCTGATAACTCAGACCGCTCTCAATCTAATCCTATACCCTCTAGACCAGTAACATCAAGAAAGAACTCAGTGTTTGCACATGCATTTGCACATCAAGTTCAATCTTCATGTACAGATCTAGTCAATCAAAGATCCAAATAAAATCAAATAAATCCCAAATGCAGTTATCACTCATGCATAAAAAACCTGTGAAATAAAAGTACTTAGAGTAAAATATCTCAAGTACCAAGGCTCTTAAATGCTATACACTACAAGTAGGTATACATTATCTGGCAATCCTATTCTACACAACCACTCGTTGCCCAGGTAATTACTCCAATTGCATGCCTTACTGCAATGGAATAAAGCAGGACAAAATGACCCTATAGTAGTTGTTGTCGAACTTGTTTCCATATAGGACCAACTACTATGTCATTGGAATTACTTCATCTTGCTTATGACAAGCTTATCATGGCATCTGTTGATCCTTCATGGTGTTGATCACATCGTAGAAGTAGTAATGTAGCTTCCATCAATGCTTATGCCTTCTCCTAGTTCTATACTGATTCACCTCTCGACTTGATAACTGAGATTATGGTATCTACCCTATAGTTACCATGGTTTTAATAACTCTTAATGATCCTAATTATCCCTTCTTGATGTCTCCTATACTTATTATAGGCCATGTTCTACTCCATCCTATGCATTCATAGAATGGGGTAATCATCACTTTGACTTAATCATCTCTGACCATGGCAGAACTCTCCTTTTCACAATAACACCGATACATGATAGACTTCTAACTATTCATACCTAGGTATTAAGAAAATAGATAAGTATCTTTACTCAAGTTGAGTAAGAAGATTCTATACAAGTATAAATGTATCATTCTCAAGTGAATGGTCATCATAATTGTAGGAAGTATGGTTTAGATAAGATGGCTTCCTATAGTGTTTACCAACCTACATATCTCCTAAAAAGGTTTTAAACCTAAGGTCGCTTCGCTCTGATACCATCTGAGGTGACCCAGCACAACACTGCATGTGTAGTGCGCAAGTCGATGACATAATACTCACAGAAGGACTTATCCGTGAATATTACATCCCTCAGAGTAGTACAACAGAAACATAGCAGGTCTAGGCAAAACCTATAGGATACAAACTTTATTACAAACTCTCGAGAATCTCTTTGAAGAGTCAAAGAAGAACTCATACAAATGAAACATCATAAGAAGCAATTCGAAGATCCAAGTTGGAGAAGAACTCAAGCTCAGAACTAAACTACTACGGCTAATGTCAGCCCTAATCTATGGCTTAAAACAACCAACTCCAAGAATGGACTCCACCTACACCTTGATAGCTTCTCTTCCATCAGCGTTGTTGATAACGATGCTTCATGATGACGAATTCCATCAGGCTTCAACTCTAAGCAGGGGGTCAAACGGGAACGAATGAGTAACGAGCGTTACTCAGCAAGCTCATGAAATATAGAGGTTGGCTTGATGCACTAACTACAACATTATACTCGAAAGAGTCATAAGCTAATGCAAGGTTTTGTAAAGCTTTCTTCAAGAGGTTGCTTTTACTTCTGAAAACTATGCCCGCCAGACCATCATAGGAGCTAGAACTTCATGGAGTTGCCTTTCCTGTAGCGTTCGCAGTTCCTTCCCGGAACAGGGGGTAACATGCCACATCCTTTTACACTCTGCAGATGTGCGTTACTTTACCCATGGACGACCAAGACCATGTTGCACAACCAGGCTCGAGATCCTGTCCACTCCCACTCAGGTGTGGGGCCCGGTTGTTGGTCCAAACCAAACCATGCTTCTCCGCACAACGCATGCCCACCCATTTCTGCCAGCAGGTTGAACGCCTGATTCCACCCCTCACGATGGAGATCTACGCGCCCCTGGCAGACACTCATAGACCCCAGAGTCCGTGGGACGTAAGGGCTCCCACCCATGTGCATGTAGTCCTGCAGAACCTACAACGTACGTCTCTGGCAGTCCGTTGACATGCGAACGAGAAAAGATCACAGCTGACTTACTCCCCCCATAGAAGACCCATGGTTAACGTGGTATTTACGGCGCACCGAGTTCTGATGGCATTTGTGATTAATTCCTAGGTAATACTTTCCCATGCATATGGAACCTTCCTTAGACCTATTCATCTTACCATGGTTCCATCCACCCACCAAACAGAACACTACCACTCGGGTAGTCATTCAATTAGTCATATTACTATAAAAATAGGATCATGCATTCTTTTGAGACTAGGTGGTAATACGATAGAGTTTTTGCAATTAGTTTGTTATGAAGTACTGCAAAGGATATGAGCAAGTGATGAACTTGCCTGAGATTGAAATAACAGTAATAAACCATGTCTTCGGGTTCGAGGGCTGCGTAGACAAATCATGAGATCAGAAAATAGTATAGTCCCGATAAGGGCTACTGGAAAACAGGCAAGATGCTATTTTGCATATTAATGAGATGCATCGTGATTTACCCCGAAAATACCCAAGGTTGAATAATTAATCTACGCCTTACGATACTTAGGTTTTATTAGTTTTACTTGACTTTGTTACATTAGTTCTTATAGTGATGATTTGCATTACTTAAGGTTTTGATCATAAGTTGGTTAGTTGATTCATTAGTTACTCAGGGTTCTAACTCATATGTTTAGTTGGTAAACATTGCAAAATGTTATGCATTAATGGATTAAGTATTATTCACTTTTATGCAAGTAAGAAGTTGATATCTTGATAAGGATAATTCTTTAAGGAAAACAAACATAATTTATTATGATTTGGCAAAATTGTTTATGTAGAAGTATCACTTAAGTAAAATGGAATTCTTGAAATACCCACTTATAACACATACTAAGGTTTTAAGTTTAACATGTGATTATATTCTATTAAGTAAGAATTGCATTTACGAATTTAAATTATTTTAAAGATATTAATTAAAATCCTAAAATAGTAAAATGAGGTCATATTCATTTCTCGAGACAATGTATTAAACATCAAAAAGAAAAATTAAATGATATGCTTAAGTTTTAGAGTAAGGACACTTTAAATTTTAAGATTTAAGTATTAAGTACTAAAATGATTTGAATAGTTTTGGATTTAAAGACTTAAAGAATATATTATTTTCCATTCCTTTATTATTTTGATTTGTGTTAATTATCTTATTTTTCTTTCATAAAGCAGAGAATAAAGAATTAATATTTTTTATAAAAATAAGCTATTAAAATTATACAAGTTGATATTTATAAACAAGGAATTAAGGATAACATTATTCTTAATTATTTAGTAATTTTATTTATTTTATCAAGACTATTTAAAATTACAATTTTAAGATAGAACATATATTATATAGTTAATTTAAATTGTTAGAGTATTTAAGTATTTATATTCGTGAATTAGTTAGGATTAATTTAATTATAAATTTCCTGATTTTAAATGATCTATTTATTATCCTTTTTATTTTATATTTTTCTTTAATGAAAAATGGTCAAAAGACCATTTAGCCCTCTAGGCTGACTGGTGGGCCAACCTACCAGTGGGTTGGGTCAAACCCACTCGGTTGAACCCGAGCAGGCGACCACCCCCCACACGCACCTGCTCCCGCACCCTGCCTCCTCCTATCCCCTCTCTCCCGCGACACGGAGTCGTCGCCGGTGTCGCCGTATTTCCTCGCCTCTCTCTGGTGTCTTCCGCCACCGCCAGTGGTCACAAAAGACGCGCCATGAGCCACTCTACCACCTCATGCCCTTCGATCTGGGATTCATCCCCGGAGACGGCCGTGCGCCAATCAAACCCCCGCCTAGGGTTTCGGTGAACTTAGGCCCCGACGCCGCCTCTGCTCCTCCGATGCTCCAGGGCTGCTCCTAGGCTCCTCCCGGTTCTGTGCGTGTTGCTGTTGTCGCTGAGAAGGTGTGGCGTCGTCGGGACAGCTCCACGGATTGCAACCACAGCGTCACGCTGCCGCCATCGACACTGATACGCCGCCTGGCTGTGACCACCACGATGGTGGTCACCAGTGAGTTCCCCTGCTCCTTTCCTCCTATTTACCTTCCCACTCCTTACTCTGGAGCCAGGCCCTCGAGTCTGCGCTCATATCTGCTAGAGTCTGGGAGTTCTTCCTCATGTGTGGATGTTGTGGATGCTATATCTTGCCAAACCATACCTAGAGTTGCTCCCTGGTGTTGTGTAATTGGTTACAGCTTATGCCATGAACTTATTGAGGAGGTTCTGATGCTATACCTAGCAGAGTAATCTCGTGTGAATAAATTTAGCTAGCCATTGGTGATGTTCTTATGATGCTTTGTCCACTAAGGAATCCTAGTGCCATGCGCTGGCTAGGGCAGTAAATTTGTGGGCGCTACTATGAATGAATTCAGAGGATGTGCCACTGCTATTCCTATGATTTTTGATAGCTGAAAGATGTCCAGTTTCCCCCTCTCTCTGTTTTTACCGAAACTTGTCATAAACCTGCTATGCAATTGTTGTGTTGAGGCGCTGCTCCAATGGACTAGTGCCCAACAACTATTTACTGAAGGCTTGAGCTTAGAAGAATTTTCTTGGTCCATAATTTGTGCTCCTGGTGGTCATTTAGACTGATAAGATCCTGGTACTATTGATCTTAGATCCCCAAGGCAACTTATCTGATAAGAACAGTTACTCCTATCCTTGATGATTCCCTAGGCCAGTGATGCAAAGTCTGAGGCCCTAATTTTATATAAGGACAGATACTGTGCTTGAGCTAAATGCAAATCTGTGATGTTGGAGTTAACTACTGGGCATCTATGTATGCCAACTCATGGGTGCTACTCTGAACCTTAGGGTTCAGAGGATGTGCCACCATGTCCCTTTTGTGTTTCTATGAAATATCTGAGTTGGTGAGTTGTGTTTGAGGTACCAATTCTGATGGTTCTGGTGCCCAGCAACTGCACTATTAATTGTGTGCTTGTTATATCTGATAAGAACAGACTAATGCTTGTTTAATTGCCCCTAGGACAATGATGTTGTTCTGAGGCACTTTCATATCGATAGGAACAGATATTATACTTGTTTTTTTAAACCCCTTTGATGTGTTGAGCATAGCAATTCTATGCCTATCTGAGGGAAATACCCCCAGCCTGCTCTATGTGCATAAGCTAGCAATTGCTTGCTAGATGGTGTGTAGATAACAACCTGGGGCTTGTTGGTTATGGATGGTTTGTGTGCTTGTGGTATGCTTGCTCCTCAGCCCTGCTCCTCCACTTGTAGCTTGGCATTGTGAAGATCTTGCTGGTTCTGTTCTCTTCTTCAGGCATGCTCCTACTCTCCTGGTTTGGCCTTGATGAAATCTATCTGGATCTCTAATCTCACAGGCTTCTAGTGATGGAATGGTCTGTGGTGAAATATTGGGTGATGGTTGTTCTTACTGTTCTTGCTGGAGCTGTGCAGCTCGAGCTGTGAACAGGGGAAAGTGATCTTGGTCTCCTCTACCTCCACGACTGCTATCTCTTTTATCTGGTCCTTGCAATGGTGACAACACATAGGTATACACCTATGTGTGTGCTGTGTGCTTGTGTATTGAAGCAAAGATCTTTTGCCTGAGCTGATGTACTCGGTTGGGCTTGGTATTATACTGGTATGGCTTTATTTTGGACTGACACTTGTATTACCTGATGCTTAGCCAATGAGGTTACACTGGGATATTTCTCAGATTTGAACATATGCTTAACTTGACTAGCCTAAACTCGATGATGCGATTAGCAGTGCACCTCGCTGCCTAGCTGAGAGTAGTAACCCCCACTAATCTTATTGTTTTACTTTTCTTTGTTTTTCTTGTTTATTTTGCAGGATCAGAAGATTAATAGAAGACTTGGAAAGTTGCAAGATTTAGATTAGGAATTTATTTTTGTAATTGTTCATTTGTAATATTCATCTGTAATTTTACATGTCTTTTCTATTTATTGAAATTTGTAATGACTTTGTAAAATTGTGTTATTATTAATAAAACTTATTGTTTTTCTATTAATAGCTTTTATTATTGAATTTTAATTGAATTAAGAATTAATTATTAAATGTTTCAAAATTATTTAATATCAAATTATTCCAATTATCAAATCATTCAATTTGAACTCAAGTTCAAATTACAAACATTCTTTTGTTTAAAGTGTTGAAGTGAATCCCTCGGATCCAATAACACCAGAGGTCATGTCAAAATTTCACTCTCTTCTTATATTGGTCTCTCTCTCTCTCTCTATTAGAATATCAATAGAACCTCGATCACTCCAGGGTCTAGTATTTGCGAATAAGTCTCCAGTTGCCACTTCTCGTCTGATGATGTCTCAGAGTCAATTACCAATTTGTTCTCGTATAATTTAACCTAATGAAACTCCAGTGTTTAATGCCCTCAGAAATAATCTGCTTACAAGATTGATCAGGTCCTGTACTCAAATTATTCTTGTATGACACCAAACACCAGGATTTCACCCCCTCAGTTGATGTCTTCTTATCTTGGTTCCCTCCTGGTTTGCTTTCCTTGTAGATTTGGTCATGCAGAAACATAGACAAGAGTTTTGAAAAGATCACAGATAGTGATCAGGGTTTAGTATTGGTTTAAGAAGGTTTGTTTCCTCGTTCAGACTCATCTTTTAGGATTGTTGATATCACCCAGTTATACACGACTAACTTTCAGAAATAAAGTTATCATCTATGTGATTTGGATACTCACCCCTCTTCGAGTTCTAAATTACCTAGATGAACCCTCTCAAGTCAAACATAAACTTTTGGTGGATGTTGAAAGTTAGTGATGGTCATCACCTAATCTGGTTTGTCTTATAAGATGATTTGGTTTAGAAAGATGTTTGTTTATAAAGATCACTCCAAGATGTACCCTCAACCGGATGATCTAGCCCTATTTCATCATGTCGAGAGAAACATTGGTCACTTTGTTTCGTTTAAACTTTCGCGCCAAATTTTTTCGTATTTTCAGATGCATGCTTTGCAAATGCAAATATTAAATTTAGATCCTTATAACCTCCCAAACACTGGGATGTTACAGGTATATAGGTGCACTAGTTCGGCGAAGAGATAGTGAAATGCGAGTAATATGGATGGTTATAAGTAATAAGAGCAATCTTAAATAAATATTGCAGCAAGCAAACATGTAGCAGAACAGCTGGAAAACGGTGTTTCCTGCTTGGAAACAAGGCCTAGGGATCCTACTTTCACTAGTGGACACTCTCAACAATGATCACATAATTTAATAACTAAATATCTTCTCTTCACTATGCTACTCTTAACCCTCTCCGGTTGGATAACAAACACTAATCATTCTGTAGGGCTACAAAAAGCATTCCTTAAAGTAAGCATTCCCATGTTTAGTTAACCCCACGCTGTCACTATGAGCGCCCTAGAAGGTACTAGACAAACACCACAATTCATAGAGGATATACACACGATGTGCACACTATCACCTTCACACCGCGGGACAAGGTGACTCCAAAGTTCATATTAATAAAACACTTCAGTAGCACATGATGAAGAGTAACATCTACTTATTCAACTAGATTACAAAGCTCACGATCACATATAGATCACACCATGGGAGAGAGAGATGAACCACATAGCTACCGGTAGAGCCCTCAGCCTAGGGGGAGAACTACTCCCTCCTCGTCATAGGAGACAGCAACAGCGATGGAGATGGTGGTGGAATCGATGGATATGGTTCCGGGGGCACTTCCCCGTCCCGGCAGGGTGCCAGAACAGAGATCTGTCCCCCGAAACTTGTCGGCGGCGGCATCGGAGCTACGGATGTATTTTGTGGAAAAGGTCGATTCTTTTAGGGTTTTCCCTCGGGGGGAGTATATATAGGCGAAAGGGCAACGCCTGTGGGTGGCCAGGGGGCCCACACCACCAGGTGGCGCGGCCAGGGGGACCCGCGCCACCCTATGGTGTGGCCACCCTATGGCCCCCCTCCGGGGCTCTTCAGGACTTTTGGATGCTTCTGGGGAAAATAGGAACTTCGGGATTCGTGGGGTTGATACATCCGTTTTGCATCACTATTTTATATCATAATTTTCTGTTATTCATCGATATATTTCATGTTATGATGCATCCCTTATGTTATTTTATCTTATTTTGCATGTTTTATAATTTTTGGAGAATAAACACCGGGACCAGGAATCTGATGGAAAAAGCACCGTCGAGATACCATATTTCAAAAGATCGGAAGAAGAAGTGGGACACCAGGGGTGTCCTAAAAGTTCATAGGAGGAACCCAGCCAGAAGGAGAGCTAGAGGGGGGCCACCGGGGGCCCACACCATGGGGTGGCGGCCCTCCCTTGGCCGCGCCACCTAGGGGTGTGGCCACCCTGGCCCACCTCTGGGGGGGTATTTTTCGCGTGCTTGGCCCCCAGGAAACCCTAAGCCTCATACCATTGTCGAAGAATTATTCTGCCGCCGCCTCGGGGCGGAAAACACCAGAGAGAGAAAAGCTCTCTAGCAGAGAGAAATCTGCCGGGGAAATTCCTCTCCGGAGAGGGGAAATCACCGCCATAGTCACCATCATCGCTCTGGGCATCATCAATATCGTCATCATCATCATCATCACCACCACCACCATCACCCTCATCATCCACCGTCATCCCGATGCAACAATTAGGGGCCGCTATCGTTGTTTTGCATTAGATCTCTCTCCAGGTGTGGATTACTTGTCAGTAGTTGATGCTTGTGAGATTTATCGGTGTTTACAGTTTATGAACAGATTGTTATCATCCATTATATCACCTCTGATTATGATCCATATGATGTCTTGTGAGTAGTCGTGTAGTTCTTGAGGACATGGGAGAAGTCAAGTTGTTAGTAGTGAAGTAATGTTGAATAATATTTAATGTTTGCTCTTTAAGTTGTGGTGTTATTCTCCTAGTGGTGTCATGTGAATGTTGACTACATCATACTTCGCCATTTATGGGCCTAGGGGGATGCATCGTGTATTTGGCTACTAATTGTGGGGATGCCGGAGTGACAGAAACCTAAACCCCCGTTAGGAAACCGTTACACGAGGGAGCGTAGGATCTCGGAGTTTAAAGTTGTGGTTAGATTTATTTCTTAATTACTTTCTTGTAGTTGCGGATGCTTGCAAGGGGTATAATCACAATTATGTATTAGTCTTGGATGGGACGGTACATTAGCATAGGTTCACCCACACAAACACTTATCAAAACACCTAACATTATTCGGCTGCATGGAACAAAAGCACTTGCCAGAAACCTCCCGTGTGTCCTCGAGAACGATTGTTAATCATAAGTAAACCCACCAGCTTGTCCTTTGCTGAAGAAAGGATTGGGCCACTTGCTGCAATTATTACTACTGCATTTTATTTACTCGCACTTTATTTATCTGCAATATCAAAAACCCCTACAAATCTATCTTTCAGTATTTACAGTTATTTCTTCATCAAAACTTCTTGTCAACACCTTCTGCTCCTCGTTGGGTTCGACACTCTTATTTATCAAAACTACTATGATACACCCCCTATACTTGTGGGTCATCAAGACTATTTTCTGGCGCCGTTGCCGGGGAGTGAAGCGCTATTGGGAAGTGGAATTGATAAAGGAAGCTTCTGCTGTAAGTGTTGTTTTTATTACTGTCTACTGCTTTATTAGGTCTCCTTTTAAGTCCTTATTTGCGGGCACTGCTGCCACTGCTAGGGTAGTAAGTGACCCACCGCATGATGATTTGGATCCTTATAAAATACCTATAAAGATTGTTAAGCATGTTAGGAATAACTCCTATTCAGGTGATGGAACTGTCCATCCTGGTGATCATTTGCTCTTTTTACATGAATTATGTGAGTTGTTCAAGTGTGCGGGTATTACAATGAGCCAAGTGAAGAGGAAATTATTCTCTATATCATTGACAGGCCGATCCGCTCCGAGAGAGAAAAGCTCTCTGGCAGAGAGAAATCTGCCGGGGAAATTCCTCTCCGGAGAGGGGAAATCACCGCCACCGTCACCGTCATCGCTCCGGGCATCATCAAGATCGTCATCATCATCATCATCACCACAAGCACCATCACCCTCATCATCCACTGTCATCCCGTTGTAACAATTAGGGGCCTCTATCGTTGTTTTGCATTAGATCTCTCTCCCGGTGTGGATTACTTGTCAGTAGTTGATGCTTGTGAAATTTATCGGTGTTTACACTTTATGAACAGATTGTTATCATCCATTATATCACCTATGATTATGATCCATATGATGTATTGTGAGTAGTCGTGTTGTTCTTGAGGACGTGGGAGAAGTCAAGTTGTTAGTAGTGAAGTAATGTTGAATAATATTTAATGTTTGATATTTAAGTTGTGGTGTTATTCTCCTAGTGGTGTCATGTGAACGTCGACTACATGATACTTCACCATTTATGGGCTTAGGGGAATGCATCGTGTATTTGTCTACTAATTGTGGGGTTGCCGGAGTGACAGAAACCTAAACCCCCGTTAGGAAACCATTACACGAGGGACCGTAGGATCCCGGAGTTTAAAGTTGTGGTTAGATTTATTTCTTAATTACTTTCTTGTAGTTGCGGATGCTTGCAAGGGGTATAATCACAAGTATGTATTAGTCTTGGATGGGACGGTACATTAGCATAGGTTCACCCACACAACACTTATCAAAACACCTAACATTATTGAGTTGCATGGAACAAAAGCACTTGACAGAAATCTCCCGTGTGTCCTCGAGAATGATTGTTAATCATAAATAAACCCACCGTCTTGTCCTTTGCTGAAGAAAGGATTGGGCCACTTGCTGAAATTATTACTTCTGCATTTTATTTACTCACACTTTATTTATCTGCAATATCGAAAACCCCTACAAATCTATCTTTCAGTATTTACAGTTATTCCTTCATCGAAACTGCTTGTCAACACCTTCTGCTCCTCGTTGGGTTCGACACTCTTATTTATCGAAAGTACTACGATACACCCTGATGGAGGGAAGATAACCCGGTAGGCTAACGCCAAGGTGTAACTCGGCCCGAAGGAAGCTGCGCAAGACCCGGCTTAGGGAAAAGGAGTTTCTAGAAGGCCCAGGAGCGTAGGCCTCGTAACCCGGATTGTGGGTTTAGATAAGGAAACTTAGGGTTTGTAAGCGGTGCCCGGGTAGGACTCCGAGTACGCCTTGGACAGGAAGCCAGGGGGTCCGGATATTATATAAGCCGGCTCCTAGGGTTAGATGAGACACACGAGATTCACTAGCTATTCGAGTATCCCTTGTAACCCAAGAGTTGATATAATAAGATTTAGATCGGAGACTCGGCGACTTGATTGCCGGCTACCAGATCGTTTCATCACCATGATTTCCCCTGAGCAAAACCCTCTCCCAAACACCAGAGTCGATTTACCCCAAGATAAGTTACCCCTGGTAACGTCTCCCGTGATTATCCCACGACAGTTGGCGCCCACCGTGGGGCCTACGTCCAAGGGTGTTTACATCACGGGAGAAGCTCGGGAGAACATGAAGAACCTCGTCATCGGCGAGATCTACACCAACCCCAAAGGAGATAACATGGTGGACGATTTTGGCTGGGGGCCAGAGTCGGATCTGCTCGAATCCGGATCTGTCGTTACGATCGGCCGGGTCAACGTCTTCATCGGCATGGTACGTACGTCCGGTTCAATCCCTGATGATTTCAATTATGATTCTGTGTCAGGAGAAGCAACCTGCGTACAGTCGGATGGGGAAGAATCGGTCGGAACGGTGGATCCAATAGAAGAGACCAGCACGAAGAGGGAACAACCAGAGGAGCCGGCATGGACCCCGCGTGGCCGGTTCATGAGAGAAGATGATACCGAGTCTATCCTGCACCTGCTGGAGGACCGGTACGAGGAGGATAGCTGTGATGAGGAGGAATATGAGTCTTCACCAGGCATCGTGCGCCAGGTTGCGGTCTACACGGCCCCTTTAACCAATCTCAATCAGGGGGACGCGACTACGGCCGCGTTCGGAGCGGCGCGAGCGCTGGCCCAGCAGCAAAATCCGGCTGATGGAAATCCGGTTCTGACCCGGGTTGACGGAGAGTCGGCTTCAGTCACTAGCCGAGCAGCGGATAGCGAGTTGCAGGCGAATATGTTTGGATTCATGGCGAACAGGACGCCAGGGGCGGGTCCCTCAAACCCACAACACCCGGCCCTGTTCAGTAATAACTTGATCCTGGATCCCACGATGCTAGCTACGGTGATAACCCCGGAGAACGCAGCGGCACGTGCTAGGGATCTGGATGTAGCCCGCCGTGCATTAGAGCAGCAAAGGAGAGAAGTGGAAGCGGAAAAATAAGGGGTAGCCACGCGCCGACGCGAGCTGGAAGCGTTGGAGAACCGGCTCCGGGTTGAATCAACTAGGATGCATCAGAGATACCAAACAAGGTTACCAGCCACGGGTGGAGTTCTAAACCCGGCTGCGCTATTCACCACCCCCCAGGATCAGCCAATCCCGGCCGCGAATCAAGAAACTATGCATCAGCCCGCGACCGGAGGAGGACAGCCGGCAAACATACAGGCCGGGTTACCCACACAGTAGGCTGGGGTCACTGTTGGCAACACAGCACCACCACCATCACGATTTCGCATGCCGCCAGGACACTTTAACAACCCCATGGACAATGTATACGTAGCAACAATGGCGTTGGATCGCATCCCCGTGAGAGAGTCCCCCCACGCGGAGGAGACCCGGCGGGCGATAGATTTGTTGTGCACGGCAATAGCTCAGCAAGTCAATTACCCGGATAATAGGAGTGGAATGCATGGAACACCGTATATCAGCCGGCAACATGGCAATACCGGTAATATTCAGTCAAGTTCAGCGCGACGGAGGGCAGAGCAGCAGCAAATGCCGCCTCCTCCCCGCGTCCAAGCAGCACCCGCAGCATCAGCAGCACAAGCTATTATGGATAGTTCCAGAGCCAGGCGAGCCACGACCGGGTCTGCGGTACACGGGCCTGCGGCAGCGCCGCGCCCAGCCGCGCCCCCCGCAGGATCGCATGTTTCCCGAGTGAGGCCAGTACTGACTAATCTCGCTGGGCCTAAATGTCTATCGGATAACATCAGGGCTGAACCTTACCCGGATAAATTTAAGGAACCGGGTAAAGTAGTGAATTATGAGCCGACTATGGATCCAGAAACATGGTTGAGCAGTTATGAGATGGCTATGTCGATTCACAGCGCATCTGAAAATCTTCAAGCCAAGTTCATGTACTTAATGATGTCAGAAGGAGCAGCAAAGTTGTGGTTCAACAATTTACCTGAAGGATCTATCAAATCATGGAGTGAGTTGAAAACTGCGTTTATCAAGCACTTTCACGGAACATGTAGGAAGTTGTTTACTATCGATGATCTAGAACGGTGTGTGCAAAAGAAGGGAGAGTCGGCGCGCAGCTAGGTGCGCCGGGTTATGGAGATACTTCACTCGTCCACGGATATTCAACCAAAGGATGCGTTACAAGCTATGACAAAGACATGCAAATACACACCCCTAGTGCAAAAGCTAACACGCATGAAATCTAGTCGGAATGCTTCAGAGGTTACTATAGGAGAGTTGATGGACGCATGCAATAAGCACGCTGCTACGGATACCACAGAAGAGGACGTTGATGATAAGAAAGCAAAAGCAAACACAGGCAATAATGGAAGAACCGGCAATGGGTCTGCGCCGGGTAACAACGGAGGAAATAACGGAAACAACCAGAATAAACGCCCGTTTGAGGGGAGTTCCAAGTTTGTCGCCAGCACAGAAGCCGGGTCTTCGAGACCCAGAGTAGAAGAAAATTTCAACGGAGGAAACTTTAATGGAGGAAATTACCAAGGTCCGCCAAGGCCGGGAAACCAGTGGGATGTCTACAAGATGCCGTGCCCGCGACACAGCAGGAACGGCAGACCGGCTAATCATTCGCTGGAACAGTGCGTGGATTTACAGAGATGGAAGAACGAGGAAATACAAAAAGCAATGCGAGGCGCAGGCCAGGGAGCAGGACCGGGTCCGGGTGGTAACCCGGGCAATGGCCCACCCCCAGCAGGCAACCCAGGAGGTAGTAATCCGGGTAACAACCAGGGAGGAGCCGGAGGTTTCCAGGCCAATCCCAAGCAATTGGGCCAGTACCACGTTCACACCACGGGAACTTCCAACAAGGACAGAAAGATATTGAAAAAGGCAGTAAACTCGGTTTCCTCGGCTGTCCCGAGGTACCTGAGGTGGTCGGAGCAAGATGTAACATGGAGCAGAAGAGATCACCCGGAAAGGATAGAACACCGGGAGTCCTAGCATTGGTGGTTGCGCCACAGGTTAATGGTTATGAGCTGAAAAAGGTCTTAATGGACGGCGGAAGCAGCATCAACATCTTATATTGGGAAACTTTCTTGCGCATGGGCCTCAAGGAGTCTCAGCTACAGAAAAGCTCAACAGTTTTTCACGGGATTGTGCCGGGTCACTCGGCGTGTCCTGAGGGAAAGATTACCTTGGAGGTTGCTTTTGGAGAATCAAAGGATAATTTCCGGGTGGAGTGGCTCACGTTCGAAGTGGTAAAGTTGCGCAGCCCCTATCACGCATTGTTTGGAAGGCCGGCTTACGCCAAGTTCATGGCCAGGCCATGTTACGTATACCTACAGCTAAAAGTCCCGGGTCCCAAGCAGACCATCACCATACATGGAAGCCGGGATATAGCGGCTGAGTGTGACGAGGGGGACGCGGCGATGGCGGAACAAGCCTGCAGAAAGGAGGAGCTCAAGTAGATCCGGATGACAGAACAACTTTAAAAAGACCAAATACGGAGGATGAGAGAGCAAAATTCAAGGCAGCACAGGATACCAAGATGGTGGCCTTTGTCGAAGGTGATCCCTCCAAGCAATTTGCTATAGGATCTAACTTGGACAATGAGCAGGAAAAAGCACTCGTGGAGTTTATTCGTTCAAATCAAGATGTTTTTGCTTGGACGCCCAGCGATATGCCGGGTATCCCTACGGAGTTAGCGGAACATAGCTTGCACGTTGATCCCAAGTCTAGGCCCGTGAAGCAGGGCCTAAGAAAAATGAATGAGGAAAGAAGAAGGGCTATAGGGGAAGAAATTGCTCGGCTGTTGACAGCCGGCTTTATCATGGAAGTATTTCACCCGGACTGGTTGGCAAATCCGGTTCTCGTGATTTAAAAGAGTAATGAGTGGAGGATGTGCATAGATTACACGAGTCTCAACAAGCACTGTCCAAAGGATCCGTTTGCCCTCCCAAGGATTGATCAGATTATAGA
This sequence comes from Alopecurus myosuroides, assembly GCA_028641055.1. Taxonomy (NCBI): domain Eukaryota; kingdom Viridiplantae; phylum Streptophyta; class Magnoliopsida; order Poales; family Poaceae; genus Alopecurus; species Alopecurus myosuroides. The sequence continues at coordinate 162,365,267 of CM054063.1, read as the reverse complement.
TGCAGTGGCTGGAAGTGACCTATTATGTTTCCTGGATGCATATTCCGGGTATCATCAGATCAAGCTCAAAAAGGAAGATTGGGAGAAAACATCGTTCATAACCCCTTTTGGGGCCTTTTGTTACAAAACCATGACTTTTGGGCTAAAGAATGCTGGCGCAACTTATTAGAGATGCATACAGAAGTGCTTTGAGGACCAGATTGGGCGCAATGTTCACGCCTATGTGGATGATGTGGTGATCAAGACCAGGAAAGCGGAAACGTTCATTGACGATCTAAAGGAAATATTCAAGAATTTGAGAAGGTATCAGATGAAACTTAACCCTACAAAGTGCGTGTTTGGAGTTCCAGCAGGAAAGTTACTCGGGTTTATTGTTTCCGAGAGAGGAATCGAGGCAAACCCGGACAAAATCAAAGCCATCCAGAGTCTGAAAAAGCCGAAAAACCTAAAGCATGTTCAGAAGCTTACAGGGTGCATAGCAGCGCTGAGCCGGTTCATATCCAGACTGGGAGAGAAGGCAATACCCCTGTACCGGCTCTTGAGGAAATCTGATAAGTTTGTTTGGGACCAAGAGGCGGATGAAGCGTTCGAGGCAATAAAGAAGCAGTTATCTGAGGCACCAGTTTTCGCAGCGTCGGGTCCCAAAGAGCCCATGTTGCTGTACATTGCGGCTGGGCCCCGGGCGGTTAGCGCAGTGGTTGTTGTCGAGCGCAAAGAGGATGGAAAAGATCACCCAGTCCAGAGGCCGGTTTATTATGTCAGGGAGGTACTATCGGAGGCAAAGCAGCGCTACCCACATTGGCAGAAGTTGGTTTTCGGGGTCTTCATGGCCAGCCGGAAATTGAAACCCTATTTTCAGGAACACCCCATAACAGTGGTTAGCTCTATACCAATGTCGAATATCATCAGAAACTCGGACGCAACAGGTAGAATAGCTAAGTGGGCCATCGAGATGGGAGATTATCATATCAACTACGAGCCCAGGTCAGCAATCAAGTCTCAAGCTTTAGTTGATTTCATCAATGATTGGACTCACACTAGCATGCCCACAATGACACCATGTTCCGAGTCTTGGGTAATGCACTTTGATGGTTCCAAGCAGTACGAGGGATCAGGAGCTGGAGTGGTACTTACATCACCTAAAGGAGATAAACTGAGCTACGTGTTGCAAATCCACTTTGATTGCTCCAACAACGTGGCCGAGTATGAGGCGTTATTGCATGGATTAAGAATATCCAAGGAGATGAACATCAGGCGGATACGATGCTATGGAGATTCAGATCTTGGGGTACAGCAGGTCTCAGGAACCTGGGATAGGAAGGATGCAACTATGGCAGCATATCGCAGAGAGGTGGACAGGGTTGCTGGGTGTTTTTCCGGGTATGAGGTGGAGCATATTGACAGGAGAAAAAACGAGGCAGCAGATGCACTCGCAAGACTCGGCTCGCGCAGAGAGCCGGTTCCACCCAATGTTTTCCTGGACGAGCTATGGCGGCCATCAGTAAAAACCGAGTCTGAGGAAGAGGTGGCTAACAAAGACCCGGATTTGGAGCTCGTGGCCACAATACGCACTGTTCCCGAGTGGACAGAGCCGTTTCTGGCTTACCTATCACGGGGCGAGTTACCACAGCAGGAAGTGCTAGCAAGGCAGATTCTGAGGCGAGCAAAAGGCTATTCCATCATCAATGGGGAGTTATATAAAATGAGTGATGCAGGAGTATTTTTGCGCTGTGTGGCACCAGAAGAAGGCCGGCAGATCGTAAAAGAGATCCACGAAGGCGACTGTGGGCATCACGCATCCACAAGATCCCTTGTGGCCAAAGCTTATAGGCACGGTTTCTTCTGGCTCACAGCCTTAGTAGACGCGGAACGCTTGGTGGCAAGGTGCGATGGATGTCAAAGGTATGCCCGCCAAATCCATGTGCCGGCTATGGAGTTGCAAACAATTCCTTTAACCTGGCCGTTCGCCGTTTGGGGTATGGACATGGTTGGCCCCTTTCACATGTCACCTTGCAAAAAGACACATCTCTTGGTGGCTATTGATAAATTTACCAAGTGGGTTGAAGTTATGCCAGTTACCAATTGTGAAGCAATTACGACAGTCAAGTTCCTGAAAAGGATTATCTATCGGTTTGGGTATCCTCACAGCATAATTACGGACAATGGAACCAACATGTCTTTAGGTGAGATGGAAAAATTCTGTGGGAACAATGGAATCCGGCTTGAAAGGACAAGTGGAAAGGGCAAATCAGGAGTTACTTCGTGGATTAAAACCACGACTGCGAGTCCCATGCATCAGAGCTGCTGGCGCATGGGTCGAGGAGCTACCATCAGTGGTGTGGGGAATTAACACCACACCTAACAGATCTACTCAGATGACACCGTTTTTTATGGTTTATGGTGCAGAGGCGGTATTGCCGAGCGATATTATCCATGACTCGCCTCGAGTGTCGGATTACATCGAGGTGGAGAACGAGAAGACCCGGCAGGACACCGTGGATATGTTAGAGGAACACAGGGAACAAGCTTTGGAGAGATCAGCCATATACCAGTAGGATCTGAGGAGATATCATAGCCGGCGGGTTAAAACCCGGGTCTTCCAGGAAGGGGACCTGGTTCTGCGCCTGGTACAGTTAAAGGAAGGAAAACACAAGCTGTCTCCACCATGGGAAGGACCGTTCATCATAAGCCGGAATCTGCACAATGGATCGTATTACTTGGTAGATGCAAGGGAAGAGTCGGCTACTGCCAATGACACCGCACATACAACTTCATCTATGCAAGAAAAAGAAAGACCATGGAACGTGGCTCAGCTGCGTCCCTACTAGACTTAGAATAGAATAGATTCACAAGTGGAATTACACGATGTAACAGGCAGCAGGTTTCAGACGCACTCTTTTCCTATCCAGGGTACCTAAGGGGACTGGAGGGTTTTTAATGAGGCGGCTTGCTGACCTAACTTTTCTCATATCAATAAAGAGATGGTTAAACAATATTTTGTTTCCTTTTGTATGTTCTTTGTCAAGTTTTTATATTCCTGTTATTTTTCTCTTTCTTTTTTCTAGGTAAGTGTTACTTATTTTTCTTAGTATGTTAAGTTCTTCTAGTAAATTGCATATATCTAGGTCTTGGAGGCTGATTGCTTGAATAGCACAGTTGCAAACCCAAAGACCCGGCCGTGATGCCATTGAGTTATAAGGGCCGATTACTTGTAATAAGTACGGCTACAAGCTTATAACCGGACAATAGAGCCAAATTTTCTTGACTTTTCTTGCTGAAGCTCGATGTGACTCGCACAAAAGTGGCATGCTTTGCTAGCGTATAATTACAATCAGCCATGATGCCCAATGGGACTTGCCTGACCCTGTCTTTATACAGCTATAGCAGCATTGATCATCCATGCGAAAGCCGGCTTATAGTAAAAGAAGGTCAAAAGGGTCATCTAAACCACAAGTTATGCAGAGTACAAGGCTAACACCCGGAAACTCAAGATATATTGAGCATAACTTCAAACCTATGCGAGCATCTCTAGGTTTTTGGCCTTAGCTAAACAATTTGTTCTTCTGAAAAAATCCAACACCCTAGACTCGGAAATCCGGGTCTTGGGGACTGGGGAATTTCAAAAAAGAAGCAGATTTTCCAGCTATTCAGCTCAAAAAACCCAAAAATCCGAGTCTTGGGGACTTAGAAAAAAAGTCCACTTGTCAAAACCCACGAGACCCGGAAACCGAGTCTCACATAAGGAACCATAGCGAAAAGTCGGAAAACCAGGAATGAAAAGGCTCAAAGTTAAGAAATAGCAAATTCACGCAAAGGCCAGAAGGGCCATGAAAGATATTAAGGTTTTAAAACGTATTACAAACCAGGATAGTAGTATCATAAAGTGCACATGCGCACTATCAAACGAATAATTGTTTCAAAAGGCCCATTGGCCGAATAAAGTGTTTGAGACGGTAGCAGATAAAAGTTCACTCGGCCTCCTGGGTCGAGTCGTCCATCTTGCCCTTGCCCTTAGCAGCCGGGTCTTGGTCCTTGACTTGTTCTTCAACGGTCTTTGCGGCAGCAGCATCCGGGTCAGCAGCAGTACCGGCGCGCGCAGGAGGAGGAACGACCGGCGTGGAGGTAGTGGGCGCAGTATCGGCCTCAGCCTTCTTCTTCGCGGCCTCTTCCCTCGCCTGAGCAGCTTCCGCCTTCCACCGTGCCAGCATGTCATACGGCTTGGGAGGATCCGACTGAATAGGCTTATCTTCAGCGTCGTAGGGGGTAACAATCCGACTGACATCCAGACTGTCGGCAATCAGGCTAGCCGAGTGTCGAACCTCTGTTTGGATAGCCTTGAAGTTTTTGGCCGAGAACTTGGAACCGTCATGGTTGAACTCTGGAAACCCGCCAACAAGCTTTGCCGGCTCAAGCTTGGGAAAGTACGCCTTAGCCAGAGCAAGCCCCCGGGTTACTCCAACCCGGCATGACGAGCGTTTCCAGTGCTCGATCCACTCGGGGATGGTGCAGCACACATCAAGCAACGTGCTCAAACCACCATGCCCGGTACCCGGCCACTTCAAGGCTTGAAGAACCAATTTGGTGCCGGCACAGAGCTGCCGGATGGTGCTCTTGATAGTCTTTAGCTATGCTATGTCATCTTCATCCGGCATTTCGTCATCCGGTCCTACAGACAGACAGAAAAGTTCAAATAAGAAAATTCCGAGTGTTTATCAGAATGGAAATCCGGGTTACGGTCAGTCAGTCGGGAATCCTTACCAATCAACGCACGATAAGTGTCGGCAATCCGGGCAGATACCTTGTTCAGTTCATCTTCTGCAGCATGGGCTCTCTTTCTGTACTTTCTCGCCAGCTTCCCCAGCTTCTTGGCATCACCCTCAACCGATTCACGCAGCTTCGTCTCCACCTCGAGGAGTTTGTTGGTTTTAGCCAACACTTCCTCAGAGTGGGTTACGTATGCCTGTGTGGAAACATAAGGAAGTGTTAGTCGGACAAAAAAGGAATATTAGTCGGATATGCTATGAAAGTTCCAAGTAAATTATGAATAAGTTCACTCGGAACTTGGGGACTAGGCAGATATACAGGCAAGATTAAGTTGAATTTACCTCGTGCTTAGCTATCAAGGCTTCCAGAATGTTTTCTTCATCAGCTCTCAGGGTGTGCAGAGCATCAAGCATCTGGGCAAAGCTCATGTCCTCAGGTTTGGTACCGGAAGAGCCGGCGGCCTGGTCATTCGGAGGAGGAGACTTTTCCGGCTTTGGGGGAGAAACCCGGGTTGCCTGGGTGTCGGATTTGGGAGTACCCATCCTTGCGCCCAGGACCTCGACATCGTCATCCTCGGGTCCATCTGATAGCTTGGGAGACCCGGCTTCCTTCCTGGCCGAGTCTGTCAGTGGGTCTTGTCCTTGGTCTTCTTCCTCCTCAGCGCCCCCAGTTGTGGTGTTCATATCATCAACCGACTTCTCTGTTGCCAGGTTATCCATGTCCATGTCATCCGGGTCACTGATCGTGACCTGGGCGCTAAGGAAAGTAAAAGAAGAAATGGTTAGTATTAATGAGCAAAGGTTATCAAAAATACCAGTGTATCGAATAGCAAGAAATATAACTTACCCAGCATTTACCACGAAGTCCGGTGGAAGTTCGTTGCTAGATCCGGACGAGGCTGATAAAGATTGAGAAAGTGAGACTCGGAGTTTTCCGTGCAAGGTGTGATTGGGAGAAGGATATCTTTTAAGAGAATCTAAAGGATAAGATTGGGAAGTACCGGCACGACGAACTGGGGACGTAGGGATACCCGGGTTGAGGGGATCCTCACCCGGGGAGTTCCGGGTTACCCTGCGCTTGGCTGGAGGTGGGTCCTTCAAGTGTGGTGAATTGGATAATTGTTGATTAAGCTCACGCATATTAGCAAAATAATACGGCTTTGAAGACATGGAGGAATAGGGAACCTTGAATACAACCCCTCGGGGTTTCCTCTTGGCCCCAACCACAGCTTCCGGTTCTGCCTCCTCCTCGTCACTCTCAGTTTCCTCCGGGTCTTCCTTGTCATCCTTGTCCTCCCTATCCTCCATTCCTGAGAAGCATAGTACACAGTCGGAAAAAGAAATGTGTGGGAAAACAAGTTAACAGAAAGTACAATGGGTGAAATCCGGATGATACCTTCATCGGTGTCAGCCGGCTCTTCTTCCTCTTCCGGGTTTTCGGAGGTAGGGGGAGTCTCGATGTTCCAGAAGGCGCTGCCTGCCTGAAATAAAGGTATAAAGATGAAAGTTAGTAGTTGCATCAGGTAAAAGCACAAGTACAGAAGAGTAAAAGTCGGATCTTACCGGCAGGAGCCGGGTTGTCTCGGGTATATGGGTCTAACCCGGCTATATTCCGGATCACTTCCACCTTCTTAGTCAGGAAACTTTTGATAATCTTATTTGTATCCCCAGCCGGATAGTTCCTCGAAGAGTAGCGGAGCGCATCCGTAACATGTCCGGAATACTCGGACATCAGCTTAGGCCGGATGGAGTTGGGCTGGATTCGGAAATCTACCCAGGTCTTAACTAAATTAAGCCCAAGGAGACCCTGGGCAGAAAGGGCAGCTATCTTGGCTAGGAGGGGTTGGATGGACTCTCTGTCCGACTCAGAGGCGAAGGCGTTAAAAGTATCGGAGAGATCAAGGAGCCCCTCGGAAAAACCCGGCAACCTCTTTTCGCCGGGTGGGGAGATGTCCCGGCAGTAGAAGAAGGACTTTTGCCAGTGCTTAACATGAGAGTTAAGGCTCAGAGTCGGCATTGGCGAATTCTTTCGCCGTTGGATAGAAACCCCGCCGCAGGCCAAGAGGGCCCCGTCACCGCTTTCGCGGCACGGTTTGCATTGGAACAGTGCAAGGAATAAAGCAAGGTTCGGGGGGATGCACAGGTATGATTCACAGAGGACTATGAAGTGGGTTATATTTAACATAGAGTTAGGCCCTATGTCAAAGACTCGGAGGCCATAGTGGCTAAGAAGTTCGCGAAAAAAGGAGTGACCCGGGGGACGGAATCCCCGGATCACGTGCTCTACGAAACAGATTACCTCATCCGGACCAGGGGAGGGCCGGGACTCATCTCCCGGAACTCGCCAGTGGATCTCCTTCTGAGAAGGGAGGACGCCTGACTCGGCGAGCTCGTCCAGCTTGGCCTGGGTCATGGTGGACTTAGCCCAGTTGGCCGATATGGACTGAGTCGGCTTAGCTTTGACCGGCTGTTTTCCCTTGTTCTTGGGAGCCATGTGTGCAGGATGCAAAACAGGGGACAAAAAGTGCAGAGTGTAAGTTATCAAGACCCGGAAATGACCGGTTAACCACAGAGCAGCTAAGAGATCCGTAAATTACATACTATCCGAGTATCAAAGAGTAGGTACGGAAATTTTTGACAGGTTATACCTAGATGGAGAAATTCACGGAGAAATTTATGGCTACGAGTGACAAGGGAGTACTATTGAATCTAACTTGAGAAATTAGGTAAAGCAAGAGTGAGGTGCGTGCAATCCGAATCGGTACAGAGCAAGGAGATAACCTACGGGCGGACCTAGATCTAATCTGATTCGAGCGGAAAGCTTGAGGATGAAATTCATGGAGGAAGAAGGCTTACCGGCGAGGTCTGGAGGAGATTGCGGCGGCGGCAAATGGCGCAGCCGCGGTGACCTACGGGGTCTTCCGGCGGGCAGCTCGCGGGCGCGGTGGCGGTGCTTGAAGGCGGCGCGGCACGAGCGGAAGCGGAGCGCAGGCGGCGGCTCGCTTCCGGCTGCTCTCCGGTAGGCTCCGTGGCGGCGCAACGGCGAGCTCGAGCAAGGGAGTGCCAATGGAAGTTGAAGGCGAAAGGGGCGAGTGAGATGGGGGAAATGAGACGTTAGGTTTAGGTTATCCCCCAAGGCCCCTATTTATAGGTGCCGATGGGGAAACCTAGGCTGGCGAGCGGGAGCCAAAAATTTCGGAGCAGGATACCCGTCCGGATTTTTTGGGATAAGCATTAAAGTGCCCGTGCGCGATATCCGGAAAGGATCAGAAGAAAATCACTTCCGCGATATTCGGACTAACTAGTGAGCAAAGTGAGCCGGGTCTTCTGTGTTTTCCTCGGAATATTGACCCGGGAAATGAAGGGGGATCCGGAAAAAGCCGGGTTATTATATGGACCACCTGAGGAGTTAGGCTGTCGAATCTCTGACTCTACAAATCCCTTAGGTGACCCTATCGGGTTTCGACTAGGAGAAGTCATGAGCGCTGGTGGAATCGTCGGCTAGACAGGGGGCGAGATTTACCCAGGTTCGGGGCCCTCGTAGAGGTAAAACCCTTACTCCTGCCTCTTGTCGATCTGTATTGACGGAAAGATCGGTTACAATGGTGATGCTCGAATCGAGAATAAGATCTCGAGTTCAAGGCTTTGATGGCGTTGTGTTGCTTGGTCCTCTCCCGGGGGGCTCTCCTGGCCTTATATAGGTGGCCAGGTCTCGAATCCTACCCGTAGAGGACTCGAACTCTAACTAGGTCGGTTACATGTTTCCTATCTTAACCCGCAAGTTAGTGCAGGTGGGCTTCGCGTGGGCCTTCTAGAGTATTCCGAGGGTTCCTCTTCTTGGGCCTTCAACCTTGGGCCTGAGAGGGGGTGTCCTTATTCGCAGGGTCCAGGATCCATATATTCGTAAGTAGCCCCCGAGCGTTTGCTCGAGTGGGATTTTTCCAGTCGAGTAGACGGTCAAGCCTTTCTTGATCTACCTTTCTTATGGATAACCAGCTTGGTTGTTTCCTGTTTTAAAGGGTGTGTTCCCTGTGCAACGAGTCTTCATGCTCGAGTGTCAAGCAACGTAGGTGCCTGTTTTTGCGGCTTTTATCGCAGAAGGATGCGGCACAGTAGTTTGGCTCTCCCGAGAGATCAGGGCCAATTAATTGCGACTAGGGCAAAAACATTCCTGGCCTACACAGATTCGAGACCTCCGACTCGAACCCGGTAAGGTGATTGTTGCGACTGAGCCGTTGTGGACTTATCGAGTCGAACTTAACCTATGGGGGTACCCGGCGCGTCCGCTAGGATTTTTCTTCGTGTTGTTGACACGGAATCATACCGGAGGACGCAGCTTTCGAGTGCGATTCCAGGCCCTTAAGAAAGATCTTTTTGGGTCTTACCTTCATATTCGAAGAATATGGCATCCGGATGTGCCTAGTCGGCTGAACAATCCAGGTCTTTATGATGTAAAAATATCATGTGTGAATGGAGGTAGGTTCTTTCTACCCGAGTGATTGTTTAAGATTCAATCGAAGGAATTTTCGTACTGAAGAGAGTCATGCCCATATGAAAGAGTTTTCATGTTTGGACTGTTGTGCCCGTACGAAAGAGTTTTCGTGTATAGGGTAGTTCTCTTGTTTTAAAGAGGTCTTGCTCCATGATTTGTTCGCAAAGGAATTGCCTTTAATCGAAGGAATTTCATACGAAGCTGTTTTCGTGTTTGAATTTTCCATTCGAAGGTTCTTGAATTTGATGATGCGTGCCATGACGTCATGGCGCACTTCTCTCCTCCCGATGGGACGTGACGGAGTGGTAACAGATGGGCTGGCCCACCTAGTCAGGTTTTTGACCGGGAAACGAGACGTCACTCCCGGTTTTTACGTGAACGGTGCAGTAAATGCGCACGATCTTCTGTTAAGATCGTGGCACGAAACAGCGTTTCACCGTCTCCTCGTTTCATCTTCACACGTGGTGGCTGCGATAGGCGCCACGTAGCGCATCGAATGGCTGGGGCTGATTCGCTCCGTGTATAAATACGGGACTTAGCGCTGCGGTAAAAATTTCCCAGCCTTCGTCTTCAATCCATCTCCTTCCTCGCGCCCATCTTCTTTCTCGCGCTCAAGCTTGTGCTGTCAACCATGGCTGGAGGCAAAAGACGTGGCGCTGCCACCTCTGCAACCGGAGAAGTTTCCGCGCAACCCGCGCCTCGAGCCGGCGACTGGCGTTCGCCCAACACCACCGCGAAGAGCATCAAAGAGATGCAGCGGGAGGGGCTGCTGCCGGCTGAATCTGAGAAGCGGGTGCGCCTCGGGAAGAAAGAAGAGGTACCAAACCCGCAGTCGAACGAGCGCGTGGTCTTCGCGGACCACGTGTCTCGGGGTCTTTCCTTCCCTCTCCATCCTTTCCTCCTCGGGTTGTTGTATGTCTATGGCATACAGCTTCACGATCTTCCTCCGAACACGGTGCAGCACATATCGTGCTTCATCGTGTTCTGCGAATGCTTCCTTGGCATTCGCCCTCATTGGGCGCTTTGGAAGGCCCTCTTCAAAGTTCGCATCTTCCGCGAGAAATCGCGGGTGGACTCCGAGCCTGGCGAGCCGCTACGCACAGGTGGCTTCGGGATCCAGGCGCGACTGGAGAGCAGCTACTTCAACATGCACTTCGTCGACTCCGCCCAAGGCTGGCGGAAAAAGTGGTTTTACGTCATCGACAACAGCTCGGGTGGGATCGTAGAATTCCACCCGTTTGCTGTTTTGAAGAGGCGGAAGTCCTGGGCGCACAAGCTGTCAGCCGAAGAAACCCAGGTTGTCACGCCCCTACTCGCAAGGGTGTCCGCTCTCCGGGATCAAACTGCTGGAGTGGTACTCAACGGGCTGCATCTGGCGAGTATTTTTCTGAAGCGCGGGATCCAACCGCTGCAGCAAAGGCCTTCCACCATGTGGGAATACCAAGGCGCTGAGGATCCTAGCCGAGTGAGCCGCGAGGAGCTTTCGAACGTTGAGTTCGAGAAGAAAATCGCGGCTATCACTAGCTTGAAGGTGGGGGAGAAGTTCCCCGACTGCACAGTCGAAGCCTTCGACGCTTCGAAACCTCCACCAGCCGCGGTTAGTTTACCCTTCATGTCTTCTATTATTTTCTTCTTTGCTTTGAGCTTTAGTCGACTGAATTTTTTCTTGCCTTCTTCTGCCTTCTTTGTAGAACTTAGCAGTGGCGAACTGCTACCCGCCAGTTGCGGGAGAGGACGCCTCGGAGTTATTGGCGAGCCACCTGGACGGCTTAGCCGATACCAGTGTAGCCGATGCTTCTTCGAGCTCCGAGGACGATTCTTCGGATGATGCGGAGGGCTCGAATGGCGGCCTTCATCACCACAAGCGTCGTCGAGTGGATGATAACGAGGCTACTTCCAAGGATAACTCCTTGGAAGAATCGCCTGGGAAGGCTCCTATCTCCGCGACTCCACTTCGCTCACTCGCCCCTTCCCCTTCATTCCCAGTGATCGCGCCCGCTTGGAACGCGGATTTGCTGGATGAAGATGAAGATGATGAGTAAGTTCTTCTTCTTGTCCTTTATTTGAACTTTTTCCTTTGCACCTATGTTGATGTTTATCTGTTGCAGTTTGCAAACCATCAGTCCTCGCAGGTATGCTTCTTCTGTTCCTCCCGAAAAGAGGAATAGAGCAGGAGCTGCGGGTGAGACTCTCACTGCTGGCACTGTCCAGAATTCTCCCAGCGCAGCCCCCCATGCGGCGACTGTGGAACGTGAGGCGCCCAGCTTTGCCGCCAGGACTTCAGCTTCGAAAGAAGTGACGGACAGCTCCGTGGATCCCCTCTCCCGCGCCACGGGCCAGGTAAACATTGCCATTTGTCATAAAAATTTTATCGGGTGCACGACAGTGCTCCCGATGGGAGTAGCCCCCAAGGCTGTAGTCGATCGCGTGCGGTCGGCTACAGGCTCAAAGCTTTGTCTTTTTCTTCTTCTTGATTTTATCGGGTGCACGGCAGTGCTCCCGATGGGAGTAGCCCCCGAGGCTGTAGTCGATTGAATTTAATCGGGTACAGGCTCCAGTTTATATCTTCTAATTCTTCTATCTCTGTATTTTTGTAGTCGCTTGTTGACTCTCTTGCGGCGATTGGTCGCCGAGTTATTCTTGCCGAGTCAGAATGTGAGTCGCTTCGATCAGACCGCAGTCGACTCTCGTCTGAGAACGAGCTCCTTAAGAGTAAGTCTTATCATCTTTTCTTCTTCCTATTTTTTCTTCAATTCTTGATTTCTGACAAGTGTTTCTATGCAGCCCGACTCGAATTCGCGGAATCCGAGAAGGGCAGTCTCTCTGAGCGGGTAACCACTCAGGGGGCTGATCTAGCGGCCATCCGACAAGAATTGGAGACCTCCCGCATGCGATCGGAGGATCTTGAAAGGCAACTTGCGGATGCGCGGAAGGCTCTGAAGGATCAAGAGGATGCTGGCAATAAGGCCGATTCTGACCTTGTCACGTTCCTCCGTCCCCTTGCAGAGCGTCTCGCGGGTAAGCAATTTAAGCTCTCGCGATTTCATCTTTTATCCTGCTGAACTTGCCAGGTCTTGATATTCTTTTCTTTTGCAGGTCTTCTGGATGTTCCTCTGGAGATCCCTGGGATCCAACGGGTAGACGTGCTAACCGACACTCTTGCTCAACTCAAGAGGCATGCCGAAGGAGTTTGCTCCTTGATTGGTGATGCCACTCATGTGTTGACGCAACTGCACGGTCGCTTCCTCGCCAACGCTGCACCTCCGTCTGCGCTAGATGACTTGCTGAAGATCTTTTCGAAGAGCAGTCTCTTGGATGCCTACGCGGTCGCCCAGTCGGAGTCTGGCGCAAAGACTGCGATCCAGTTCGCGCTGGCGCATGGAGTCACCGGTTTGGAGGAAGCCTACTCGGCTCTTCCAGTCGACCCCTCCACGGGCAAAAAGGTACGGCTCTCTCGTTTTGGCGAGCAAGCCACCATCCTTGCTCGGAAGCTGTCTGAGCTATTTGCTCGGCTCACAGGAGGGGCGACTGCCGCTAGCGGGAGTACCACTGTAGATTCGTAGTTTTGTATTCCTTTTCCATTTTGAATGTAATGAACCTTGGGATGTATTCCCGTATTATCTTTAATCGAAATGTTTGCCTGGAAATTGCTTCTGGTAGTTTGTGTATTCTCTCCCGATGGGGGTAGCCCCCGAGCATTCGTCAAATGTGCGACTAGAAATACTTCGAATAGGGCATCTTACTTCTTTCCTTGTACTCTTCCAGGCTACTGGATTTGTCGCAGAATCCTCAGGTGGACTTGCTGCCCGAGCTGATCCACTTGTTGCAGCTGTTCGGTCTTTGGCGAGTCTTCGTGATCGTGTAGCCGATGGCGAGCGCAAACTGAAAGTGTTGAGTGGGGTGGCTGATGTGGCGAAGTCCAAGCAAAAACTGGCGACTGAACGGGAATAGTTTGTGATGGACGAGATGGCTTCCCTTGCTAGGGAACTGTTGTGTAAGTAATACAGCCCCCAAGTCTTCTTTGTCTTGCTTCCTTATCTGATCACGTACTCTTTTCTTCAGTTGTTAAACCGGATGATAGGGAGGAAAAACAGTGGGTGGAGAACCACATTCTTCAAGAAGCTGGCAGCTCAAGGCCTCATGCGAACAATTTTTGGTCTGATCGCAGCCGAGGTTTTGTGTTAGCTACTTTGAAGTTCCGTGTCTCCCAGATAAAAGTTCTCGTGAGTTCTTTTCACGAGGTCTTGATCGCGATAAACGCTGCATTCTACCCGCTTGAGAGGGGTCCTTAAGATTGGAGGTATCTCCTTGGGCTCTTCGGGCAGGAAGGAGAAATTCGCGAGTGCGTGCGCAACCAGATGATTTGCGGCGCAGTGGTGGCTCTCTCCTTTGTCCGAATACGGTATCCTGAAGTAGATTTTAACTCCGTAGCTAGCCTCCCAGATGGACCAATCGATGATATTTCTCCGCATTATGATGTTGTTCGTCCTGCGGCGGAGAAAATCATTCGATTGACCTCTGAAGAAGTAGAGAGAGTGTTGGCGACTGAGAATGCTTATCGCCATGACTCATTGTTGAAGGTGTATATTCTATCATGTTGTATAGCTTGCAAAAACTGTTTATAAGGTGTGTAACCTTGTGTGTGAATTTTCTTGTGATGCTTAGTTGTAGGCTTAGCCCCCGTGTGTTTATGGGGTGTGTACCTGTAACTATTTTAGCATCTAAGAACAGATAATCTTCGAGTAAATATGGTTGAGAAACCATGTATTTTATTGATATGACCGAGAATTCATGTATTCGGGCTACAAGAGTGGCTAGTATAGCCTTATTTGTTGTGATAATAAGTAATCCTAGGGATAAAATTTGCGGAGGTGTGCGATATTCCAAGGATTGGAATAGATTCCTCCAGTCGACGGATTCTTCAGCCTGTAGGCTCCGCCTGGGATGACTTCGTGTATGAGGAAGGGTCTTTCCCAGGGTGGCTCGAGCTTGTGTCCTTCCTTCTGCTTGAGCCGCAGCACTAGATCTCCAACCGCGAATGCTCTGTGGCGTATGCGGCGATTGTGATAGTTTCGCAGTGATTGCTGATATACTGCGGATCTTGCGAGCGCAATGTCTCGCATCTCGTCGAGTGCATCCATATCTTCCGCGAGTGCCTTGTTGGAGGTTTCTTCGCTGTAGGCCACGACTCGTGGGGCGCTGAATCTAACATCCTCGGGTAGGACTGCTTCTGCCCCGTATACCATGAAAAATGGTGTGTATTTTGTGGATCGGTTTGGGGTTGTGCGGAGGCTCCATAGTACGGAGGGTAGCTCTTCTTCCCAATGTCCTGCGGCGGGGTGTAGACGATCGAGTAGACGTTTCTTGATGCCAGCCGAAACTAAGCCGTTGGATCTTTCGACTTGACCGTTCGTTTGCGGGTGGGCAACTGAAGCAAATTTGAAGTTGATGCCCTTTTTCTCGCAAAACTGTTGCGTTTCTTTTGCTGTGAAGTTTGTACCATTGTCTTTAATGATGTCGTGTGGCACGCCAAATCTGCATACAATGGAGTCGAGGAATTTGACGGCGCATTGGGCGCTAGCCGAAGTTACGGGCATGGCCTCGATCCATTTGGTGAACTTGTCGACTGCGACTAGCAAGTGCGTATATCCGCCAGGCGTGGACTTGCGTAGTGGTCCAACCATGTCCAACCCCCATTGTGCGAAGGGCCATACAATGGGTATCATGTGCAATTCCGTAGCAGGTGTATGTGGTCTTGGTGCGAATCGCTGGCAAGCATCGCATCGCTCGACCAGGTTGTTTGCATCGGTAGCTGCTGTTAGCCAGTAGAATCATGCTCGGAAAGCTTTTCCCATGATTGTTTTCCAGCTAGCATGATGTCCGCAGTCTCCTTGGTGGATGTCCTGGAGTAATTCTTTGCCGTCTTCGGGTGCGATGCAGCGCTGAAGTATACCCGAGATGCTTTGCTTGTATAATTCTCCGTTGACTACCCGAAAGGATTTGCTGCGTCTCACTATTTGTCGAGCCTCGCGTGGATCGGCCGGGAGCTGTCTGTTGATCAGGTAGTCGAGATATTTCTGCGTCCAGACTGGATCGACCAGAAAAACCTGTCGTGATATGTTATGGGTAAGCTCGATAATGGCGACTTGCGGTCTGACCTCTGTTTCTGACGATGCGGGTGTTCCTGTAGCTTTCTTGACTTTGACCGATCGCTTGATCATCCGTTCGAAATATATTCCTGGTGGTATGGGTGTATTTGTGGAACCCATGTTTGCCAGCCTATCTGCTTCTTCATTGCTTGATCTTGCAATGTGCTTCAACTCGCACCCTTTGAAACTTCCTTCGAGTAGATTGTACATGTCGCGATACGCGACCATGTTTTCAGCAATTGCATCACATTCTTTCATTGTCTGCTGCATAATGAGATTGGAGTCGCCGTAAATCATTAATCGAGTAGCTCCACAGGCGACTGCCATCTACATCCCATGCAACAGAGCTTCATATTCTGCGTCGTTATTCGATGCTGGATCATCTGGTGGAAAGTCCAATCGCAGGACGTATTGCAGTTTGTCTCCCTGTGGCGATATGAGGACAATTCCAGCTCCTGCTCCTTCGTTTCTTTTGGACCCGTCAAAATACATTATCCAATTGCTCGTGTACTCAGGTGGCCCGGGCGTTTGTAGTTCTGTCCATTCGCTTAGGAATTCCACGAGCACCTGAGATTTGACTGCGTTGCGCCCTGCGTAAGTGATGTCCCAGGCGCCCAACTCGATGCTCCATTTGGCTATTCTTCCGGATGCCATGGGGTTGTTCATGATTGTCCCGAGTGATGCATCATTAACTACTGTGATGGCGTGTTCCTGGAAGTAGTGCTTGAGCTTTCGGGCTGTAAGGACCACCCCGTATGCGAGCTTCTGGTAATGAGGATATCGTTGTTTGTATGGCGAGAGTACTTCGCTGATGTAATAGATTGGACACTGAACTCCGTACGCTTTTCCCTCCTCAGGTCGTTTGACTACGATTGCTGTGCTGATGACCTGGTTTGTGGCGGCTAGGTATATGTAGAGTGGCTCCCTTTCTTGCGGTGTTGCAAGGACTCGCCTACTTTGCAATGCTCGCTTTAAGTCCGCGAATGCTTGCTTAGCTTCTGGTGTCCACTCGAATTTGTCCGTCTTCTTCAGCAGCTTGTAGAAGGGTAACGCTTGCTCTCCCAATCGTGCGATGAACCTGCTCAGGGCGGCCAGTCGCCCTGCAAGCTGTTGGACTCCGCGTAGATTAGTTGGCTCCTTCATTGTCAAAACTGCTTGTATTTTCTCTGGGTTGGCTTCGATGCCTCTGGCGGATACCAGGTACCCAACAAGTTTCCCTGCTGGAACGCCGAAAACGCATTTTGTCGGATTGAGCTTGATCCTGTATGCGTTGAGGGCATCGAATGTTTCTCTAATATCCTCGAGGAGTGTGCTCTCAACTCGAGTCTTGATGACTATGTCGTCAACGTACACTTGTACGTTCTTGCCAATGAGCTTGGCGAGGCATTTTTGCATGCAGCGCTGGTATGTTGCGCCTGCGTTCTTGAGCCCGAAAGGCATTGTCGTGTAGCAGTAGACACCGTGAGGTGTGATGAATGTTGTCTTTTCTTCGTCTTCTCTTTTCATCCGGATCTGATTATATTCCGAATAGGCATCCAGGAAAGAGAGGCGTTGGCAGCCTGCCGTAGAGTCCACGATCTGGTCGATTCGCGGGAGGGGAAAGTTGTCCTTGGGGCAGTGCTTGTTTAACTACGTGTAGTCGATGCATACCCGAAGGATGTCCGTGTTATTTTTGGGGACCAGTACCGGGTTTGCTAACCAAGTGGATATCTTGATCTCCCTGATGAATTTTGCTGCTAGCAATCTGTTTACTTCTTCTCCAAGCGCCTTCTGCTTGGGTTCTGAAAATCGTCGAGTAGTTTGTTTGATTGGTTTGGCATCTGGAAAGACTTCGAGTGAGTGCTCGGCAAACTCCCTGGGTATTCCTGGCATATCTGATGGCTGCCAGGCGAAAATTTCCCAGTACTCACGGAGGAGTTCGACGAGCGCGCTTTCCTATGCTTGCGGAAGGGTGGTGGAAACCAGCGCTGTCTTCGCAGAATCTGTCGGGTGCACATGATGCTTTCGAGTGTCGCTGTTAGCGCTGAACTCCAGTTCAGGCGCGTTTTTCTTCGTGAGGGGCATCACGGAGTGATCCGTGGTTTTTGCCAGCTCTTGAAGTTCTTCTTGCATCCCAAAAGATTTTGCGATCTCATTAAATTCAATGTCGCATTTGTTGGATTTCTGAAAATCTCCGTCGATGGTGATTACGCCATGTTCTCCAGGTAATTTGAGCTTCAGGTAGGCATAATGCGGTACTCCCATGAATCTGGCGAACGCTGTTCGACCAAGAATGGCGTGGTACTGCGAAGGCCACTCGACAACTTCGAAGTCGAGGAATTCTCTTCTGTAGTTGCTCTTAGTGCCCAGCACAACTTCTAGGTTAATTGTTCCGAGTGGACGGATTGCTTTTCCTGGAACTATCCCGTCGAAGGATGTTTCTGATTCCTGGAGGCCGTCCAAGTTCCTGTCCATCCGACGGAGTGTATCCGCGTAGATAATGTTGATGCCACTGCCACCATCCATGAATACGCGGGGCAAGTCGTAGTTGCCAATTTGCGCTTGGATGACAAGGGCGGCGTGTCCTGGTCGATAGACTCGTGGCGGGTGATCCTTCATCGAGAATGTTATTGGCTGGTCCGCCATCTTCAAGTATTCTGTTTTTGTTGGCGGTGTCTGCACGGCCATGCACAATTGCCTTGTGTTAGTCTTTTGAGCTCTGCGGGATGGACATACCTTTTGGATCATCGCGAGTTGCCCTGCTGGATTCGGCTACGCGTTGGCCCCGGAGTTTTGAGCTGGCGGTGCAGGTAGCGCGGCTAATGCCATGTTTGGATTTGCTGGTGGAGGTGGGGGTTATGGCGGCTGGAACCCTTGGTGGCCTCCTCCTGGAAGCGGTGGGTAATTTTGCGCGTGTGCAGCTCTTTTCCTTGCGAGTGCTTCTGAGATATCGATAAACTTTCGGCAATCCTTAAGAAGGTGCGTTGCCTTAGTTTTGCTCGTGCGTTTATCTGTAAATAGATGTAGCGAGCAGTATCCATCGAGGTCTTCGTCAGGTGATTTTTCTTCAGCTTTTGTTCTCCACTCGCGATTCTCACGGCGACCGGAGTCGCGGCCTCGCGTGAATTCCGCTGCGACCAACTCCTCTCTGTCTTCGTGATCGTAGTATTTTCTCCTCTTCCTTCGACTATGACGATCTTCATCATGTGCAGGTGATGATGCCCTCTCATTGCGCACCGCATCTTCTCTATTAGCCCATTTTTCGGCTATGTTCATCAACTCCCCAATAGTCTTGGGTGCGGCTCTGCCCAGTTCTTCTCTGAAAGCCGTTCTTCGGGCGCCTTTTGCGAAGGCTTCAATCGCTACTTCTTCTGAAATGGTTCCTGCGGTATTCCTGAGCGTAGTCCATCGCTGGATGTACTGGCGGGTGGATTCGCCACTTTTCTGCTTGCATGCTCGCAGTTCTTCAATGGTGGCTGGCCTCTTGTAAGTCGACTGAAAATTTTTGCATAAATCGCGGTGCAAATCATCCCACGATGCGTAGCAAGATTTTGGTCGTCTCTCCAGCCAACTGCGAGCCGCGCCGGCGAGATGCAAATTGAGGTATTGCATAGCCGTGTTTTTCTTCCCACGTTGGCACTTTACTGCCGTGAGGTAATCGCTTAGCCATTGAGAGGGCTCGAGTGAGCCGTCGTACTTTGTTACTTCCGTGCTAAGTTTGAATCTTTTGGGTGGGGGTGCCTCGCGGATACTGCGGGCAAAGCAGAGAGCGCCGCAGGTTTCGTCATCCGAGGAGCCAGACGAGGAGCGCTCGCGATATCGCGAAGCCCTCGCCTTATCCACCCTTTTTTGCGCGAGATCTGATCGCGCGTCGTACTCTGTCCGGTCGCGGTCAGTATCCTTCCTTGGCTCCTTGCTTCGCTTTCGCGAGCGGCTGCTATGATGTCGCGAGCTCTTGTCTCTCGGACTGCCTTCGCTACTGCTTCGACTGTCATCACGACGCCGTGCTTCTTTTCCTCTACCACGACGTGGTGACCTGTCCCTTCTTGGCGAAGAACTCTTGCGTTTACGGGATGCTTCCCTATCATTGTCTTTCTCCTTCTCTTGTTCCTTCTCCAGCTGCTCTGCGGCCTTCTTTCGATCATAAACGGCGAGGCTTGCGGCCGCCAGCCCTAATCCCTTGCGTACTTGTTTATATTGTTCCGCCCGAGGATCACTTTCCGTCGGTTGGTTCATCTGCATGTAAGTTGCTGCGGCTAGAACCGCGGCAGCAGGAGTTTGCGGGTAGACATTGCCATCGTCGTCGACTCGCATGAGAGAAGGGGTGACTGATCTGCTGGTTCCGGCTAGGGACTCATTGTTCCTGGATGTGGATGCGTGTCCCTTTCTCGCGGGCCGGGTTCCAACCGAAGGTGTTATGGATAGCCCGGCTCGCCTTTGGCTCGACTCGTCCGCCGCTCTTCTTCGGCGGGCCAGATCTATCCGAGCGTCCTTGATAGTCGTGGCTGCTCTCACTAGGTGATAGTGGTAGGCAACCATGTCTTCATGTGAGGCCCCAGATGCGGGTGGCTTGCTCGTTCGCATAGCTTCCTTTGCTCGGTTCCAGGATTCCCGTGAGACGCCGATTATGTTGCGCTCTGTCTCGCTGTGTTCTGTTTCCGAGGCTTGTTCCGATCCTGCCATGCAGACTTGAGCCAGTCGAGGCTCGTGCGTCCTAGGCGTAGGTCGAAAGTTTCTTCGAATTCTTGATGGTTCCTCTGTCGAGAGGGTATGGTAGTCGTTGGTGTTGAAGCGGATGGACTCGCCGCTTTTCTCCAGATGACGGTGTCAGTCGACAGCTCCAGATTTGGTTTCCGATTCATCCGAGAAGTGGAGGATTCCGTCCCGGTTAGTCACGAATTTTAGGCTCCCGAACGTCAAGGTGACGCTTTTCTCCAGATCCTCGAATACCGGGCGCGATTCCGGCGAGTGAGGTGTGACCACGACAGATCCGATCCGTATAGGATTGTTCGGAGCCGTAGTCGATGGTTTCGAACGAGAGTGTGTTGTCGATGAAGCCGAAGATGCCGGTGATCCAGCGCCCGTCTTCCCCACGGTCGGCGCCAATTGTCGAATCTCTGACTCTACAAACCCCTTAGGTGACCCTATCGGGTTTCGACTAGGAAAAGTCATGAGCGCTGGTGGAATCGTCGGCTAGACAGGGGGCGAGATTTACCCAGGTTCGGGGCCCTCGTAGAGGTAAAACCCTTACTCCTGCCTCTTGTCGATCTGTATTGACGGAAAGATCGGTTACAATGGTGATGCTCGAATCGAGAATAAGATCTCGAGTTCAACGCTTTGATGGAGTTGTGTTGCTTGGTCCTCTCCCGGGGGGCTCTCCTGGCCTTATATAGGTGCCCAGGTCTCGAATCCTACCCGGAGAGGACTCGAACTCTAACTAGGTCGGTTACATGTTTCCTATCTTAACCCGCAAGTTAGTGCAGGTGGGCTTCGCGTGGGCCTTTTGGAGTATTCCGAGGGCTCCTCTTCTTGGGCCTTGAACCTTGGGCCTGAGAGGGGGTGTCCTTATTCGCAGGGTCCAGGATCCATATAGTCATCATAGGCCTAGCTGTATATCAAAGCAACCCAACCCGGCCTTTTATGAACTTGTATGTTTGTTATTTTTGCAGGGAATAGCATGCGCTTCAAGGAGGATCTCGTGAAGCCCAAACTATTCTGGGGACTACTGATGGAGGGATGATAACCCGGTAGGCTAACGCCAAGGTGTAACTCGGCCCGAAGGAAGCTGCGCAAGACCCGGCTTAGGGAAAAGGAGTTTCTAGAAGGCCCAGGAGCGTAGGCCTCGTAACCCGGATTGTGGGTTTTGATAAGGAAACTTAGGGTTTGTAAGCGGTGCCCGGGTAGGACTCCGAGTACGCCTTGGACAGGAAGCCAGGGGGTCCGGATATTATATAAGCCGGCTCCTAGGGTTAGATGAGACACACGAGATTCACTAGCTATTCGTGTATCCCTTGTAACCCAAGAGTTGATATAATAAGATTTAGATCGGAGACTCGGCGACTTGATTGCCGGCTACCAGATCGTTTCATCACCATGATTTCCCCTGAGCAAAACCCTCTCCCAAACACCAGAGTCGATTTACCCCAAGATAAGTTACCCCTGGTAACGTCTCCCGTGATTATCCCACGACACACCCCCTATACTTGTGGGTCATCAGGGGTCCAATTCCGAGAATATTTCCAGAACAACTTTTCTGAAATAAAAAACAACAGACAACATGGAACTGGCACTTGGCATCTTGTCAATAGGTTAGTCCAGGAAAACGTGTAAAAATGCTATAAAGAAGGGAGAAAACATGTACAAATTGGCATAATATCAACATGGAATATCAGAAATTATAGATACGTTGGAGACGTATCAAGCATCCCCAATCTTAGTTCCTACTCCTGCACATCAAACGATCTTCACAACCCCTGTTAGGATCAAGTCAAAATTTCCACACGATGCAATGCTTGAATCTTAAACTATTTGTGCACTAAAAATAAGCAAGTGTTCTGCGTTGGTCCCTGGCACCGGGATGTTATGGCCAATAGAACATTATGGGGGGTTTGGAAGGTCAATGGAAGAAAGACTCACAAAGCTGAAAGTGGTCATTAGACAAGAGGAAGTCTTACAATCGAAGCTATGCAAGGAGTAGGGATTGCCACACAACGGATGCACATAGAGCTATAAGTGTATGAAAGCTCTCCAATGGAACTAGTGGGGGTGTATCCAACTTGCTTGCTCACGAAGACCTAAAGCTCATTTGAGGAGGCTCATCATTGGAATATACAAGCCAAGTTCTATAATGTAAAATTTCCCACATAGTTATGAATGAATGATAATATGAAAACTTTCTCCACACTGAAGTATTGGTGCTAAACATGAAGCACAAGTGTGGTATATAAAGGATAGTGATGCGCCCCCTCTCTCTTTGGCCCCTTTTTTATTTTTGGGATTTTTCATTTTTTTTATATATCCTCACTGGTAGGGGCAACATCCTATATTACAATAAATCATCACACTTTTAGTACTCATAACTCATAATGAAATATCTCTGATGTCTCTAACTGCATGCTCCTGCCAGTGTAGGAGTATGCATAAATAACCATGAAGCTCATCATCAAGTAACATAATGGAGGTGGATGTTGTGTAGCAATATATCTCGGAATTGCTATTGAAATGCCATGATAGGTAGGTATGGTGGCTGTTTTGAGGAAGAATATATGGGCTTATGTGTAGGAGAACAAAGTCCTCCCACGGGATTTGGATGCACTGGCGAAGTTTGCACCAACTCTCAATATGAGAAAGGGCAATGCACAGTACCGAAGAGGCTAGCAAATATGGATGGTGGAAGTGCCAGGAATCTCAACATGGACTCACGAGTTAAAAGATTACAGAAAGCAAATCGTCTTACAAGGCACAATGCAAATCACTCCAATAGGGTTCATGGCAGTGACAAGTCACTGTTAGCTACCCCGACCGTAGCGCGTAACAAATTAGAAATGTATCATTCATAGCAATCATATACCATTGTTTCTATCAGCTGGTAATTTAAGTGTGGCACAACTTCAAGTTTCTTAGACCAACCATTAAAAGTTTATACTTACTATTCCTTCCCGTTTATCCATTAAGGAAATTAATATCTCAAAACAACAGTAGTGATTCAAGTGAAGCAGTTTAGTGATCTACAAGACCATTGAAAATTTTCCACTATACCAACTACCACATAAGCATTTCTATTCCCAACCAAGCACATATATGAGACAACAAAAACTCTCTCTAAGCATGTAGCAATGAAAACTAGAGAGTACTCACATAACACTACTAAAACTAACGGCTCTGAATAAGAGGTGCACGAAAACAAAGGCTAAACGCAATTCTAGCAAAAAGTGAACACTCACAAAACAATAAGAATGAAAACTAGAGTGTTCTAAGAAATGAAAACGGAGCATGTCTCTCTCCCACACAAGTATGATAAGATCCAACCATAAACTACAGCAAACAAAACTAAACAAACTGAAAGCAAAAATAAAAGACGCTCCAAGTAAAGCACATAAGGTGTGACCGAATAAAAATATAGTTTCACTAGAAGTGACCTGATAATTTGTCGATGAACAAGGGGATGCCTTGGGCATCCCTAAGCTTAGACGCTTGAGTCTTCTTGGAATTCGCTGGGATGTACCACCGGGGCATCCCCAAGCTTAGGCTCTTCACTCTTCTTGATCACATCATATCATCCTCTTCTCTTAACCCTTGAAAACTTCCTTCACACTAAACTTCTCACAATCTTCATTAGCAACGTTAGTACAATCAAAATAATAAATTCACATGGTTCAGTTTCAACACAAGCCTAACACTCATAAACACATTAGCTACTGTCACAACTTTTTTTTAAACTCTTTTTCTCAAAAGAACACCAAAAGAAAGAGATTAAGATGCAAATGCAATTATTGGCAGAAATCTGTCAAAACATGACATCAGGTAAAGATTTTTTTTCGAAAATATTCTGTTGCTCAAATCAAAAAGTGTTAAACTAAGAAAAGTTGCGTATATATCCCAGGATTACACACAAAAAACTAAGGTCATTTTGAATTTTCTGTGATTTTATACGAATTTAACAGTGGACAGCGGAAATCTGGTTCCTGTGCAGAAATCCGAAATATAGTCTCAACTTTCCACTAGAGGCTTTACTTGGCTCAGCTAATACATGAAAATAAAGATACAAAAGAGTTTCTACAGAAGTATATAACCCCTTGACTCAAAGAAAACAGAGAAAAACAATTCAAAATTAAAAACATGGGTTATCTCCCAAGAAGTGCTTTTCTTTAAAGCCTTTTAGCTAGGCATGATAATTTGAGAAGATGCTCACATAAGAATAAGAGTTGAAGCACAATAAGAGAGCATAAAGAAGCAAATATAAAACACATTTAAGTCTAAACCACTTTGTATGAAAAAGAATCTTGTAGAAAAACAAGTCAATGAAGCACAAAGTGACTAGCATAGGAAGACAAAATAAGTGCAACTTCAAAAATTTCAGCATAAAGAGGGGAAACTTAATATTGTTGAGATGAATAAAACCATGTTTCCCTCTCTCATAATAACCTTCAGTAGCATCATGAATAAAATTAACAATATAACTATCATAAGAAACATTCTTATCATGATCCACTTGAATAAAATAATTAATACTCTGCACATAAGCATAGTCATTCTTATTAATAGTAGTGAGAGCTAATTCAACAAAATAGCTATCATTATTATTCTCATCACCCTAATCATTAAATATAGGAAGCATATTGTAATCATAATTAATTTTTTCCTCAATAGTAGGTGGACTGAAAATATCATATTCATTATTGTAAACAGGTGGAACTAGAATACCACAATCATTATAATCATCATATATTGGAGGCAAGGTATCATAAAAGAAAATTTCCTCCTCAAAACTTGGGGGACTAAAAATATCACATTCATCAAAACTAGCTTTCCCAAGCTTAGATTTTTCCATAGCATTAGCAATAATGGTGTTCAAAGAATTCATACTAATAACATTGCTATTAGCATGCAAATAAAGCTCCATATGTTTTTTAATTTTCTCTTCAAACACTTCATGTCCTAACTCAAGATAAATATTATAAAGCTCTCTCATTATTTTGTTGTTTTCCATTAAGACTAACTAGTAAATATAAAAACAAGGAATAAGTAAAAATAAGCCTAACTAGTGAACAAAAAGATATAATTGGCGAATCTAAAGGAAATAACTTCGAGCACTCACACCCGAGGATGTGAGTACATTTTACCTTACCTCCCCGGCAACGGTGCTAGAAAAGAGCTTGATGTCTACGCATGATTTTATTCTTGTAGACAGTGTTGGGCCTCCAAGTGCAAAGGTTTGTAGAACAGCAGCAAGTTTCCCTTAAGTGGATCACCCAAGGTTTATCGAACTCAGGGAGGAAGAGGTCAAAGATATCCCTCTCAAGCAACCCTGCAATTAAGATACAAGAAGTATCTTGTGTCCCCAACACACCCAATATACTTGTCAGGTATATAGGTGCACTAGTTCCGCGAAGAGATAGTGAAATGCGAGTAATATGGATGGTTATAAGTAATGATAGAAATCTGAAATAAATATGGCAGCAAGCAACCATGTAGCAAAACAGTTGGAAAACGGTGTTTCACTGCTTGGAAACAAGGCCTAGGGATCCTACTTTCACTAGTGGACACTCTCAACAATGATCACATAATTGAATAACTAAATATCTTCTCTTCACTATGCTACTCTTAACCCTCTCCGGTTGGATAGCAAACACTAATCATTGCGTAGGGCTGCAAAAAGCATTCCTTAAAGTAAGCATTCCCATGTCAGTTAACCCCACTCTGTCACTATGAGCGCCCTAGAAAGTACTAGACAAACACCACAATTCATAAAGGAGACACACACGATGTGCACACTATCACCTTCACACCGCGGGACAAGGTGACTCCAAAGTTCATATTAATAAAACACTTGAGTAGCACAAGATGAAGAGTAACATCTACTTATTCAACTAGATTAAAAAGCTCACGATCACATATAGATCACACCATGGGAGAGAGAGATGAACCACATAGCTACCGGTAGAGCCCTCAGCCTCGGGGGAGAACTACTCCCTCCTCATCATAGGAGATAGCAACGACGATGGAGATGGCGGTGGAATTGATGGAGATGGTTCCGGGGGCACTTCCCCGTCCCGGCAGGGTGCCAGAACAGAGATCTATCCCCCGAAACTTGTCGGCAGCGGCGGCGGAGCTACGGATGTATTTTGTGGAAAAGTTCGATTCTTTTAAGATTTTCCCTCGGGGGAGTATATATAGGCGAAAAGGCAACATCGGTGGGTGGCCAGGGGGCCCACACCACCAGGTGGTGTGGTGAGGGGGGGACCCGCGCCACCCTATGGTGTGGCCACCCTGTGGCCCCCCTCCGGGGCTCTTCGGGACTTCTGGATGCTTCCGGGGAAAATAGGAACTTTGGGATTCACGGGGTCCAATTCCGAGAATATTTCCAGAACAACTTTTTTGAAATAAAAAACAGCAGAAAACAGGGACTGACACTTGGCATCTTGTCAATAGGTTAGTCCCGGAAAACGTGTAAAAATGCTATAAAGAAGGGAGAAAACATGTAGCAATTGGCATAATATCAACATGGAACATCAGAAATTATAGATACGTTGGAGACGTATCAACCACTAGTGAACTGTGGACCCCGGTCCATTTTCTCATACTGATAATACAACCACAGTAATTACTGTTTCCACTGTTTTCACATTGCTACTATTGTTTTCATATTGCTTTACTACTATTTACCACACCATACGTTTAACCTCTTTGTGTTCAGAAAAACCGGTGAGATAGACAACCCTAGTGCTTCGTTGGGGCAAAGTGAATTGATTGTGTTGTGTAGGTTCCACGTTGCTGCTGAACCGGTAGTACGCCCTGCCATCACAGCTGCATCAACCTTCAGAGATTATTTGTCCTCCTACTGGTCGATTCAACCTTGGTTTCTTTTCTGAGGGAAAACTTGTCGCTGCACTCTTCACAATCTTTTTCTTGGGGTTTACCATCGTCAGCTCCCATCACCCATAACTAAAGATTTCAGCATATTGGACAGAGTCATCCTGAGCCTGACCGAAACAAAACAATTCACTTTTATGAAATTTATTTTGAGACCTGAAATCTATCCGAGTGCTGATAATATTTATTTCAGGTTCCTTACCGTTTCAATGTCATGCTCCATAAAAAGAATCATATCGTTAGCGTATTGAAGGATAGACAATCTGCCATCCACTAGATGCGGGACTACCCCTTCAATTGCTCTCTCAATAATTATGGCTAACATATCAACAACTATGTTAAATAATATAGGTGATAATGAATCGTCTTGTCGTAATCCTTTTTTCGTTTGGAAGTATGCGCCAACATCATTATTGACTTTTATAGCAACACTTCCTCCCAAAACAATATTATGAACTAACGCTCGCTAGCCATCAAAAAATACTTTCATTCTGAGAGTTTGTTGAAGGAAAGACCATTTGAATTTATCATAGGCCTTCTCAAAGTCAATTTTTAATATAACCTGATCATTTTTTTTTCTGATGTAACCCATGCACTGTTTCATGTAAAAACACAACCCCATCTAGGATATTGTGACCTTGCATAAACGATGTCTGAATCGGACGCACAACATTATCAGCCACCGTATTAAGCCTATAGTCGCGGATTTTTGGAATATTTTGAAGCGCGCGTTCAAAAGGCATATATGTCTGCATTGCTGGATCCTCTTTGCTTCATTAACTTTTGACAACAAAATTATCTCCCTGAAGTTTAGGCGAAATAGCTTGAGTTGTCCAGCATGTAAGGCGTGGAATAACCCCAGTAAGTCAAACTTGATTATTTCCCAGAAGTTTTGATAAAAATCAGCTGGAAACTATCCGTACCTGGTGCCATGTTGTGTTCCATTTGGAAGACTGCCATCTTCACCTCATCCTCGGAATAAGGCGCATTAAGATGTATGTTCCCTCCTCAGAAACTTGTGGGATATCCACTATTTGTGTTTCGTCTAACGTGAAGTTACCCTCGTCAGACGCACCGAACAGATGCTTGTAGTAATTTGTGATGTAGGATTTTAGTTGCTCATGACCTTCAATCATACCCTCATCCTGGGATAGGGAGTGAATGAGTTTCTTTCGATGCCTGCTATTGGCAAGTCTATGAAAGTATTTCGTATTCGAATCTCCTTCCAAGATAAACCATGCCCTTGATCGCTGGTACCATTTAAGCTCCTCCTCACGAAGTAACCTGGCTAATTACGCATTAAATTTCCTTTTTAATTCAATCTTCTGCGCGGACAACGGTCTAAACTCAGCAAAAGCTTCAAGCTCATCGATAACTGATGACAAGCGAAGCATTTCGTTTTTAAATTTCCCTCCCATGTGTCTAGCCTATCCTCGCAGGTGTTTACGCAAAGCGCATATTTTATTATTCCACCTTTTGATTGGAGTAAGACCACACACAAGCCTTTTCTATACTATTTCAACCATCTCATAGAAACCTTCTTGATGTAGCCATCCCAATTCAAACTTGAACTGGTTTTTACACTTTGAGTTAGATGTTCCAGTAGATAATAGTATGGGGCATTGATCCGACAAAGACTCTATATGTCCGAGGACCTTTAGTGAGACCAATGGGAATTTAGATTTCCAGTCAGAGTCCATGAACATCCGGTTTAACTTCTCGTACGTAAGCTTTGGGAGACTATTTGCTCAAGTGAACTGTCTTCCAATCATTGAAATCTCTTTTAAGTCTAGGTTGTCAATTACAGTATTAAATAATAGAGACTAATGGTTGTCAAATCTACCTATACTTTTCTCACGAGGAAACCTTAGCGGATTAAAATCACCTCATATGATAATATGATATGGATTATCTTTAGCTAAATTCACCGGTTCATGTAGAAAAGCAGGTTTAAATCCATCCTAGGCCTCTCCATACACGACGACAAGACTCCATTGAAAGTTATCAACTCTATTACGGATGTGACCTTAATATAAAAGTCCCCATCCATAGTAGCCAATATATCCATAGTGTATTTTCTGACGCCGAGTAATAAGCCCCCAGATCTACCATGAGGCGGTCAGGACATCCATGTGAAATATACACTCCTAGACAGGCGGTTTAGTAGATTCACTAAGAAATCACGTTTGCCTGTTTCTAAGATATCCACAAAGTCCAGTTTATGACCCCGAATAGAATCAACAATGCAAACATGTTTAGCCAAGTCTCTAAGACCTCTCCTGTTCAAGAACATGTCATTCATTAAAAAACAATTGGACTTGTGGATTTATTTAGTTCTTTCTTGTTAAGAGAGTCTATCTTAGATTTATAGGCAGGGCCTTCAGATCATATATTGAGCTGAGTCTCACCTCATCTAATCCACCCTCACATACATCCCAACTAGATGCGAAAGTAGCTCGCATCAATTTTGTCATGGACCTCATCGTCATCCATATGAGGTGTATGCGACCTGCACGAAACTTTAGGAACGAATATTAACTGGTCATATTCCACATGTCTCGGTGCTTTAGTAAATATATCAATTTTATTTGCATCATTTCCCAAAGAAAATCCTACTTTATTCAATTTAGAAGGAATATTTGAATTAGAAAAAGTAAGAAATGACTTTGAGTTTTTGTAGGTACCATCCGAGCCAAGGTTCACCTTGGCATTGCGCCGCATAGCCTTCACCATCGAATCCTCATCCGTGGTGGAAGATTCATCCGAGGCCACAACGTGACGTGCACTCCTTCTCGAAGTCGCTAGACCAGGGACCAACTGTGGCGCAGTTGAGTCAGCCCCAGCGCCGACGAGAAAACCTCCTGAAAGGCAGGTACATCGTGACGAGAGCTGTTGTAGAAGGCAGCCCGTCCAGCTCCATAGCCACTGAGCCGCTACCAGGCGACGACGTGGACACTGCTGCACTGGTAGGCGAAGAACAACCCATCTGGGCAAAGGCGGAGTCGGGCTGGCGCTGGGCGTGCCAGAACTAACTGGCGCCTAGGTCGGCGGCGAGCAGCCCATCATGGCCTGCGAATGTAGTGGGCTGCCGCAAGGAGACACACAACTCACGGTCGTCCAGGTCGGCGACAAAGGGCCTACCAGGAGCTGGGAGCGGAGCGGGCCAGAAGAGAGCGGCTCGCAGCTCCTCAACACGCACGGCGGTGGCATTCCATTTAGTCTAGCCGGGCTTTGGTTGGGCTCATGGGTTGCAGGCTTGCAGCCTCCTGCACCGTGGTAGACTTCAGGCCAGCGGGTTTCGACGGAGTGGACTGGACCGCAGGTCCGGTGGACTGCTGAGCAGCGGCCAGCAGAATTTTTCATGCAGACAAAGCCTGCATTGTCAACTCCACTCTGCTCAGCGAGCTGCTCCAACCCGGACGCCATACCCAGCCCCTTTTGATTGTACGTGGATGTTGTCGAGTCCTCCTGACTCATTGCATAACTGAGATCATCACGGAAAGCACATGAGCCATGGCCACAATTTCTTCGTCTCTAGGAGTCTGTGGGTTTGGGTTCAATAGAGTGACCGCACATCCTTGAAGCAAGTGAAGAGCCAGAACCAAATGAAGAGACACAGTGTTCGGCCCCGAAGCAGCAGCCCGTGGCATTGGAACATCACCAACAGTCTCCACAGCTGAACCCTGCCCGTTAGACACATCACTGTTTCCCTCCTCGGACCCCTTGCCCTTATCCTCCATCTCCCGACGCCTACAAAGATATGGAACAAAGTCCGGATCAGGCACATAATCCGCGGACTCAGTGAACCACAACGAATACCCTTTGAGCATTAGGAAGACATCCGATTTGACCACTTTAGACTCGAACACATTAGCATCCTGCAT